>CM056377.1:47347032-48047378 GCA_029718625.1 Synaphobranchus kaupii | reverse complement strand
ACCATTGTAGCCACAGAGGACCAGTTGTTGCTCTGAAAACTGTCACAGATATCAAGGAATGCATAAAAAGAAAGAACATTTTTGTCTCACTTTTAAAAAAATCTGAACTTGAAATAGAGGTACAGACCTTGAGCAAAGGGCAAAGTTCTGCAGAACTGATGCCAATCGCTTCGAACGGTGGTGTTCCAACTCGTGATCCCTGAGGTTCACTCTTCGTCTCAGTAACGTGGGAAAACTGACAGTGTTAATTTATCAAAGAACAAAAGCTTCCCTGCTTGAGCGGATTGCATATCTCTGTTCGCTCTTAGATAAAGCCATGCCCCCCATGCATGTGTACTTAAGCAGAGTCTAAGATGCACTCAACAGCAGGCTCTAAACAGTGCTCAAGTTTAATTTTGTTGTTTGTCTGGGTCCACTTGTCAGTGCATGTCTTGGAAGTGTTGACCTTGATGTGATTTGTCAACTTTCCTTAACTGTTTCATTTCAACTGGACTTTTTAAATAAAGCACCGTATGTTTAAAACTCATTTTCTAAACTCCACTGTATGTCCTACCTTTTAGGACAGGCTTTTCTTCTCCCTAAGAGGGAAGAAATTGGAAATTGAGTCGATTCCACAAAAAGCACATAAAATGTACCATCTAGAGTTTCGAAAGGCTTTATACATTTTCACAATCAAAATTTCTCACACATTACATAAACGGATTCAATTATTTCACGTAATGCGTGGATAAGCATGTGTTTCTTATATCTGCTTGAAACTGAGATACTTCACATTCCTGTTCTTGTATCATTTTCAAATCTGTATAGTTTAAAAAAGTCTTTCCTGTTGAAGCCTATATTTTAACTTCATTATATTTTGACAAACTTAATTCATTAGGACTGTATTAATTGTTATGGAGTGGGGATTTATCCAATGTAACATATTTGATTAGTACTTATTATTCTTGCGTTTTAGTTTTTTCTGGTTAACTTTTAATAAAATCAACGTGATATTAAAATACTTTTTTTTTGTTTCGCTAACCCATTCTCTCTTGCTTCTGCATAATTTTCTGTACAGAGTAACACATGACACCATTTTTGTGGCAGTTGATACAGTCATCTACTGTATAAATCCCGAAGCGTAAAATCCAGTGTTTCTCATTTAAAATGACTCTCTCACTGACAATTAAGAAACATTTTAGCCCTCATCCATAAGAGAAGTTATTTGTGATAATGGCTAGCTTGAATGGAAATTAATATGTGATGAGTTGACAGTTGAGCCTTGAAATAAGATATTAAGACCATTATCACTCTACCAGCTAACGATTAGAGGTGATGCCATTGCTCGCACGGCCGTATTCTTCAGGCTAATTCCTGCTGTATTTTACCCTCTGTAGCATTGTGGAGATCAATGGAATGGATTTGCCTAAATGTTTTTCAGCTCTGTGGCTTTTATTCATTCGGCAGCATATAAAGCACTTTACACCAGATGTGAAAAGCATTCACTGCAAGTTTCCCTGTCATTTCCACAGAAGAGCAGAGCTGACAATCTGCATGTCCACCCCTAATAAACTGTGTGCGGCTTTGTCAGTGTTGCCATGTGCGTGAATCAATTTCCCCTAAAAAATTACTCAAAACCCCCATCTTGAAATGACTCACATACAAATTTCTCACAATTTGTCCCCCATACCTCCTTTTAAAATCACCCATCTGTCATTGACTCCCATACAGTGTTACCGTAAAACTTCTAAACTAAACTTTTACATTTTTTAAATCCTCCAGTCTGGCAACCCTGGGCCACGTCTTTACTGTCCAGGTGCCCGGTCCCATGGCGACGAGCTGTTCTTTCTAGTTGGAAGAATCCGGCTCAGGTCCCGCCTGCTAGTTTGCACCCAGCTCAGACCCATTCTGTCATATCGAAGGCAAACACTCCAGTTGACTCTTTGAATTCAGAGCCAATCAGCACGTCTGTTTCCAGCTTTGAAGTTTCGTTCTGTTTATCTTTTCACCCGGCCTTTTTTTTTTTGCTATGAACTACAACTTCATTTTTGTAACTACAGTTGCACATTCTATAAGTTTAAAATGCATCAGCGCTGGCTTGATAATGCACTGGATTACATAAACTGACCTCCGTGTCAAAATGCTGGGGCCGAAGACCCAGTGGAAGGGCGAAAGCCTGGTTATTTGACAGAAAGATTATGTAGCTGCTCATCCACCCCGAATGATCCAATCTCAATTTGCACAATTTGCCTGGAATATCTAATAAGTACGACATGATGCGTTTGGTTGCATAAATTATTTATAACCCCGCCCCCCCCCCCCCCCCCCCCCCCAATCAAATGAAGCTTTGTTTAATTGGCTGATCCACAGAAGGTTTTCAATCTTGCTTAATCTAAAAAATGACATTTGGATTCTGGAAGAGATTAACTGTCTTGGTATACCCTGCAAATCACAGGATCAGCAGAAAACCTGAAGAACACCGCTTCGAAATAACATCAGGCTAATCACAGTGCTCCAGTGCGGAATAGGTTGCCAATGAGTTAATGCACTGAGATTAACTTATTAGGTCATAATTACCGCTATCAGCATTGTCAGATTGTGTAGTGATCCCTGCACAGCAGTGTTGCCATGGAAATTATGAGTTGTATCACCAAATTGACCTGCAATCGTTTTTAAGTCACGTTAATAAGGGGATTAAGATGTCAATCTTGGCAGGGACATGAGAACATTTGGGGTAAACGGCTCTGCAATATGAGGAAGCGGAAAGTTCTTCTTGTTTACCAAGACAAAAACGCGGTTGCGGTCATAATATCATCAAAAGGATTCTGTCCAGCATGTGTAGCGGTGTATGAATTTGTTGTACAGTGTGGCGTTTGTTGTCTTTATATTTATTGCCTGTCTGTGTAGCGCGTGTGCTAAGACGAGGCACAGAGGGTACCCGTTTTGAAGCCGTTCTAAATAATATCCCAAAATTAAATTTGTCTTTCCGGTGTGGCGATATCGCTAACGCTTCTCACCTCTAATTGATTTTACAGATAGTTCCAGGGTGAGTTGTTCACAGTCACGCCTGCTTATGAAGCTGGTACATTTCAAACAGGAATGCGTGTCTGCATTTCACATGCCCCCCCCCCCCCCCCCCCCCCCCTAAACTAAGATAGTGCCCCCAGACTAATTATGGCTTCTCTATGCTACTGTGATTGATCAGGTTTTTACCATAGACGCATCCAGAATAAATCCTCATAATGATGCCCTGAGGAATGGCTCCCAGAGGATTAGTTTCTGTTAAAATCAGCATGCAGACACGGCAACCAGCCACAGTGTACAACTTCTGCTCTCCGCGTGTCTCTTTGCAAACTCTAATGCTAGGACTGAAAGATTTAACAATGTTATTTTTTGGAAACTTCGTTGGAATGTTTAAAGGCTACATTTTTCTTCTGGGTTAGACTGCAAATGTCTGCTGCAGTTAAACAACATAAACTTTTTCAGCGCGGGAAAAACAGATGGCCAGCAACCCGTATTAGAACACAAGCTGTTAATTTGCCAAACGTTCAGTGTAGAACAGGTGGTCCGGTGTGTCTGTACCCCAGATGTAGCGTTCCGCTAAGTCAACAGCTTTCACATATACTTTAGCACAGGGAGAGGGCCTGTTCCCAAAATACGTATAAATCCCCTGTCATGGCTGCTTCCTCTTTCAGTCGCACAGAAAACCATCCGCGGAGGTCTTTTGTGTATCATAAGACATTTCCTCCAAACCAAATCTAAGCACGCTGTGCAAGCTGACAGATGACGCTATTTGTTTTTTAGGGCACAGCTTTATTTTCCAGTGGTTCAAATGATGTCTGACTGTGAGCTAACTTCCTTCTCAGATCTTGTCTTGCCAGCTGAAACCATCGCTTCAGGCCCCGACAGTCATGTTGATATTTACAGAACTATCACTGGGCCCTCCTGTTTGGAATTTCTGAAATCGCTTGCCCACCACATATAGCATTCCTGTCGCGAGATGCAGTTTCTGTGTACGCACAGTTCGAGAAATCATACCTCTCGTCACTCGGGAAACAGGTATGCTCCCCATGTAAAACATATTATAACACATACAGTGTATACACATATAATATTGTGGGTCTCCTCTATGGCTGGATGTGAACAATATGCCACATTATTAGGTGCAAAAACATGACGTTTTGGCCATCAGATCAACCTTCATGATATTTTTTGAGCAAGGGTCAAGTTTCATCTCGAGGCGGTGCTTTTTCTGAGTTTTGTGTGTTTATCCACAAATAAAGTAAAAGGCTGGTTTTCCCACACGTTTTGAAGCTGAGCAAGTTCAGTAACATTAACTGGAAACTTGCCCCCTCATTTTACAAGGGATAGATTTTAATTTGGCACGCAAATAATTCTGCAGGAAAAATATTCATTAAAAAAAGGAACTGCTGAGCCACAGACAAGATCGATTGAATGACCAGCAAATGGACCTCTTCTGTATTTCTAGAAACAACTTACTACCTCAATTCTTAGAATTGAACCATTTTGAATTGATGATTTTTATTAAGTGACATGATCATTGCAGTTAAATTGTCTAAATATTTGTCTTTGTACAATGAAATTGTGCTGCTATTTTATAGAAGAAGAAAAATGAAAGTGGGCACATTCAACATCATCTGTGTCATCAAGCAGTTCTACTATTGCGTGCCTAACATGTTAGTAGTGTCTTCCGCTCGCAACTCTCACAGCTGCCACGGTCATTGACAAGTGTACACACCACCTGGCTTTTAAATAGACTGCGCTGCTTACTGCCAGGTTTAGGGTCATCTTAAAAAAATCCATGCTTGTGTTGTATGTGGCTCATCTTTGTCAGTCAGACATGCCCTGCATTTTCATAAAAAATAAATAAATAAATAAATAAATTTGCACTGAAATGAAAATGCTCTTTCCACCCCCTGTGAGTGCTTTGTGAATCATATATAATTTCTTCTGCTACTTGCGACGGTTAAACGGCCACTAAAGAATCGCAATCCTTTTTTGGATTCCCTCTTCATTGATTTACATTTTGGAGAGCTTCCTGGTTGCTCGCATTAAAAGGACACTTTTATTGATAACAACACTGTATTGATACACTGATTTTGTTTTCCTCCATTGCTTTACAGCAAATAATCAAAAATGAGATGGGTAAATCTACTAGGCTGGCTAGGTAAATCTATCAAGAATCAAAGCATCTGCTCTTCATGTTTATCAGTGTAATTTCAGACAGGGGTCTTTCAAAAGAAAGATACATTGCTGTGAAAATGGTGTAATACACAGTTTGGGTGGAACACTTGCTCATTCTCCTGTATATAAAGTATAGCTCTGCCTGTTCACATCAACAGAAGGATTTTTCAGCCGTGGTACAGGTAGGTCTTTCATCTCAGCATTTAAGGTACAGCAGCATAGCGGCCTTAGCATGTCAGGTATGTAAAAGGACCCTATAGTATTCCTTTCCGGTGAACAACATGGTCACCTGGGCAGGTGTGCTAAGCTAAAGAGATTTCACTGTCAGTATGTGCAACAAGTTGAACTGCTTTTGTTTCTGGCAGTGCAGTACCGAACAGTAATATTGAATATTACACATCTGATGCTCATGATTTTGTAGGGAGTGTTGTTTTGCGCAAAGAAGCCAGTGACAGAAATGGTCACGTCCATCGTTGCGGTAATAGGGCCTGCCACTCTGTCCGGAAGTGGCGGAAATCCGGGAATGACCCTGGTTTCCCAGAACGATACCATTTGCCTTCAAGCGTCCGTGTGGTCCTGTCGTCACCTGCCGCCGTTCCAGAAACACCTGACCCCAACTTCAGCCTGCCCGCGCGGACTGGGGAGAGACTTCCCAGAAACCACCGACTGCCAGCAGCAATGACAAGAAACCAGCTCGCAATGTTTCACAGACCGATAATTGCGATATATTATTCATGGCGTTTATCGAGCAGCCCCGCCGAGACCAGAGAGTTGGAGTGGACTAATTTAACAGCTACAGTTGTGGAAGACGGGGGAGGCGCCTGGCACCTCTCCCGCGTCCTGCAATTTTCCGCATTCTGCATCGATGTGTCGTTGAAGTACTGCAAAGTATTTTCTCCTCGGTCGACTCGCCTTAATACCGTTTTTTTCCCGACTTGCGAACAAAGCGTTGTCGGTTTAGTAATTTTTTTAAGTAAGCGATAGCTGTTCTCTTCAGTGGCTGGAAAACCTCATCTACAGTATATGCAGCCAGGTTCTTTCATTCATTTGTTTGTTCATTCAGTAAAACCAGGGCTTTTAAGAGCCATGCTCTTCTTTTGAACGCCACACTAGATCAGGTACGCGGCTAGAAATCCCCTGCTCTAGCACGGCGAGGTGAAAGGGGAGCACACCTGCCACTAACTTGCTCAAAAATGTGATATAAGCCATCCCATTATTTTCTTTTTCCTTCTCTTCACTGTTCTCACTTTGTTTATTTCATCCTTTCATTCTTAACATGTCTTTGCTGCAATGTGTTCGCCTCCACCGGCATCTCAAGATTTGGTTCGACCTTCCCGCGTTTTGGCCATGTGACTTTTGTCGCTTTCACAACTACTTTCTTCCAAAGAAGAATCACCTTCCAAAGGCCGTCCTTCCCATATGAATTATTTTTAGTTTTGCCGCAGGTGCACTGCAAATGAATGTGGCCCGGGGGTTCAACCTCCATTCAGCGCACAATGGAGCCGTCAAGGTTGCCTCAACGTACAGATCCTAACGTCTGTGGGAATACCTTAAAATAACACACTGGGATCACACTCCCTCCCTTTCCCAAGCACCCCATTGGTCAAAATCAAGGTCCGTAAACTATTTTGTGTTTTCGATTATTTACGTGTTGTCAGGTGCGTTAAGCAGTGACTATTGAAACAACTCTCAAAACCAGCCTTAATTGGCGGGCCATGTTAAATGAGTGTTTACAGTCAAACAGTGTGGAGTGCAACAAAGGCCATAATTCACCGTCCCTGAAGCAGTGTGTGTGTGAGATGGGGGCAGTTTTGCCATGGGGCCTGCGCAAGGCTTGCTTATTCTACTCCCAGGCTGCTTGTTCCTCCTCTCGACTCCTGGCTACTCGTCCTGGTGTTTGGTCCAGATTCATAAAGCACATATCGAGTCGGAGAGCGAGCGGTCTGCCAATCTGCCGTGCAACTGAATTTGAGGAACAAGCTCCGTTTTGCCACACTTCTCTCTCTACTGCTCCTGGCCGCTCTGCTGAATTGGCTCTGTTGCTCAGTTCACAGGGCATTGACCTTCTCGGTGAGATGTAAACACAGGCGGCTCGCTCTGACGCGGAGGCTACTTTGCAAATGTGAGCAGCATTCATTTTTCAGCGCTGGAGGTACCGCTTGCATCCGTCACTCTCTCTCATCAGAAATGTGGCCTTTCCAGGAATCCTGACCGTGTTTACCACTGGCATGACACATCCTGAAAGTCTCTCTTGCCTGCCTCAGTTTTACACGTAACTGATCCGTGCCGACTGCGGACGTGCATTTGGTTTACCTCAGAGGGAGAACAAATATTGTTCTTTCGGGCAGACTGTGTGTTATTGCTGGCTGCGCGCCAGGTCCATTTTATCCCGGGGGGGGGGGGGGGGAACTGGCGGGGAAAGATGCAAACAGACCTACAGTCAAACCCTCCTGGTCAAAATCCTATTTAAGTCTTCCGTCTTCCGGGCCTACTGCGAAACAAACTTCAGCCACAAATCCCGCGATGGGCCAGGCTGGGAGAGAGTCTCTGCGCAAATGAATATTCCCTTTATACTGATGAGTCTGAATCCCCCCACCCCCCCCCCCCCCCCCCCCCCCCCCCCCCCCCCCCCCCAAAACCCAGTCAAGGCTGCGTGGGTCTCTACCAACCCCAGACCCAATCACCAGCCGAAAAATAAATCAAAAACCACCTCAGACGAAGGGGTACAGTAAGCACGGTTGATCCTTAAGAAAAGGATGGTTGCAGAGGAAGAAAGCGGAGCTCCCTACAGCTTTATATTTAAGTCAGGCAACACCAGGGCCGACACCACTAAATACTCCGTAGTCTAGGCGGAGCGGAGTTACCGCCATGCATCTTTCATGAGCCCAGAGACTCAAACACACGGAAATATATAAAAAGCGGGACAAAAAATATCAGGAGCTCATCTGAGTACCATCTCGCGCGGTGCCTGTATTGTTTTACACGCGGAAACATTGTTCTAACAAGGAGCTTTGATTAATTTATTGTGGCGTATGTTACCATGGGGTTGCTCACATCATTAACATCAAATTTGACTCCGCTAGAGGAATGAAGCCCAGGATTTATTCATACCATCTGAATAAAGGGAATACTTTCTTCCCCCTCCTGCTCCTCTTGGGCTCAGTCGAGTGTTTTGAATGGGCCGTATTATGGTAGTTTAAAGATAATTCTTTCGTTGTAGAAAATCCATTAGACAGGGGGGCGATGAGACATGACAGACAAATAGCCGCCAATGGCCGGTGCCACGTTTCACATCCCGTCCCATTAACTTTTGCACGTGACAAATATCTTAGAGACATTAAAAACAGACGGGGGCACAATGTGACAAGGGCTCACGCACATGGATAGTGCCAGTCTCCGTCTTCCACCCCATTTCTTCACTGTGCAAAGCACTCCTGTGATTAGTATGACACCTCATTAGATTCAAACTCAAACGAGATCAGCGTTGAGAAAGCAAGACCCAACGCTCTGTGCAGGGACGAGACAAGTTGAGGCCTTTTTTTTTCTTTTTGTTAGCGTAAGTCAGCTGAATATTAAACATGTTTATCGACCCTTTGTATCTTCTTTTTTGAACTATAAGTAAGATATTGGATGGATTTATACTTTCATAAATGTGGCATCTTGTAACGTGGCATTGATGTAGAAGGGCTGAATTTAATTGAATGTTCTGCAGGCGCACTTCTGCATTTTGAAAGTGTCAAGTTCAAGGTTTTGTACTTTAATGTACTTCAACTTTTTGTACAATAAGACTCATTATCCTATTTTTCACTCAAATATGTGATTTAAGAATACGTGTGCCAAAGGCAAGGGGAATTGAATCACCTTTTTCCCCCCACAGAACAAAAAGGCGATGAAGACTCATGAATGGACTTAAATTAATGACTTTATTTTGTGTTGTAGCTTAAATATTCCACGTTATTGTCAGCATGTGAAATTTCATTGGAAAAACAAACAAAAAAAAAACACATTTAGTGGAGGAGTTCACTGCTGCACTGTAAATGCATGACAAAATGTGGAGTTCCCAACTATATTGTAAAATAAATATAGTATCGAATATGCATTTGTAAAACTCCACAGAAATTGTGTGCTGTGTGTTACGATCCTGGGGAAGGTTGGACCTAAATGCACGACTAAGGAGGCAGATTCAAAGGAAAGAATATTTATTAAGCTTTGGGGTAGTCCCAAAGCTGTACAGAAGGAAAACACGGTATCACACAGGAACACAGGCGTCCGATACGGACTGCTCCAAGCCGGAGCTGGACTTGAACTCAGGAACGTGTTCCAAGCCGGAACTGGACTGTACTGGACCGGGAGGTCCACTCAAGGACAGCGTCACTGGAACGGCAAATCTGCTCCAAGCCGGAACTGGACTTTTACAAGCGGTGAACTTCACACCGAGACTGGACTGGAACTGGACCGGGAGGTCCACTCAGGAACTGGATACTTGGAACGGTAATTTGTTCCAAGCCGGAACGGGACTTTTACAGGCGGTGAACTTCACCCCGGGACTGGACTGGAACTGGAACGGAGGCCCACTCAGGAACAGGACAGAAAACAGAAGGTGAGTTAGAATAGGAACTGGATCGGAGCTGGACCGGGAGGTATTAACGGGTACTGGACTGAACGTAATGACAGGTAGCCGGCAGACCCCGGCAGGGAAGAGCTGTGTGACGGAGCTCAGGTAGGTCCGGTTGGGGTAGCTGGGTTTGCTGAGGAACCTGGAACCGTAACCGCAGCACTGGAGGTAGCCACGGCCGGACAGGAACCACTGCAGGATTACGAAGCTGTGCAGCCAACTGCGGACGCAACTCGAGCTGGAGTTGGAGGGTACCGTAACACACACAGGGATTACACTAGCTACAGACTGGTAGAAGCTGGAACAGCTGGTGATTAGAGGGAGACAGGTTAGAGGCATGCAAGGCAGTAAATTGTTCGGGCTGGATAAATACCGAACTGGAAGACAGGTAAAACGAAAGCTGTGAGGAAATAAACCCACAACCAAGCGATCAGAAACACAGGACCAAACAACGAACAAGGTAAGTTAGTTAAAGAGCAGCAAACAGGGTCTGAGGGTAACACAAGTAATGAACCGACAAAGGAGGGGAGACAGCAGGTGGGTTAAATAGGGGAGTGAAATTGGAACCAATAAAGCACACGTGAGGAAATGTAACCGGGAGTGCTTGCTAATTACACAGGTGAGGAATGCAAGCAACGAGAGGGGAAGGCGATAGGCGGAAACTAAAGTGGGAAATCAAGAGAGCGAAACAGAGGGGAAACGCCCAGCCTGCAGCAGAGGGGAAAACACGGACAAAGGAATCCAACAAGACACGGAGGGACATGGCAAAACAGGAAATACGGACTGGATGGGAACGGGACATCACACTGTGGGCTGAATGAGAACATCACTCAAATTTTTGACTCTTGTGTCCCTCAGTGCCTGCATCCAGAGAACCAATGCCATCCAACCTTTTTGCCACCTTGTGAAGTAGTGAGATCAAAGGCCACCAAGAGGCACCTCTGTTTCAGTGTCTCTGCTGGATCTCCTTTGCCATGGTGATCCAGTTAGTGTGCCTGTGATGTAATCCTCTCCATTAATTGAAAGCATCTTAATCAGCTCGCATTTGGAGTCCAGTAGGCCAGAAGGAAAGCAGGTGTTGGGAATTTAGCTGGAGAGATGTAGTGTCTGGGGGGGGAGGGGCACACTGGTTAATTAGGATATTCGGGCCACAGAGCGAAGGGGAGAGTCGGTTGGTTGAATTGATAATAATAATCCACTTATTATTGATGATCTCCATTTCTCTCTCTCTCTGGCGTGTGGAATCAGATTCCTGGAGGCGGGGCTGTGTAAGAGCTGTGGACCTGGGGGCGGCCATCACTGGCTACACTATCGGCCTCATGGAATACATCTGTCACATTCCTAATCTCTCTAGCATTGGAAAAACAACAACAACAAAAGTACAACGTGCAAAAGATTAGACTCAAATGTATAGGGATTACAGGACGCACAGAATCCCTTAGTGGATTTGTAGATGGGTGGATTACCAATATGCGAACAAGCCATGCTTCCACACTTTTGGACAGATAACCAGGGTCAGTCATTAGTCAATTAAATACAGCTAAACCACCTTTTGGTTTTAAACAATTTGCCAGTAATCCTCTTTCGGTGTCACCGGGTGTCACCGGGGTGGCACCGTGTCGCGGAGTTGGCAGGAGAAGGGTGTAGGATTGGTCGTGGCCAGTCTGACCCCCCGCGACACACAGAGCCTTTTAACAGATAACCTGATGCTCCAGATGCTCGCTTGCGGCCCTGCAGGATTTGAGCACTTTCAGTTTCACTTTTTTTAAAAAGGCTTTGATACACATCTAAATAAGTGATCACAGGATGAATCATTGATGGCAAAATGTGTCCAGTTTTAGTTTACACGATTGCTTACATTAAATTCCTCTGCTGAAGCTCTTTCGGGAGCTTTGGGAACATTTAATAAACTCATATTTTGGAGTTTGAATTGAGCAGTACACTATTGAGCAGTACACTTTCCAAAAGAGTCCATGAGAAAGGGAAAATGGCTTCCTCTCATGAAAAAAACTTTGTTTTAAATGTGAATATGTATATACAGTGCCCTCCACTATTATTGTAAAACTATGAGTAAAAAGGGTTATAAAAAATTCACCATTTGGTGAATTAGCTTAATGTCACACTGAAAAAATGAGAAAAATCCAACCTTTAATTGAAGTTAATTTATTATGAGAAAAAAAAATCCCTCATCAAGAAATAATTATTTTTAACAAAACCACGTGTGCCACTATTATTGGCACCCCTGCATTTATATATAGAATAAAGAAATCATTTTAAATATTTGGTTGCATATCCTTGCATGCCATGACTTCCTGATGTCTGTGACCCAACAACATCTAAAGACTCTTGATATCTTATATTCTGGTACTCTTACAAGCGATACTTCACTGCCCGGCCAAAAAAAAAGTCGCCATTGCACCCGTCATGCATAGTGCCCACTGTACAAGCCTCTGGAGGCAGTGTTATGATCTGGGGTTGCTTCAGTTGGTCAGGTCTAGGCTCAGCAACATTATGCAGTAATAAAATTAAGTCAGCGAAGTACCTGAATGTACTGAATGACCAGGTTATCCCATCAATGGGCATATGCCAGGATGATAATGCCAAGATTCATCGGGCTCAAATTGTGAAAGAGTGGTTCAGGGAGCATGAGGAATCATTTTCACACATGAATTAGCCACCAGATTCCTGACCTTAACCCCATTGAAAGTCTTTGGGATGTGCTGGAGAACACTTTACGGAGTGGTTCGACTCTCCCGTCGTCAATACAAGATCTCAGCCAAAAACTTATGCTACTCTGGATGGAAATAAATGTTGTGACATTGCATAAGGTTGTCGAAACAATGCCACAACAAATGCGCGCCGTAATCAAAGCTAAAGGCGGTCCAACGAAATATTAGAGTGTGCGACTTTTTTTTGGCCGGGCAGTGTATAACGTCTCTGCATTTGAATGGATCTTTATGGGAATTGGGGGGTGGGACTAGATTTAGCTGTAAATTATGCTGGAGCAGTATGGAGTACATGGTTGGTAAAATGGCTGTAAGTCATCAAAGGACTGAGGTATCAAACGAGCCTCAAACCATCACTCTGCTGCCAGATATGCAGTTGATATGGATAGATCACTTTAAGGGTTTTCCTATTGAACTCTATGGAAAAATAAGTCAGGAGAAGAAACCCTTCAAGTTATCCATCCATATCTACTGTATTTCTGGCAGCAGAGTGATGGTTTAAGGCTTGTTTGATACGTCAGACCCTTGATGACTTAGAGCCATTTAGCCAACCATGTGTTAATAGCATTTCAGCACCAACACAATACAATCCAGTAAAAGTTGACAAAAACATGTTTTGCTATGAAAACACTTATTAACCTGGGCTCCGCATTTGCAGTGGGTCCAGTGTTAAGTATGCCTTTAAACTGCACTACTGCTCATGGTGCAAAATCAGTTTAGCGGCTGACCGCCTCTCTTCTATAAGGCTGTGCGCTGACTGGCTCCTGCTGGTGAGGGACTTGCAGGAAGGAATGCAGCATACTGGCATACTGCCCGCTTGCCTGCTCAAAGGGGGAAGGGGGCGGGCGTCAGAGGGCTGTAGAGAGCTTGAGCCATGTCAGGCATGCAGCAAAGTAATTCCTACCCTCATTGTTATGTATCTCTAGTCCTCCAGTCTCCCTGCATGAGGACCGTCGAGCGCTAAGCGCAGCAGCCGCGCACTTCGCCAAGTACCGGGTTCCGTCGGGGCCCGAGAGTCGAGACGAGGCTTTTACATTCAGCCTGGCCCCGTTTTAGCTCCTCCGATCACAGGGTCAGCTCCGAACGAAGACGGCCGTCAAGCTGGCGAAGCACAAAAACTCCCCCCCCCCCCCCCCCCAATACTGTAAATTTTAGCTCAGCTGTTTAAAACGCACGTTGACTTTGTCATACAATGTTTTTCTCATTTTATGCACAGCTGCATTTAAGGGATTTCTGAGCAAAGTCTACTCTATTGTATAAATAAGGTGCTACTGGAGTTGATTCCACTTTAACTGTGCCAGCGTGGGGGCTGGGGTACGGATTACGCGCTTGGGCCAGCTCTCTCGGTAGAAGTTGAAAAACACATCGGATTGGGAGAGCTCACTGCGGCGCAAGACAGGGATGGATAAGCGGTGTCGTGTGGCGAAGAGGGCCAAGAAGACAATGCGCTGAGTACCTGCGAAAGGGAAAGGTTCAAAAGCCCGCACGGCTCTGAGAGTGAATTAATCGCCTTCCGTTTTCCCGCCAAGAATGCCTCTCCTTGGTCTGTGTCATAATGCCGGGCAGATTTAGTAAGCCGATACACTGTAATCCCCAAACTTTGCATTATCTGTGTTTTGTGCGTGCGCTACTCGGGGATTTGCGCTCAATAACGGCTCGCGACGAGTTTACAATGGCAGAAGCCTCTTCAGAAATCTCAGCAGAAGTCCCGTGGCTTGTGAAGACTTAGCACTGGCAAGTGAGAAATAGGAAGGTGTGCAGCATATGGCAAGGACCGCGAGAGCAGAGAAATCCTCTTACTCCATCCTTGCTGAGGGGATAAAAGCTCCCGCGACTCCTGGCGCAAGACCTCCTCGTTTAACATTTCCTCCCCGGCGAGGGCTGCAAGTATAAATCGCCGGCCCGTCCGCGCCAGGGCGATTTACTGAATCTGTTAGGATGGCGGTCCGCGTTCGCGACCGGGGCCGCCTGTGATCTTCCCGCAAATGCAAATGAGCATCTTGTTTACCACCGTCCCTCCTGTTTACATATCCGCCGTCCCGGGAAACAGTCTTCCGCTCCTTATTTACGAGGTGACCCAGGCCCCTCTCGCTGTTTTTTTTTTTGTTTTGTTATTGATGGAAAGGATGGTGGATTCCTTGGAGAAATTAACTTGTGTCAGTCAGTGTGATGTGTCGTCATTGTGCAAGGCAAATTTAAATGCTGATATTTAATTTCCGCCTGATCGCAGTACGCCTCAAAACCCACACTCAGCATTGCATATTTAAGGAGTAGTAGTTTATTATCTTCTGATTGATTAACTACATTTTGCATGTCAGTATGATCATTTGCATCTGTTGATATTCCTGTCAACAGGAATAATTTAATGTATTGCTATATTTGTAATGTATTAGAATTCATTAATTGACATTTCTTAGATTTGAATTGTGGTCACTCATTTTGAGCAAAATGGACCTGCATCAAGCTAAAACACAAACTCTCTCTCACACACACACACACACACACACAGACAGGAAATCAATCAATCAATCCAGTTGGGTTAGGGCAGATTTAGGCTTGTAATGGGTAACTTCTACCAGCATCAGTGTGTTTTGTCTTCACCTTAAAGGAATAACTACTTACAATGCATTGTATCTTTGCTTCAGTGTTTCAGTGACTATTGATTTGAATTGACGGAACGCTTGTTTAATTACGTTATTCAAAGTTCAGCACAAAGATAGCTGAGATTAGATTCAATCAAGGCCCCAGATCACCATTTTGCTAAATCGTATTCAAAAGAGCATGCCCAGTCACAATGTTACCCTGTTTGAAAACAAGGAACAAAGCAGTGTCATGCAAATATATGATCTTCCTGTCATGTAAATTCATAGATAGGTCCGGACATTACAAATGGCATTGCTCTGATCTCAATAGCGGTGTCGTCATCTGCTAGAACAATATTTTTACAAGGCCTTTCCGCAGTGGTGTTAAAGCATAGGAACGGTGTTGTGCTCGGGTGTTTTACATAGGTTATCACAGATAAGGACTGAGCAGAGATTATGAAAATGGGAACCGTTTTGTTTTTACTCTCTATATGCACTGTTCTTGTGCCACTTCATCAAAGCAGTTTCTGGTCTCCATGTTTGTGGAGAAGTTGTTCTCCTTTTGTGGTTGCAAGTTTCACTGAATAAATAAACAAAAAGTACTTTAACAAAGCCAGCGTCTTTTCAAGATATTTGCATAACTATAGGTGAGTTGCAAATCTTGTGCAAAAAACTGACTTCTCCACATTGACCATGACATGGCCTGCCTTTTATTCATACACACAATAATACACTCTGTATTTGACATTTTATGAAGAAAATAGTGTCCCAGACTGAAATTACTCAGGGCTTGTGTTGGCCGTTTTCACTGGTGCAGTGGATAGTGCACGTATGGACATGTCCAGTCCTCCCCAGGACAGCATCAGTTTTAATATATTTGAACTCACTCAGAAATCTATCATGACAGGTTTATTAGTTATTACATGCTTAAGTCCGTCACTGACTGAGTTGCCTTGGAAAACCTTTAACCTTTTCAGAAAGGGAAATTAGTTTTAAACTTGCTGTACTGACTCTCCACAGTGACTCTCTCACTCATTTAATCCGCATTTACTTCTCACGCACTTGTATAAGCTTGTGATGAGTTCTTTTTTCCTGACTTTGTTTGGCTAGCACTAGTACTTGACAGCTCAGAATGACTCTCAAACTCAAACTCTTTTTTTCTATAAACATAAATAGAAACGCATGATTTTGCTCGATAAACACCCTGCAGTGTGACATAGGCCTAGAATTTGCACAGTCATTTGGTGTTTTTAATGTTGGAAATTAGTTTAAAAATATATTTAATGTGATGGGCTAAATGTTGTTAAAACTGTAGTTACTTGTTTTTCCTGTCAGGTTGTTGTCATTCTAAAATATGAATAACAACAACACTCACTGAAAATATTCTTTCTAATTATATACTCTGCACCCTGTCATAGATCATTCTGCAGCCGACTACCGCTGGCAGAAACACTGAACCAAATTATGGCCAGACACTTGCAGTGCTTGCCAATGGAGGGTCACAATTAGGCTCAGCATGATGGAGTAACGCTTTTGGAACTGTGTTTGTGGAAGTGCAACGCTTACACGAAGACGGAGCCTAGAGCAGTTGTGGGATCTCCTTTGTCTCTGTTCTCAAGTACAGCACTTGCACTTGTTTGTTCAAGTAACATAGCCAATAAGTTGGAGCTGAAAGAACGTCTCTTGATTATGGACCCTGTGAGGAAACCTTGGCCATTGAGATGTGGCTGCAGGTTATCTGGGGTGAGCTGCAAAAAGGGGGGGTGGGGGGTCAACAGTCCAACCACATAGTGTCAGGTTTCCTCTGAAATACTCACCACACCTTCCTTGGGCATCTAGGAACAACCACCACTATCCCCCAGCCCCCGAAATTGAGCAGGATGAAAGCAGTGCCACGATGCGCCTGGGAGATGATAGCTCTCCCGATCACTTTCAACTGCGAAGCAGGGCCCAGATCGGCAACCACCACCACGCGCTCTCTCACATCTCCAAACAGCAGAGTTTTGATCTGAGTCATCTTTAAACTCTAACCACAGAAAGTAAAAGGGAGCTTCTCTTTCATTATTAATGGCAGACCCCGCTGTGCACTGACGGAGGGAAGAAAGATACACAAGTTACTCTTCAATCACTCGCTCTAAACTTTAATGTTAATAATTTCAAAACGAATGTAAGCGATGAGACAATCCAGGGCTACGTTTGAGAGTGCTCAAATTTATTTTTATTTTTTTATAAAAATTAAAAAAAATTTGGAGCTTGCTTAGGTTGTTATCTAAAACGCCCTCCTTGAAGAAAGACTTAGAAGATAATGATTTCATTCATCAGGAGATAGAGGCATCATTTGAAGATCTGCCAATCGAGTCCAATTAACGATGGATAAATATGGGGAAGTGGCTGATTTGTCTGTTGAGAACCAAAGCCAAGGTTTTTTTCTCTCTCATAGATCAACTGACTTCTTCTGCCTGTGCGAATTCTGCTCCTGTCTGTCAATTTTTCAGCCACCGCTTCAAGGGACTTCTGTGAGGAAAACATACACTGTGTTTTCACTATCACTCTCACTAGTGGAGACAACTGTCAAGTGTCAGTGTCGAGACGAATAGGGTAAAATAAATGTGCCCTGGCAATGCACATCCTTGTTTGTTGTAATTATACAACAATGTCCTGCCAATGGGCCTTTTACAGTTAATTCAAAATGTGGGTCAATTGCTCTGTTTTTAAGATTCCTAATCTCCTCTTCTCTCCCTATTTGGAATGCACCGTTTGAATGTTCCCTCCTCTCCAACCTGTAGCATGTGTGTCCCCCAAAATGCGTTCTTTTCGCTCCGCGGTCCACCGTCCGCAACTGCTGCACTCTTGAGGTCTCTCACATTCCGACAGATTATGGGTTGCCTTTGAGGCCCCGCTTGATTGGTCAACCGATATAATCAGTGTCGTTTTTGCATTGCGCCGATGCTATCCTGATCCCACTTACCCAAAAGTGCCAAGCAAGAAAAATATGATCAAACAGTTTTCTAAGGCTATGACTTACCTTAGGATACTCGTTTGAAATGTAAAGCCCAAATAGTGCAAACATGAAAGCATGAGAAAGCAAAAACAAACAAAAGGAATGAACGCAAAGCATCCCTCTGTTGCCAGCACAAATACGGTAGGATGCTTTGCTTTCATTTCAATACATCACAATTAGCATCTCAGTGGTCTATGGCCTCAATTTCTTTTCTCTAGACTTCTGAGATAATTACTGAGAGGGTCTGCAATATGAAAGATATGGTAAAATTTGATGTGATATCAGTTGATAACAGTTTGGACGTTACAACCATTTAATTAACATCTGAAGTTTAGCCTCCTGTCATTTCTGTCATAGACTAAACTGCTCAGCTATCCCCCACCCTGGCCTTCAAAAAAAGTCAGTGTCGGATTTCCAAAATAGGTATTTATATCCCTATTGCAAATAAAACCTTTTAAGTACATTTTCCTTCCATGATGGACAGTAACTGTTATTCAGTACAACTCAATTCAACCCAGGGAAAAGAACAGCAGTGTAAATGGGTTAGGAACTAGATAATTGCACAATTAGTGGTCAGAGTGTAATATAGAAAAGCCCCAGGGTGCTATGTTATGGCAGCATATCTAAAATATTTGTAAAAAGCGGTTGTACACAACTATGAGAGTGATCCTGGGCAGACAGCACCCTAGCACAACACAGAGCAGCAAGCCAGTGTTTTCACATGCAGTGACAGGGCAACTGCCCCGTCAGCTCAGCTCACCAGACAGCTCTATGGTCCTGGCACGTCTTTACCTATAAGTTTAACTTAAAACTTTTGAGCCTACGCTTGGAACAGAGAGCGTGTCTGAAGCCTGAACATGAAAAGGGAGATTGTTCCATAAGACAGGAGCTCTGTAGGAAAAGGCTCTGTCTCCCATTATATTTTTTGTCATTTTTGGACCTTTCAAATCAGCACCTTGTGAATGAAGTAATCAGGGTGGAGAGTAAGGGATGAGTATTCCAATAAGAAATTCTGAGGCAAGACCATAAAGCTCGGGCCCCCAATGTTATCCAGCAAGGGCCAGTGTGGGTGCAGGGTTTTGTTCCAACCAAGCAGTAACACATCTGATTCTACTAAACAAGGCCCTTGTTAGCAAAGACTCTAGTGGTTGATTAGAACCAGGTGTGTAACTGCCTGGTTGGAACAAAAGCCTGCACCCACACCGGCCCTTACTGGATAACATTGAGGACCCCTGATTTAAAGCCTTATAAGTTAGAACAACCTTGAAATCCATTCTGAATTGAATAAATATCATTCATGTCCTGTCAGTAAATTGCCACTTGAGTGTTTAAATGTTTTATTCAGCAAAATACCACAGGTGCACTTGAATATTTAGGCCTTGGAGCCTCTTTAAGAAAACATGCTTATGTATAATCTCAGGACCAGAAAACCCACTAAAAGTTAAAAGTTATTACTTTAGCATACTACTCTATAACAACCTAAATTTTCCTTATTTCAGACATCTGCCTAATGGATCATTCAAGAGCATGACTCCAGGTGAAGATGTGCTCAATGCTAATGGTACTAATAATAAAAAGAGAGGGCATTAACACTTCTGGAAATCACAGAAATTCTGTGATTTTCACATTTTAACTTGATTTCACAGCTTGCAATATAACCATTTTGGGTTGGCTTGGGAGTTGGGGTGGTCTACATCCTGGTGGCCGGTATGCTGGAACCATGAATTCAATTTTACTCCTTTTCATTCTCATCCAAATGGTTGGTTTGGACATCACAGTACACCAGCAAAATGTGCTAATTCCAACCTACACAATATCTAATAACTTGTAGAGAATGGTAGTTTACGCAATTGCAGCAGTGCTATTGCTTCATTTGCCATGCAACTTCGATTGCCGAAAGGGGATAAAAAAAAGTGTATCTACATTATTTTAAATTGTCCATTTGACATGGAAAAGCATGCAGCATTAGATGTGGTTTTATGTCTGATTATTAGCAAGGTTTTTAAATTATTAGCAAAGAGATTTTAAATGAGTTGTCAGTAACGGTGTTTTTCTGTATTAAATAGCATGCGAGGGATCCAAGGAAATATGCCTGAGATAAGATTTGCAATAAAAGCTCTCAGTGATCATTTCGGCAGTGACCATGCGGTTGTATTGTATGTCTCTGACGCTGCTGCATTTGCGGTTATCGCCGTAACGCAGGTGGGCATGCATAGTGTGATTATAATTATTCCTAAACAAGGAGCACACACCAAGGAAATGTACTAAACCTCCTACCACGCAGCGCCTGAAATCATGTTGTGATCCCTGCTGTTCTTCAGTGCAATGTTATCAGTCTAAATTAAGCAGGAGAACAGTGAATTAGCACATGCTGTTTCAGGTTAGAGATGCAACGGGTCTTTAAAAACTGTGTGTTGTGGGGAAACGGAGGGTGTTATTGGCATATGGGAACATTCACCTCAGAAGTTTTGTTCCTACTGTTTAGTGACGGGGCTTCTGGCCATTTTTGCACAGCGAGGGCCAGATTGCTTGTGAAACGGTCTTCTTTGTTGAAAGACCGAATTTATTTTTAACAAACCTGTGTTCCTGGATATCCAGCTGGGCATTTTAATTACTTGTTTCAAGTTTCCTCTCTATAACCCACTTCAAGTTTCCTCTATAACAGTGTGTGATTCCTGGAAAGACATTAATTTGTTTTGCCTTGCCTGTTGAACTTTGAAGGGGGTTCTTTCCCTTTGAACCGCTCTGGCGGATAATTTAGTCTGCCGCTGCTTTTCCGAAAGCTGTTTTTAACTTCAGAGCCACTGGTGCTGACAGCAGCCCCTTCGGTTAGCAAGGGCAAGTTGTAGTAGATTTTGAGGTTTTCTTTATGTAGCTGTTCTCCCCTGTTCAAAATCTACTACTCTTTTGAAGGTGCCAAACTTACTTCACAAGCTGCGCCCAGGATTGGCACATTTGTGCACAAGGATTTAGGCTCAGAACCTTTCCTAAACAGTGAGTGCCGGATAGGCCAATGCGATGCACGTAAATCCACGTAAGTGATACCGAGGGGTTTTGTGGGGAATTTGTAGGCTATATGACGCAAGTTGCCCAGCAAAAGGGCATGTGCTCAACCAGAAAGCAGGCCTAATGCAGTGAAGCAGAACATGATCTAAATTGATGCAGTCAGTCATTAAGTGAGACAGATGAAGATAAAAACTGTTGAGATGTTGCATTACTCCACCAATGGTCAAGTGCAAAGACTCATGCTATTCAAGCATTCCAACCTCATGGCATCCCTGTCCATAGCTTGTCTGTTCCATTGAATCTTCTGGGGTCCAAACACTTACTGTAGGTTATGCTGACCAAACTGGTGAAACACACTTATGAAACAACGGACTCAAAATTAATCTTTATGTTTGCATCTGTGGTTTTCACTTTATCCCCAGTGGTTATATCAGTGCCAATTTGTATGTAAGGAGGTAAAAGCTACTGAAAGCATATTACACACAACAACATTTAGTTTTCCTTTTTTTCTTTTTCTTAGGTCTTAAGAAAAAAACACCCTGTATCAGTTTTTTTTTATTATGACAAATGAAATTAAAGATCTTAATGAAAGAAGTAAACAATGTATTTTAACAGTAGTCTCACTGTCGAAGAAAAAACCGTGAAAGAGAGGTCGAGCCTCTGCAAGAAGCACTGTATTAAGACATGTGAAAAGGTTATTTGCCGAGCAGGTGTTTGGAGAACGCGTAGTAGACTGTCTGTCATCCTGTGTTTGGAGCAGCAAGTTTTCTGGTGTTTAGTGGGGGAGACATACGCATATTTGTAGTCACCCTCCCACCCTAAATCAAATTTGTGATGATTATTGACCTGCTGGAGTTTTTGCAAATTAAAACAAATGATTGTTTGTTGCCTTCTGTAATTTTTGTTTTTCATATTAGTAGCAGCTCTACTGTGTCTTCACATTGTCTACACACAGTGTGCTTTTCACAGAGTGAAATGGGTAATGTTTTTCCTCCAGAACGTGAGTACACCATGTATGGTAAATCCAACAAAAGAGGTAGAAAGGCCAACTATATTTATGATCTATAATAAACTTTTCATAAAAAAAACATGTAACCAGCTTTGTCAATACTGTTAATAAAATGTGCCTTTTGAAATCGACATATTAAAGACCCATTTGTGTGACAGTATTTAATAAAGAGGAACAGACTCCTTGAACATCTTCCCACTCAGATTTTCAACCAGATTTTGAAAGAATTTGATATACATGCCTATAGACTAATTCTATTGTTTACAAACAATGCCGCAGCTGGAGAATGCGCACGCAGACTGGTTGCACTGCAACCTTCTGCAACATTCTAATACTATAACGTTAGCTAACACGTTATAACGGCTTTAGCTGCTATAGTTAGCCGTTATAGTAACTTAGTTACTCCTGTGTAATAGTAAGAGATCGGTCTATAATAATTCATGGCTTGGTTGGTAAGTTTACTAGTAGCTCGCAGTTTACTAGACACAGAGTTCAAGATCATGTTTAATTTTCTGGCTAAATAACGTTACGTAAGAATATAGTTTAAGAAGCAAATATCTTCCTTTCAGCTCACTAACCTAACAAAATGTTATGAACTTTGAGCGTCTGCCTGATCAGTCCTTGTAAGCTAACGTTAGCTAACGCCCGACACGCTAACGATGCTAACACCGGTCAATGGCATTTCCCATTATAGCTACATTAGCTAGTGAATGCTAATTCCCTATAACTATCGTCCAAAGTATTTGTAACCTTATGTTGCTTACAGATGTGGTAGTTAAGTAACATTACAGGAAAATATCTTATCTGATATGAAATGGGCACTACACAGACGAGACGTACGAATGATTTAATCAGTCCAATAGCTATGTTCTTAAGCTTTCAGCCACAAAACTCTTGTATTTGCTTCAAATGGTCCCTTTTTAGATGGTATTCTATAAAAGTGGAGACCACCTTTCTGGCTGTGCTGATTTAGACAGCCAAAAGAGCAACAAGACATTGTTGAAGGGTGTTTTGTGTGATATTTGTTAGGCTCATAACTATTCTAGCCTCTGCCAGCTGATATATTATGAAAACAATAACGGTTTTTCTGCAACCAGTCTGCACACGCATCCAAATGATGTGATCCAATAGAATTGGTCTATTGTCATCAACACATTGCAACTATAATGACATCCAAAGGGTTAGATAGAAAATTGTGGATATACGTATATTAGTTTGACCCACTCAGAAGGTCAAGTGAAACTCCTCTCTGAAGCCCTTTTCCTGTCTTTCTTCATCTTCCACTCACTTGCATACAATTCAGGTAATCGAATATGCAAATATTTCAAGGCAGCAACAGCTGGCATCTCTCTGACTGCTTGTTCTAATGATGTCACATCCTCAGTGATTAACAAGGCACTTCCTTTGTAATTAGCTTATTGGAAAATCATCAAAGAGGCTGGGTTCCAAAGCGTAGGTGCAGGAATGGACAAATGCAATGCAGTGGGTTTGTTTATACCTTTTGATATTTTTTTCTGTTTTGCTGGTTTGAGCAAAAGTCTCATAAGTTCTTTGCATTGGTCGGACATCTAAGCCATTGTGCACCAGTGTAGGTTGGCAACTAATTTAAGATAAAAAATAATCTTTTTTTATCTGTATTTTTTTTTGTTGCAGAGCGAAACATCGTTGTAAAAAACAAATGCATTGTAAATGGAGTTTTTGTATACAGGTAGTGTGACTAGTTTACAGCAACATGTGCAAGCAATACATCCTTTCATAGCTTAACCTTTATTATTTTTATAGCACTGTTAACCAGCTGAGCAGCAATGGTGTTGGGCAAACTTCCGATGACCCATCTGACTCATCCAATCAAGACTGGCGGCATGTAATGTTAAGTCAACAGCACTGAGTGCATCGAAAAGAAAAGCCCCTACCAACTCAATTGCAGTCTGAACTGCATCAATTTCTGGCCAATTAACATGGTTCAGGAAAGGGCTTGGAATCAGTCCTATAGCTAGGTTTGGATTCCAAGGAATATGTATATTAATATTTCATTAACGGATGTAAGCTTTCCTTAGTATTTAACTTAATATTAATTCTTGTACATTTATACATATAAATGATTTGTATAGAATGAACCCCTTAGTCAATTCAGAAAAGTTTTCTCTAAAGAGCAAAAAAGGACGTTTTAGGAAAAGACAACTACTGAGTAGTTTTAACATTGATGTTTAGAGAGAAAACCTGATCCAAGATTTTGCAGAATGGTAAAATATAACTGAAAGAAACAACTCTCCACCATCGGCGCTGTTCATGTATATATTTTTGTATTTAATATCTATAAAACAACATGAACATTTTTCCATTGCTTTGTCATGGTGAAAGATTGGTGCATCCAGTACCTCACAGGAAGTGGCAGCTCTCATTCATAAATAATGGCAGCAAGTGCTCCTGAATAAGACTTCATTCACAACATTGGCATCGTTTCCATCCGCTGTTCAATAGAGACAGTGTGAGTGTACAGCGGAAGAAACACACTTTTTGCTTATACAGCATATCCCACCACCCTGAAGTTCTAGGATAGGAAAAGTAGGAATTTCCATGTCAGATGGTGCAACTTGCTTCCAATATAAAGCTTTTAACACTTGGAAGGGCTCCAACACGTCCGCTTTTTTATTTCGGAGTTGGCATGCAGCATGGTGTCAGTCTTCCAGCTCTGAGACTCTGTGAAAGAAAAAAAAATTCAGGATCCGTAATGACCACTTGAACTGTTAACACCACTTTGTTTCCAAACATTGGAGCGAAGAGCTGCTTCCATCTGTGTAACGCCACATTAGACCATTCAGGCATTCAACCTGGTATCCTAAATAAAGCTGGGCTGCGGGTAGGGGGTTGGGAGATGGGGAGAAGCACCAGGCCTGCTCGCAGATGGGAACCTTTAATTTTTAAAGCCGTTTTGTTCGCATGGCCGGGCCCCAGCGCATTTCGGCATATGAACAGTAATTCAGGGACCGCCACAACCGGGCTCAGCACGGCCAACCCCTCTTCACCCACCCCAACCAAGAAAAAGAAACACTCAATCAACCACAGTATGTTAAGATTATGTCCTCCACTGCTTTGCCTGAAAGATTCCTTGAATCGTACATTGTGCTGAAGCCGGACTCGAGATGCTTCTGGGGCATCCCAGAACATGCTCCTGGGGGTTCTGCCACGGATGACCGGTACTTGATAAGCCTAAAAACAATTCTATTCTGTGTAATGACAGAACAAAATGTATGTCAGTTTTAAATTTAAGCAGGTAATACATACAGCATTCACACATGCTTATTGTACAAAAGTAAGGTTTAGATTTAATACCAGTATCTGAATTTGCTTTACATAGCTCGTAATTTGCTCATGTGGATTTAGCAGTGTAGAATTTCAGTGCAGTCCTTTTCAGGGAATTAAAGTACTACTACTACTACTACTCATAGGTGTAGATTTCATTACAACTTTGCCGTAGACACACTGCGTCTCACAAGCATACTAACTAGTTTAGCACTTATTTCATATGAACATATTGGAGTCACATGTCTGCATTCCCCCCCCCCCCACTCCCCCCCCACAAACATATGTGTATGCTGTTGCTACTACTAATGATAATAAATTACATTTTTTGTAAAGCACCTTTAACTGTCACAAAGTCATGCAGCAGTGCATTTCACTAAAAAAAGTTGTTTTAAAATTGTTTATCCTCTATTATCCTTTATTTACCTGCCTGTTAAACACTTCACCGGCACCATACCTTTGATTTAACGATAAAATGCATTACATGCGAGCGCAGACACGCCGCACATCAAATAAAGTAAAGATATTCTCGCGTCTAAAAGATTTAGCAGCCAGGCATCTTCGGCAGATGATGAAATATTATTCGGTGACATCTCAACAATTGTTTTGATTAAGACAGCCTTTGTGAAGGAGAAAGTGGGATAGGCAAAGATTTGCATGACAGTGAGCGCAGACAGGGAGCGTCGACTCCTCCGGGGTAATCAAAGCCATCGTTTTATTGATCTCCCTCCCGCGTGTGATATATGTGCTGTTGTTTTCCCCCGACGGGTTCTCAAAGCGATGTTGGATCAGTTGCTGCGCTTAGGAGTTTGGGGAAAGATGTAAGGCCCAATTTGCACTGATGCCAAGGTTAAACGCCTCAGCGAGCGTGCCGCGTTCGAACATTTCCATATCCTTGGCTGACTCCTCCAAACAGCCCCGCCGCGCTCCTTTCTAGCAGGTTCCACGCTCCATCACGGCAAGGGAGACCTCATTTAATGCAGCTTTCTTGGGCAAGTGAAAGGTTTCATACATAATTTGAAAGGATTTGGGAGAGTTAATTTACTGACCAATTATCCATAATAGAGTGGCATGGCTTTAATTAATAATTACTCAAATTGCTGTAATTACATTTCCCCTTTTAAAGTACTCTGGCGCCTTTGGCTTCTGTGATAATTCTGGTTCAAAATGACCCAAGTAGTAAAGAACTGCGAAAGGGTGGCTGATTTCCATGAAAAGTCCATGATCACTTGTAAGTCTTTTCAAAACACTGTCACTGAAACAACATATGCAGACATTCCATGCTTTCAATTAAATATACTGAATCTTATTTGCAAATGGCAGTATCATATTCATTTAATTAAAAAAATTAAATACATAGCATATTAGTGTTGTTACACACTTGAGCCTAATTCAGATATTTTATCTAGTTATTGTGGTTATTTAACTCACCTCATTATGCACATTTTATATCCAAAAGAAAAAAAAACTGAGTGAAGTATGTATAGGTACAGGTTCATGGCAATTGGGTAAGTATTTTGAGATTTCTGTATGCCTGGAAAAAAATAATAAATCTAGTAGCAGCGTACAAAATTATTCTTTGTTTATTGATCACTCAGTGCTGTGGCCGTCATTGGTCTGTTGCACATTACGCAAGATTGACCTTAAAATGAAAGTGTAATGCTAAAGACAAAAAAAGGATAACCTTCATGGAATGCTAAAACATCATACAGCATTTGGTCATGAAGACTATCTCTTCCGGTGAATCGTGTAACTCACCCAGTATTATTACCAGAGATAGGTTGGAGGCTTTGACTGGTCTAGGATAATGGTTGGTATAATGGTACAGTATGTGATGCACCTGGGCAATTGATAGAAGAGTCTGCTTTATCTGTGAGGACACATGAACAGTAGCTAATTTAAGAGGACTGCAATCCCTTGTTAAGTGCACCTGAGGAGGGGTCGGAGCTTGTATGTGTCTTAGGAAGTAGCAATTTAGACTCAGGAACAAGAGTCTGCTCTTAAACTTTGAATTGTTTGCCCTTGCCGGAGCTGTGGCCTAAGGTTAGGATTAGTCCGTTTTGTTTAGAGCAGAGGACAGAAACATAAGCAAGGCTCATTTTGGAAGATGGACTTACAATGCCTATGCATTTGTACATTTAGGTCATTTAATTGGAACTTCTGATTTGTGGTAAAGGTTTCCAAATGCCCTATTCTAAACCCCTCTACAGTTTCACCTTTGGTTCATTTAACAAATAAAGATTTTAGAAAGTTTGAGGTCCGGAAGCAGTGGAAAAGTACGGCTCAGCTTCTAAAGACTTTGAATCCCATGACTTCAGCACAATTTCAGTACATTACTCATTTACAAACTCAAACGCACATACATATATATACTTTCTGAATTTACCCCTGCTTTATAATCCTGAAACGGCAGAAGACAAACTTGAATGAAGCTAAAACTAATATCTTTATCATTCCTCAGGTTCTGAAGTCCTAGACACATTCTTTAGAAAAATTATAGAAATGGCGAACAATCACATTAATTCTTTTAATATAACACCATATCTCTATTTCTCAGCAGATGTTTATGAAGGAAATGTGGATTTTTTCTGCACTTTGCTTTCTTTCAGGAGATCAGTTAATTTCCTTTAGATCCTTGTTTTGCAGACAAAGCTATCTCACATCTTCACAAACTTTGTCAGAAGCTATAAACGTTTATGGGTTATATTGACACATGAACAACAGAAAAACATGGTGTTAATTACATTGGCTGGCAAATATTCCATCTGAAAAATAGATGCATATATCTGTTCATGTAAACTTTGAGGCTTCAGATGAAAAAAAATAATGGCTAAACTTAGACACAATACATGAATTGGAGACATATTAGAAATTGTGTTGTCTCTGACAAATAAATGGATAAAATGAGTAAAACTAGGTTTTGAAATACACTCTGGCATTTAGGGTGAAATCTATTTATGTGATTCTAAATAAGTGATAAACATGATTTTATTATTTCTTATAACCCTGCAGCTTTAAGAGTCTTCATGTTGTACTAAAGTGGCAAAGTGCTAAAGTGGTCCGCTTGGCGTGCTTTGTAACTGATACTCCTGTCAGAATGTGCTGAACTTCTGTCAGATGGCCACGTCAGAAGTGGTACACAGCAGTTGCAGTAGCGAAGTGCTGCTTTTGGCACAGCCCGCTGTTCTTGACTCGCAGCCACACTGGTAAATATGTGTGGGAGCGCCTGCTCGAGCGTCTGGCCAAAATGATATCTGATCCCGCAGCGCTCTTGGTGGGAGGAAGGCCGGGTGCCGGGCCATTGCTAGAAAGCAGACCTGAGGAATTAACCGGTCCGTGTCTATACGTGTCCGTATCCATATTCAACATCACCTGGGTTTCTTGGTATTTCTCGTCCCGGGAAACAGGCATCGCAGGAACACTCGCTGCAATTCTGCTGTGACGGATTTAGAGCGGGTTAAAGTGGAGCCGGCCCTCAGAGCGCGACCTGCTTCCGTGGCCTCGGAACAAGGGGAAGCTCTGTGGAGGCAACAGCTATGTAGCAGTCACAGCAGCACCCTTTTCTCGCTTGTTGCCTTTTCAGCGAGGCAGTGAACTGTCTGGGGCTGCCGGCCTGTCCTGCAGGAGGAATACCTCTTGCGTGCCTGTGCAGTGGGCTTTTCAGTAATTCTCCGTTTTTTTTTCAAAGCTCACGTTCATTCAGCCTCTGTACTCCGTTAGCATTCCGCACAAGTGCCGCGTCCTCTGGACAGTGTCCAACGTGCCTAAATTGCTTTCCCCTGTTCTTGGCAACCAAGTTGCTGTGCAAAGAAATTAACTGATCAGTTTGTGGAATAGTCTTGATTCTTTAAAAATGTTATCAAAGGAGATAAACAAAGATGCCATTCAAATAATAATTTGTTCCAATGCAGTGACCCCAGTCATCCTTTGCATATAAAATTTTGATTTAGACAGGCGGGATAGGGACAGTTTAATGCAAATGAATCTGGAGCAGGAGTTGGATTTCCTTTTAATCGCGTGCATTACATGAGCTTTGAAAACCTCCACGTTGCACGCTTCCCTTTCCCTACCTCTATCACTCACCATCAAGATAATCTCGATAAACTAATGTCCGTTGCTGTGAAGGAAATTCAAGCAGTAATTTTCAAACCAAAGTTATGCAAATGCATCTAGCCAAGCCTGGTTTGCCAAATGGGCTGTAATCTTTTTGATCAGGGTGCATGAGGACCATGGAGAAATAATTTGTCTGTCTTCATTGTATTTGTGTTAATGAGCCAATAAAAATTTGCACAGAAAGACAACTAGTAGTCAAGACCACTTTGACCACTTAACATTTAGTGCAGCACAGTTGCCAGCATGCACCAATGTATGTTCATAAAACAAACCCCAATGGGACATGTATTTAATTTTTGACGTTGGAATCAACATCTATCCTTAACTTTGAATTGCAATTACATTCAAATGTTTTTCCTCCACAGACATGGTTCAGCAATCCTCAGTATTAACTTGCAAAACTGTTTGTGAAGAAAAAACTAAGTTTGTAGAACTTTGTAAGTCCAGATTTGTAAGGACAAATATTGATTGCATCCAGGCCCGTGTGTCATCAGCTTGTTGAACTATTCCACAAAACGTGACCGCTATATCACATAACATACAGTTTACTTTGTACCTTGCACCTTGTTTAACTTGGAAAACTGTTTTAAGGCCATGCTGTCAGGAATAATCTACTTAGTCTGAATTTATTTGAGGCCCCAGATTGGCCCATTCTTTCATATATACTTAGCTGAATTACATGAAATATGAATTGTCAGAAGCCCAGGAATGACGTCCCTGGATATATGATGGGAATTCGTAGATGATGCAAGGAGAGCTTTGCTTTGGCAGTACTGCATCTACTGGAGCCTGACCGATAGTGGATTTTTGGGTTCGATACCGATTCCGAAATTTAGAGGGGGATGAAATCCGATAACCGATATATAGCTGCCGATAATAATAAAAAAAATGACTATGAAAAAACAGACTTTTTTTGCATGGATCGCTCCAGTTTGGTTATCAAAGAGAAATTGTGAGAAAGATGCACTGAAGGCAGTATATTTTTCAGTAGAACAATTGACTTTATTGTCAAAATTTACATAAGAACATTTCCAACATTAAAACAAACAAAAAGTAATTCCAAGAAGTAAATATGAGGTTGTTTTTTTTTCTTTTTTTCTTCAGGTACAATGAGTTACACCTCCCCACCTCCCCACTCCGTTTTTTTTTGTTTTTTTTGCTTCACACTGATTACCCAAAACCAATGGCTATCTGCCTGATGTTACAGTAACTAGTGACTGTGGTATTCCTCCTTGTTGTTCAGTTTGTTAATATTACATGTTGATTGTGTTGCTAACGGAGGGACATTGAACTTGTACCCTTGTCATCATATTTAATATGTGGTTGCATATCCTTTGCTTGCCATGACTTCCTGATGTCTGTGACCCAACAACATCAAAAGACTCTTGATATCTTATTTTCAGGTACTTGCACAAGCGATACTCTAACCTTTCTGCATTTGAATGGATCCCTATGGGAATTGGGGGGTGGGACTAAATTAAGCTATAAATTACACAGGAATAGTATGGAACACATGGTTGACTAAATGGATGTACGTCATCAAGGGTCTGAGGTATCAAACAAGCCTCAAATCATCACTCTGCTGCCAGATATGCAGTAGATATGGATGGATCACTTTAAGGGTTGTTTCTCCTGACTCATTTTCCTATTGAACTCTATGGAAAAATAAGTCAGGAGAAATAATCCATATCTACTGCATATCTGGCAGCAGAGTGATGGTTTGAGGCTTGTTTGATGGCTCAGACCCTTGATGACTTACAGCCATTTAGCCCACCACGTGTTCCATACTATTCCCATGTGATTTACAGCTTAATCTAGTCCCACTGCCCAATTCCCATTGAGATCAATTCAAATGCTGAGAAGTTGTAGTATCACTTGTAAGAGTACCTGGAAATAAGATATCTTGTGATGTTGTTGGGTCATAGACATCAGGAAGTCATGGCATGCAAAGTATATGCAACCAAATTTTAAATATAATGACTTTATTAAATTTGTGTTAACTACTTTTGGTGCCGTAAAATGGGGGGACTGTGTGTAAAAAGGGTTATAATTGCTAAAGTAGAAATAGAATGAAATATACTGAATCTTATTATAAAATAGTAGTTTATAACATTATCAATGTCTGGACTGTATTGTTTGATCAATTTAATGTTACCTTGGTGAATACAGTCTATCAATTTCTTTCAAAAACACAATCTCAGCGATTCCAAACTTTTGAACGGTAGTGTATATTTTAAAATATAATAAAGCAATAGATAAAATATATAAAATGCATCACAATTGAATACGAATATATATAGTATGTCATGGAGGTACCAATTTGTTGGTTGCCTTGTTTTTGTATAAATAGTATTTGTACCAGCCTGGTGTCTTCACTATGGAATTATCAAATTGATTTGAACTGAAAACTGATATTGAAAAACAATATGCCATGATGACTTCCACGCAGTGCATTTGGCTTCTTGCAATTCTATTTGCCTACTGGCACATGAAGGCACGAGTGTCTTATTTCAGCAGTGTTGATTTATAATTATGAACTTTGACTCCTTGACAAATAACTGCACAATTACAATGACTAGTGCTTCTCTCATACAAGTAGGTTAAATGTTATTATTCCACGAGATGCACGGGATTTACACAGGATTGTTTTGTTAAAGAATGCAATTGAATCCATCATACTGTTATTTCCAATATGCTACTTAAAATGCTCTAGCTCTAAAATGAAAGTGAAATTGTTGACAAATACATCCTGTCTAGATTTCTGCTGCTGATGGTAAGATTGAAAATACACCTTGAAAGGAAAGAAAAGTATTTATAACCTTAGCCTGAGGTGAGACACTTTTCACAGCAAGATTGAATGGCTGATTTGCCTGTTCTCAAAGACAATTCTGACAACTCATCATTAACATCTTATACCAGACACATCAGTTAAAATCATTGTTCGCCATTTGCACTTAATAACAAGCATGTCAGACACGAAAATGTCAGTTCAACACTGACATGCACATCAAGGGACATTGCATAAAGACATGGGCGCGTCTAATGTTGAGTGTCATTGAGTGTTTGGTTGAACTGCCATGACGTTTATGTAATGTAACGTCTGCACAGGAGTTTGTAATCATTATGACAAAATTGCCTCACATATAAAGGATAAAGGATCAAGGATCCAATTTCATTACACGTCTTTGCTTTAACAAGGGTCCTTTCCCGGTGTCTGGTGAACGGATAACAACAGGAGCTTCTGGCAAACGGCAGAAATCTCTTCCCGCAGAGGCCACAAATAACGACAAATCTCCAGCCTTGTAAAGTAACCCAAGGCTAGCTAGAGGAACCCAAGGCTCATATTTGACACCTACATCTGACTCGCTGCCAGAGACCTCGCGTAACCCAGGCCATATAGGCTTGCCGAATGTGTTGTCATAGAGATAGCTGCCAGGGAGCAGGAGCTATAATGTTACATGGCACCCGTGTTCCCCGTAACTGAAGACAACAGGTGCCAGGAGGACTCGGGGAACGCGTGTGCCAGTACACTGCTCTAATATGGCTGCAAACGAGAGGATTTTGAATTTGAAAGAGAGGTGGGTGTAGAAGCTTCAGTGCACTGCTTTAGAGGAGAAGTGCCGTTCAGAAAAGGGAGAAGAAGCAGGGATTTTACAAGATTTTAAAAGACAATTGTGCGTGGGCTCTTTTTTTTTTTTCCTTTTCATTTATTTATTTTTTTTGCTTTGGCCCAGGGGGAAAATCCAAACCCTTCTTCACTTAGAAAGAATAAAACCCAAAACAACAACAAGTCATTGCACATAAATAGTTGAAAATATATTTCAACTGATTTCACAACCGGAAATATCTGCAGTACCTGTGTACCATGTAGTCCTATGTAGAATATTTGGTGTGGGCATTGGTGGTTTACTGGTTGCAATTAAATATAATTGTGTAATTGGAGACCGGTCTGTGCCAAAATTGCCATGTGATCCCCTTTTTTGTTCTTACCATGAACAGCAAATATTGAAGGATCCTTACGACACATTCTTGTCACAGACAAGTTATTGACATTCACAACCAGCCTTATTACACAGAAAGGTACGTTGTCCTTTTCCTGGGATTTGTTAGCTTCACGGAGTGAAAAGTATGCTCAATCTTTATTTATTTATTTATTTATGTTTGTGTCTCTGAACACCATAATGGGAGATGTGGCTATGTGCTGTCAATTGATGGTTTGTATGAACCAATCAAAAGACTTGTATGATCCATGTGCTATGATCCAGATGCATTTTACAGTGAATTTAATACACAAAAAAACCATCAGCGTGCCAAATAAAATGCCAGTATTTATTAACTCACTGGGGCACCTGCATGTATTTAGGGCACAAAAACTGTGATAAAGATGGGAGTTTCACATTTCTGCAAGTTCGCCTTCATGCATATCTAAGTCCAGTGTGAGAGCACAAACAATTAAGGGTCTGATTTACTAAGACTTTTAGCATGTGCAAAACCTTTTAGCGCACGCAAAACTAATAACACAACCAATGATTGGTGCAAAACCAATACAGTAACCAATGCCCTGAGGCGACAAAAGGCAATGTGTTGCTAACTCCTGTGAAAAGCAGGTGATACTGCTAGTTAGCTTTAGCATGGCAGCACTGTCATGGCTGCTGCAACTTTCGAGGCATATATCTTTGGCATTAAAGGATTAAAATAGGGAGTCAAAAGCAAACAGAGTATTTTCTGCCCAGAAAAGATCCCTCTTCTAGATGTCACAGAAATTGATCAAAACCTATGGGCTCTGAAGTCATGCAATGCTCGATATTGGATAAGATGAAAGATAAATGCGCAGTCACACGCTTCATCTACAGCAAGGTGGCTTATCTCTCACCACAACAGAGCTGAAATCTCTCCAACTTTCAAATGAATAGGCTAATGTTTCTGTGTTTGTTTGTTTTGTGAACCCTATGCACAAAATTCACTTGTAATAACGGTGGCTATATTTAACCAAATATTTCATGCCTGTATTCATTTACATAATTAGTTTAGTAAATGTCCAATTAAATTGTCATCTTTCGTGCACAGATTTTTTCAACGGACAGCTGTAATTCGCAGTCATTTTATTATTTCGCCCCTGTGGTTTGTTTGTAAAGCTCAACCCGTTGCCTTGTGTTCATGAACCTTTCCTTTCCTGTGACCAAAGGCAACGAGACAGAACACTGCAGGTTCACAGGACCTGTGAAATGGTAAGCAGACCGTTTCATGGCACCCCAATGCGGTTGATAGATTTTTTCAGTTTGAGAGGATTGTGTATTTCTCAGTGCTCGGAAATATTGTGTACATGTCACACTACCATTGTGTACGTGTCACACTACCATGGGGGGAACGGTCACGCTGCTCCAGCTCTTACCTCTTCTCCCATTTGGTTTACTTGTTTGTGGCTACATCCTCTGAATGCCTTGAACGGCAACATCATTCGTATCCTGTCTTCGCCAATAATCATCAGTATCACAAGACCTTGTTATGTACTTTTTTTTTTGTGGCGTGCCTTTGAACTTTGAAAATGACCAACATGGATATTTCTGGGCTTTCTTTGGTTTAACTCATTGCTTTGTTTAGGCAATTCTTAGGTTGCCATTGTTGTGTTAGTAACGTGGTCTGAGTGACTGATTTGATATACAGTGGCTCAGACATTTGTTCATAGGGGGAGATTAAAAACAGCATGACTCGTGATGACTTAGTTTAGGTGATGAAGAGGCCCACCTGTCTTGATGTTCAGCTTTATATATTTGAAATGACTGAGCTGTACTTAAACCATAAGGCTCATCACATGAGTTGTCAATTATCCAATTCACAGATGTGCATCACCATAACATGGATCCACTTATCCACCTGAAGCAATTTACAACATTAGCACCTTTACCACCTCTAGCACCTTTAGAGATTTACTACGGGAGCTGTCCCTGTTATTAAATCCCAAAACGGCACACCTGCTCCGCAGGCTCCAGAAGTATTTCCACGAGGCAGAATGGAACAGGTGATTCGTGAAGAAGCAGGCTGAACGCGGCCGCGAGCCACGTGCGCCACGGTTTTCAGCCCGCCGCCAGAGCAAGGCGTGCTTCCACGTCTTATCTTTCACCCAAGGGACGCCTGGTTGACATGGACCGAGGACAAACCGCCCAAATTTGAACCGACGAATGTCACACGTTCTCGCAGTCGTTAAAGAGAACGAGATGTTCCAAAGGTCACGTCCCCGAATGGCAGCCAGCGCAAGATGACGTGTGATTGATTAATGTTCCAACCACTGCAAATTACATTTAGCTGAACGGGTGACATTTGGGATGCCGCTTTGAAGAGGGCTTGGGCTTCAGACAGAGTGGGCGGTGCCAGCTTCTGGCCTCGTTCCAAAAAGCCGTTCTTGGGCTAGACCCGCTCCTCTCTTGGCAGGAAGGGTTCAGATATCAAATAACAGGTTCACAAAATGTTCCTTATCTTGACCTGGCACTGCAGAGAGCTTCTAAGAAAGATTAGAATCACAATTTTTTGAGTGGATGTTTGAGCTTTAGAAATGGACACTTTCAGGCTGTATTTGAGTGGACAGACAGGAGAGTGTGGACAATTGAATAAATCTCAAAACAGATCTTTACTGGTTCTTGCATTACTGGGAAAACTGGGAAAATTTTTATGTTAGTTTTACTTCACATTTGACCAAAAACAGAGCCATTTTGGCTTCAACGAGTTGATTCTTCTTGTGAATTCTGAGATTAACAGGCCATCGCAAAACCTCCCCCAACATGTTTGTACCATTTCAGTTCTTGTGCCACAGTACAATATATGTGTTACTTTAAGCCTTGCACAGCATCTTAGTCTGGGAAAATGAATATTCAGAGGATATTTGGAATAGCAGAATTCTCTCATTATTTGCTGTTAGTAATGAAGCTGTAGTGCATGCATCCATGTCTGGGTGCATATCATTCTGGGTATCTGGGTCAAGCATGCTGATCCAGTTTAATTTTTGTGTAATACTACTCATCCCTTTGGATGACAGATTTACACTTTTGGATACTGTTTCAGTGACAGTATTTGACTCTGGAAAGTTGCCGCAGTACAGCTAGGTGAAGCAGTTCTTTAATAGCTGATGGAATCAAGAGTATGAAGATGAAAAATTCTATTATGAAAGCATAAATATAGCTGGTCTTGCGGCTGTATGCATGTTGACAGCTATAAAGGGATGTTGATAAAATGCCACATAAAATGTCCTGGAAAATAATGTATTGAAAAGAGTGTGTACCCGGAATGTTCTCCTTTATTCATTTATTTTTTATCTGACCAGGTAGGTCAACTGAGAACTCGGTTCTCTTTCGTATTTTTTATGCAGATGTTTGGAACAAAGATGAGTTCTTCCATGTAATTATGCAGTTTGGTACACAGCAGAACTGGTTAGTTCAGACTGCGCTCGTCAGGGGGAATTTCAGCCTCTCCCTTCTGTCTGCAACATCAGAGTTCCAAAGTTTAAAACTGACAGAGCTACAAAATGAATTTATTCTATGTGCCATCTCCCCGCTAAACAAACAATAACTGAACTCTGAGAAAGAAATACACTTCCATACTAACGTGTGCCTTAAATTACTATATATTGTGTAAATTTTGTCATTTACTGTTCACATACGTTTTTAACTTTTATGGTGTAAATTATTGTATGTTATTATTGTATGTCGTGTAAATGTCTGGTTGTAAATGTTGAATGTCCCTGTACATGCTGTTAAAAAGGATCTAATAAAATGTTCAAAAAAATGTAATCCTATCCATAAAATTAACATTACAGAAATAAAAAATGAATTCCACCGTATTTGACCCATCTTTGGGCCAGTGAACTTGACTCGTGGTTCTCATTTGGAGGTCCCGTACCCATGACTTTCATAACTAATAGTGGCTTCTACTTGAGTTTTACTCTTAAAATGGAGCTTGAGTTATTTGGCTGTATTGAGCAGTTATAGTGTATAATGATCCCTATACTGCATACGTATCTTTAGTGTTGCTACTACTAAGTCCACTTTGGACAAAATTTCTACAACAAAATATTTCCCTCAACAAGGAAAATGGATAATTGTCAAGAGATATAAAATCAAGATAATGCAAGGTTGGATTTGTGGACTATTCCGTGCCAGCCTTATTTGCTTCAGTAATGGTGTCTAAGGGTATGAGACGTATAATACGGTTAAAGCAGGGACTGGATGCGGGATTTCTTAAAGTGACACATTTCCTACACAACCATGGTCACCCAAACATTAGTACACAGACCACATTGACAATCAAAGGGCATGTCATTGAGCAGGCGAATGTAGAGGTTTCATTAATATCAAGTGTTTTCTCTTATAAGTTGCAAAGAAAGTCACCCAAAAAGCCCCAGCTTGTGGTTCTAGTGCAAAGCCAAGGCCTTAAGCCTGGATAATACAAGGGGGGTGCACTACGAAGCGAGATTAAGGGGTTAACAAGCTAATTTAAGCTTCAATCCTGGGTTTTCTGTATCACAAAGCCTTTTAATCGGGGTAAACTTTCCATGGCAACTTACTCTGCACAGCTAACCTGCTCCGGGGCAGGCTATATTCAGGCGAACAAATTGAAGCATATAAAAGCACCGCCCTTTGACCAATCAACTCCTTGGCTTTGGAAAAGGGCGTCTCCAATCCATAGGACGCTATAGAGATATGTGCGGATGATGAGGTGGCCTCTTCGCAGTGTGAGATTGAGTTTCGCAAAAAGTTCTGGAAAAGGCTTTAGAGACAAACAAAATCCACTGTCTTTCCCCAAGTTTATGACTAAACATGCTGTATCAAGTTTAAAGTGTATGAGCTGTACAATGTACAGTTGCCACATTAGAAATAAACTGTATGACAATGTAGTGAGAGTAGCCTATAGATGTATTTGTTACTAGTGCTAAGGTAAATAAGGTATTAACTAACAAATTTAACCAACACAATAAGCAATTTTTTTTGCAAAAGTTCCTCCCTGGCTATCTTTTTTCTTCAGGAGAGAAATACAGTGTTCGAGTACAGCCCATGCTGTACAGCTATAGGCTCATTGTTACAGACACCGCCCCCCTTTTTTTCTTCTTTTTTTAAATAAATTTATTTCTGATTTTTCACCATTTTTCTCACAATTTAGTAGCCAATTGAATCCCTATTCTAATTCAATCCCCCCCCGTGGCAACCGCTTGAGAATCACCACTGCACAACCCTGTCAGCCGGCAGTAGGACGGAGATCGCCACGTCCTCTTCAGGGCGCGACTCCTCCTAGGGTTCCTGACCGTGATTCCAACTCGCCCAGGGCCGTTCTATGCGCAGCGATTCTCTCCGAGCCCCTCCCCCCACCCGGAGGCAGCCGCCAATTGCTGCTTCCATGCGGCGCCGGCCATGCTCGGATGTGGCAGGACCGGGGCGCGAACCCCGATCCTCGGAGTACCACTGCACCGACTGAAAGTCGGCGCTTTTACCGCTGTACTACCGCGAGGCCTGACACCGCCCCTTTTATGGGAACGCAGAGAGCTTGATTAATAAAACCCATGTTCATTTTGCTAGTTGTTAACCACCTTCGTAGTACCGGTTATACCAGATTGTGGTGGTTAGGTTATGTCAAGCCAGCTAAGGCAAAGAAACCCTGGCTTTGTTAAGCTTCTTTCGTAGTATACCCCCTTTGTTAGAGATCATGTTTAACAACATTAATCTTGGCACCTGTTCTTAGTCTGGGTGTTGTTTTGTAATTTACTTACTATTTTTTAATGTCTGCCTTAGTGCCAATACTCAGGTATGAGAGATTCATGATGGAGAGTCATTGTGGATTGCATTGTTTCTAATGCCTTCAGAAAAAAAGACAACCACACATATCATAACAATAGCAGTTGTCATAACAAAGCTTCCTTTAAATTCGGAATAACCTGTTTCTTCACCCCGTTATTATCAATATCATTTTTCTTCTCTACAAAAGGAGGCAAAAAAACAAATCCCTAGACCGTCCATAGGCTTATTACAATATAGTCACGGAGATAACGGTAGACTTCCATTTATGAAAAGGTTGCATTCCCAGAAAGAGAAAATGCAAACAAAAAAGATTTTCCTGTCATTGTAAGAAAAAAAATTAACCTCTTCATAACCAGAGATAACCCACATAACTCCCACTTTTCTAACATAAATTGCAGTAAAACAATGCAAATACTGTATATTTACAATGTGATAAAGTCCAGCTGTGATAAACAATGTGATAAAGTCCAGCTTACCTTTCAGGGTTCTCACTCTTTACATATCACTCAGGTCTGCATGTTTAGGTGATGAAGAAACAGACAAGGACATGTGCAGAGAACATACACTTTTTAAGCTTTTAGGGTTTAAGGAGGTTTCTTATCAAGTGTTTCTGCTGGTTGAATGAGACTATTTGGGGCCCATGCAACTTATCCTTTCTTCCGTGTCTCATCTCTGTCCAGAACCATGTTGTCCGGTGACAGCGAGCAAGTGAGTGCCAGGATGGAGACCACTCCGGCCTTCGGCACTCCCAGCATTTCCGTATCCCAGCAGCAAACGCCCATGAAGTTTGCGCCAGTAGTCGCTCCCAAGCCAAAGCATAACCCCTACAGACAACTGGGAGACTTGGCCTATGCAGAGGCTGGAGGTAAGATCAGAATCCACCCTTTGGAGATCCGCTCCACATCTGTTCTTCCCCAGTATTACTGGAAGGTTTTTTTTTTTTGTTTTTTTAAAGCCTGTAAAAAACAGTTTTTTAAAAATTTTTATTTTTATTTTTTTAACTGTACAGAATGAGAGACACAACCCTACCAAAAGCGAAAGCAATTAGTACATCGCAAATTTGACAGACATAATTCCCAGAAGTGAGGCAGGTGAAATTTCCATTGAATCATTTTGCGGAACTGAAAGGCTGCAGCAGAAACTTAACTCAAAGCTTCGGCAGCAGACCTTATTGTGTTTTTCATTCAAGAACATGACTTTACAGTTCAGCACATGTTAATAGTCTCTCCTTTTACATTGAAGTCAATGACGATTTGCCATCTGGGGCCTCCTCAGGCACTTGGACGGTGCTGGCCTGCGTTAGCAGAGGCAGGTTTGTGCACCTGTGATTGACTCGTTGGGGGAAGCCTACGGAGGGCATTTTCCAGCAGACCAGAGCTGAGGTTGCACATGATCACTGGCTCCAGCTCTCGCTGACTTGGCAGATTCTGTCAAGACGGCTGACCTGTGTGCCGAGCTTCAGCCTGAGGATAATGTGCTGGAAAATGTGTGTGTGCGCACCTGTGTGCGTGTGTGTGTGTATGTGTGTGTACCTGTGTGTGTGCGCGTCTGTGTGTGTATTTGTGAGTGTCTGTATGCGTGTGTGTGTGTGTGTGTGTGTGTGTGTGTGTGTGTGTATGTATACACTACTGTATGTGTGTATTTGTGTGTGAATGTTCATGTTTGAGGGATGCATATTTTTCTATAACCCATAATCTACGGCAGTGGTCCCCAATCCTGTTCCTGGAGATCTACAGTCCTGTAGGTTTTCACTCCCACCCTAACAAAGCAGACCTCATTCAACAGTTAGAGATCTAATTGAGCTGCTAATTAGTAGAATCTGATTAGAATCTGCCAAATTAGGTTGAAATGAAAACCTACAGTTGAAATGAAAACCGAAGGTGATCTCCAGGAACAGGGTTGGGGACCACTGATCTACGGTTACCCAATGCATTACCAATGATATGTGCCGATGGTAAAATGTCATGTAAACAATGGTGTACATATTTTTCATAAATCAAACGATGAACAAACAACTGCAGTTTGTTTATTAGAATTTGGGCAGGTCCCCCTTGATAGAGATATCATTCTCGATGTTTGTTTTTCTACCCACTGGATGAATATAGGGTAAATAAATAAAAACATATTTAAAAAAAAAAAAAAAAAAAAAAATATTTTTGAATGTCATTTGACCAAATATATATATGTATATTCTGTTAATGAATTAAGTAACCATTGACCACCTTAAACCTTTGAAAATATATTGAACACACATGTGTACTGTAAATATATTCTTATATCACATATTAGTTTTCAATCCACTTTTATCTGAGTGTAAAGCCATTTAAAGCTGCTTAGATACAATACTGAGAGGACTGATGGCAAAAGCCCTCTCTAAACCATTGAAATCAATAAAGTGTGTCTTCTGCATTCAGTTGTTCATTGGCCAAGAGCTGCAATACAGCCAAACATGACCCGTGCTTTTTGTTTTACTTTTAGTTAAGGGTATGATTAGGAATTTGTTGCAGCAATGCAGTCAAATTTCTTTCTCTAATTGGCTGATTGCAGTTCTATTAGATTTTGGTTTCTATAGTTACAGCATGTGCTTTCTTTCAAGCCTGAAAAGCTTTCTGATTAGACATAACTTAAACTTTATCTTTGCTTTAAAAATGGCATTAATTAAATCACTCTATTTTGGTGTATTTCATAGTTAAAAGATAAATTGTACTCCAAAGCTTTTTTGTGCCCGTAGCCCTTGGATCTCTTTGATGATGCGAGATGGGAAACAGCTGAGTCTTTTTCACAATGTAAAGTAATGAAAAGAGTAGATTAAGCTAAGACCTTAAAAAGAGTAGATTAAGGCAAAAAGAGAAACAACATGTACTTTGCTACTTCAGATACAGGAAATTAACATGGTACAAATGTAGAAACTATGTTGCAGTCACCAAAACTTCTTTGGAGCATATGGATTTATACACAGAAACAAAGAGCCAAGAGCAATTAGCACTGCAAGTGAGTGTCATCATTCAGAGCCGTAAAGTAAGTGCTACCGAAATGTGTCTTCGCAGTAAATGGGCCTCACCAATATCTTGCCGTATAATTTAGAAACTTAAGTATGTGCTACAGCTTTCATTTTTATCTGTAAAGATCCAAATTTGTATCCTTTTAGTGCAGAGATTAGGAAAAGTTGTTTTCTGCCTGATACTTCTTGGGAGGAAGACATGCTTTTGTAGACATGTAATAACTGATAGCAGTCTGTGATAAATCCATTAGGGAAGTGAGCAATTTCAGGCCATAGATGCACTGGAAGAACCTTTTTTTAAAGGATGAAATTACTGCTGTTGCAAAAAGAGGCACAGTAGCCTGGTATGACATTTCTATTTTACCCTGGTATACCAGTACAGGCTGCACTACAATTATTGTTTACATTGAGTTTATTTCTGCCATCTCTGCTGGACCCATAAATGTTTATTTTAGATATCTGTGTCTTAGATAGCGGGCTCAGTCCTCATGAAAATACTCAGGTGTGATGCAACTGACAGCAGTTAGTCAGCAAAGTTTGATTTTTATAGTGCCGCACGAAAGGAGACACATAATTAGGCTTGGTCTGCTGTGATGGTTCTGTAGGAAGACCGCAGTGCTCTGGTTTGGCAAATTGAACAGCACTGGACTGTCATTTGAGGTGTGGGAAAGCACATTGCATCATGTAGCAGTGGAGAGAGGGTGCCGTCTCCAGCTCCTGCCAGGGGGATCTTGATAAAAGGAGAACAAAGAAAGCTGAGTTACACATTTATTCTGAAACTGATGTAGTCCAGGGTCTTATAAGGAGATGGATTAAATGTGTATAACCTGAGAAAAGCTGAAAGTTATGCTGTGTAGACAGGCTGCCGGTGTGATGCGTTGCATGATTCATTTTTAAAATAATGAACTTTATGAATGTTTGTGGTTATTTTTATGGCTAATGTTTGTATGCTCGTTTGGAAGAACCATACAACAGTTTTTGTTTTTTGTTTTTTCATGCAATATTGAGTTGAACTCAGGGGCATTGGATTGTGAATTTGGGGTCACAAGTTCATGTTATGGGTGATATACTGTATTGCTTATTTCCTGTTGAATATCTTTTAATGAAAGACATATCCCAAGTAATGAAATAAAAACGAGGGAAAATAATGATATTCTTAGTGTTTGTATGTTAGCCAAGGCTACTCAAGTCATGGCCTATAGGGCTACAATGTCCGCAGGCTCTCATCCAAGTCAGAATGTATGCTACCTGTCTCATCTAATTATTTTCCTTACCAAACTAATGTAACAAAAGTATTCGTTGTTTTAAAAGGGTTCTTGTGGATTTTAGCGCTTCAGACCCTGATCTGTGCTGGCCAAAGCAATAAACATGTTCTTAGCAAGATTTCACAGGACCCTTATCTCTCAACATTATACTGTACTTTTAAACATGTAATCTCAGAGGTAAGAAGACGTTCAAAGTCGGTTAAAATAGTTTATTTATTCAAAGATTAAAATTTGTAATTTCTTATTTTGGAAGATAGCTTATTGCACTTCCTTTTGTTGCTGGACAGTGTTGTGATTTTTTTAATTTGTGAATTTTTGTACAAAACCGTTTTTTCACATCATACAAGTATTTCAGAAAGAAAATCAGTGGACGCTTGAGCCTCATCATACCTTAATAGGTATGATGATTGCCTGCTTGAAGGCTGCACTAAAGAGCACCATGTAAGGATTGTATTTTGCACCATGTAAGGATTGTAAATGTATTTTAAATGGGTAGTTCAGTTCTTCAGTTTTTTAAATATTATTTCAGTTTTCGACAGACAGTTTTTGTGTAATATTTCACTTTTTTCAACAGACAGTTTTTGTGTGTGTGAAGAAGGATATTTTTGACACTTAAGTTCCTGATGAACTGAGGGATTTATAATGGCTGGTATAAGGCATTCACAAGTCTGTAGTTTAAAGCAAGGAAATGCACTTCAAGTAACTCCAAAGGAGTTTATACACTTCAAGATGCTTTGGAGTTACTTGAAGTGTGTTTTCTTGCTTTAGACCACAACCTTGGGAATGCCCCTATACCAGCCATTATATAAAGCCCACAGTTTCTCAGAAAATGTCCTTCATCGCATGTAAAAGCTGTCTGGGCATAAAAACATGCACTAAATCTGAAATAATATTTTAAAAACTCCAAAAAGTAAACCCACTGCACCGTTGTTTTTTCCAAACTACAGGGTCACACCAGTGTACAACTGTTTGCTAGTTACTATAATTCAGTGAAAAATATTTGCTTTCCTCCATTGTATTGCCTACATTTGATTAGACCTGGTGCACATATTGTTCTAGTTGCTTAGCTGTGCAAAGCTCACATTTTTGCAACAGCCTAAGATATTTAATCAGAATGTAAGCCTCTTGTTTTGTCTCTGACGTTCATCAGAGCTAGAGGTTTGCTACCACCTTCTAGTGCCTCCTTCTAAAGATGCAGAGTAAACCATGCTTGTAAACCATGAAATGGTTTAGAAATCAAAGTATTCCTGATGAGCTATATACATATCTATATACATATGTCATATTTTGTTGTCTGTACAGTTCCAGTCCTGGAACGTGCAGCTGAAGAGCAGTGCATGACTTGCCGCCATTTACTATGAATGGTGATGGTTTTTTTCATTCCAGAATTGAATACAACTTAATTGATAAAAGAAAAACTACCATGAGCACTGATTCAATATTTATTTCAGATAACACTGGACTGATTTGACACCACAGTGTTCATCGGGTACGAAAGAACCAAGTAACAGCCGCAGTGGACCACGTCATTTGTGTGAAAACGATGAGTGCTGTGCATATATGTGTGTTTTGCAGTGTGAAAAGTTGGGGCAGCTGTGGGAGGAAGGCCCACACAATGATTTGCTGAGCGCTGTTTACCCCATAGTCTGTGTAAACAGCGCTGCTGCTTTAACGAGACTTGTATCGCTCGTCCTGGACTGTGTCCGGGTGCCCATATGCAATGGATGTTGATTAATCTCTGCTTTTTAAGTGTGAAATCGACTGGCTGATAGATGAATATAACCTGCTGGGTTCTGGTGCGCTGTTCCAGCAGTGACACACAGCAGCAGAGAACTGGGGACTCCTGACCGGGCTGCAGAGACCCGGGTGACACCACCCAGTGGCCACGCCCATGGATGGCACCATCCCACACTCTCCCTTCTCCTTTCATAAGGAGGATGTTTTAAGAACGGCGCTTTCACAAGTGATTTGTAGAGGAGAACCTGCTGTGTCCCGTTGAGCTCTTATCTATTCAAGCATCACTTAGACAATTACAGACAGCCCCTATGCAACAGCCAAAGGTACTGAATAGCTAATGACAATTATGTGATCTTATTCAGCAATTGTAGCGTGCTGATACATGTTTATGTCACGGTTTTACTACCATTCATTCCATCTCTGCATTTATGTTTCTCTGCAGCCGTGAGCTGGCGTTCCGGTTTCTTTTTCGCCGACCGTGTTTTCCCGTCTTCCACTCATTACCTGGCGCACCTGTTCTGGGTTTCCTTTGTGCTATATAAGCACGCTGTTTCCACCTTCTGGTGCTTGTGTGTCTTTGTTGCTATGTTTCACCAAGCCAGGTAAAAAAGGTATAGCCGGAGGACTGGATTTTTGTCTTTGACAAACATTCAGGAACTTCCTAGAGTTAGGTTAGATTCCTATTTTCTGTAGTTTCGTTGTCTTTTACCATTGTGCTTAGTTATTCGCCTCTTGTTTTGTCTCTGACGTTCATCAGAGCTAGAGGTTTGCTACCACTTTATTTTTTTTCGCGCTGCTTAATTCTGCGAGTTCGCCCATTCTGTGGGTTGTTTCATTTTTGGCTCACGCCGGGATTATTCTCCCTTTATTTTTGCATCTGCTCGTTATTCGAGTTCGCCCAGAGCTATTGGGGTTATTTCTGTTTTTGGTACTTTACGAGATTATTTTCTCTCTCAGTGTGTCTCTCTACTCAAGTTTAGAGTATCGTCCTGTTTTATAAAGGACGTTTCATTTTGTTTATTTGTTCGGGCGTAATTTCTCGTATGGGTAATTTCTCGTATCCTATTCTCGTCGCGTCTGATCCTCCTACCCGACCCCCCTTACAGTTTAATATTTGACCTCTGAAATATATAAATACCTGCTTGCATGGAAATTGATTCAGGGATGCTCTTCAGGTGTGATTTAGGCATTTATCCAAGATATATTGGCATCTATATTTAATTCAGATTCCATTTAAATTAAATTGCTTTCAGGTTGCTACATAATTGAACAAATATTTCTGTTACGACACCGGAAAAGGACTGGACCCAAATGCACGACTCGAACACAGGAATGCCAATACTCAATATTTTCTTGATCAGGGTAGTCCTGAGCAAGGGGAGAAAGGCAAAAGGTGGTTAGAGTTCCAAGCCAGAACTGGACTTGACTAGACAGACAAACAGAGCGCGTAGCTCTAATAAATTATGCTACGACCAGTACTCCTGAAGCATAGGGAGAACATAGAATACAAACAGTCCAGGTATGAGTCAGCAGAGGAGCTGTGGGAGCAGGAGAAGCCAGGGTAGGAGATGGAGACGGACAACCAGTTAGGTAGAGCAGGGGAAGAGTGGGAGCAAGGCGGAGTGGAGTGGCAGATGGAGTGCAGGACAGTGGAGCGGAGTCCAGGCGGGACGCAGGCGTTGCAGCAGGGCAGCGGCAGTAGCGGCACAGCAATCAGCAGAGCGGCAGCAGCAACCGCAGCACTGGCAGTAGGCGGGCACCGCCGCAGAGTGGTGGAACAGGAGCTCTGGCTGCATGCACACACGTCAGATGGATGGCGGGGAAACCGCAACACAGGCAGGGATAGCAAACAACTGCAGGTTGGCAGACTGAAGCAGACAAAGTTAGTATAGCGAGACAGGGAAAAATGAACAGCGGGAAATGCCGTTCCAGACAGGAGCAGACTTCGACTTAGACAGAGTAGCAGGGCGAGTTAACACCGGCACAGAACAAGACTTTAGTTTTACAACTAGACTGGAGACTAGGACTCAAGACAAGACCAGATGTTTCAGACAAAGAGCATTAACGAACTGGCACAGGACAGAGAACACCGGGAGTACTCAAAGGGGGACATCCCGGTGGCGGTGCTCCTCAGGGAGTTGTGCGCATATTTGACCCACGGTAGGAACCGGCTCCAGGAGGAGGGGTTGCGTGCTGACACGCACCGCAGGGCAGCTCCCAGGTCCTAATTGGCCCTCTCCGTCTGTCCGTTCGACTGCGGGTGGTACCCTGATGACAGGCTAGCAGAGGCTCCCAGGGCCGCACAGAAGGCCTTCCAGACCTGGGAGGAGAATTGGGGCCCACGGTCCGAGATGATGTCGGAGGGGATCCCGTGCAGCCTGACCACATGCAGCACCAGGAGCTCTGCTGTCTCGAACACGGACAGGAGTTTGGGTAAGGGGATGAAGTGGACCGCCTTGGAGAACCGGTCCACGATGGTGAGGATGGCAGTGTTGCCATCCGATAAGGGCAGACTGGTGACGAAGTCCACACCTATGTGGCTCCCAGGACGGGGAGGGAGTGAAGGAGACCAGCGGGAGGCTGGTAGGAGGCCTTGCTCCTGGCGCACACCGAACAGGCGAGGACGTAGGCACGGGTATCCCCCTTCAGGGTGGGCCACCAAAAACTCCTCCTGACCAGGGCGGTTGTCCTGGTGATCCCTGGGTGACAGGCTAGACGGGAGGCGTGGACCCATTGGAGGACCTGAGAGCGGACGGAGTCGGTAACAAACAGGGTAGAGTTAGGGTTACTGCGGGGATCCGGGTGGGTGGCCTGGGCGGCCTTCATAGGAAGCCGGTAGGATGGGCTCCGGAACAGCAGGTCTGGCAAGGGGAGAGAACACTCGCGACAGTGCGTCAGGTTTAACATTGCGAGTTCCAGGACAGAAGGTGACGGTGAAATTAAAGCGGTTGAAAAATAGGGACCACCGTGCTTAGCGGGAATTAAGTCTCTTAGCAGACTTGATGTAGGTTAGGTTGTGATGGTCAGTCAGGACAGTAAAGGGATTACCTGCCCCCTCCAGCCAATGCCGCCATTCCTCCAAGGCGAGTTTGATGGCGAGTAACTCCCAGTCCCCGACATCGTAATTCCGCTCAGCGGGGGTGAGTCTCCGGGAGAAGTAGGCGCAAGGGTGGAGCTTGTTGTCCTGGACGGCACGTTGTGACAGAATGGCCCCAATGCCAGTGTCGGAGGCGTCCACCTCGACGACGAACTGGTGATCCGGGTCAGGATGACAGAGGATGGGTGCCGTGGAAAACCGGGTTTTCAGGAGATCGAATGCCTGTTGAGCCTCGGAATTCCAGCGGAAGGGGATTTAAGTGGAGGTTAGTTCAGTGAGGGGGGCAGCTACCACACTGTAATTGCGGATGAATCTACGGTAAAAGTTTGCGAAGCCATGGAATTGTTGGAGGTGCTTACGTGTGGCCGGTTGGGGCCATTCAGTCACCGCCTGGATCTTCGCCGGATCAGCCCGGATTCTCCCCTCTTCAACGATGAAGCACAGGAAGGGCACAGAAGAGGCGTGGAAGCTGCACTTCTCTGCTTTTACAAACAGTTGGTTCTCCAAAAGTCTCCCGGAGACTCACCCCTGCTGAGCGGAAGTTTGGTAAAGATGGTGGAGTCATGTAGGGGTTCGAAAGCAGAGTTGATTAGTGGAAGTGGGTATTTGTTATGTACTGTGACTTCATTGAGTCCCCGGTAATCAATACAGGGTCGGAGTAACCCGTCCTTCTTTGCCACGAAGAAGAAGCCTGCCCCCACTGGAGATGAAGAGGGTCGGGTAATACCTGATGCCAGGGAGTCGTGGATGTAGGCTTCCATTGCCACCTTTTCAGGACCCGACAGGCTGTAGAGGCGGCTGGAGGGTAGTTTTGCTCCAGCCAGCAGATCGATGCAGCAATCGTAAGGTCTGTGAGGAGGCAAGGATACAGCACATGATTTACTAAAAACCTGGGACAGATCATGGTAGTGATTAGGAACACAGGTTAGATTGGGTTCTGGATGGTCTGGAGTGGCCCTCTTAATCCCCGGAGGGGGCAGGGCCGATTGCAGGCAGTTAGCCAAACAGTGCGAGCTCCAGTCCTGGACCTGGGCTGTACGCCAGTTGATGTGTGGGTTGTGGAGGTGTAGCCAGGTTTGGCTGAGAACCAAGGGGGATTGCGTGGAGTGGATTAAGTAGAACTGAATGGTTTCATGATGATTACCAGACAGGACCAGCTGGAGTGGAGCAGTGGACTGTGTGACAAGCCCCAAACTTCTTCCATCCAAGGCGAGTGCCGAGATGGGCGAGGACAAGGATTCGACAGGAATTCTGAACTTTTTGACAAAGGTAGCATCAATGAAATTGGCATCGGCTCCGGAATCCACCAGAGCGAATGACGAGGCGACTTGACTTTTCCAAAGAGGGTTGCTTTGAGTTAGTCAGTGGAGATAGGGCTCGCCAGTACGCCCAGTCTTACTGGTGAGCCACGCCTTTTGGGCGAATCGGACAGGCGGCTAGATGATGGTCGGGTTTGCCACAGTACATGCAGGAGTTGGTGCGGATCCTCCAGCGACGTTCTTCAGCATCGATGGAGACTTTACCCAACTGCATGGGTTCTTCATCTGCGGAAGTAGGTGTCGAGGTGGGTGTTTTTATAGGAGGAGAGAGAACACTGGCATGGAGTGTGGAGAATGGAACGCATGGCTGGCCCTTCTTCCTCTCCCGGACCCTGGTCTGGAGGCGATTGTCAACCGATATGGCGAGGCTGATGAGACTGTTCAGAGAAGTGGATTCATCACGGGTCACTATGGCTGCGCTGACGCATCTGGAGAAGGTGCTGGGTGGCGTCTCTGCCACAGACTGGGTGGTCAAAAACCCGGAGCATTTCAGCAGTGAAAAAGGCGAAGTGGAAGCAGGCGGAAGACTGGCTCTCCCACAGCGTCGTAGCCCACTCCCTGGCGCTCCCTCCCAGACTGCTCATAACGAACGCGATCTTGCAGGTGTCAGTGGCGAAGGAGGTTGGCTGAATGCGGAAGACGATGTCACATTGAATGAGAAACTCCAGACACTTCCCCAGATCCCCTCGGTAGATCTCAGGGTGTTGAACATGGGGTTCCCTGCCAGAGGAGGGCACTGGTGCCGCGGGCTGCAGCTCAGGAGTGGATGGAGCAGGAACAGCATGGATCCTCGGGAGAGGTTGATGGAGCGACATCTGACTCATTAGATCCGAGAGGTTCTTCAGAGTCTCCTGGACGTCATCCATGCAGTGGCTCAGTTGATCGCAGAGAGCATTCTGGCAGGCGAGGGCGTGATGGACCTGATCCAAGTTGGCTGAGTCCATTCCAAAACGGGGAAATGGGATAGGCTGAGAGAAGTGAAGTGAAACAGAGTGACACAAAGGGGAAACCACGCCCAACCTGCAGCAAGGGGGAAACGGACTATGGAGAGACGAACACGAGACAGGGGGAAAGGGAAAACACGGGAAACAATAGGACGGGAGTGAGAACATCACAATTTCTCCCTTATTTTGGGGCTGGTAGTATTTTGTAATACATTCAATGCTGATTTATACACAGTAAAATGTCCAGTGTTAATTCAACTCTTAACAGTGTACATAAGAGCCTTATCTGGCCAGAGTTGGCTCATATGTACACTGCTAGAGTTGAATCAACACTGTTAGAGTTTAATTAACACTGGCCATTCTGCTATGAATTTACTGTGTAGGATTTGAATAGCTCTTACTCAAATTTTCCTATCACAAACTGTTCTCTGCTTATATATTTAGGAGGATATTTTGTCAATAAAATGGTGCTCCATTATTACTACGACACCTTTACAGAAGAAAATATGTACTTTGTGTTTTTTATAGTGCTACAATAAAGTCATGCAAAAAAATATTTTTGGAATTTGCTTAATAATAATAACAATGATAATAATATGGTACCGATGTGTATAAAATGCTTACATTGCAAATTATGAGCCACACCTAATGACAGAGAATCCAGTATATTATTGATTACAACTAACGTGAAATGCTGTGTTGATTTGGGGATTTAATTAATACAAATATTTTACCATTCAAAATGTTTTTACTTTTCAAAACCCAGCCACTGATGCACCTATTTTTAATGAATGTAATTACAGTAAATGGTGTTTCCTGGAAACAATCCCACCTCTATAAATACAAGGTGAGAGGATGCAGCAGTAAGATGGTACAGGAAAAGCTACAGCCTGCTTCCTAAATCACAGTGAGGCTTCATGGCTTTGTGGCTTACACTTCCTTAAAGAGTAGGTGCTGGTATATTTGCATGGTTAAAAATGCAAATGCACCAGACGTATACTTCGGTCCAAGTTCATTAATATATATCGGCTCTTAAAATTCACATGGGTGAAATGAGTTAATTGGTTTTTATGCATGAGTGCAAGCGGATACCCACTAAAAGTCTTTTAAATCTGTATCTTATTTATGACGACACTTGTATTTAAATTTGTTTTTACAACACATTTGTGACATTTTGTTTGCATTTCCAATCAGATATCAGCTTTTACTATACCAGTAAACTGTTGTATATTTTACAGTGCATTGTGATGGGTGGTCCAGTATTGCAGTATTACTTGCAGCCACTGCAAAGGGAATTGATGGTGTTTTAGGGCTTTATCTGAATATCATGTATTTATTTTGTGTGTACCGTGGGTCAAAAACTCCTTAGAATGTTTTGACGTTTTTTTAAATACTAATTCAGGATGCTCTCTGGATATCAGGGCCTAGTCGTGCAAAGCAAAGTCTTGGAGAAGAGCGCTTCATTTTACCATTGGTCTTGCTTATGTGCTGTGACCCACAGCAGTCAGCTTGAAAGTCAAACTAAACTAAATACTGCTTAAGATTTTTTCTTTCCACAATCGGCTAACTTCTGACTCAACTGCTTTTTGTCATAAATGAACTTGCTATCTGATGAAAAACACATTGAGTATTGAGTGTGGTAGCTCTGAGCTGAGTAAAGCATGTAAGACCTACATTACACAGGATAAGCAGAGTTATACAGCAAGCTAATTGACTTTGTATTAGCGAGATAACCGAACGTGTCAATTATCTAGCCAACAGTACTATTAGTAAAAGAATACATAATGTAAGATAAAGCCAAAATAGCAATAGTTAAGTGCTCAATGTGTTCAAAAGACTATTGAAAATATGACTGGGGGTGTTTAATGTAGGGTTAATGAGGTCTTGAGTTATTAAGTTGTACTAATCTTTTGAGCAAAAAAAAGTAAAGTGACTTGAATGTAAACCTGCCGTTAAAATGACTGGCCAACCTTGTTTGGTTTTGGGTAATGCTTTTGAAGGATTATTGAAGCCCCAGGTGGAAACTGTAGTTGGATAAAGTACTCAGCTGACGCTGCTATATAAAACCATATAAATCAGTTTGAAACCCACCAGCCACTTAAGATGAAAGTGTCAGTGTTCATTGAATGTGTGATTAAAGAGTTGGAGAGCAGAAAAAGTTCACTTTACGATCAAATGAAGTGTTACTGTCTCTTAAACTCTCAGGCAGCTGAATGCACCTTAAAAAGCTAAACTCCCATTTTAACTTTCAACCTTTAAAGAAATAGCACCATTTGTGACAATTTGTTGCCTGGTTAGTGAAATCCTTCTCCAGAAGTGTGAAATATACAGTAGAAATATACAGTAGAATGTTATAATTAATAAAATAACTACAGCAGTTCCTTTCCATTATTGTGGATAAATAGCAAAGAGTTGCAACAAATTGCCCTTTCCACACTTTCCAACTATCAGATTGTGAAATAGCGCTTTGTTTTCCCAGCTATGTTTCAGATGCTGTGCTCATAACCACACATATACATCTGTACTGATGTGACGGGCTGTGATTCTACAGATTAGAAAAGGGAACCCAATCACTGGGTGAGAGTAAAAAAAAACACCTGTTTTACATAGTTTCCAGACAACACCTTTTTTTATGGGAAAGTTTTTCTTATTCTTGAAGGCTGAGAAACCGAGATGAAACATGTCGGCGTTCAATGTCATAGTTTTCTCCGATAGGCATCTTGCCTTCAGGCCCCAAGTCTCTGTGATAAAAAAAATCAAAAAAATCACTGAAAGCCATTTGCAAACTTAACCTTGTTTGAAGGACACAAAACTGATACCAAAGGCAATTGTTGCGCTTAGTACAGCATTGCACTTACTATGCATAAGTTCCCATATATGCTTTAACCTTGGCTTAATTTATTTTTTACTTATTTTTGACTGCCTTATTTATTTATTTGGTAAAAGGCCAGACTGGTAAAAGGGGAGGCCCTTCCTGATGCACTTGCTGCCAGCTGTCATTGTCCTTTACGTCCCCTGTGGGTGGAGTTCTTATCCACTCTGCTTGCCCTCGATCTTCTGTGTTTCAGGCACTTACTACCAGCTGCCTGACACAAATCTTGCGAGAACACGGCCTCTTTTTTTCCTCAGTCTCTCTTTTCATTTTCATCTTTGATTTCATAATTCATTAGATGCTAGATGCTGCTCCAATTACCTCTCTCTTAAAACCGTTTGCGATGGAGGACCGTTTTTAGCTGCAGCCACTTCTGGCCATCGCATTTTATTATTAGCGACTATGAAAAACAAAGTCTGAAAATTATTTCTAGAAACGAAGTTATTCATTTGAACAGGAGAAAACAGCCTCTGCAAAAAGCCCTACTACTGAAGGCATATGCCATTTTAAAGCACTTCCAGGGTTCTATACCAGTGTATACGCACTGTATGCTCCCAGGTTGTATTCCCACATGTTTATTGTGTGGGGGGGTGGGACTTCCACTCGGGTGAAAGTTTATCTTTTTGATTTACAGTAATATACAGTGTCTCAGGTTAGTTATGTGAAGGAGTGGTTATTGTCGGTTGTACAGAGTGAGAAGATGGCTGCTCCTCGGGGCAGCCCGGCAGCTGCATAGCCAGAGCCCGTCTCCCCTGAGTGTGTCACAGCAGGTTCAGCTGTGAGAAAGAGGGGGACGCTTCGTCCGCCTGCAGTCACATTATCAGAAACGCAACATCTGTACAAGGCCTCTGCTACGGGCCCTTCAAGAGTCAAAGGGTTCAACACACTATTTATTGTGCGTCAGTATTTTATTATTTTTTTTCTTTTTTGTTTGTTTTTGGTTTAATGTTATGGCTCAGTGTGACGCCAAAAATGTCGCTGGTAAAAGTGTTAAGAGTTCTCCCGAGGGCCCAGCAGTTGAATAACACCGGAAACGGTTATGAAATACGGAGCAAATGTGAACTTTTTTAATTTTTTTCCTTAAGTGAGCAGAGTTTGAAAACTCAAGCCCCGGGGGACATGTGGTTTGGTTCACAGGCAGTTTTCTGAAAATGTCCTCCGCCCAGATGCGTTGGAGGGCGGGTACAATTTAAAACTGCAGATTGCACTGTCCCAGCTATCTAGTGATTTTCCCGCCCACTTTCCCCTGAATATACAAAACAAACCCCTAGTCCCTTTATTGTGGGCCTGGACCTTTTTTGGCAAATCGTAGGCGAGTTCATAAATTGCGCACGGAAACATCTCTGAGGCGCTGTTAAAGAGAAGCTGAACACGGCCAAAGCAAAAGCAGGAATGCAAAGCATCCTTCTCTTGGCAATACACACAAACTGCATACAGGAACCAGAACACACTGAGGCGGTTGACATTTCAAGTGACCTCCGTGAAACTACGCATCTGTTCTTGATTATATAGCAAACGGTGGAGCCATTCCTGTGCGTTTTGTTAGTCTCAAGGATACGCAGGTATAGGCGTTAGGGATGCCTGCGTATGCAAGTCAAGGTTAAGAATATCAAATTAAGTTGTAATTACTGAAATTCTAAATGCACAATCTGTGGGGGCTTAAATTTGAAATGCAAAGAACTGCCCCTGGCGCAGAGTTGCATGTCAGTGTTTTGCGAGCGTGGTGAGAATCTTGCAAACAAGGCAGCAAACTAACTGTAAAGGGATGTAGGAGGTTACGCACTCAATCACAAACACCTGCACCAGACACTCGGCTGATTTTGTGTGACCCACTCTCTGCCAAGCTGGGAAAGAAAAGTCAGCTGTGTTTTGATGAATACAAGTCTATTCAAGAAGACAAATGTCAGCCTAACGCTCACAAGGCCCATTTGCCAGCCTTGCATTTAAAAGCCGAATAGCGGTCGTAGCCTTAGAGAAGATTGAGAGCGCTCCCGTTTAATGGAGGAATTCTTGGAAGTAAGGTTTTTAAAAAAAAAGAAAGAAAAAAAACAGCTGAATTGCGAAAGCAGTGTGTTTACTCAGCGCCGCTCCACTATGTTTGAGGAGAAGTGTGTGAGCGACTCGATCGATAACGCCCTCCCGGATTCCCCATGCATTTTCACACCAGCGACTGGCTCGGTCGATACGGTCACCTCAAAAACAGGGCCGCGCTGCTCAGCGCAGAGGAAGCTTACTTCTGATGAGAAATAAATGCAGTTATCCAGCATTAGCTTCTGAATGCTAAGGATGTGAATCTGCAGTGCCATCACATCTACAAACGCCATAAAGAGGACTGATCTGTATTTATGTGCTTTATGGGTATTTCAATTATTTTGCTTTGTTTTGCCTTTCTGCTGAAGGTAATTTTGACTGCTCAATATTGGCTACTCTCGAGGTTTTTTATGACTCTATAACCGCTGTAATACAAAAACTCATTTTAGGCCATTTAATCCTGCACATCATTGTCGACTTATCTCCTATAATAACTCTCCATTGTCTGTGCATTATTCAGAGGATTAAATACCAAATATTTTGGTGGCCAATTTGAAACCTGAAGAGGAGTAAATTGCTTTGTACTGTAATATGATTTGTATAAATGATTTGTTAAGCAATTAATCTATTTTTCTATGCTATCCTAGTAATAGACCTTAGAACAACTGTAATACTAATGGTTTATAACTGAAAATGAATATATAATGGGACATATTATTTAATAACGCATAATGCATTCTATTTAAGTTCATACATTGTAAAACATTAAATCATGATTTAAATCATGTTGTATAAAATGTGATAATTAAGCAGTGCATTTCCATAATGAATTAACAGATATGAGCTATACTTAGATTAAAACAAGTTGTTTTTTAAAGGTGTTATTAGAGCTTTTCTTAATATAGTACACATAATGTGGAAAAAACTCAAATGTATTCTTTTTCAGGGCAAGCCAATAATTTAGAGGAGAGACCACAGCGTTCTGGACAACCCACAGTGCTCACTGCTGCAGAATAAATGTCAAGTATCTCTGTTTGCTTTGATATGAATTAGTGTTTAATGACTACAGCATTTTAAAATGAATTGGATCTTTGGGAGAAGGGGGAGCGGCCTAAATGAAATTGATAAAATGTCATGTTTTACATGCCACACTTTTCATATGTTGGGAGCCTTTACTCTCCATAGAAAGTATATACAGACATTTTCAATATAAATTAAATTCAGTGCGTTTCAACTTCAGGGCTAGCAGACAATAGAGTTTAAGACGGATTGTGAGCGATTGACTGTTCGGGCCCCACATTCAGGGAACTTTTCTAAGGAGACACTGCCAGAGGAGAATACAGTAGGACCAGCGCAAGGTAAAAGAAACCACAGCCACCCCCAGACAGCTGCGCAGTATATCCACTGGTTCTCCCTTCCCTGTCAGATACCCACTCTTTACGTGCATATTATCTTTGTTGCCCATTATTTATTGCTTGTTGTTGTTTTAAACTTCTCACGGGGGCCGTCTGAAAAGTGAGGGATTAGCATAAATGCAAATGATGGCCCAGCCTTGGTAACAACCCAGCCTGGCAGAGTGCCCAGGCCCTCCATTGTCTTGTGCGGGCTCCATCCCGGAGGAATTGGAACAGAGACAGATTGGTTACTTGTTGGCCTGGACAATATGGTGCAAGGGGATGACCAAGGGGATAACCAAGGATAGTATGAGGAGGCGGAAATGAAAAGCCTCCAACTTGAGCCTGAGGGCGCATGTCACCCATGATTTCAGGTTCAGCAGCTCATGGATTTAAAGAGCTTTGATACGGGAAGAAGAAGGTCATGCATGAAGAATTAGTGACGATAATATGTGCCGCCTTTGAGCAGGGAACACTCTGCCACACGCAATTCTGAGACCCGGGCCCGGCTCAGCAACTGTAATGACTCCCATGAAGATCCTATGTGCAAGTAGGGCCTTTGCCAACAACCCCCATGTTGCACCCAAGGGTTGTAAACGCGCTGTATAACATGCGTGATGATATTCTTTACGTCTCGTATTTGAAAAAATAAGGGGAAAGAAAACCACAAAACGCCACAAACGGTCAAAAAAAAACGAAAGGAACCCCGTGGCCATGGGTTTTATAAGACTCCTTCCTCCTTCCTGTTCTCTCTTTGTCACTGTACTATGTTTGCCTGCCAAGCAGAGCTCATTGGACTCATGCGAGTTTCCCCGGCTAAATCTGCAGCTGTCTCCGCAGATCACCGCCCGCGAATATATTTAGCCCCGTTTCGGGACGAGGAGAATTTTGATGTCCGCGTACAGCAGTAGCTGGAATCGACGCGTCAAATGCGACGGCTGAGGACAAAGGTCAACCCAAGTCTGACTCAGGGCTCCGGAGGTCCATCGCAGACCCTTTAATAGACCGGCAGTCCACCTCAGCGTGTCAGTCAGCACAAAGGCCGGCTGTGGCGGTGGGCGAATGCCTACCGCAGTCAAACGAAAACAAGCCATTAAAATTGAGCAGCTGTGCAGCGAACTTGGCTTACCCAAGCATTGATATCCCTCACTTCAGTATACAACTCAACTGAGTTTGGTTGCAGCAGGTTTGATGCATATAGTTTTAACAGTGAGTGTCCCTGAATGTTCCTTCATGTGGTATATAAGTGGATTAATCCACTGGGAGACCGTGCTCATGCAGGAAGGCCCACTGCAACTACAAATGACGGCTCTTGAGACCAAGAAAGATCATTGATCACATAAACAGAATCTGGGAAACAAGATTTGCTTCAAGGAAAGGAAAGAGGAAGCCTTTACATTAGAAATTTCGGGGAAAAAGCAGAAACAAAAACGAAACGCTGAGCGCACTTCACGCGTTCATAGACCATGAATAATGCATGCCATTAGGGAGGACACAACTGCATTGTTTCAGTCACTGTACAAAATGGCTCATGAAATTTATTACGAGAAACAAAACCCAGACGAATGGCTTTTCGGAAATGACAGCATCGGTTTCAAGCGCAATTTATACCCCGTTTGTCAAGCGGATGCTGTCAAGCAGCGGTGCCCCCTCGCTCGTTTGCCGACTGAACAAAAACAGAGAAGAGGTGCGAGGCGTGCACTAAAAATCTGAAGTTAAATGCGCTTTTTAATGTTTACCCTAGGCATGGCAGCCTTGCCATCCCGTACAGCACTCCCGGTGGAGTGGTAAAGAAAGAGCTTACCTTTCCTTAATATGCCTGTCTGCATTTTTACAGCATGTACGGTGAGAACACCAGGAGAAGGGTGACTGATGCTCTGTCGGAGCTCAGAACAAATTGGACAAAGTGCCAGCCTTCCGTATTCTGAGGGAATTTTCTCTCAGGGTGGATAATTTGAGAAATGCATTGATTTGCGGTTATAGTAGCTGCGTGAGTCACGTGTCAATGGATCTCGCTTGACACACAGTTTCAGGCAAAAGTGAATTCTTTTACAATCGCCGAAAGTTCCTGTCCTTGCTCACCAGGAGTGAGGTGTTGCGTGGGATGGGGGATGGAAGTGTGTGTCAATAATGTGTTCATTGTAAAGGCGCTAAAAGTTATTTTAGATCACAATTAATACCTGCTTGTAATTTCCATGGCAACTACCTGAGAACATATGGTTTTTGTGAAAACTCTTATGCGCTGTAGCAAGGTGCCGTTTAGCTCGTTGTTGTTCAGAAATCTTTAGCCCCATGTTTACACCCCTAGAGCCATGAAAAGCAATCACTTAAATGTGTATCTAGCCATTTCTGAACAGAATTGAGGTTTATTAGAATATTACATTTCGGTAACTTATCATGAATGATGTAGCACTTACATTTTGGTCCTTTATGCAGTTTTATGATAAAAGAATACATTGCTGCTTATATTTCCCTCTTTGTTTTGTGATTTATTTTCATTTTTTCATATGAGCTACACAGACTGATTAGAGGAACAAACAACCATGCAAACAAGGTATGAAGCACAGGAAAAAGCCAATATAAGTTGCCATAGTTCAGTTTTTTTTTTTGTTATAAAGTGTTTGCAGTGTAAAACTGTGGAACTGAATCAGAATGGATTAATGAACCAATGAGTACACAGTCTCCTGTTCTGTCTATGCAATGCAGTTCTAATGCCTGACAAATGATTTGGTTTATTCCCTTTGTCCAGAAAGATGGACATACATGGACCGCTAAGATGAAAGGTCCTGCAGCACTTTTTACAAAGGGCTAATAATGTAGTTGAAAAATGTCTCTATTAAATCTGTCAAGTTTACTACAATCTTAATTTGTACTTCAATGTGTATTTAGGCCTATAGTTTAATTTCACAAGTGACCCTAAGCCTTTAAAACAGCATAGAAAGATTTGTTTTAGAAAAATATGACTGAAAATTTTTTTTCAAAGTAAACCTGTCTCTTTTTCCTTTATCTTGCAACCACCTTAAACATTCACATTTTATAAAGGAATTACATCTACCTATATTAAAAAATATATATAGCTCAATTGGATTTGTTTTCAAAATCGAGAGAATTGTTGTGCTCTTTACATCGTCAAACATGTCTCAATAGTGAGGGCCCTGTAGATTTGAGAATAACATCAAGCCCTGAGCTGACATACATTCAAGATGTGCGTTGCATGGCAAGATTTAAGTCTTTACAAACCAGGGACAGTCTGCAGAATCATTTTAGCTAATAAGGCATAACATCATGTCAATTTGCTGAAATTAAATAACCACAAGATTACTGTACTTCAGAGTAAAAAGAATAACAGAAAGGATTTTCAGAAGCCTTTACCTCACCAAACCAATTCACATTAAATGAAAACTGAGACTATTTAGGCATCTACCTCACCAATCCATTTCTCATTAAATGTAAACTGAGACAAGGGTTTAAAAATAGAAGTAGTCATCAGGCAGGATTTTGATTTTTTTTTTTATCAGTCAGTGATCATTCTTGCCATTGGGACACACCGAAATGGCAAAACCAAAATGCAAAGTAAACAATGTCCATAAAAACCCACAATTTCGTAGTTGTCAAGACCAAAATCGCAGCCTTCTGCAAACAAGTTTTTTGGCCGTTCTGTTTCCTCCCTGCCAAACAGTCAACCGTCTCTTCCAGTTGTTATGTCAGACTCTGATCCACGCGCCACCAAGGGACTCCACAGGAAATTCACCAGTGGGGGTCCTGACCGCCCTCATTAACCACAGGTTGTCAGACATAGATGCACGTATGCACACATGCATGCACATACAACCCATATGCTTACTGAGCACATCATTGAGCACATCTGTACATTTCCATGCCAATGGTCTTTGTTATTTTTAACGCCCCTAAAGTGCACCGTGTGAGTGAAACGAAGAGGGCAACAGCAATTGGGTGACCTTGTATCACGCTTCAATGGGTAGAATTGCTGGGTGGGCATGTGAACCAAAGACATTTACCCCATTTATTTTAATCCAGGTTCCACTTTCTCAACAATTTGACTGCTCATACTGGACGTACGACCTGAAGTTTAGAGATTAAAATGGACACCTTTGGCCAAACAAAAAAGTTGTTATTTTTTTCTGTTTCTTGTGGAATACTAAACCTATATTAGGTAGAAAATAAAGAGTCACTTTGATGTGGTTTATTAAAAAAAAGTGGCTTTTCTCTGGTTTGCAGTATTCTGTTTGCACATCTTTTTAATGTCAAAGGAATGATGTACTTTTTGCACATGTTTTCATAGAAGCTTCATGGCACAAATCCTTTTGTGTGTGTTCTTGCTTTTCTAGCTTCAAGCGTGAAGAGGAATCAAACAACTACGTTCATTTGGATCTGTATTATTGCTTTTATTAATAGTGTTGTAGCAGCACTGTAATTTCAGTTCCTATGTTGGCATTTTTGTTTTTCTGCCTTGCAGCAGTTCCCATAGCTAATCCATAGAATAACTCTCTGAGTCTTAACCTCTAGGTGAGCAATCCAATACTTGACCGTGAAATTGATACTTTTATAAAACTTGAATAACACTAGGGAGCACAAGGTTAGCTCTGAAACGACATGCACCAGGTCTATTTTGGTGTCTCAACTCTACAATGGATTAAGGGTCTTCATCGATAGAAAAAGTAAAGATATACCGTATATTAAGTGGCGAGAACAACAGAAACGGGACGGACGGATCCTATGCTCGGCTCCTTGGCCTTGCCAGATTTGTCCTCGGATGAACTGGAGGCTCACTCTCAAACCTGCTCGATGGTCACTGCTTTCTAAATGAGACACTGCAGGCCTTCATTCCTCACTCTGGACAGATTCAAGCAGGCCTCTCTGACATGGGGAGCTGCGTTCCTCTCTTTTATTTTTGGCAACTGGACCGTGTTGCACTAGTGAGTGAACGCTGGCAGTATTTTCGAAGGTCTTCTATCCCTGACGGAGGTTTTTTTTCTTTTGTGTTCACTCATGTGCAAAGACAACTATCCTGCCCAAGGCTGTGTACAGTATATCTATGGCTCAGAGATGCCTTTGCATGGGACAGGCATTTTTCCTGGAAAGCCTCTCGCTTGGAATTGTACGAACAAAAAAAATCAAGTGAATAGCAAACAATAGAGAAGTTGAAACGGGAGCAGTTTCCATTACATTCATGTGAATATGCAGTGGTTATGATTTTCTATGCTTTTTTCAGTGGCAGGAATATTCTTTTACGGGGTACTCCGTTTTAGTTGTGGATTAAACTTTATTTCTTTAGAAACTTACTTACTTTATTCAGGTATCATGTGGGGGTGTCTTAAATTGTTGAGAAATGCGTGGTTCAATACTGTAGCAATCTGTTTGAGAAATTGTAAGATGGGATTCCTTTCGAAGCTGTCAAATTTCTACTGTTTTTATTTCATTGGTTCAACAAAATAGTATAATCCTTCTTTTATTCTGTTTAATCTTAAACTCAATTTCCCTTCCCACAGGAATTCTGCTAAACCCACAGAAGCCAATTTGGTCTGCTCCTGTACACTTAAAAAATTATATCTGTAAAGACCTCAAATCCATCGCTTCAATCTCCAGCCAAATGAAATAATAAATCACTCTCATATTTCACAGCTAATTAAGAAAAGAGCTGAACTGCTCTATTCTGGTGGAAGGTGAAAATCATCTCTGTAATTATGTATAAACGGTGTGTTTGGAACCCTTTTGCCACACAGTACTTGAAAAACACTCCACTAAAGATAAAAATGTAAAAAGTCACCGCGACCATTAACGTATTTTATCCTTTTTTTTTGGGAAGGATTAGTTGCTCCTATTCAATGTATTTTTATGCAATTTCTGCTACATACACAGTACTTAGCCTTGCAGTAAAACTCTCTCACGCACACACATGCACACAAACACACGCACTCCTTAATTATATTTATTTCGCTAGATTTGTGATGAGTGCAAATTGTCAGTTCAGATTATACTTTTACACTTGAAGAGGAGATGACTTCAGGTCAAACACACTGTGCTTCTAAAGCAAATGTCCTGAACCCCAGAAGACAGAACCCAGACTCGGTGTGGAGCCATAGTACTCGATTCACACGACTACTGTTTGGACCCCTGCTATCACACAAGCCCGGTAGTTATTTTTGTTTACTGCGGTTTGTGTAATGCCACTGTACAGAAACTCCTTAGGTTTTGAGTGATAAATCAAGTCTGGAGAGAAAAATCTATCACCCACGCACACAAACAAGCAAACAAACAAACAAAATTAACTTCTTCAGCTCTGAGACTAAACGTGCATTTTGCCTGGGTCTGTTTTTCAGTCAGCGCTGTTAATATGTTTTTTTTTTTTGTTGTTGTTTTTGCTGTTCTGATACGTTCTTTGCCGTACCGTTAAGATATTTTTGCATTATTTTACAGAACGATTATGAAGTATGGCCTCCTCGGTTTCGTCTCGAGTACCAGATGGACAAGCTGTGTCTGCGTTCTGTATACAGTACCTAGGAACTGAATCCTTGCTCAAAGAGCCAATCACAGACACTTCCATTGGTCCAGTGGTCACATGAGATAACAAAATAATGTGAGCTATGTGCATGCAGGACATGGGTATAATGTGTAGACATATCATGTCCCATTGCAATGCCCATTAGTTCAATAGACAATGACGGATGCCCCTTTTTAAATAGTATTGCTTTGGAAAAATGAATTGCAGACCCAAAATAGGTTCTGTGTAACATAATGCTAAAATGTGGTTCTCCCTGGGTTAATTCAGTAAATGCACTCAATACTCCATAACCACTGAAAGGGCAAGGTAGATTCTGGGTTAGCAGTGAGATTTTCATCGTATGCTTTACCCCTCAAAATACCAGGCAAACGCATGACTCAAAAGACATGCTTGCATGCATGCCTTTATTGATCATTTCCATTCCAGATGAATGCAGAACATGCCCCGCTAACTGGTCCTCCTCGATGGTTTTGCAGGTTAGAGCATGCTATCGTTGCGTTCATCTTCTTTAAAATTAGTCCTCCAGGGAAAATCGAGCCGCAGCCCCCAGCACAAGCACAAGCTTCCACTGAAAAAGGGTCACTTTCAAAATAGCTCCTTCAAAGATTAACTAAATTACCGGTTAGTTATTGGGAGTCATTAGGGGTTTGCTAGAGCTCTTGCTAAAGTATATTTTCTTGTGGTAAGTGGAACGACTGGCAAACTCCCTGATTTCTTATGTAAGTGGGAATCACAAAGACTATTTAAATCGTGGTACCAAGAATGTGTATATAAGTGTTCTAATTATTAAAAAAATATATTCTTAATCTCCATTGTAATATGTGGCTGGATCCAGCTCCATCCCTTTCTCAGCTCAAGGGCATTAATTTGCCACTCTCATATGTAAACACACTCATTCCCGATAACCAATTACACCTCTCGTGGTTTCTCAAATGACTTTAATTACTGATTAGAATTCCTTGTTCACAAAGCAGCTACTTGAGAATAATTATTCTCAATAAAGAGAGAAGCTGTTGCATTAAAGCGGTGTCCCCGCTGCTTACTTCATTACGGCTTGCGCGGGCGGCACCCTGCTCTCTCCGCGAGTGCAAATGGAGCAGGCTTCATGCACGGCACACGAGTCGGACCGGCGCCGCTCAAACCCCACGACCCAGGGAAGCTCTTCAGCGGGACACGTTGCGCCGGCTGTGTCAGATTAGTCAAGCAGCCTGAGTCTTCGCTGGCATTATTTCACAGAATAAGAGAAGGTTTCCAACATCCTTTTTTATCCCGTACTCAAAAGACCTAGCAAAAATTGCAAGGCTCTTCGATGACTTCTGTGCAATGTATGGTAGTTGGGATAACAAGTGCAATCTGACCAATCTTTTTGTATTTATTTATTTGTAATTTTTTCATTAAATGCAGTCATGTGTAATTTGGATAGGTATTTGTTTTGTATAATGTTGTTAAGTTATTGGTTTCCTCTGGTCCTATTGTCGCTCTTGGCACAGACAACTCTGCACCTTGTCAAACAAACTTAAAGTGCAGAAAGTAGACAACCACAGTTCTTTTTCTATCCTTATCCATCTCACACACACAAAAAAACTTGAGCTTCCACAAACTAACAATAACCTGTCTGCATAGTAACTCAGTAACTTTCTGGGTTACAGCACACTGGTACATATACTCTTAAATAAATAAGTCAACAGAAGAGAAGTTTTGACTTCATTACTATTCATCTCTCTGAAATCGTCAGATGTTCAGGTAGAACTATGTGTGCAGCAGCCCCCCCTTTAGAACTTCCACAAATCTAATTTAAGCTTTAGTTTCAATGGAACCCCAGGAGACGCACGCTCTCAAGAGGAGATCCGTTGAAGTTGTTGAACTGTTGCAGCGTTGAACCAGCTTTGGCTGTGAATATCTTGGAACTAGAACAAAGCTGGTCGAATGCTTGATTGAATCACGCTGTCATCCTCGGTGGCAAACAGGATATGGATTCGCCTCTAGTGACCACCGTGGTGGTCACTAGAGGCTTGACAACTTCAAAGCGAGGCAGTATGAAGATATCTTACTTAACACCTTTCTTTCCTAGCTGTGGAATGAGAGGGAATTAAGTCATTAAAGGGAAGTATGGCTGGAGGGGCAGGAGTATGTGGTTTTATTTTTAGAATAGAAGTACAGGTGCTCTTTATGAGCATGTCATCTTGGCTCACCTAATGCTGAATTCTGAACATGCTTCTTGGCTTTCATAGCCGTTGCCTATGATACATCTGTGTCCTCAAACTCTTTGCTGCTTGAAGCACTACATTCCATGTCTTCCATCTATGGCACTTAACTTTATGTTGTAGGTTTATGTACTACTTCTAAGTCAGCCATTCACTAATCAATCAATCAGTGAAGGGCACTTTCATGTCTTCCTTGTGTCTTGTTTCGTGTATCTTGTATCTTGATTTTCTAGAATTTTCACGTAATATTTGTATCTTGATGTTGTACTTCTTTTGATGTCTTTTGTAATCAGGTCTCATTTTTCTTAAGATTTAACCATAGCTTTACTGTATGAACTAGACTTGATGTTCATGGCTATGGATAGTTGCTACATTGTGATAGAATTGTACTTTATCTGACCTGTTTGTATTTGTTACAATGACCTTTGGTATGCACTTATTGTGCATCACTTTAAATAAAAGCATCTGCCAAATTAATGTAATGTAATGTAATGTGATTATCGGCTACCATCAGTTGCGAGTATAATCATTTGACTTTAGCTCCTTGTTGTCATGGTTTTGCAGCTTGCTGGTTCTGTTCTGCGGACATTTCTTTTCGGTGCCGATACGGCGCTCTTGCCGTGTTTTTCCACTTACCTGCACTCATTCGTTTCACCTGTGCTAGCGTCTGCTGGTTATTTAAGCGCAGCGATTTCCAGGTTCGTTGCTTTTGTGTCATTCTTGTCACGCTAAGCCAGGTAACGACGGTATGGGATTTAGGTGACCACCTTTGGCTAATTGCTAAAAGAATACGTGGGACTTGCCTTAGTGAGTTAGGAATTCTCTTTCTTTTAAGAAATATTGTTTTGCTTCTCACTGAATTCCTTCCTTGGTTTTCTTTACCCTATCTCTGTGGAGATAGTACCACGGTTTCGCCTCGTTTCCGTTTGCCTTTTATTTTAGCTCTTTGGTAGTTATTGAGCTAGAGGCATTCCTTTTCTTTTCTCCTATTTACTGCTCGATGCTGCAAGCTTTTCGCCAACTTTTCTGGGTTGCTATTCTTTGGCTGTACGCCGGGAGTTATTTTCCCTTTTTTGTTTATTTCTTGTTAATTTCCCCTATTAGTGGTACTCCACGTCCACGTCAGTACTTTGTGATCTCCTCACGGTCGCGTCTGGTCCTCTGACCCAGCCACCTCACACTTGTTGCCTCAACCTTTTTGTACACACTTATAAGTAACTGGATAAAATCATCTTGTATGTTTTTATCCAAATGCAGTGAAGATGTTTGCACACAGTACATAGGCACATACAATTTTGTTTACTTGAACATTAGCCCCAATCAGCTGGTCAGGTACCACATTTACACTGTTTTAAATACAAACCCCAATTCCAAAAAAGTTGGGACAGTGTATAAAATGTAAATAAAAACAAAGAAATGATTTGCAAATCCTTTTTGACTTGTATTCAATTGAAAACAGTACAAAGACAAGATATTTAATACATTAAATATTGCATTAAATATCTTTTCTTTGTACTGTTTTCAAATATATGGAAAAGAGAATTTACAAATCACTGCTTTCTGATTTTATTAGCATTTTACATACTGTCCAAACTTTTTTGTAATTGAGGTTTGTAGGAATGTTAGTTGCTGTAAATCACTTATGTCTAATTTAGTATATTGCAAATTGTTAATCTAGTTCAATTATATATGACAAGATAGCATATTGTAGGCATTGCCATTTTTGGGGTCCACACAAAATCCATCAGTATCAATAAATTACCGTTGGTTTATGTTTGATGTATTTTGACAAAAATAAATGAAAATGTATTTTAGCTGTAATTTAATTGGCTGAGTGGGCTGGTGTGCATTCAAAACCATAGGAGTTTATGCTTATGACCATGGCCTGTGACTTAAACAATGTTGTGACTTAGCAACGGTGCTGCTCTGTACGCATTTGTTTTATAAATTGAAGGAAAAATGTAACCAGAATGCGGTTCCCAAATATATATATACCCTTCAGGGCTCTCAAATATTGTTTTCCTCATTATCTTCAAAAAAAAAGATGTAATTAATGTGTGCAATTAGGTAAGCTGTAGATGCCAGCTGTTACATTGCACTCATTCTGGTTAGGTACACTAGCATTAGGAACCCACTGCATACTCCTGATTCCAGATTTGTTATTCATACCTGGCACTCTAATTATAGATTTATATGCAGTCTAACAGCTTTATGATTTTGAAACAATGCCAGGGAATGCTTTGTTTAAGTGCTGAGGTCTCTGACTTGAAGTATTATTTGTATTTTACGAGTCATCATTGACGTATTATTCAATATTAATATGTACTTTCATCCACCTGTAAACAAAACATATTTTAGTTATATATATATATACATCTATTCGATCGATTTTCCAGTAAATGATAAAAACCAGTTTGATCACCGATTGCCAAAATCTCCATGTAATATTGTAAAAATGTCAGATTTTACACTACGAAAATAATGTCATTCAGTGTCACTCGACATTACCTTTGTATCCCTCTATTAAAATGTACAGTACAGCATGATTCCTGGAATGGTGTTACTAGTTAAATTCTGACACACTTGCTGAATGTGCAATATTAGGGAATGGTAAAGGTGCATGTTTTAGGACAATATACGGGGGGAGGGGGGGGGGGGGTCTGTAATTACACAGGGAAGTACCGATCTGACTTCCTTAAGGCACATAGGACATCTTTTTCAATTGACCTTCTGTGTTTTATTTTACATGCAATAAAGAGCTGACCTATATAAGATATAAGCCCTGTTTTCAGCTGTGAATTAAACAGCAACGCTACACTGCCTCTGATTCATTGTCATTAAGCTGCTCTCTGCAGTTCACGTACCCTTATATGAGCTGACCCTCCCTTCCTTTAGGCTCTCGTCTAAAAGGATCTTACCTCTTCAAAGTAGGGCCATAGTAGCCTGCCACCTCTCTTATGTGTCTAACCTGCTGTACTCTTCAGAACTTGAATTTTGCTTTTCAATTTGCTTTTACTAGGCACCATGCTGTCAGAAGCAAGTAAGGACAAGTGATAATGATGATGATTATTAATTATATAATTGACGAAACTACTACTTCTATTGTCATTACCGATGATGATCATCATGATGAAGATGATGATAATAATAATAATAATACCAACTCATTTTTGTTATTTGGCAGATGCAGTTATCAAGACAAAATCCAGTTCTATTTAGTTCCTCCGACCATTAGGGTCGTCAATATGGATGGACCTTCTGGGGCCAGATGCATCGAGACTTTTATACCAGAATTTGTCATGGTACATGACCTTGAGACTTGAGACTATTTGTATCCTGACCTTGAGACTTGAGACTATTTGTATCCTGTGTGAATCCCACAGCGTCTTGTGACTTCGGTTGGGGCTACGATTCTTATCGTTCAATACGATTCTTATCGTCCTCCAAAGGCGGTGATAAGCAATTACGAGCGACATCCACGGATAGCCTTGCTATCTTGCACGGATATCGTTTTCTTGGATACTGCGGCGGTAGGCACATGTGCTACTGCATTTACTGCGTTCACTCTAGTGAAACAAATCACGCAGTGAACAGGTTTGTATGCAGTCAAGTACAGGTTTGTATCTTTATGTGATTTCATTGATCGAAGTTGGGTGTAGAAAGTGTACCCCAGTGAGATCTGCTATCATACAATTGGTGAGCTACAGCTCCGGTGATTGATTCTAAGTCTGTACTGGCTGCTGCGAGCACACCAGTGAGGCTTCCCAATCGGTTAGTGCGGTGCTACATCGATTGGTTTATAAGGCAGAATACGCGTGCTTCGCTACATTATCTGACTCGGTTTTCCCTACTAAAAGACCACCGCCACATTTTATCGTCTGCGAGTGCTCTTTATTTTGCTAAAGCATGAGATTCCAGTGATCGAATCTGGGCGTGGAAAGTGTACCCCAGTGAGATCTGTTACCATACAATTGGTGAGCTACGGCTCTGGTGATTGATTCTAAGTCTGTACTGGCTGCGGTGGCATACCAGTAAGGCTTCCCAATCATTAGCATGATGCTACATCGATTGGTTTATAAGGCAGAGTGCGCGTGCTTTGCTACAATATCTGCCTTGGCATCCCCTACTAAAAAAAAAAAGAAAAAGCATTGCCACGTTTTAGTGCTCTTTATTTTGCTAAGGCGGGAGTGCCTTGTGCACTGAATGTGGGGGAGCCATGGATAGGTTTTGTACAATCTACGAGCTACGGCTCTGGTGACTGATTTTAAGTCTGTACTGGCCACAGCTGCACCCCAGTAAGACTTTTCCAATCGGTGAGCGTGGTGCTAGATCGATTGGTTTATAAGGCATGCATGATTAAAGTATGCATGATTCACTACGTTATCTGCCTCGGCCTCCCCTATTAAGGACCACCGCCACATTTTATCGTCTGCGAGTGCTTGTTATTTTGCTAAGGCATGAGCGCCTTGTGCAGTGAATGTGGGGGAGCCATGGATATGGCCGATGGGCACACCCGGTGTTATCTGTGCCTCGGCCTAGGGCATCTGCAGGAAGCATTCTCAGACCCCTGCCCATGCTGTATGGGTATGTCGCTGGAGAATAAGCAGGTCCGATTGGATGCGTTCATGGCCCACATGCCTCCCTCGGGCAGAACCCCAGCGGCAGTAGAGGTTGCACCCAAACGTAAGGCCGCCACCGAGGCCCCTGTACAAAAGAAGGGCAAGGCTGGCAAGGGCGGCAACCTGTCCACGGAAGTATCGCAGCTACACGCGGCAGCGCAACAGCTGACTGTGACGGTTTTGACGCTCTTTCTACAGCAGTGTCAGACCTACTTTAGTCAGAGGTGGTCCGAGACAGCAGACCAATCTGACAGGAGGCTCGGGTTCCACCAACAGTTAAAGCAGTGGGTTACTCGGCCTCTCTAGAAACCACTCTCCATGTGGCCTTGGCACGCATGTGTTGCGATATGCCTCAGGCTAGCACTTCGGGGACATCTAAGGTTTCACCGACGGGCCCCTCAGGGTTGGCTATGCCACTATCAAATGATTTTCTGGCAGAGGTAAATAAAGGCTGGCCACGCCCTGGTATGTATCGGATGGCCAGAGATTGAAGGACGTTTGCGTCCATGTCAGACGTGGCAGTTCATGGGCTGGACCGATTGCCCTCTGTGGAACCTGCCATTGTGGCATCGATAGTGTTCCCAGAAGAGGCGGTCCGGGCAGACGCCTGTTGCCCTAGGCCACAATGCAGAGCAACAGACAATCTACTCTGTAAGGCTTATAGAACGGCTGCCAGAGCAGCGCAAATTGGTAATTCGCTGTCATGGCTAATGCTTGCACAGTCGCAGACGATGCTTCATACAGAGGTCGACACCTCAATGAACGATGCGTCGCTACAAGCGTTTGCGTTTATGATCCGTGAATTAGGCAGAGTAATGTCCCTTCTCACGGCGACTCAGCATCAAGTGTGGTTGGCTGAGTCTCCCCTCCCAGACGACACAAAAATAACAATCAGGGACCTGCCGGTTTTTTTCCAGCTAGGTTTTCACTGAAGCAGCCAGACAGGCACTGAAGCGGTCTGTAGAGGCATTAAGACACAGGGAGCGGCAGACTCCTCCCCTCCCCCTCAACATTCTGGTGTGTGCTGGTCCCAAACAATGGTCAGAAGGGACGCAGAACTCGCGTATGGCAGGGGAGCTGTTCGTCGTCCGTCGTCTGTACCGGCACCGGACTCGCGACATAACCCCGTAGGTCCATCTGGCAATCAGGCCGCCGACACCAGCTGGTGAATTGGAAGGCTCTCACGAGAGAATGGTACTGGATCTAAATATGTATCTAAAATGATACACTTTCCAGATGTTCCGGATGTTGAACGTTATACATGCCGTACGAACACGAGATGTGGATTTGAAAGATGCATACTTCCGCATCCCTATCGGGTGGAGCATCATCATTTGCATTCCGAGGTCGGGCATACGAGTTCAATGCCCTCCCGTTCGGTTTGTCTCTAGCCCCACGTGTACTTACTCGCTGCATGAGCGTGGTTCTATTGCCACTCAGGCTGAGGGGGCTGAGAATCATACCATACCTAGACGATTGGCTGATATGCGCCCAATCGTACGGTATGACGCTCTTACACACTGCTAAGACATTGGAGCATGTTGCCAGTTTTGGCATCAGCATCGAAGAGCCAGCTGATTCCGATACAGTAAATCAAATACATCGGACAGCTGCTTGATTCAAAGAGCATGAAGGCATCATTGACGCCCCGTCGCATAACTACTGTACTTGACGCGGGGTCTCAGTTCCGGGTGAACTGGTTCCTAGAAATTAGGGTTTTTCAGAGGCTTATGGGCCTAATCACGGCCGCCTCAGCAGTCGTGCCTCTCGGACTCCTGACAGCCAGGCCACTTCAACGATGGTTGAATGCCAAGTCTCTGCACCCTGGGTGGGACCATCACACCCAAATCAGGGTAACGGATCGATTTTGCAGGCTACTCCACCCATGGTGATGAGTGAGCCTCCTAAAGGAAGGGGTCCAGATGGGGGTTATACCCTCACGACGCGTGGTCTTCACGACAGACGCTTCACTGTCCGTTGGGGGGGCTGTCTGCCAGCACCACCCAACTCAGGGGTTATGGTCCCGAGTGTAAGTAATATGCCTCTATATTCTTACATGTGGAGTATTAATCATGCAAGGTGTTTACATATACATTTAGCAGTAATGGTGATAGACAAATAAAACATGTTCATCTTACCAGTCTACACCCGGGCACCATAAATATTGAGAATACGTACGAATCTGGTAGCAGTGAGCAAGATGATTAGTAATATGATTTTTGAATCATCAGAGTCCTCACACGGGCACCAAATATGTAGAGAATATCCTCTGACGGGGCGCCAATAAATGTAAGAAATATTTATAAATCCTCACACCAGGGCACCATAAATGTAAGGAATATGCCTCTGTATATACTGTATATAAACTCTTACATGGAATGCCAGAAATATAGGCAATAACTATGGAATAATGAGGTTTACCCATATTATTCTTAAGTTAGGTTAAAATTAAATCAGTCTCATTTGATTATTATGGATTATAATTTCTGGTGCTGGTGCAATGGAGAAAGCAAAAGGAGATCCACCTTTGTAGCTGTGTAGCTAGCAAAAGGGGGAAGAGAAAATGGAGTGCTGCCTCTTGTGCAGCTGTGTGCAGCACTATGGAGGAAGAGAGAAAAAAAGTGGGGAGACAGACTGGAATGTCTTCAGTCTTATCTGTTTTAGTTTTATGACCCTTAGTGTCTCGTATTTCCAAGCGACATGATTGGATCACTAACAGCGGACGTTATGCTGTGGCCGTGTTGTAATGTCTTTTGGGTTTCTTGTGGAATGAATGGAAATGTAGTTTGTTGTCCCTACATGAGCATTCGAGTCCCCTGGGGATAGACGCATTAGCGTACGAGTGGCCGGACGGCCTGCTATGCGCGTTTCCACCCAAGTCGCTGATCAATGCGACTCTGCACAGGGTCAGCACGAGCCACTGCGTGCTCCTGCTGGTAGCCCCCAGATGGCCGATGAAAACCTGGTTTCCCACAGTCCCACAGTTTACGATCTGCCCTGGAAAATTCCAGTTCGGGAAGATCTGTTATCAGAACAGAGCGGCACTGTTTGGCACCCTCGTCCAAACGTGATGAATCTCTGGGTATGGCCACTGAGGAGCCCGACCCTTCGATAACGGAGTGCGGCTCCCCCGTCCAGCGGACACGACTTAAATCCAGAGCCCCTTCTACGAGGAAGGCCTATGGGTATATGTGGCAGCCATTTAACACATGGTGCTTACGGGAAGGTCCGTATTCCAATCATTGCCACCATGAAAAACTTGAAGTATGCTGCCCATCCAACAGGCAGTTTTGCAGACCAACAGAGAGCATGGCCAGAAGTTGGAAGGAGCAGGTGGCGAGGAATGGATTCATTATTTTAATATTGTTGCAAAGGAACATGCGGACCAGGTTACTGAAGTGATGTTCCCTATACCATCAAAACAAATGTAATGGCATGTAAAATCCAGGTTCAGAAAGTAAAAATCCTCCCCAGTATTTTGTTCTAATCACCTGGATTTCTTAATTAGCACAATTCTTCAGCCAGGTGGTAGAACTAATTAGTGAAATCAGCTGGTTGAGTTCATGGGTGGAAGAAACACGTGGCAGTACTTTTACTTTCAGACCCCTGGATTTTACACCTCTGTGAAATGGTTTGGTCTAGGAACGTAACTAATTTATTAAATGTATTATTTACATTCTTAGACAAAAGCATGGTGTGGATCAACTTATTGAAATGTCTTGTTAGGGTTTGGAGAGTCTGGCCTGTGGCTAATTTAAGTTTTGTTATTGCTGATTTCAGGTTACATTCCCAATCATGGCGCATCCTGCAGGCATTTGCCCTCAGTGTCGCGTCAGTGCACTTCAGTGTTCTCGCTTAATGATGCTGATAGATGTACACCAGGGCCTAGTCAACACTGCTCTTCTCCGTTCTCCTTCGCAGAGCGTGCCGTGAACAAATGGCAGATACCGAAAAACAGCTGTTCAGTGCCCCTGCTCCCCATCCCAACAAGACACGGCTTCACACAAGACCCTCTCAATTAACCATGCGTCTCTGAAATATTCACAGCCTTTTTTCCGAAAAGAATAAATCCAAAAACAACTTGGGGGGGGGGGGGGCCCACAGTGGGGATGTGGATTTTCTTCAATTCACTGTGATTTAGATGTAGTCCTACTCCAAAGGGTTTTAGTGGAGATCACATTGTTGTTACATAAGGCTCTTGGATACCCAGAGGAACTATTAAATGTCATGCCCTCAATCTGAGAAACATTGGATTGTGTAAGGTAAAGGTGTGTCATGTTTCACAGCAATAGTGCTGTGCAAGTATTTTTTTTCTTTTTTTAACCAGACTCTGCTTAATGAATTTGGTCAGCCGACTCAGATAAACTACATTGATAACATCAATTTGATTTTAATGAAAGCGGATAAAAGCAAAAAGCAAATGGAATTTTTGAACAAGACTCATCAAAGCTTTAAGATCGCAGCAAATTCCCATTACGTCTTGTAAAAGCTTTTAATTTGCAAAACTTGTGCCTGGTTTGGTGCTCAGGAGCACGTGGACAAATTGTTCAATCTCAACTGCAGAGCAGTCAGGTCAAATCAAATTGGCAGGTGACTCCTCAATCTGACATGTGGTTTGGTCCAATCATTTTTTTGTATTGGCATGTAATTTATAACTCCAAATTTGCCTTGCCACCTGATTACTGACCAAACAAATACTCCACCAAAGCCATTGGCTAAACTAAATAAAATTTTTCAATTTCAGTTTTGCCAGTTAACAAAAATTGTACAGTATGTGTGTTAATCTGCTTGTGACAGTATGATCCATGTATAGAAGTCTTCCCTGTATAGCTCTCAGATCCGCTAACGCCTGCCTACTCAGTATAGCCAAAGTAAAACACACAACAACAAAAAAGTGGAGAAGCGGCTTTTTATTTTTATGCTCCTGAACTGTGGAACACCCTACCATTAGAAATCAGATAAGCTCTGTGATCAGTTTTTTTTTTTTTTAAAACAACAACTAAAGACTCATGTTTTTACCTTGGCTTTTAGAACAATTTAAATCATAGGCAGACTTTCTTTATCAAATTATTTTTATCTTGTTTTTAAGATATTTCTTCATCTTTTTTTCTCTAACTGCTGTCAGTGTTGCTTTATTTTATTATTTATTTTATTAATTTATTTATTTTAAACTTAATTGCCTACTGTGTTCATAATGTTATTAAGTTATTATTTTCATTTTTTCTAGCCTTTTATGATGTTACTGTTATCATAGTGTTATTTTACTCATGCTTGTTTGTCTACTGTTCTGTAAATCACTTTGTGCTGCAACCCATGTATGCAACCCATAGGTGCTATACAAATAAAATGTATTATTATTAATATTATTTCCCCATAAACATACTGTGCAGAGATGTCTTTCCCAGTGTGATCTGAAATCTTCTCATGCATGATAAAATCAGGATTCTTTCTAAATCCAGATTATTTGCTCACAGCGGTAGTGTGAAATGACTGTAAGTTTACACTGATAATTTTTTTTAGTTCCTGAATTGTCACATTGTGTGCTCTTCGGTACTGTAAATTCAGGATTTAGCCCCTGACTTGGGTTGATTGACATCAGAATGACCGTTGCGGAGCACCTCTGTCTTATATTCATCTTTGACAACCGTAAAATAAATTGCTGTTATTTTACAAAAAAAATTTCTATTATATTTAACTTGCGTGTTTCCATTGCTGGCTGTGTATGAACACACTAATGGAATTTAGTGGAAGGATCCGTTTGAGCGTTTTCTTGTTATTGTCCAGGGATGTCATTTTTCTGCATCTTAGTCAGGTAATCAGCTATGGCTTTTCTAACTGAGGTCAAGGTACTAACAGACAAAGACTATCGGTCCTGCTGTCTGCATCGGGAATTCAGTGGCAGAGGCACTAATAATTCCTTTTTGTTTTTTTATGTGTTGTCTGCAGGTGACTACTCTTTTCCGCCACCACCGGTGGATCACACGAGTGGTCTCCCGTCACCCGCCGTGGCCTTCCCCCCTCCTCCCGAGGCTGTGCAGGTGAGCCACTTCCCGCCCTTCTTAAAAATGTTTGTAAATGGTCTTCCTGTGTGTGTTTGTGTTTATTATCATTGAAACCCATGCCATCAATCTGGGATAGCTCATACAAGCGCATGCTCTACAGAGCACGCGATGCCAATCGTCGCTTCTTACCACACTACTTTTCGCAAGTTGTGTTCACCTTCAGTCTGAGGTCGGGCACATTTCACATGCAGGCGGACTTACGGGTGCCAGTCCCTGGTGCATGATGAGGTACTGTCACCCTAGCCGACGGACACCCTCGCCTCTCCGGGTGATGCTAGAGCCAGTCATGCATCGCTCAGTCGTGCTGCCAGCCACTGTCTGCACTGGCACAGTCTGGATTCCATACCAGACTATGGAGCCCTTCCAAGTACTAGAACAGTGCCTTAACCCAGTCGCCAAGATGCCCTTTGCAGCTTTTTTAAATGTTGAAACGATGCACGTTCTGAATTACCATACCAGCATGGTACAAATCCTCTTTGGATGGAACCTGGTCGTCCCCATCCATTTTGTGGAAGGTGACATACAGTGAGCACCATAATTCATTGGACAGTGACACATTTTTTGTTATTTTGGTTTTGTACTCTAGCACTTTGAGTTTGAAAGGGGGTGGGACTGAATTTAGCTGTAAATTACACTGGAACAGTATGGAACACCTGGTTGGCTAAATGGCAAAAGTCACCAAGGGTCTGACGTATCAAACAAGCCTTAAACCATCACTCTGCTGCCAGATATGCAGTAGATATGGATGGATAACTTGAAGGGTTTCTTCTCCTGACTTATTTTTCCATAGAGTTCAACAGGACAATTTGTCAGGAGAAACAACCCTTAAAGTGATCCATCCATATCTACTGCATATCTGGCAGCAGAGTGATGGTTTGAGGCTCATTTGATACCTCAGACCCTTGATGACTTACAGCCATTTCGCCAACCATGTATTCCATACTGTTCCAACATAATTCACAGCTAAATCTAGTCCCACCCCAAATTCCCATAGAGATCCATTCAAATGCAGAGAACTTATAGTATCGCTTGTAAGAGTACCGGAAAATAATAATATTATTATATATATATTATTAATAATAATATATATAATATTAAAACTGATTACTTTATTCTACATTATGTTAAACTGTCCAATATTTTTTGATGCCCTAAAATGGGCGGGACTATGTACAAAATGTTCTATATCGGTTCCTCCGATATGGATGAAAATAGCCTCAAATTAAAGTGGACAGTCAGTCTTCAGTCTCATTGTCATTGTCTTTCAAACTCAAAGTGCTAGAGTACAGAACCAAAATAACAAAAAATGTGTCACTGTCCCAATTAATTATGGTGCTCACTGTATATGGTTATTTCAGCTTCAGAGAGGTAGAGAGAGAGAGAGAGCAATATTTGGACTGCTGAATACACACAGAACTCATTGGTTCTTTCAAAGCCTGCCCTTGGCACTCTTGGGATTTGCGTAGGACAAGGTTCCACCTTTTACTGTGTGCTGAAACCTATTGGCATGTCATTGTCACTTTCTCATACACAAGCTGTTGCACCACAAAGAATTCCTTCCAAATGTAACTGGAAATCAGTTGCGCAATCAGTTGAGATTATTGGCTGGCTGAAAAATGTTCTGTCCCATCATTGTTTTATCTGAAATTACGAAGAGAAACCCAACTGAATTTAATTTCAATAACAATCCAGCCCTGACTCAGTAGAGTGAAGCCTGTTCTTAACTTTGCATCATAAATGTGAATGTTGTATTTTTTCATCGATCACTGAGCTCCTCAAACTATTTTTCTGTTTATTGAATAAAAACAAACAATTGAAATTACAGTTCTTAAATCTGGAAACAAGTAGTTACGCATTTTGTTATATTGCAAAGGGATGAAAGAGCTCAATGTAAAGTAATGCTGATGGACAGCCTGTTCAGGAGGTGAATTTGCTAAAATTGTGAGCCACTTATAATTTAATTGTTTCCCCTTTCCAATATAGACATATTGATTCAGCAACAGCCTTGTTTCTGACCTTCAGACTGTCAGACTTCTCACCTCCCTTCAGGTAGTGTCGTGTGCCTCTCAGCTACGATGGGGCCCGTATTGATCCAAGTGGGTTAGAGGAAAACGCAAATGTGACCAGTGCCATCGCAGATTCAAAATGCAGTCAGTGCATGCTGGTAGACACCGTTTGGTGTTGAAATATCATTCAACTTAGAGCCTGGTCTTTTTACCACTGACGTTTATGGGGATGTTGGTATATCACATCCCTCTGGACTTCCCGGGATCACTGAGGTTGTTGATCCAGCTGTTTAGACACAGTATAAGTCCAGCATGATCGAGGCATGTTTTCCATTCCAGTGAATAGTGCCGTTTGAACTGAAGCCAGTGGATATACCTTACAGTAGATCAATGGTAAAACAATACTCAGTCAACACTCAAATTTCTACTCGAAAGCGCTATTGCTGAAATTGTCATTTTTCGACAGCAAAGGGTGAACGACTTTGCTCTTTACAAAGAATATCCTGCAGCGCATACTTAATGGGCAACTAGGTGCGTTAGACAACATTTTGCCGTCCTTGCAATTAAGGTGTCCTTGACAGCCTCCGCACCTCCGCACCTCCCCGCCCTCCTGCAGTTGTTCATAGGAGAGAAAGTGCAGTACAACAGATGTACTGGTTTTTAAAAACAATGAAGGGCTGAGCCTTCTGACAGGCTGTTACTTATTCCAGGTCATTACATTTTCATGAATGAAAAAGGGATCTTAAATAATTACTGTGCCAAAGGAGAACTCACAGGAGGAAGAGGACAGCAGCATTTTAGGCGTCACGTTAAAGCCTCCGATCAGGTTCGCTCCTCGGATGGTTTTGCCCTGCCCGTTTTTGTAATCAGAGACGGTACCAAAAACATTTGAATGCATCCGTTCACTCAAAAACCGGTCATGGACAACATTCAAAGCACCTACTCAAAAAAAAAAAAAAAAAGTGCTTAATTCGCTTGGACTCTATCTTCCAGTTTCCATTAATAACATGAATAACCCAACTGCTTTAAACAACTATAATATCACAAAGGGGGAAAAAAGTAATTCTTTTAAAAACCTTCATGATCTTAATTATGCCTCCTCTATATATGACGAACCCTTTATAATTTAAGCAGCGTATAGCTTGTGGGTGAATGTTAAGTAAATGGTTGTACAATGCGCTGGGTCAGGTAACAGCCCACCATTACTTAAGTAGTAAGATTATAAATAGATGGATAGAAATGGCCTTGTACTGACCTGTCCACGCTCTTACCATGAATCGTGACAAATTGTTATGGTAACCATAGGAACCTTGTTTATCGTTCCAACACTTATGCATATATTTTTGTGTGGGTTTTATATTGCTGCCATCTTTTATGAACACTAATTAGATAAAAAAATTCTTAGCGACAAAAAATGTATTTGTGGTCATGCATGCATTCTTAAGTTGGTAGCACATGAATGTTCATCAGAGTGAGAGAGAACACTGTAGAGGAACTTTATGTGCAGAAAGTTCCTCTCCTTGGCTGAATGACACACACAGGTTCATTTTTTATTTTTTTTGCCCAATGAGTGTGTCCAATTCCCGCCCCAATTTGGAATGGGCAATTGTCTGCAACCGCTGCCGCATACATTTTGCGAATCCCACTGCCAATTTGGGAGAGTGCAGACATGCACGGTTCGCCTCCGAAATACCTGGTGACGCCAGCTGCTTCTTTACCCACCGCTGGCTACAGCTAAGCTCGCATAGAGCGGAGTCGGAGGAAGACTTTTCATAAGCGTCTTTGACTGCAATCTACAGGCGCCAGATCCTTAGCTGCTCTCAAGTGTAGCTAGCTAGCTAGGCGTGTCAGCGCTCCTTTCAACCTTTTCCACATCAACTTGTATATTAAATTCAAGAATATGAATGAATATTATTTAAAACTAAGGTCTTCGTTAGCTTGCTAGCCAGCAAGCTAGTATGGCAAGCCGTTTTAACATTTATTCGACTTCCATAGCTAGCTACCTTATTAGTCCCAATTAGCTGCCTATTTTTCTGGCTAGCTGGCCATGACTTAGCGAATTACCACAATTGCCTAGCTAGGTAGCTGCCGTTTGTTATTTTGTAAGCAAAATAAAATGCTATAGTTAAACTAGCTGCACTTAGGTCATAGCTAGTATTGGAGCAGCTGGCTATTAGCTAGGCAATCACGGTAGCTAGCTAACTTAACAAATATGGCCAGCCAGTTAGGACATTAGGCAGCTAGTTAGGACAAATTTTAGGTAGCCTAGCTATGGAAGTCCAATAACTGTTTGTGAAACGGCTTTCCATAAGCTATCATTAGCTTGGTAGCTAAATGTTAAAACGACTTGCCATGAGCTATCGTTAGCTTGCTAGCTAAATGTTAAAACGACCTGCCATGAGCTATTGTTAGCTTTCTAGCCAGCTAACGGTTAACCCAGCATAGGCAAGCATGGCAGTGTTGCCAACTCAGACTCGGGAGACAAATAATCAACCTCCTCATCAAAAACATACCCAAACAAATGATGGGGGGGGGGGGGGGGGGGGGGGCTTTGCTGACAGGAGGTTGTGGAATAGCTAAATTAATCAGAAAGGACAAGCCTAAGTCGCGTATGTATAGGCTATAAGCAGTTTTGGCAGCTCTGGTAATTTACTTTGCTCCAGGAGGTAGCAAATAGGCTACAAAGCATTCCACTAAAGTTAGCTAGCTAGTTGAACGTGGGAGGACGGCAGGCTAAAAAAAACGTGATGAGTGATGGTGAGTTGGTGGAATGCGACCGATTGGTGGAATGCGACCGATTGCTGTAGTTATGTAGTTCACTTTAGCATAACGTTATATTTCTACTTATATTAATTGCGTGTGTGGTTCAAAAATGGCAAAAAGTGTGTGTTTTTTTTTTTGTTGCAGGGATTATCTTGATAATCAAAAACATGAAAATATTTTAGGCTTATATTAACCACACACCTTATATTCGACACAACCTCAAAATCCCTATGGGAAAAAAGTTTTGGGAATCTGCAGAGGGAACCCATGCCTGAAAGAAACCTCCGAATTGGCGTACAAAAATATGTCCTGACTGTAGCACTCTATGTTTGAAGACTTTCTTCCCATTGTAAATGAAAGTTGCAAAATATGATAGCAGGACCACCTCCTTGAACTCACTGAGACCTCACTATTTGTGTGTGACATCAAGAATAATCAAGCATATTTGGCCACATCAGTCTTACTGAGTTGTTGGGTTGATGCACTGTTTTGGGATGGGCAACAGAAAGTGAACATGGCAACCACAAATTTTGTTTGCAAATTTGCATTATTTTATAACCGTCTTTAAGATAGTGTTAGAAGTGATATGTGGAAATGCCTGGATTCAATTAACATTTATCCATAAATTTGACTTTTAAAAATAGCTTAATCACTAAACACCCCAATATGTTTACATGAAGAAAAACAAAATAAGCACTTGTATTCAATTGAGAATCAGATTTAAGAACGGCATAGTTTGAATTCAGCCCAATAAATAATGGACCTTAATCAAATGTTTTTGTTGACAAGCTTTATAAAAGGAACAAAAACTACTATGTATGTCTGGGTAAGGGTGTTTGCCAAATGAATAAGTAAGTTGATAATATATGATATAAATGACCAAATAATTAAAGATGATGGGCTCTATTTTCAAACCAGCGCAAGGGGACGGTATAGTCAAACGCAAGCTTGTTGACAGCATCAACGTCTTAAAACTGGCGCTATGGCGTTTCTCAGCAATACCGCTAGGATCAACAAATTCTCAACATAACATCCTTTCGCTTGCGCTGCAGTGGGATGGGTGGCGCTGTCTGGGGCGTGTTCTAAAATACTTTCGGCTCAGTGACAATTTGAACCAACGAAAACCCATTGCGTTATGATCAGCTGGAACCACCTCTTAGCGGCAACGCAATAGACTCTGGCAATTTGGCAACTTATTAGTCATGTAGTTCTATGTAGTGTCTATAGGTGATGCCAACATTACACTTCCATTTAATGAACAAATAGCCTATAATTATTATTAATTCATTAATTTTAATTTAAACTACTAGAATAAAACAGGACAGCTTACAAGAAACTTGCGATCATGTAGGCCAATAGCCTATAATATATAAATTACACATTGACACAGTTGAATCATAAGCCTACCATTTGAATCATAATTATGCCTACATCACCTAATGTAGGCTAATTAATGCATTCGCCACCTCCTCCCGTGCCTTCCGAACTTCTGGGAGACGAGGTGGTGTGGATTGTGATCCATAAATTACTACAGTCCTAGCCTGTACTTCTGTTGCAAGTATGTCTGATTCCTGTGCGGAAAATCGCTCGTCGTTGACGGTCCAGTGCGTTTGGGTTGCTCATTATGAAATTGCATGGAGCGATTGCGTTCCAACTGGCTTTTTTTAAAGCATGAGAACAACAATTTGATTGGCTACCATAGAGACACACCTTCGACATTTAAACCCAGCCTTTTAGCAATACCGCCATCAGATGCGCCAAGATTGCCGTCATGAAATTACCAAATTTCTCGCCGACACGCCCTCAGAGCGATGCCGCCAAGCGCTTACTCTTGTGTTCACCATTGCGTTTGGTTTATTAAAATAGAGCCCAGAGTGTAACCATTAACTGGGAGTACAACGTGATCGATTAGGTGTTGTTGAAAGCCATTGTACATGCAGGGATCTTATTTGTATGATGTGCACATTGTGGTGAGTTATGGCGCCAATTGATCCTTGTCCAACTTTTACAAACAAAACGGAACATCTACATTGATAGCACAGTGTATACAGTACAGCTCATATTTCTCACTGAGGAATGCTCCAGTGTATAGTGTGTCCACCAAAAAGAGCTTTTAATCATATATTATTATGAGCAAGCACATTTTCCCTCTTTCTTTGTTGCGTTTAAGATGTTTAATGCAGCGGCTTTCCTGCAAATAAAGGAAAACTCTGCCCGTGGTGGCTTGTGATAGGTAATCCAAACACACAGCATTAGAGGGAAAAGCAGTTAGGGACCCAACCAGATTGAAGGGACCCATAGGCAACCTTAGGCAGTCTTTCTGCAGTTGCACCACAGTTCAACAGACTAAAAATATATGTGTCACCATGGAGAGAAATTCCCTGGAACTTTCAGATATTTCTGTCTTTAATTTTCAACCTTTAATGTTCCATGCAGTGTTTTCTCCTTGTTCTGACCAGACTGTTTTTTGTACAGTATATAACAAGCATGCAAAAGAGAAATATGAAGTTTGCAAGCTACACAGTGTCTATGAATGTTACAGGTTTTGTGGTTATTGTATTTCTTACTGCTCTTGACATTGCCAGGAGACATTTCAATGGCTTGGAACAAATAATAAAATGCTGATGGGATTTAGAAACACACTTGAGCACCACACATTTTACTGACACTTTTTTTCTCTCGTTTTACATTTGATGTTTTTGCTGTGGGTGTTGTTTCAGCATTTCCTTTATCGAGTTATAATTATTAAAAAATAATTATTTTTATAAAAATACTTATTATATTAATTGTAAAGGCAGCTATGTTTCTTGGAAGGAAATGCAAAACAATCAATAGGAAATCATGTCATTATCTTCTGAAGAATACAATGCAACAATAACAATTGTTAAGTATCTCCTGTAATTTAGCATTTACAGAAGAGCATGTCCACACAGTACGTCTTTTGAAACTGTATTGTGTGTGAAAGGTTTCTTTGATCATTTAATTGGATGACAGGCATGGTATGAGCCATGAGAATTGAGGTCAGGGCCAGGGTCAGTGTACTTAATTAAGGAAATTAATTGAAATGAAATTCATGAATTAAAAAATGAATTTGTTAATGTATTGAACGGACTGTAGGAAATGGCACTAACCCTGTGCTCAGTGGGTCCTCCAATCTGGAACGTACAGGTCATTATCCTTAAACCTTAGGAACTGCACGACCCTGTCTTAACACTGGCGAACACTGGTGAAAAATGTCTTGCATGCATCGCTTGCTGACAAATGAAATCTATGTTCTCTTCTAATCCGTAACTTCAAACATTGAAAGTTCAGCTCAAATTGTATAAATCACAAATTAAATAATACAATTTTAATGTTTTTTTTTTCTCTTGAGACCATTTGAAGTTCAATAGTGGTTTTATGTCGCACATTTGTGGAGAAAACATGAACCATTTTTGAACATATACATGGGAAAGAGTTGGCAGCCAATAGTCTGATGATTATTTCCCTTTTGACTGGCATCCAATGTGTCCCTTTATCTATTTCCAGTCACCTTCAGTCCAGTAAGTGAGGCACAAATAAACCCTCAGGGTCCTTACTGATTGACTCTGGTTAAAAAAGAAGCAAAAAGAATCCTTGATGAAGAAAAGACTTTGACACCCTTTAAATATCTAATTGGTTTTTCACTTGGCTCTAACTAGAAGGATGAAAACAAATTTCAAAGGAGGCTGAAATTCAATCCATTCATATTCCTTTACTTAGCTTTATACATCCACAGTGAATCGATGTCTGAATATATGATTTAGCCTCTTAGATCTTTGATAGTGTTAAAGCATTGTCCCATGTTAAATGAGCACAACCAGTTAAAGTGATAATATGATAATATATGATATGCCAGAATATGATTTTATTGGGCATTGATTTATTTGATATTGTAAGGCAGTTAGATATATGCATTGTAACAGACATCTTGGAAGAAATTGGAAATTGCCAGCACGGCATTTCGGTTGTTTGGTTGTATTCAAACAAGATTCACCTGTAAAATATAGCTGCAAGCAGCGATTTCCGGGGACCGTGCGGCATTAGCGGCATTTGTGAAACGCAGAAACCGCAAAATGGTAGACAACTCTAGACAGGGTTGACCCAAAATACAAATATTTGTTTCTAATCAGGGCTTTTGCCATTGCTGATGGTATCTTTACCCGATCCGGTAAGGGCTTGCGTATTAAGTCTTTTAAGTACAAGTGAAACAGTGAACAGTTAATACTGTTACATTTCTTAACTTTTGCAATAAAAAGGTGTTTCTTAATGTGAAAACAACATTAAAAGAAGCATAGCATTTGCACAATAGTTTTGCCAAACATTAACCAAGCCATTGGTACCAAACCGGAATTGACCACATACACATGGAAAGCCAATACTGTATCCACTAGGCCTAAGCAGGTTAACAGAAATGAGGAGGCCAAATAAGACTTGTGTGTTGCGGTATCAGATTGTTTTGGCTTACTGACTTCATAATTCAAACAGATAACAGGTAATATTGTGAAATTTCCTAGACTTTGCAATAAAAAGAACATTTTTACAATTACGTGCACATTGTGTGCCTCAAAAAAAACTTTGGAACAGGTGGGGATCAAACCACCAACCTACTACATGGCAGTCAAATGCCTTAACCACTAAGCTACAGGAACTTTCACAGTAGGTATAGTAGGTAGACGACCTGTTAAACAGAGATAGTGTACTTGGCGGATGGCATACCTGCCATCCCAACATTTGTATTTCTTTAGTGCCACCACGCCGATTGATTTTTGTTAAAACTGCAGGGCTCAAGTCTTGATCTAACTCTCAATCAACCCACCAAGTTTCAGAACTTTATATCAAACAGTTTTAGAAGTACTAGCATTTGTGTGACATACGCCTTAGTAAAGCAATACCTGTATGTAGGGATGCGGGTTGAGTACCTTGAACAGGTTTGGTGCAAATTGGGCTAATTATGTAGGAGGAGTAGCATTTTAAGTGTTTTACAAAAAATGCTAATTAGCGGAAAATCGAAGACGGCAGACTTCATGGTTTCTTGAGGCAAATTTGTTGGGCAGGAGTAGCGGGATGTATCCACCAAATTTTGTGACTGAAGATCAAACGGGGCGTCAATGATTTTTAGTGAATTTTTAAATATTTTCTTATATTTGGATCTCTATAGCGCCACCACTTGGCTCGATTGGGTTGAAACTGGAGAGGTCAGGTCCAGATGTTACTCTTAAAAGACTTTCCAAGTTTCATAACTTTCTGTGAATTATTAGCATTTTTGTGATAAGCCACGCCCACTGGATATTTATTGGCTCGTCATTCGGCCATCTTTTAAAATATCAAAATTCTGTATATATACGTTTTATGATGCATGGTGTAAGGAGTGTGTTTACCAGGTTTCATGTAAATTGGAAAAATTTTATAGGAGGAGTAGTATCTTAAGTTTTTTACAAGTAATGCTAATTAGCGGAAAATCCAATAGGGCTAACTTGATGGTTCCTTGAGGCAAATTTGTTCAGGATGAGCAGAAGGACCTCTATTCCACATTTTGTGACTAGATAAAACGGGGCGTATGCAGTGGGCGTGTCAATGATTTTTAGTGAATTTTTAAATATTTACTTCTATTTGGATCTCTATAGCGCCACCACGTGGCTCGATTGGGTTGAAACTGGAGAGGTCAGGTCCAGATGTTACTCTTAAAAGACCTTCCAATTTTCATAACTTTCTGTGAAATGGTTTTGGAATTATTAGCATTTTTGTGATAAGCCACGCCCACTGGATATTTATTGGCTCGTCATTCGGCCATCTTTTAAAATATCAAAATTCGGTATATAGTTTTTATGATGCATGGTGAAAAGAGTGTGTTTACCAGGTTTCATGTAAATTGGTAAAATTTTATAGGAGGAGTGGTATTTTAAGTGTTTTACAAGTAATGCTAATTAGCGGAAAATCCAATAGGGCTAACTTGATGGTTCATTGAGGCAAATTTGTTCAGTATGAGCAGAAGGACCTCTATTCCACATTTTGTGACTCTAGATAAAACGGGGCGTATGCAGTGGGCGTGTCAATGATTTTTAATGAATTTTTAAATATGTTCTTATATTTGGATCTATATAGCGCCACCACGTGGCTCGATTGGGTTGAAACTGTAGAGTTCAATTCCTCATGTTACTCTTAATAGATGTACCAGGTTTCATAACTTTCTGTCAAATGGTTTTGGAATTATCAGCATTTTTGTGATAAGTCACGCCCATTGAAAATTCATTGGATCGTCATTCGGCCATCTTTTAAAATATCAAAATCCTGTATATAAATTTTATGCAGCATGTTCTAAGGAGTTTGTGTACCTCATTTCATGTAAATTGGCCAAATTTTGTAGGAGGAGTAGTATTTTAAGTGTTTTACAAAAAATGCTAATTAGCGGAAAATCAAATAAGGCTGACTTCATGGATCCTTGAGGTAAATGTGTTCAACATGAGCAGAGGGACCTGTACACCACATTTTGTGACTCTAGGTCAAACGGGGCGTCGGCAGTGGGCGTGTCAATGTCACAATATGTATACGTGCACTACAGCGCCACCAACTGGCCTTTCGCCACGAAATTCGGCGTGAGCTTGTATGATGACAACTTCTAACTATTTGCCAAGTTTCATGATAATCAGCCATGCGGTTAAGGAAAAACTCAAAGAAGTAATAAATGAGTACATTTAAGCCAAAATGTCGGCAAATTCAAGATGGCGCCCACCATATTAGTAAAGTTCTATGATCCAAATCCGACTCTTTGTCACTGTAGCAAGTTATACATCTCTGCAAAGGAACTGTGATTTTTAGTGAATTTTTTTAGTGTATACGGTGTATACGTGTATACGTCCCGCTACTCCTGCCCAACAAATTTGCCTCAAGAAACCATGAAGTCTGCCATCTTCGATTTTCCGCTAATTAGCATTTTTTGTAAAACACTTAAAATGCTACTCCTCCTACAGAATTAGACCAATTTGTACCAAACCTGTTCAAGCTACTCAACCCGCACCCCTACATACATGCATTACTTTACTAAGTCGTATGTCAAAATTTGGCCGAATGAGAAGCCAATGAATTTCGCATTGGGCGTGGCTTATCGCATAAATGCTAGTACTTCTAAAACCGTTTGATATAAAGTTCTGAAACTTGGTGGGTTGATTGAGAGTTAGATCAAGACTTGAGCCATGCTGTTTTAACCCAATCAATCTGCGTGGTGGCACTAAAGAAATACAAATGTTGGGACGGCAGGTATGCCATCCACCAAGTACACTATCTCTGCTTAACAGGTCGTCTACCTACTATACCAACTGTGAAAGTTCCTGTAGCTTAGTGGTTATGGCATTTGACTGCCGTGTAGTAGGTTGGTGGTTCGATCCCCACCTGTTCCAAAGTTTTTTTTGAGGCACACAATGTGCACGTCATTGTAAGAATGTTCTTTTTATTGCAAAGTCTAGGAAATTTCACAATATTACCTGTTATCTGTTTGAATTATGAAGTCAGTAAGCCAAAACAATCTGATACCGCAACACACAAGTCTTATTTGGCCTCCTCATTTCTGTTAACCTGCTTTGACCTAGTGGATGCAATCTTGGCTTTCCATGTATGTGGTCAGTGGTTCAATTCCAGCTTGGTACCAATGGCTAAGTTAATGTTTGGCAAAACTATTGTGCAAATGCTATGCTTCTTTTAATGTTGTTTTCACATTAAGAAACACCTTTTTATTGCAAAAGTTAAGAAATTTAGCAGTATTAACTGTTCACTGTTTCACTTGTACTTAAAAGACTTAATATGCAAGCCCTTACTGGATCGGGTTAAGATACCATCAACAATGGCAAAAGCCCTGATTAGAAACAAATATTTGTATTTTGGGTCAACCCTGTCTCGAGTTGTCTACCATTTTGCGGTGTCTGTGTTTGACAAATGCTGCTAATGCCGCTCGGTCCCCGGGAATCGCTGCTTGCAGCTATATTTATGTTTATAATTGTGAATAAATGTTTAAAAATGAACCAGCTCACATGTACAGCCTCTGGAAACATAACTGTACAAGCTGCTTTGGAGCTACTTGAAGTGTATTGTCAGACAACAAACCCCCAAATTAGGTGGGTGGCAGGCTCCAGCTTGGGGCCTCATTGTTCTCCACCTGATAGGGACGTGCAGTCATTACTATGCCATGGAGCAGGCTAGAAGCTACCCCGAAAAGTCAAAGCAAGCCAAGCTGTGATTCCAAGCTCAGAGTCCTATTAGATGAGTCAGAGGGAGTCTACACCAAAAAGAAACTCTCTTCAGCACAGACTAAGGGCAGGATCATATACAACTGCTATATGCAAAAACATGTCTAATGCACAAGCTAATGCATGGTTAAATCATCACTGAAGGTCATCACACCTTCTTGTTTATGCACATGTATATCTCCATGCTGCCTGTAATGCGCCAGGAAAAGTTTGATTAACGTCTAACCGAATATTTCTCTCTTGTCGTCCGTCTGGAATTCATCCTTAATAAGAACATTTGGCGGTATTGTGTTGGCAGTGCATGTCATGTATATAAAAAATATAAATGTGTTTTAAATATATATAGGACACATTGAATAAACATAATTATGAATGAAACAAATGTGTTTTTACTAGAGGAAAACCAATAAAATATGATTTGAATAAATGTTCAAATGTCCTCTCATAAGTATACAAAAATAACATCAGTCCCCAGTAAATAAAACATGTTGATGAATAACTTGTTATACATTCTCAAAAAATTATGCATCTCAACACATTTATAATGTAGAAATAGATACTCTAGACTGACATTTGGTTTGTCGCCAGTACATGGTCTACCTGCAGCTTCACTGAAAGTTATGGTCTTGTGTGAATACCCTTATACACTGCCTGGCCAAAAAAAAAGTCACAGTTGCAACCGTCATGCATAGTGCCGACTGTACAAGCCTCTGGAGGCAGTGTTATGATCTGGGGTTGCTTCAATTGGTCAGGTCTAGGCTCAGCAACGTTATGCAGCAATAAAATGAAATCAGCTGAGTACCTGAATGTACGGAATGACCAGGTTATCCCATCAATGGGCATATTCCAGGATGACAATGCCAAGATTCATCTGGCTCAAATTGTGAAAGAGTGGTTCAGGGAGCATGAGGAATCATTTTCACACATGAATTGGCCACCAGAGTCCTGACCTTAACCCCATTGAAAGTCTTTGGGATGTGCTGGAAAAGACTTTACAGAGTGGTTCAACTCTCCCGTCATAAATACAAGATCTCGGCCAAAAATTAATGCAACTCTGGACCGAAATAAATGTTGTGACGTTGTATAAAGTTGTCAAAACAATGCCACGATGAATGCACACTGTACTCAAAGCTAAAGGAAACCGGAGTATCCGGAGGAAACCCACACGGACACAGGGAGAACATGCAACATGTTAGCAAGTATGTAGTTCCTCACATGATATTTGATGGTCTGGTTGGATACCTGAATGTATTTGTTCTCAAGAAGGTAACATCTATTGGGGACAACAGATGGAAATTAGCCTCTGGCTATACTCTGGATTGTTTACATGTCTTGTCTTGCACTAGAATGTTCATTAACTTTCACTGCCCCTTCCAAATAAACAAATGAAATGAAATGAAAGTTTTGCAGGGACAAATTGGGAACTGAAACGTGTAACTTCACTTTAAATAGCAAGCAGTTCTGCAGCCACACCTCGTCACTTCCGACCTTGAACCTGGCCACACCTGTCCTCAGTTCTGAAACCACTCACCCATAACTGCACTAACACAGGCCGAAAGCTCAAATAATTTGCTTCTATTGTGACCTTAATTTGACTAAAGGTTGATTTAAACCTGTCTTAAAGTCTGTTTTCACCTGCCGTTGCCCCGTGCCACGCAATCGCTTGATTGATGACAACTATTCCAACATAAACAATTATGCTGAATTTAAAATGCAACATGAATGCATTTTAGTTCCTGATTGTCAAGACTGAAGTTTTACATTTTAGAAAAATATGGTTATGATTGTCTGTGGTTTTATATGACCTTTTTTTGGATAAATGTACCAATAACATTCTACAGCCAGTACATTTCCCCTAAATTGTAGTTCCTCCACCAAGTTTTATGCTGACTTTGTTTTAATTATTTATAGTATACTACATTTCTGTCTTTCATTAAATTTCCTGCACATGTAAGTAAAAAAAATGAAAACCATTCATTTTTTGCTTGTTGTTTTATACGTATGTACAGTATCATATATAAGTCATTTGCATTATTCATTTTTCTATATAAATGAATGTAGAATGATTTGAGTTAATCACTCAAGAAGTTTGCATTCAGCATTTTTATTGTCCCTATTCGTACTTTATTTGTGTGATGTGTGTTGTTATTACATGTATTATGCATGAAGTGTGTTTTTCAGAAACATCCATTGTGTCTTTTTCTGAGAAACGGGGGAGAATATATTGCGCAAGACCTTTCACATCGCAATGGTTGTATAATAAATAGAAATAAAAATTGACAAGACATAATAGCACACTGCTCTTGTCAGGCTGAGGGGAAAAAGATGAGTGTGAAGGAGAAAGCAACTCGGATAAATTAATGTGCCTAGAGATTGAGAGTGGGGAGATGAATGAAACCCACTGTACGGTAAGTTGTGTGGCAAACAGTAATTTTGTGTATCTGAAGCGCGGCACCTCTCTGAAAGAAACGTCTCTTATTGACGGCGCGCTTTCAGAAGATTGCCGTAGTTTAAGGCCAAGGTGAAAACGGGGCGAGCCAGACGAGCCGCGAATCCTAATGCCGCCTGTGAATAAAAGCAGGATAATGTCTGTGGAAAAACTTTGACGCCCCGTCCGTGCTCTCGGCTCTCAAAGCCGTTCTATTTCTTTGAGGCATTTCATCGTTCCACAACAAAAGTGTACAAATTCAGGTGAAAGTTTTAGCCTTTGTTGCTTACCAAGAGTATGCCGACGGTTGTGTTTGCCACATAGACTGTGAGTTTATTTCAGTGTTCTTACAGAATAGTAAAACCCTGAAAAGTGGCGCAAACTCCCGGTGCTGTATAGGTTTGGGGCATGCCCCGTCGAGATGTAACCTGCCATCCCAGTGTTGAAACTGTTAATGTGTTTTTGGCCCACAGATGAAAGGACCGGAGAAGACGCTGGAGGAAAGGCGCTCTAGCCTTGATGCTGAGATCGACTCCCTCACCAGCATCCTGGCTGACCTGGAAAACAGCTCTCCGTACAAACCCAGAGACCAGCAGGTAGACCCGGCTCAGTCACACAGTCATTCTGGTCCTCGCAGTGCTGGCCCTAGCCATTGAGGGGCCCGAAGCAGGATTTGATTTGGGAGCCCCCCAACAAATATATAATATATATATTTTAGAATACTTAGGGGCCCCTTGACGGTCACAGGGCCCTAAACAGCCGCTTATGTCGCTTACTGGGTCCGGCCGGCTCTGGTCCTCCCTTACATACAGGGACAATGTCTCCCTTGTAACCCTTATTAACAGACAGTCTTATTGTTCTGAAAACCGCTGCCATTTGCAAAAATGGGAACAACACCTTCATGGTGACCTATACACTTCTCATTAAGAGCAACACTGCTTCCGTTCCTAAACAACAAGCCACACTTCATCTATGCAGACCGAATTAAGGTCAGCCATGCGCTTCACCTAATAGTTCAACTCCAAACTTTGAATTTCATCTTAAACCTTCATTCCACTGTGAAATAAAGGTACACGCAGTTTTTCCAGCACAGATTTGGTACAGGTCAGGTTCGGCACACTTATTTTATTTTTTGAAAAACAAATCCCATGCGAGCCTCATAAAATAGGATCTGAAACCATGGCTAAGGCATCAGTCGTCCCTTAACAAAGATTTAAACGGTGCTGATCTTTGGCATGCTACTTTGGACATTTCACTTGAGCGGTTTCAGACCCCCCTTCGCAAAGTTTTTCTTCCTTCAATGCGTGGGTCCAAGCCCTGGAAGGCACGGCGCTGCCCTTCTGATTAACTGCACTCTGCGCAGGGTTTGATGGAAAGCACACATGCAGCGAACTCGCTATTGTCAGAGCCCAGGCCGTGCGTAAAAGAAATTAGAATGAGGCATGCTCCACTAGCTATTCAGAGCAGCCCTACATGGCATTCATCTTGAAAGAGGCTTTTCAAGTACAAGGAAACTCATAAACAGATTTTTTTTTTAAAACAGAAACCGTTTTGGACACAATCCAAAGACCTCCAAAGAATACATGAGTCATTGTCACCTAACATATGCATACCTAGAAAAACTGCGATACTATAAAACATGAAAGCTGATACTTGTTGTGTCAGTGTAATTTTGAGTGCATGTTCTGACAAGTGCTGGAACAAATTATGCATTAATCATAAACTCATTAGTACAGACAGTCTAAATAAAACAAACCTTTAGCTGCAAGCATAGGAATGACCAAACTCAGGAAAACATCACAACTGTGACTTGTGTATCTGTTCTGAGCATACATACTGTACCAGATGACCCTAGAGCTGTGATCCTAGCAGTTCCAGAGGGACCATGGGACTCTCTAAAGCATGAGCTCTGGGAGCCCTTTTCCCCTTTTCTCCACCGAATGGTACGGATGAGGCAGATGAGCCGGCACTCTCTCCGGAGACTTCCGTTAACCCCATATGAGGTTTGATCCCTTCCGGACCTCAGGCCAGCAGGAGCATGCACACCCCCAACACCCCCCCCCCCCCCACCTGCATGCCTGCCCCAGAAGGCCATAGCACTCCCCCCACCCCCAGAACACTTTCACCCCTTTTTTTATTACGCTCTGAGAGCTTGTTTGTTCCTCTCCGCTGAAGTTAACTTCCGATGAAAAATTTGGCGAACCGACAGCGGATGTTCTGTTCTTCCTAGAAATGAAGCGTGAAACTGAGGGCCAAGTGTCAGAGAAGGGTGCAGGCCACTGGAGCAGTGTCTCCATTTTTGTATCACAGGAGGTGAGCGTTGCCCAAACCAACACATGTCCCGATGAAACGGAGGTCAATGAGATGCAGAGCTTATAAAATATCAAGTTCTTTTACAACTAAGAATCCATTTCTGAAACCAAGATGCGTCAAAACACAGATGTACACCCACGCATGCATGGACACACACACACACACACACAAGGTTATACACCTGCCTGCTATTCAAGTACCAGGTAAATAATTCTTAAATAAAATATAGAATAAGTGCAGATCTTTGTAAATGCCCGGGTGGTGGTGAGTGGTACAAGGCGGAGAAAGGATTCTAAAAGCCTCTGTCAGTTTTTGCTTGAAAAATTTATGTGCACCTGTACAACCTTGAAACGGAAAATACAGCGTATGGGGCCGAGTGAGCGGTTTCTTTTGTTGGGGTCAACACAGAAGAGGCCCACTTTCATTTATCGCCATCTTTTGAGTCTGATCAATAGCCTAAACTTTGTAGCATTTTATCTATTCTCTCAATCAGCACCTGTTCCCATGAATGTCAGTCTGAAATTCCAACCCGTTGACCAGTTGCAATAGTAGCCCAACTTTACTTCTCTGAGGAAATTCTCCAGATTTGAGAACCACCGTGTATTTCAGTCTGAAACACACTTTTGATATTTTAAGCGTGCAACAGTGCCCCATTTTCCGTCTTTACTGACTTGCCGTCTGCATGCTGGCAGCATTGGGATTTTTTGGGGTGTGTTTGTTTTGCCGAGTTACCAGTCCCTAGCCTCCTTCCGCGTTACGGCCGATGCAGATTCAGTCTGATTAACTCTGGCTGACCTTTCCCCCCCCCCCCCCCCGATCCAGCTGCTCCCTGTCAGTTTTTGAGCAGGGCTTTTTCCCATGCATTATTCTACAGCGTGACGTTCACACGCTTGTGTAACTCGCCAGGTTTCGTACCCCAGCGCCGGCACAGCTGTTCCGCTGTAGCCTTCCGCTTGCATGAGCAGAGAGCAAGCGAGTGCCCTCAATTCACAGCCTCCGCGTTCGCTCGATTACAGAAGCAGTCGACGCGGCGAAATCAACGGGCCGCTCTCTCTGCAGTCCTGCACGGAGTTCTGCGTCCCACCCACACTCCCCCCAGCTGCCCCCATGGAGGGGACCCGGTGTATCTGGAGCTGTCATGTAAAATCTATTTAGGGCATGCGTGCTATTCAGTCATAAAAGTTGAAATGCGGGCTGAAACTTTCCAAAGGGGTTGATGGTTCAGAAACATCAAAACAGTTTTGTTTGCTGTGGTTGGTTATCCTCAGAGGCATAATGCGAGGTAATGAAATGTAACCATTATATAAGTCCCTTTTTCTTCCTCCCGAATCCATTCGAGATGCGAATCTGTGTCACGTGTAAGATTTTGATGTTCTTGCGCACTGCAGCGATATTACTACACAGTTTGTAATATTGAGTCACTTCTGTCTCTTTGGTACAAGTTGTACAATGTAATATTTGTCGGCAATACCTGATGGCTGTCTTTAATACAACGGCTTTATTACGTTCTTAGGTCCTGTTGGATTTCTGCTTTTAATGCGCTGCACACAATACCAGATCTCGACCACCTTCAACCGCGTGGTATTAAAAACGCATCATTGTCTTTCTAATTCTTCTTCGTGAAACGTATTCACAGAAACCTTTTTTGCTTAAAAAGTTCACGCTAGGCCTGACAGAAAGCTTCCTCTCTTGACAGGAGAATTGAAGACACATTTTAAGCTGTGATTATGCCTTTAGGCGGTGGGTGACCTCTGTGGGAGAGAACGGGCTGCATCGGAGAGTGCTGGAGACAGCGGCGGGCACCGCGCGCTTTACCAAGCAGGCCCGATCGATGCCTGGTAATTACACTGCAGGTAGGAAGTCTTGACTTGTAAATTAGGAACAGTGGACCTCTGCAACCTCGACGGAGTTAAGAATAGAGTTTCTCCGACGAGCCCGCGGCGCGGAGCGCAGGCTATCGATCGAGTCTGACCCCGGTGCGAGGAGCAACAATTAGCCGCAAGTGAGAATCAATAAGCCTCTTCCTCGGAGCGGGGAGTCTGGAGGAACGGGCTCTACCCCCCTCCGATGCCCAGGCTGGCAGAGGTAGGAGGCGCAGGCGGCACGTCTTAATTTACGGCAAACCCCACGGAGCGCAGCAGCAGCGCAAGCAGTCCCCTGAACCAGCGCAGTAACACAGAGCGTGGGCTTGTCAAAGTGCATCAGATGAGCGGGGGGGTTAACAACAGCCACAGATAGGAGTCAAAATAGAACAGTCATCACAGCAGAGTTTGCACTTGGGCAAGGGAGAGGGGCGAGGAAAGCGGATCATTACACACCGGCCTGTGGACACGCACGTGCCAGCGCGACCACACACCCCGCAAACTCACGGACAGGCACACACAGCCACACGCACTCAAATACAAACGACTTGCACATGTGCACACACACATACACGTAAACACTCCTACACACACACACTACAAACTTGCGCACACAGCCACACGTCATTCATATACACAATGCCACACACTGCGCAGGCTCACACATGCATTCCCACACGTATACTACACACAGTCACTCCAGCTTGCCAGGAGGATAAGCTGTAGCTTTCCCGTGTCCATTTCAACACTGGTTTTGTGACTCCCTTTCTTGTTATTCTAGCCATTATAACCATCATAAAATATGCAAAACGTGTTTTCCTTTTTCCCCTTGCACTGCATGATAGTTCCTATCATAATGGTTATAAATAACAGCAATGATCTCTTAAATAACTACATTTATTGACATAGTAATGAATTGAAATTATGGTCATAAAAGCTTGGTTTCAGTATGCCCACAGAATGATTCAATCGAATCAGACTACGAAAACAGGCAATTTTCTACCCTGAGCTGTCATCCCATTGCAGATTGTTTGAATATCAATGACCTTATTCTCATAATTTCTCTTCATACTTTGCTTGTTATGGTATTTGCATACACATGATATTCTAAGTGCCTCATCAGACAGAAATTTAATAGTTGCGATACACACTGATGACTTGAATCAGTCGGTTCTCATGATCAGTGGGCTGATGAAAGGGAGCTTGTCTCATCTTCCTCAGGCTGAATTACATATTAAACCACTTATTCTGTAAGCTTGGTTATGTACTGTATTGTTGCGGATCCTATACTAGGTGTAAACAATGCTTCTCTGTCAGTGAACGTAAGGGCTCAAAAGTCAAATTCTGCCACCATCACCGGGTCACTTTCATGCTTTCTTTTGCATATGAATTGATGAGAATTTTGGTGGTTCTTAATCAAACTGCAAAACCTATTTAAAAAAATGACAACAGAATAAACCATTTTACTACATACTGGATGGAATACAAATGTACAATGTAAAAAAAGTATAGACAGGGTGACACTAATAGTAAGTAAAGTTGTTCTTGTGGCTTTGTGTCCCCCAATGATAATTCAAGACAGCCTGCCAAACCCAGTTGGTGAATCAAAGTATTTCAGTTGCTGAAATACTTAAATAGAATAATACATCAAGCTTGAAGTCAGCTGTACGATCTGTTCGGAGATATATTTGTTAAATCATTTCTTTTTGCCTTTGGGAGATGGAGGATGTAATAGAGCATGCTGGCTGGCTCCTCTGTTGCTCTTCTTTGCCAAGATATTTAAGTTTAAGTTGATGATCTAGCGAGTACCGACCTTTGGGTAAATATTGAACACTGAAAATATTGAAATACAAATACATGACATCTTCAATTTTCTTTGCAAGTCTTAACATATTTTGAATCGTAACCTCAGCTTTTGACACATGCACTTATTCCAAATAATGTGTAAACCTCTGTCAGTTTGTCTGTTACCCTTACATCTTGTACCTCAATTATAACAGTATTACCATGTTTGATTGAGTTACATTACTGTGTCCTGGGAAATTTGCACAATGTAAAGGCAATTTAAATATTTTAAATTGCTTTTTAAAAGGTCTTCAAGAAAGAAGACATGACTTCGGCAATGTACTAATGTTACCTTGGTAACAGTCAGAATAATAAACATTTTCCTTTACATGATATTTCAATGGAATGTTGGACCACCAGTCACTGATACTTTTTTGTTTGTGTTTATTTTCAAATATTATGACAAAAATAAGACTATCACTGTTTTTAGTAGGGCAAAGGATGCGATCCAGTTTGATCCTCCATATGAAAAATATGCCCCTGAAGGCATTACTTACTGGTGTTTGTGTGATCACCCGTGTGTCTGTCTGTCTTTTTCTGTCTGGCTGCTTGCCTCTGATGTGAACAAACTCATTTTTGGTAAACTTGAATGAAAATGGCTTTGGGACAAGAAAGTTGCTCTGAACAAACGTTTAATTGTTGACTCAAGTTAAAATATGTTGTTAGGCCTCTTTGAATGTTAAATACTGCACCGTTGTCAATTGTGTCTTTTTTCACATTTTCTCTTTCACTGTCTTGTGAGCTTTTAAAAAATATATAGTTCACGTCATTAATTAGAACTTGTTCTCAATATTAATTATTTGTCTAATTATTATTAGATTATATACAGAACTTTATTTAATGAGATATGTCAATTAGAACAAGCGATAAAAGTGTCAGAGATACTATAGGCACTCCACTCTCTGGCCCAACACATCCTTTCTGATTTCTCTGGATCCTGCTTCTGTCATTCACGTTACTGAGGCAAGGTTTGGCAAATAGGCAGATGGTAAAATAAACTTTTTTAACAAAAGGGAAATTTCCACATATCGAGCAGAGTATCCACCCCAGGCAATGCAACTATCCAGCCTTCATTTGTCTTTGGAATCTTTAGCATTACTTTGGGTCAATTTCAGTTGCATGGCGTGCTGTCTGTGTTTATTGCCTATTGACTGGGGAGAAGGGTGTCTACAGTGAAGAACATATTCTCCTTAGGCTAGTCCTTTTAAGAGTTTATATATTAAATCTTGCTGGATCAGAAATACTAATGACGGAGGTATTTGAGTTTTGCCATGGTCACTTGAAACTGACAGGTATACACTACAATTCAGGGAAGGCTTTTTGGTGTGCTCTTTCATCCTATAAATTTACAGTAAACTAACATATTTTGTTTTCTCTATGCTAAAATGCCAAATGAGTGTTCCATGTAGCTAATGTAACCCCAGCAATGTGCAGTATAACCTAACCACACATATCTGACCCACATGCATCCAATATGCTGTATTACTCGATGGACTACATGAATAAATTTGGATGTCAGTGTATTTTCACTACTGAAATCTGTCAGCTTAAATAGAAAAGCCTGTACAATTACAAAAAGGCAGGAAGATTGCTTTCAATTTACAGAACTGTACCTTCATACTCCCTTATTCCCATATTTTTGCATAAGAGTTGGGTAAGTTTTGCAATAAATGTCCCCTCTGCTAAAAGATAAAAAGAGAAACTCTGCAATGTTTATATCAGACTAAAATAAAAACAGCAAACAGCAGTAGCTACATTAGCAGAGCCAACCCAGCTAATGTGCCAAAAAGTGAGCAGTAGGCTAAATTATACAGTCCTGAAATACTGTATTGTTGTCATTAGCCAGTTTATTAAAAAAACATTTTTGTTATGGAATTGTATTTTTATCATTTATGTTTTTACTACATTTAATAAACTGCAGAGCCTGTAGCACACTGGCAGCACTGTTGTAAAAGAGCTTAGTTCAAGAGGAATAAGTTACCTGTGTGGATCAGCCACTTTTTTCCCTTTAAAGGTGCAGTAGGCAAGATTTTTTTCATATAATTTTGGCTAAATTTGCTCATTACATTCCAGCAGCAATCAATAAATCAAGTGTTCTGAGAAAAAATACGGTTTCTGTGAGTGTCCTGGGCTCTGTACTAAGCTGTCAAAAAATCTCAAGCCGGTCTTCCAAAAACCAACCAATCAGGGCTAGCTATGTAGCTACCAATCAGAGCAACTATCTACAAGCAAAAGATCCTCCCGGTAGAATAAACCCCTTCCTGTCTGCCTGTCTCCGTGCGTGCACTGGAGCATAATTTGGTGGGAGGGGCTTAGGAGAGATAAAGAAGGGAGGAGTGCAAAAGGGGGAAGTCTTTTTGCCTTGTATATTTTCAAACTTGCCTACTGCAGTTTTAATGCCTGTGCATCAAGGCCGACGAACGGTTACTACTGTAACCATGTTCTATGAGTTCCGGATGACCATTAGGGTCGTCAATATAGACGGCTTTCTGGGGCCAGATGTGTCGAGACTTTTATACCAGAATTGTCATGGTACATGACCCCCGCGTAGTGATGTAATTCCTCCCATAAATGGGGGAGCATCACTGCAGAAGTCCTCAGAAAAAATTTCTTGCCCTTAAAAGGTCCAGAGTGACCATGATCCCTAATGGTCATCCGGAACTCATAGAACATGGGTACAGTCGTAACCGTTCATTCTATTTAATTCCTCCGACCATTAGGGTCGTCAATATGGATGACTTACCAGACAGTAGACGTGTCAGGAGGGACTATCATCCTTACGTGGATGCCAAGGCTGCAGGTAAGACGGTTGCACCGACCGTTGAGCCTGGCACCACATTGACGTGATAAAACCTCGTAAATGTGCACAGGGACGTCCATGTCGCCACTTCACAAATATCTTTAAGAGGTACGCCTTCCAGGGCTGCCCATGAAGTAGCCATACTTCTGGTGGACCGGTCCTGGACACCAATAGGCGAGGGTTTAGCGCTTGCCTCATAGGCTGTGGCTATTGCCTTCACTACCCACCGGGAGAGGCTTTCAACCAAGAGCGCTGTCCCTTTAATCTTGCCGTAGCAGACAAAGAGTTGTACGTCTGAAGAAAGCGGTAGCTTCGATGTAGCGTTGCAGCGCAAGCACTAGACATATCAGGTGTGCGTCCCGCCGGTCTTCGCCTGGCGGGGGGCGAAGCGCTGCAAGCTCGATCGGCTGGTTGATGTGAAATGCCAAAACGATTTTTTGGCAGGAATGATGGATTAGGCCGCAACGTGACTCCAGAGTCGGCCGGTCTCCACCTTAGACACTCTGCGCTGATGAAGAGAGCGCAGAGTTCACCAACACGTCTTGCTGATGCCATCGCTAGCAGAAACGCCATCTTAAAAGAAAGCCACTTAAGGCTGATCGTCTTGAGAGGCTCAAAGGGCTGAACTGTGAGCGCTCTCAGTACCAAGGGGAGGTCCCAGGAGGGAGCTACTAGTTACCTTGCAGGTCTCAGCCTCCGAGCTCCTTTCAGGAATCGGCTGACGAGGTAATGGCTCCCTGCAGGCTTGTTATGTACCCAGACATGCCTGCTGGATATAGCAACCACATAAGTTTTCAGTGTGCTGGCTGCCTTCCCGCTATAGAGTAAGGAATGTAAGATGTCCAATAGTAAAGGGAACGGACAGTGTACAGGGTCCGAGCCTTCTCTTAAGCACCATATGATGAGCTGCCACATATGCCCATAGGCCCTCCTCGTTGAGGGGGCTCTGGAGTTGAGTAGCGTCCGTTGGACGGGGGAGCCGCACTCCGTTATCGACGGGTCGGGCTCCTCAGTGACCATAGCCAGAGACTCCTCATGTTTGGTCCAGGGTGCCAAACAGTGTCGCTCTGTTGTGATAACAGATCCACCCAAAATTGAATTTTCCAGGGTGGATCGCAAACAAGGCAGAGGACCGTGGGAAACCAGGGTTTCATCGGCCATCTGGGGGCTACCAGCATGAGCTCGTGGCGGCTCGTGCTGAGCCTGTGAAGAGTCGCACTGATCAGCGACTCCGGTGGAAACGCGTATAGCAGGCTGTCTGGCCAGTCGTGCACTAATGCGTCTATCCCCAGGGGACTCAAACTGTCATTCAGCAAGAACCACTGGGGGCAATGACTAGACTCTCGAGAGGCGAACAGGTCTGTCTGAGCCCGACCGTAGCGCCGCCATATCTCCTCTACCACCTCGGGGTGGAGACGCCATTCGCCGGGATGAATCCCCTGGCGAGGTAGTACATCTGCTGTGCCGTTCCGAATACCTGGTAGGTGAATGGCGCGCAGGGAGGTAAGTCTGGGAAGTGCCCATTTTAGCAAGCGCTGGGTCACTTCCAACAATCGGCGGGACTTTAGACCGCCTTGATAATTTATATGATATATTGCTGTGGTGTTGTCCGACCTCACTGCCACATGTTTGCCCCGGAGTACGGGCAAGAAATGTCTCAGTGCTAGAAATACTGCTTGGAGTTCAAGCACGTTGATATTGTCCGACTGGTGTAGTCGGGACCATAATCCCTGAGCTGGGCGGTGCTGGCACACAGCCCCCACAGCTGGTCAGTGAAGCATCTGTCGTAACGGCCACGCGCCGTGAAGGTATAACCCCCGCAGAATTGACCTGTTAACCTGATCCGGTATGGCATAACTCTCAGCCTCCTCAGCCTGTGCGGAGATAGAACCGCGCTCATGCAGCGAGTAAACGCACGTGGGGCTAGAGACAGACCGAACGGGAGGACATTGAACTCGTATGCCCGACCCCGGAATGCAAATCGCAGGAACTGCCGATGCTCCACCCATTTAGGAATGTGGAAATATGCATCTTTTAAATCCACGCCATCTCCTGTTCATACGGCGTGTATAACGTCTACTGTCTGGAGCGTCCGGAAAGTGTATCGTTTCAGATTGTATTTAGGTCTCTCAGATCCAGAACCCGTCTGAGGAGCCCATCCTTTTTCGGTATTAAAAAAGCAACTGCGGACGATAACTCGTGGCAGTGGTTTTTAGCAAAGGAAGTTGAAGCAGATAGTGTAGCGAAGCACTCGTACTCTGCTTTATAAACCAATCACCGTAGCACTGTCGCTAGGTGATTGGGAAGCCTCACTGGTGTGCTTGCGCAGGCAGTGCAGACTCTGAATCAATCATCGGAGCTATAGCTCAATGGTTGTGTGATAACGGATCTTCCACGTTAGCACAGAATAAAGAGCAGCCGCAGATGATAGAACATGGCGGTGGTCTTTTAGAGAAGTCGAGGCAGATAGTGTAGGGAAGCACGCAAACGCTGCCTTATACACCAATTGATTTACCACCATCGCTAGCCGATTGGGGAAGCCTCACTGGTGTGCTCGCACAGCCAGTGCAGACTTAGAATCAATCACTGGAGCCATAGCTCGCCGATTGTTTGGTAGTCGATCTCACTGGGATATACTTACCACGGCCAGGTTCGATCAATGGAATCTCGTGCCTTAGCACAATAAAGAACACCCGCAGATGGTAAAACGTGACGGTCGTGTTTAGTAGGGAAAGTCCAGGCAGATAGTGTAGCGAAGCACGCATTCTCTGCCTATAATCATAGAAAGATACAAACCTGTATTTTGCTGTATACAAACCTGTTCACCGCGAGACTTGCTCCGCTAGACTGAACACAGTAAATGCGGTAGCACACATGCCTACCGCAACAGCATCCAAGATCCGACTATCCAAACAAGATAGCAAAGCTATTTGCGGATGTCGCTCGCAAGTGCTTACCGCCACCTTTGGAGAACGATTAGAATCGTAAGAATGAAAAAAACTGTAGCCCCGACCGAAGTCACAAGGCGATATGGGATTCACACAGGATACAAACAGTTTCACGTCTCACTATGCATTGGCAAGGAAATTGAAGAGGACTTCTGCAGTGACGCTCCCCCATTTATGGGAGGTATTACGTCACTACGCAGGGGTCATGTACCATGACAATTCTGGTATAAAAGTGTCGATGCATCTTTCCCCAGAAGGCCATCCATATTGATGACCCTAATGGTCGGAGGAACAAAATAGAACTGGTAGTTTTATCATGTCTGATATAAGCTAGTTGTCTAGCGATGAAGAGTCACCACATGCGCATTTATGGAACCTCGAAAAATCCTTCTCCGGCAAATTATTTTGTCAAGGTATCCTGTGGACTAATGGAGGAAGGAGAAAAGCCAAACGTGTTCATCTATTATTTTTATTACATTTTTTTTCTAGCTCTAAGCGTACTACCTTTTTGTTCACCAGCCTATTTAAGGGAGACAATACATATTTTTCAGTGACATTTCATTGATGCTGTTGTGATGATTCACTGCCAACAGATCCATTCCAGTCAACAAAACCCGTAAGAGACTCTGTAGAATACACAATTATGCTTTATCAAAGTCAAGCGTTGATGTAAAAAGGTGAGTATTAAACTGAAACAAAGTGCTTGCCATGATAAGAAGTCTACTGTCAAAATTTGTCAAAGGGGTACATCTTAGCACTATTGTTGAGGAATACAGTTAGGAAAACTACAGCGTAATATAGAAAAAATATAAATGCACTCAACAAAGCCACCAATGAAAAGGATGATAATACATGATCACAACATGATGTATTATTGCAAAAACAGTGCAGGGTTTATTAGTAGCACCCACTTGGTTACACAGCAGATACACCCAGATATATATAACAATCACCGGGGTCCAAGAACCTGTTATATTGTCCCTGTTTTCCTGCTAATGGAATGGACCACTACATAAACTATATGACCTTTTTTTAAAATATGGATCTCTATAGTGCCACCATGGGCCCTATCTTACACCCGGCGCAAAGCGGCGCTAACCCAAACGCAAGTGTCTTTGCTATCTTACACCTGGCACTGGGTTCATTATAACGCCTTGCGTCACGTCGTTTAAATACCATGTATTCTTGCGCCCGTTGCAAGTGAACTGGGCGTGTTGGTCTTAAGATGAGGAGTGGCCAGGATTATTTTTGGGGTATTGCTATCTTGAGCCAGCAGAAAGCACTTGCGCTAGAACCACCACAAACCTGGTCTAAAGTCATGTCGCAGTTGTTTACATGTTATTTTAAACGCGCATATAAGTGCGTCTACATAGGCGTGTGCACAACGCGCGTACACCCTCCAGTCTGTTACACACAGTGGCGCGCACAAGCATGACTAAAATATCAAGATTACAATGTGAAATATCATTATTGTGTAGGCTATATCAAAAAATGCATAATAATAAAAGGGTTCATAGGTCAAAGACCACATACCTGTCCCTCAGCTCACTCCATCAACATCCAGGCGATGTGCGATGGTACGGGACAATGGCTATCCGTTAAAAAGGAGCTGATAACACCTATATCAAGCCTAATACGCGAATTGTCATTTGCACCTAATGTGTGAATTGTCGTTCAATAGAAAACTCGCGCACTGCAATAGACGGACATTTGAAAAGACGGAGTTCTGAAAATGCGCTTCAGATGTCATTACAATACAGCTCTGTTTATCTAGGAATACAGCCTGTAAGTAAATAGAAACGAAATAATTAGAAACGAAACCAGTAAATTTGCAGCACATTACACAATTAATTTACAATTTTAATGCCATTATCTGCATGTGCGCTTTACAGGAGCAGGTCTGTTTCCCCTGCTGTAAATCACACTTTTCACGGTCTTCCTGGGAAAGTGGATCTTTTTAAAGCATTACGCTACCAGTAAAACAGGTTGGTCACATTTCCATAAGCAGGACATTAATGGAAAATATGCTGAACCTATGGGTTGCCAACCTGACAGATTTATTGTATTTAATTTCATCATTAAGTGTCATGGTTTTTAACCCCGTTTCCCTATGCGGTCGTTTTCCTTAGTGGCCACGCGAGGGCGCTGCCCTTTTGGTAGATGCTTGCTCCGCCCTGCTGAGTTTGCGGACCTTCTGTTAGCGTCTACACCTGTGCGTGGTCACTGAGAGCTATTTAAGCCTTCCATTTCCTTCTATCGGGGCTTCGACATTAATTGTTCATTGTTTTGTACTGTGGTGTTTTGTTGGCTGTGAGTTATTCGTGCCATTTGGGCTACTCGCCCATTTTAACGTCTCCTTGTTGAGGCAGGGCTTATTTCTTGCTGGCTTGGTAGTTACTTTTTTTAAATTTTTTTTATTAATTACCTATTAAGTGATTTTACTGTGTGTGTAATTTTAAACTGTAAAGCGCTTTGAGTATTTAGAAAAGCGCTATAAAAACTGAATGTATTATTATTACTTATCTCGTAGAAGTATGGGACCGTGGATCTCTGCTCTATTTCGCCTTTTTGTGCTTTTCTCCGTGTATGGAGATTTGTGCGATTCTGTTCGGAACTGTCGTTCTGTTCGTCCTTCGGTGCATGTCTTCCCATAGGGAGATCGGGCGTTTCGCTTCTACTTGGTTGCTTAGCTCGTAGAAGTATAGAGTAGCTGTTCTTTGTTCCATTCTCGCCTGTTAGTGGTTCTTACAGAGAGTCCTGGCGTTTGCTTCTACTCATCTCCGTATTACGGTGAGCCAGTGAGTAGCTTTGGTACGTTTATTTCCTGTTTTGTCTCCTTCTCGTGGACTACGTTCCTCTTTGTTTTGAGTCAGGGTTTTTGTTTATATTGAGAGGCTGTCGTGCTATTTTTGCGTTGGTCTTTTGTTGCAGCTGTCCTCCGTCCTTTTTACCTACGGGACGATTTTGTTCGGAACTGTTGTTCTGTTCAGGTTCCGGGTATGTTTCTCCTTGGGTGGAGTTTGGGCGAGGTTTGTGGAGATGTTTGTGTGTGACTGCGTGTTTCCAAAAATAGCCTTGGAACGTTAGCTCTCTGTTCCTTCGCTTCGTTACATATTCTTTTACTGAGAGGCTAGGGCGTGTTTTCAATTAAGCTTGCGTTAGTCATTTTGGATAGTAAAGTTATGGGACGACGGTGCTCCGTCGGCTCACCTGTAAAATGTTTCTCTCTCCTGGGAGATCGGGTGTTTACCCCTTTGTTTTCTGCATTTGACTGCGAGCCTATTAATCTCGCCATGGAACGTTAAATCTCTGTTCCTGTTCGCCTCGTTACATTTCCCCTTACTGAGAGGCAGGGCTTGTATTTGTGTTTGTGCTAGTCAGATAGCCGATAATTTCGGTGCAGCTGTCCTTTCGTCTTTTGTGCTTTTTCTCCGTGTAAGGAGATTTGGGCGATTCTGTTCGGAACTGTAGTCTGTTCGCCCTTCGGTGCATGTCGTCTCATAGGGAGACCGGGCGATGTTGTGGACATGTTTGCGTGTGACTGCGAGCCTCAATCTAAGCCTTGGAACATTGATTATCTGTTCCTTCGCCTCGTTACATTTCTCCTTACTGAGAGGCTAGGGCGTGGCTTTCTATTTTAAGCTTAGTCATTTTGCTGGTAAGGCTATGGGACTGCGGTGCTCTGTCGGCTCGCCTGTAAAATGTTTCTCCCCACTGGGAGATCGGGCGTTTACCCCCTTTATGTTCTGCATGTGACTGTTAGCTTATGGAAGTAGCCACGGAACGTTATCTCTGTTCTTTCGCCTCCTCTTAGACTATCGTATCATTTTGCTATATTTGTTGACTGTATTTATTTGTGCCTTTACGCTACTCGTCCGTTCTTATGTGTCCTCGTTACCTAGACAGGGCGCATATTATTTCTGGCTATTCAGAGACCTGTCCTTGCGCTTCTACTTATGGGCGTGTGACAGTGAGTCGGTTGGTAGCGTCTGTAGGCGTGTTCGTTGTATGTTCTCCTCCCTTATCTGCGGGGTTTCCCGCCTTAGTGCCCCTAGGGCTTTAAGAATCCCCTTGCTGCGTTTGGCTCCTCCTTCCTCACACGTCACGCCACATTACATTAAGGCAAAATAACGTTATTTTTGTAATTAATCAAAATTAGAATGCAGGTAGCCTAATGAACTTCGGATGAAGCTTGAACATGAGTTCATTGCATAATCAAACGAAATTTGTTAAACAAGCAGGCTAATTTGGCATTTTCTAAGATGAGACGGAAGCCATTGGTAACTTATTCTCAGCTGTTGCAGGTGCTTTTAACAAAATTTAACCGCATATTTTGTAAACAGCACTGTCAGGAATTACCAGGAACTCATAATGGTTAGCCCGAATAATATTGATCATAGGCTACTATTGATCCATATAGCCTATTCCTTGATCGCACTAAACACGCACAAGCAGGTCTGTTTCGCCATCATAAGCAATCCGCCAAGGTGGAAAAGCAGGCTTTTAAAGGGAATGGGATATGACATTTTGAATGGTTTATTGCATGTCACGCCCAAGACACACCTATAATTAATGAAGAGACTAGGTTCAGCCCATTTGGACGTTGCGCCGTGCTTAGCACCCAAAAAACACACCGTTAAAATAGCAAAAGTGGACTTGGACACACCCTAAATGGACTTTACGCCATGCGCTTAGATCAAGTGCCAAGATCGCCAAGATAGGGCCCCATGTGTTTTGATTGGACCACAACCATGAGGCTGGAGTCTTGATGTGAATGTGACTGCATGTCAAATCAGTTTTGGTCAAACCATTAGGTTTTTATCACATTTTTTGTGATAAGGCTCGCCCACATGAAAGTTTATTGGCGTATGATTCAACCGTCCATTAACTACAAGTAACACATGCATAGAGGTATGCCCGTAGATTCAGCATACCCAATTAGGCTACATGTGCAAATTGATATATCCATACAAGCCTACCAAGTTTAATAAGCCTGGCCCATACCAGCTGTAGTTACTTGAGAACAAAGGGGAGAAACCCTTTTCTAAAAAATAAGAAGAAGAAAAGAAAAAGAACCTGAACAAAAACGACAGGTTTCCTGCACATGTGGTGCCAGGGCCCTAATAATTAACTTAATGATTACGACACATAAAACAGAGAAGAGGGAATAGATTTTGACAAATGCAGGTCTGCACTGTGGTTGTGCAGTTTTATATGGATCTGGGTATTATTTATTTGTGTTCTCTTTCCTGTTGTACACATATGAGCACATCACTGTGTAGTCCTGTTTGTTACCCTAAAACTGATTACCACTAATAAACTCTGCCCTACTCAGGGTTAGGGAACAGGGCTTGTAACCGAAAGGCTGTCGGTTCAATTCCTAGCTGGGGCACTACCATTGTACCCCAGAGCAAGGGACTTAACCTGAATCACTTCAGTAATAATATCCAGCTGTATAAATGGGTTGTACTGTATGTAAACACGTAATCTGTGTAATTACGTAATCTTACTGGATTAAAATGTCTGCTAAATGCCAAAATGAAATGAATAATTTTGAATGAAATAAAAATAGCATAAAGCAACTAGCACTGTCAAATGTTTTTTTTATTTTTAAACCTCATGTTGTGCCACCCAACCCATACTGAAGACCCTTTTATTGCAGACCACAAAAATACTGTACTGACTGGTGATAACATAATCCATGTTCATAGGACAAAATCTGCAGTTCCACGAGCATATAGGAACGTTTGCGTTACCATTGCCACCAAAATAGGGCCCAATATTTGACTTTTCACATATCTGAAATGCCTTCGGTCACAGCAGGGTCAGATGCACATTTGTGTTCATACTTTAAAAAAATTAAATAAATATATATATACTGTATATACGCACAGTTGCACTCAAAATTATTCAGCCCCCTTCACTTTTTGCACACTTTATTGTGTTGTAGAAGAAACCCTTAAAGTGATCCATCCACATCTACTCCATATCTCGCCGTAGAGTGATGGTTTGGGGCTCGTTTGATACCTTAGACCCCTGATGACTTACAGCCATTTCGCCAGTCATGTGTTCCATACTGTACCCGTGTAATTTACAGCTGAATCTAGTCTCACCCCCCAATTCCCATAGAGATCCATTCAAATGCAGAGAGGTTATAGTATCGCTGACAGTGAGTATTTCAATTTGATAATCTGTAATGACACGTTCAAGGCAATATGCCAATGCTGTTTTTGAGTTCCATTGTGAAAATAATAACACGTTACGTACTATAACCCAAAAAATCATGACAAATGTCCTTATTTCTTGTAGTCTGGTTATGGTCCTTAAAAGGGTAGTTATTAGTAGGACTTTAGAGTGAAAGGATGTATTTAGCCTTGTCCTGCACCCAGAGGACTCGGGTCAGAGGAAGTTTTCTAGAACAGGGCAGGCAAAATCTTGCCTCATGCCGTCCCTGACCTTCCAGGCAATTAACATTCTAATTCTTTCCTTTTTCACTTTTGAGAGAAAATCTAAGAATTAAATATAAATTAAAGTTAAAAAGCTTTTATAGGGAAGTCTGTTTGATCCGTGCGTGGGGAGAGGCTTATATCCGGCGTTTGGAATCAAATATTAAAGGTTTCTCCCTCTCTTCTGATGCAAAGCCATCATGTTTTCCCAACACAGGCGAACCAGTGTTAACTTGTTCGGAAGTTCAGCAGGGAACCCTCCCTGATAAAACACAGGCAGGAGGTGAGTTGAGGGGAAATAGACAGTGTCCTGTTAACTCCCAACCCCAGGTACTACTGGGAGCATCTCACTGACTCTCACAAGTCATTGGATTCAATAGCCCCACACAGAATTTCACCGCAAGCGCAATCCATTAAAGTACATCTGATTTTTGTTTGTGTTGGTTCATTGACAATGATCAGGTTTTTTCTTGCTAACATTATTTGACCATTACCCTGTCCTCTCTGTATTACAGGCTAGCAGTATCCTGGGAAGACAAATGTAAAGTTGTATGGATAGGTGATAATATGAAGTGAATTAATGGTTTTTTCCACTGCATTAATGACTTGGATCTCTAGCTCTGTATGCAGTCACTGTTTTCTGATGAATTAATTTGGTTGCAGTAATTATTACATACTGTAGTCAGATCACTTCTGATAAAATTTGATTAGACACTCCAAGGCCTCTGCACCAATCATTAATCAGAGGGCACAATAGTTTATTTGCCAAATAAGACATTAAATCAGTGTGCTTCTTTAATCTATATTCTCTTCCTTTAATTATTGATGTATCTTATTGCCAAAAGCAAAATACCCACCAAATAATTCTGACAAAATAAATGACAAAATACTGGTTTCAGTAATAAAAATGGATTTACAAATAAAGCATGTTCATTACCCAGGAAGAGACCGCTTCCTTGCTGTTGCACGTATAACTCAAAAGCTTCACTAGCAAACAAGCTATTGAAATACTGAAATACATTTGAAATACATCCCGGACCATACCTCTCAATAAAAATGCTTTAAACAAAGTATATTTTGTTTCTAATATTATGTGCATTATATAGCCTTTAAATTCAGTAATTTCTAGGGTAAAATCATCATATACTTAACAATAAATAATTAGTCATTGCTGTTACTGTGTGCTTTAAAAAATGTCACTATAATTCAGTCATCATGTGAACTATGATTCTGTGACCCTTTTTGGAATTCAGCTGTGCATGCATGCAGATTAAAATGATAAATCACATATCCTTTCATTGAATCAAGAGCCGCTTATTTAATTTATTTACATGTGTTGCTTTTTAATGACATCTCTGCAATGAAATGACATCTCTGCAATGAAATCCTATGAGGTGTATTAGTTGGGTCCTTTCTGCATTTGCTTTTCAGTGTAAGTCAGTGTAAGTTTTTTGGGAGGCATCATTCTGCCCTAGCACCCAGGGCTGTGCTTGATTAAAGGCAAGTGAGCAGGGCTGCGTTCAGCCCCGATAAAACGTAGCAAAACGTTTATTTAAACAGAAACGGTGGTGCGTTGAACACCCTGTTGTGTTACACAAGCGTTGCCTTTTTAATACGGCGGGGTTTATACACGTCGCTGCTGATTGGGTAACACCTCTGACACACCCACCAAACGAGAGAAAACGTACCTCAAAGCCCGTTGCACACCGTTTCGAGGAAACATGTCGTTCAAGCCGGAAACCGTAGCAAAACGGTGCACACCATTTTCAGATTGAACGTGGCCCTGGTGAACCTACTGTGTTGCAACAGGCGAGTTATTGGGACTGTCATGACATGGCGGCATGATCTGGCTAACGCTCAGTGCCATTCCCCGCTGAAGTCCCCCCTGTTATCTAGAAAGTGCAGTGGAGTGATGACCTTTACAGCCCTCTGTAAGGGCGGGGGTGCGGAGGACCACACGCGACCGACGGGATTCCTATAGTTCTCCACGGAAGTGGAGAGACCACTAATAGGGGTTATGGAGAACTAAAAATGGAAGACGAACCTTCCCGGCGAATACTGCCAAACTAAAACCGACCCAGTAAAACAGGGCGAGAGTCAGGAAGACTCGAGCAGATAAGAGGTAAAAGAGAACGGAAATCCTCCCGCTCGTTAAACCAAGGTCGAGCCCTAACAAGGCGGAAAAAGGAAAGAAAATAAAGAAACTGCCTCTGGCTCAATAATAAAAGGAACCAAAACAAACAGGCGAAACAGACGAAAGGTAAACAGAGGTACTGTCTCAGAGAGACGGAAACAAAACCAAGGACAGAAACTGGAGAAGAAAAAGAGTAAGGAAGAAAACGTAGTGCTAAATTACTACCTCCACTAACTCAAGACTAGTAGGAGTTTTCCTGCGTTACTCTAGCACGAGAGGAAAGCAGTCTCCGAGTCTCCTATACCGTTTACCGGCTTAAGTGGAAATGAAGAAAAGAATAGCGACCCAGGAAAAATGGGCAAAAGCTCGCAGACTCGAGCGGAAAAGAAAGAAAGAAAATAACAGAGTACCTCTTGCTCAATAAAATATCAAAGAGCAAAAAATAAGCTGATTTTTTCCTTCAAATACAACAAAAACAACACGTGACATGGCAGCGCAAGAGTGGGGCGCAGGGTTGCCAGATCTTGTAAGACTTTCTAGCCAAATGGCGACTCAAAACTAGCCCAAATTATCGGCTATTTTTAACCGAAACCGACGTATTTTAAATAGAAATCATCATGCTTTTACTTTTTAAAATAAGTGCATACTTTGCAACTTTTCATTTTTACCCATGACTGCACTTTGGAAGTATTCCAATTCATCTGTAAAACCGCGGACATGGCAACACTGGTGGGAGGATTTATGACCTGCTGACGACACACTTTCCACAGTGCGGTTGGGAAATAATATGGCGGATATTTTTTGCGGACTGCTAAACAGTGCACATTAAACAGCACACTTCTGCCAGTGCACTTTACGCAGGAGACAGGGCGTAGAAGACAGGGCTCTGATTCGGACACAGCCCAAGACACCCACTTTATCAAGCAGAAGGCCTGCAGGGACCTTGCTTGATACCTTCAGCTTTGAGCCACAAAAAAAAGAGAAAAATACTGATCGCATCCGCTGTGGAATGACATAGCAGCACGAATAATATAAAGTGTTTAGAGTTGATAAAGAGCAATATTGTAATCTTTAGTCAACATGTGATAGTATTTAAAGCTAGAGTATGCAACTTTTATTTTGAAAAATATTGGGGAATGGTCATGCTTAGTTGGTAGCAATCATAGAAAGAACGGTTGTGAGAGAAATCCAGCACCAAACATTGTGTTTATGACCTCAAATCCTGAATTCTGAAACCAGCTATTAGGTCCAAATTTTTGTTTTCAAAACAAAGTTGTTAATGACGTAAACCATTCGAAGAGATAGGCCATTTCACGTTGCAAACTGAGAGAATTGGATGAAGCTCGCTGGAAAACTAGAGTAAACATCGGTCCTCATTTTAGAAGGTGGCCAGATGTTTGGTAGGCTATTGGATTGGTTTGAAGACAGACTTGGAGCTCGCATTGTTTTGTCCTGGACAGGTAGAGAAGTTTCAACACAAATTAGGACTACCTGGATTTTCTGCTTGCCAGCCAATTGTAGGCTAATAATGAATAGTAACGCTGGCAAATAACTTAACTAGGTTGCTATAATTGATAACGTTTTATGATGATTTGATTTATGATGATTTGCTAAATCTGACAGTGGTGTCAGGAAAATATCTGAATGTAAGAAAATCCGCTCTCATTTCATTGAACTTTGAAACCTCTGAACTGGAATATTGAACAAATTGCTTTACTTAGCAACCTTGGAATAGCGTGACATGAAGTTGCTTTGTAAAATACAATAAGTAGCTACAATGTAGCTAGTAACCTAGGTTACTAAGTCTGGGATAGAGGGTAATGTTTGCTTTGTTCAACAGTGTAAAAAATAAAACATTTCACAATCGTTAGCTACCGCGAACCATCGGGCAGATACCCAGGCTGCATGCGTTCGGATCCAAAATTTATCCGTTCCCTTGAAGCAGGAAAGGGAACGACAGGAACAAAGAATAAATTTTGGATCTGAACGCCAGAATCTAGACGTCTAGAGTGGTGGAAATCTTTTTTCACGTTTTGAAATAATGTTCACTAGGTAGCTTAGACTAGAACTTAGCAAAACCATCGCTTCATATAGAGAGTTTGGTGAATAAATGTTAAACTCTGCAACAACAGAAAATATTCTGTTGTTTTATCAGGACTCTTGTTGCTGACATTTTTAATGTAACGTTAGCTATACCAGTCTGTAATCCTGAAATCGTATGTAGAAAGTCTATGGTAGAAACCGTCCTATACATGCGCTTTCACGAGGTCTAGGAGCACGAGCAGTGGGGTGGGGGGCACGTCTCTTTCTCAGTGGGCAGGGCCAAGGGGTGTTGTGATTTCAAACTGTTTTGAAAACAAACACGGCTGCTTGAAAAAGTTACATACTCTAGCTTTGATATCCGCATGGGTGCATTGAACTTGCTGAATTTAAGTGCATGAAAATTGCAGCCTTACTTATGGCAGAGGCTACAAGTGGATGGCGCCTGAAGGTGTAATCTCACACTTTCAAAAGCCCCCCAAAACGTTATAGGGCAGGACTCTGACACTTGAAAGGAAAATAACTGTTTGTGACATAACCCCAGTCAGAAGCACACCTTTATATTGACGCTCTAGCAACACAACTTTAATTTGATCATGTTTAATTTGATGTGTTACATAAACCCCATAATTGTCAGTCAGCACTCCGCACATATTTCTGTCAGGTAGCTGAAACTCCCAACTGTGGAGCAGCAGGTGCCTGAGAAAGTTATCGGGAGAGGAAGAGGAAAAACAAGGAGCATTTATGTCGGCTGTCCTGAAGGGAATTTGGCTAAATAATACATACGGCAACAGCGAGAGATCACCCACGCCGCTGCACTCTGCTTGCCAGCAGAGTTCCTGCTCCTCTTTCCTAAGTGGAGCCGCCCTGATCCACGGATTAGTTTGTCATCGGAGCAGGTTTATTATGTGTCTTCGGATGTAATCTGAGGCACAAGCGCTGAATCCAGAGTGTGCCAATAGCCCTTTGTGCCAGAAACCACTTAATCCATCAACACTGACATGGCCAAGCCCGCCTCCCTCCTCGCCCCCCAATCAGAAGCCCATTGGCCTCCACCACCTCGCCAAACCCCCCCCCCCCCCCCCCCCAAATCTGTCCAGCGGTCCTTTTCTCTGTTTGAGGCTATATTAGACTTTCCATATCACAGCGAGCCAAAAGAGTGTGCAGAAATTTAAACCCATTTACTGGACACGGAGCTTAATCTTCACTGACATCTAGCAAAGACTCATTCTGAATGGATGTGTATTGCTCATGGTCACTTTTTGTTTCTCCAATCCCAAAGATAACTTGTGCTTTTGCTTTGACTTTTATTGAAGGAATCTGGGCACAGTCGCTTATTCTGAATGAATTGTGGGATACACGTTTTGATGGAATTTTCTTTGAGCAGAACTGAGCTCCATTTCCATCTTCTGCCTGTGAGCAGGTCTCGTCATGCAGGACGGCAAAATGCAGGCTTTCTACAAGGAATAGTCTTATTGGAATAATTTCCTCCTTAATCAGAAAGAAGAATCTGGGCTGATTCTGGGCTGAAATTATTTGTGTAAATACCATGCTGGAGAGATTCACACATACACGCACACACACACACACAAACACACATGTATGCACAGTATATGAATGTATCGATTGCGATGGCAGGTATACCATCCGCCAAGTTACAGCTTCAAATGTGGGCCAAGTGGGCCAAGAAACACAGGGCCAAGTTACATGATTCAGTTTCAGCCATTAAATCATTGTTTACCAATATCTTGTCAGGATTTGGAGGAATATTTTTTCTGCAGAGAAAAACCCCAGTAAGTTGATCGTCCACCTAACGGCAATGGAAATCCTTTTGCAAACGCTGCGCTTATTATCTCACAGCCACATTTGAACAGCCCTCCCACTTCAGCCCGAGGATTCAGACAGACCAATTATGCGCCTGTGTCCTCACCAGAAGTGAAGCCCCAGCAGCGCGAGTTATGCCCCGGCTCTCTGTTCAGTTCAAGCCGTTTTACCTTCGCAGAGTAAACGTCGGCCCCTTAATCTGCGCCCTGCATGTGCGTAGTTTGTGGGCCCCTGCGGGATGTTCTTGTTTGTCATTCACCCATGCTTAGCGCCCTGTTAGTCTATTCCTTTACCCATCAGGCTCCACTTTCCATCATGTGACACAATCACATGTTTGTGCTCACACAAGAAAGAGGGATGATGACAAAGAGCAGAGGACAGGAAGTGATAACCCAACAGAGATGGAGTGTGAAGGAGTAACCTACACTGTAGTGACAGGACGTGTGTTTTTTTAAAATAGATATTTAAATTTTATTGAAAAATGTCTGCATAATAAGATTTATTCACCATTTTCATGATCTGACTGTTGGATTAGTATGTATGGTGTGTCTTGCAGGTAACTGATTGATTGGAATGTTCCCAGGTGTGTAATTGTGGGCCTAATTAAGCTCAGCTGTGCTGACTAATGGTGATGTTTTTGCAACACGGGGTTCATTCCAATCGCTTATTTTTTCCATCCTCGTCTCCTCGGTCCTCACCTGACCCGGAGATCGATCGAGGACGTCCACCATCCTTAAGGACATTCCAAACTGCTAAATGCTCTTCGGAGGAGTGAGGAACAAGGAACGAGGAGGCTCCTGGAGGATACTTCAGCGAGGAAACACATGTGTAACCTTTTGCGGAAACCTTTTCTCGGAACGTGTGACGTGTATAAATGATCCACCTCTCCAGATCTGCCATGTGGCAGGTACACCCCTACACAAATGCAATTTTACCGTTCCTTTCCATTTATTATAAAACACCTTAAACCATAATTACACTCATTCTTTATGACTAACAAAAGCCACGTTAATTCTTGAAAAAAGAGACTAAAAAGCATTATAGTTAAATGCATAAGCATAATATGACGCTGACGCTTGACTGAGCAAGGACGTTCCATTTGTATAATTCATGTTGCCTTGATTCCTCCGTCCTCGTATCTCATCCTTGCATCCTTTCCTGGTGTCCTCCGTTGGGTGGAGCTAAGATAGCCAGTATTGTTTGTTGTAACCTGGCCTCATTTTGATATCAATACTTTTAATGGCAGACCTAGACTTTGTTAGTTTCATTATAGACAGTGCTTTGTATGCGTGAGTAACTTGGCATTTTTGTACGTTGAAAGCGTTTTTTGTTGAGATATCGTGTTTTTTTGTATGTGTTTGTTATGAGTAACTGATGATAATGGATAATGTATAAATTCATGAAGCATAATGAAATCTAGAGGGATGCATACACACAGACACACAGAAATATTTTTCCTCAAATGTCGGGCAACGATCTATAGACTTAGCTAACATTAGGTTACTTCACAAAAACCTGGCATTTCCAAGGTAGTGAACCCGCTGTAGCCTTGTTTGACATAACAGTAGGAACGCTAGCTACAGACTATTGGTATTGTCACTTTAAGTAGGTAGGGCAGACCGGGGCTGTGTCCGAAAATCTTGTGCTGCTACGTCATGTGTTGTTTTTGTTGTATTTGAAGGAAAACGTCGGCGAAGCTGCGCCTCATTTTTTTTAAACGAAGCTCACGTCACATTTATGTGACCAAAATGTTTGTGTACTTCTTGAAATGTGTGCTCCAACAGAGATTTTTTTTATAAGGGGGAGATAGGAGAATTTTGCATTGTGAAAAGCGTAACGGCTAGCTCGGCTAGCTTGGATCACGTGCACCATTGCTAGCTAATCGTTTCAAAGTATTGACGTCAGTGAGACTCTTCAGAGTTTTTCGACAGTTATCAACGGCATTTGGCAATATGGTATTGCACGCACCCGTTAATATTTTGAAAGACAGAAAAACGACTATTTATGATATTACCACTCCATGCACCTATAAAGAGTGCCTTGCTTATCACCACTGTTACACTAAAATATCTGTGCTTACCAAAGACACATGGCCACACTTTAATTGCATTAGGAAGGGAAACCGTTTTTACAGGTGCTACCTAGCTAGCCTATGTAACGTGGGCCTACTGCAAATCATCGGAAGGAAATAAAAAATAATTTAAAAAAGTCCTTGTCTTGACCTATTATTACAATTTAACGTTACCACTGCACATAGACGTGGCATGGCGATGTGATCTATACACCGATGTTTTGGTAGAATGTTTGTGGAATACAATTCCAAGAGTAGAAAAAAGAGCGCAAATTTGGTTGTTTAGCTATGTAGCTAATTAGCTAGCTAGCTGTGGTAACAGTTACGTTAAACATCCTTTCAAAAACGGACTCTAACAAACAGACACACAACCTAACACCGATTTATTTTTTTATTATTAAACAATGGTATACAGGCATGGAGCAATCGATTTGAGATACTTATCCCAGTTTGGCTGCTAGCTCCGAGACACTGGGCCTGTTGTGTCATAAATGAAAACTGCTGCAACATTCCCTACTGTCTCTCATCTCACAAAACAGTATTTTTTTCGTAGTAGACACAACATAGCTCGCCCCAAAATAAATATGTGATGACAAACATGTTGAAGATGAGCGACAAGGCAGTCAATTAATTATGTTACGAACAGTGTCCACAAAACAGAAGCTTGTTCTGGGTGCTAAGGGATCTTCTCCGTTGACTTCCACTCAAAAAATACAGCCCGAAACAGCCTGTGGTCTCTCTGTCGGTCTCTCTGAGGTGTTATGCGTTTTAGACCAATGCTTGTTGTCTCCCCCTGGGGGAGGGTCTCTGGCTCCCGAATGTACTCAGCGAAACCCCAGAAGTAAGTGTGTCATCCGGGTATTTGAAGTATACTGCAATTTGAAAAATGTACTCTATGTGCGTACTCTACGACTTTCTTGCCCTATCTATTCACCAAGGCTACTCAACAGTGTGGAAGAGTGCTGATTCGGACACGGCCCGGAGCTTTAGAATGTAGACAGCAGTGAACGTGAGTTTGACAATACATTTCTGGCAGAAACGTAATTTATTTACTTTTTTACTTCACTGCAGTGGTGATAAAACTTATAAGAAGTAAGTGCTAGCGTATTGTTAGCCTTTATCGTTCACTGTATGAGGCTAGAATGATGAAGCTAGCAGAAACCAATAGCGCTAACCCATGAAAAATTTACTTCTAACGTTACTTGTTCAATCGAATGGTAAAAGTGAAACCATTTGATTTCGGTCGGTGGCACCGAAAATTTCTGTCACACCCCCGATAAACGGCAAAAGTCCCAGTAGAAGATGGAATTAAATCTTTCAAAGTTATACATTTTCTGAATCGTGATCAATTTCCCTTGGCCACTGTCGATGAAGCGCTGTGATCTGGGCATACAGTTGCTATGTAAATTACGTCAGAAGTGTTCAACGTTGTTATTTGCTACCTAAACGTTACAGTACGCTCGTCACCGTTAACACGATTGGAGCCTTCAGAATCCGTTTAAACCTTTCTCCAATAAGCTGGGACTTTTAGGTTATAAGGCGGGATATATAGAGTGTCCAGCGAAAATATTGACCTGACACTCTTTCATAATTCTAACAGTTGAACAAGTCAACTGCCAGAATGACCGCGAGACACTGAATAGAACAGAATATTTTCAGTCCTAGGCTGTGTTCGGAATCGCTCCCTATTCACTATATAGTGCACTATTTAGGGTATCGGCCATTTTGTAGGGTGTCCAAAATTCAAAATGTCAAATTTGACACCCTCAACCACAACCATCGATTCCATGTCGACTTATAATTATGTATTAATTATAAGCATTAGGCCGTGTAATATTGGCAGTAATAATCCAGTTCTGCAAAAATATTTGAAATCGACTGTGATGATAATTTTATAGCATTTAGCTCCATTCACCTCCTCAGCACTGCCCCCTGATGCTCAAAGAATGCCATTAAACTTTTTTCCGTTACATTACAGTCATTGGAGTTGGCAAGGCTTTCTCTCTCTATGGGCTTTGGTGTAACGTTTCAGCTATTTTTTCTAGTCTATATGGTAACTTACAGATGTTCCAGCTAGCATCATGCCATAAGAGAGAATGCGTTAGTAATTAACGTTCCCCGTCCAGCTAACCTTACTGACTATCACAGATGTATCATATGCCAGTGCTGGCTAGCTAGGTACACTGACGTTAGCTAAGTTAACTGGTTTCATTTTTCATTTTAACAGAACTGAACTGAAGTTAGCAAGCTAGCTAACTGCAGCTTCGTCCAGACAGCACAGCTACCACAGCTACATCAGCCCTGTGGGCTGTCCGTCTGCGGGAGATGTCGCGTCTTCCAACAAGCTATGTAGCGACAGACGAAGCGCATATCCCCCACAGACTGAGCCGTGCTTAGTGTGCTGTCTGGGGTTAACCGTTACAAATTGAGTCCGAGGCTTTCATGGCCTAACTTGTAGTCATGCTAGCTATCCCAGTCGTGAACCGATATTATGTGCGGTTTGCATGTGAAATGCATTTCAAAAATGGAAATGAGCTTCCCACAAAGATTATACAGCTTTTTTTGGCAATTGTTAATTAGCAAGCAAGCTAGCCTTCCACACACAACAAAGATGGCATCGACAATGTTTTTGAGAAATATTGCAGCGATTATGCCTTCTCTATTGGGTGACATAGTACATCACATGTGTACTTCTTTATATGTTCAAAATAGTAGAGGAGGTAAGGGACATTTTACTGCAAGTTCTGACACAAATGTCTGCTTTGGTGTGAAAGTACCTTAGGGTCATAGGAATAAATTTATCCAAAGAGACAAGTCAGATCACCCTTTTTTTCGGAGATATACTAGTTTTTTTCAAAATGGCCGCCAACAATACACTAAATACACTAAAGCCCATATCTTTGCTTCCGTTATAGCTGTAATGACAAAGTTGGTGTGTAACTGTCCATTATTAAGGTCAAGGAATCCAAATAAACAGGTATGAAGTCTACAAATTCAATGGCTTTATCCAAACCAAGACGTTAGAGGCAAATTATGCACATTTTTATTCAAAAAAGCTACATTTTAAAGGCGCACTCGATGAAATAACAACTGAATGTGCAATATGAGAAGCATTTTGGGTGCAAAGGTATTGAGTAATGAGATAGCAAATTCATAACTATATTTACAGTTGTATTCGTACACAATGACAAGTATTATTACTAAGACAAATGTTTCCGGTCAACAGTATTTTATTTATTTATTTAACCTTTATTTTGCCAGGCAAAAACAGATTAAGAACAAATTCTTATTTCCAACTGTGGCCTGACAATAGGCACGGCCTCTTGAGGGAAAGGGGAAAAGGGGTTGTAAAAAGAAAACAAAATTATAATAAAAAATATTAAGATGTACTAGGCGATGTTATTAGGCTCAGCTGACAGACCTAGTGTGGGGGCATGACCCATGGCAGCCACACAGAGACATGCATGGCAGCCTCCTAATGATACATTTACAAGGTGCCCTACATTCCGTCTTGCACTTGCAAATGGCTAGTTCGGGCATGTCTCCTGAAATTATCGCCATAGATGTGTAGACTGGAGTTGGTGCAGAGTCGGGTGATCCCTGCTGAGGATTTTTGCTGCTTTGAAAAGGATGCAGACATCAGTAGATGTGTTGTTTTTCATTCGAACAACAGCTTTGCTCAAGTCGTCATCAAAAACAAGGGACCAGCCACACCTCATTTGTGCAGATGTGATGTCTGGAATCAGACGTTCGATATCCTCCCTAAGGCATGTACTGTGGCATGTTGAATCAACATTTGACCATTTAATAAAAGATTATACTTCTGCTATTTCCTTCATCTTTATCTTGAGTATTCTTCCACTCGAAAAACCCATCTTAAATTGAATTTAACGAGGAGGGAGTCAAAGGACTTACTTCCACAGGGTCGACGATCGAGGATCTTGAAGGGGATGCAGAGCAAGGAGATGGGACGGTAGCTCTTAGGATCCCCTTCAGGCTTATTCGGCTTAGGGATCGCGACAACTAGGGCTCTTCTCCAGATTTTGGGGATCTTGAGTTGGCGCAAGCAGGTAGAGAGGAAAGCTCTTAACCAGGACTTCAGGGCAGGTGCGGCATGGAGTATAAGCTCCGGGCAGATGGAATCAGGGGCCCAGAGCTTTTCCTGGCTTTAGGTGCTGGAGGGGCGGCAGCGAACTCCTCCGGTGTGAATTCACCGGAGATGTTATCGCTGCTAGATGTTGGGGCCCTCCAGAGGTCAGACACTTCTTTTGCCACGAGTCGTGATGACTCGCGGTCTTTACCCTCGTATACCCCATTTTTCACAAATTGTGATGCGATTTTATTTGCAGAAATGGGGCAGTGACGAGGGGAGTGTCTTGACCTGCCAGTGAGGTTGTTCAGGATACTCCATGCCTTGCGGCTGGAGTGCGAGAAGTCGATGGAATTGACAGCCTCCTCCCAGCGCTCTTGTCTCCTCCGGCCGAGTCTTGACAACAGGGCTGTAGCAGCCCTGTTTGACTCGGTTCCGGCAGGAGCCCGAAGGAAAACGCGGTAGAGGTTCTCGCACTCCGCATCCCAGCACGGTTTGTAGCTATTGCGACGTCCGCGTGGGATGGATTTCTTGGCCGCTTTCACTAACATGCCACAGAAGTCCCGGTATGCCTCATCCACGTTGTTGGTATTAGGCGATGGGAGACGCCACGTGGATTTGTTAGTGAGGAGGCGGAAGCGTTTCCAATTGGCCTTACGGAAGTTCCATTGCTTCACCGGCTCACTCGGGATAGAGTCCACGAGTTTAGGCACGGTTATCAGCGATGGTCGATGTTGGGACCGCGGGAACTTTCCGAGCACACGTCTGTCCGGGAGCCGGTTGTCTGCACCGACACTCGCAAATGCCACGTCAGGATTCGTCCCAGTGTTCCAGCCACCGGAGAGAAAGCTGGCTGCACCCTTTGGATCGTATAACAGGGCCAGGCAGTTGTTAGCTGCCCAAGCAGCCAGGTTCTCTCCGTTAGGTGTGTTGGTATTGTACCCCCAGTCTTCATGCTGACAGTTAAAGTCGCCAGCATAGAGACAGGGGTGGGGGAACACCGGGACAGACACCGGCGTGAATCGCGAGGGGGGAGGCTTGTAGACGTTTACAATTTTAAAACCGGCAATGTCCACGCACAACCACTCAATCTCCGAGTCAGCCGGAGATTGGTCGGCGAGAGTCCAGCTCAGCCTTTCATGGACAAACGTGGCAAGGCCGTGTTCTAATGTTCACTCCAAGAAAAAGACAATGTAAAAAAAACACTAATAATGAAAAAAAAAGTTTTACAGACTCCCCAGTTTCATAGGCCTCTACCAAATTAAAAGTACCTAACACATAATCATAAATGTATAATAACAATTATATGATAATTTAATACCTACAAACACAAAAAAAGAAACGTGTGTCTCTGTGTGTGTGTGTGCATGTGTGTCTCTCTCTCTTTCTCTCTCTCTGTGTGTGTGTGTGCGTGTGTGTCTCTCTCTCTCTCTCTGTGTGTGTGTGTGTGTGTGTGTGTCTCTCTCTGTGTGTGTGGGTGTGTCTCTGTGTGTGTGTGTGTGTGTGTGCGTGTGCGTGTGCGTGTATGTGTGTGTGTGTGTGTCTCTCTCTGTGTGTGTGTGTGTCTCTCTCTCTGTGTGTGTCTCTGTGTGCGTATGTGTCTGGCTAGCAGGGTGGACAATTTGAGCTAAAGCCTTTAGCCTGTCTGTGTTCGAGATTGAGCTAGCATAATCTTGAATACTCAATGAGGAATCTATAATTTTTCACACACACATTTTGAAATTATTCAATTTGATTGATCTCCTCTATATTTACGCCTAACAGGTTATGTTCAAACACATCAAATTCACTTAATAAAAACATAAAAATCTGATAGTAAGAGAGGAAGAAAATCACACCACTTACCACAGTTTAATTTCCCGCCACTGATGTGATGTCACCTCTTGAGAGTGATGTGGAATATGGATCTTTTCTTAAAGGGACAGTAACTCAATTGGACAGTGACCACCGGACAAACATAAAACCTTATTTTTTTGTACAAAATGATATTTAATAATTATAAATAATGATAAGATTAATACTAGGCAAGTAGACAGTAGATGAGTACAAGAACAACCCTAGGTTATATTGAAGCTAGGTAGCTTGCTAGCTAGCTTCAATATAGAGAGAAATGTTGGCTGTTGACACTGTTGCCTAGTACGTCTTAATATTTTTTATTATAATTTTGTTTTCTTTCTACAACCCCTTTTCCCCTTTCCCTCGAGAGGCCGTGCCTCTTGTCAGGCCACAGTTGGAAATAAGAATTTGTTCTTAATCTGTTTTTGCCTGGCAAAATAAAGGTTAAATAAATAAATAAAATACTGTTGACCGGAAACATTTGTCTTAGTAATAATACTTGTCATTGTGTACCAATACAACTGTAAATATAGTTATGAATTTGCTATCTCATTACTCAATACCTTTGCACCCAAAATGCTTCTCATATTGCACATTCAGTTGTTATTTCATCGAGTGCGCCTTTAAAATGTAGCTTTTTTGAATAAAAATGTGCATAATTTGCCTCTAACGTCTTGGTTTGGATAAAGCCATTGAATTTGTAGACTTCATACCTGTTTATTTGGATTCCTTGACCTTAATAATGTACAGTTACACACCAACTTTGTCATTATAGCTATAACGGAAGCAAAGATATGGGCTTTAGTGTATTTAGTGTATTGTTGGTGGCCATTTTGAAAAAAACGTGTATATCTCCGAAACAAAGGGTGATCTGACTTGTCTCTTTGGATAAATTTATTCCTATGACCCTAAGGTACTTTCACACCAAAGCAGACATTTGTGTCAGAACTTGCAGTAAACACCCATTTTTTGTCCCTTACCTCCTCTACTAAAAGCATGTCTTCCCATCCTTATGTCAACCAAAAGCATTATGTATCTGCAGCGTTCATTTTGCCTGTGTATCCTGCAATTGGCTACTTTTTCATCCGACTACCTTGATCAGATGTTGCTCTCGAATGGAGAGCATTATTCTTTGAGGGTATGTTTGATGATGAATTCAGCAGGAAAAAGAAATAGAATAAGAAGGAGAAAAAACTGAAAAATAACCCAAGTTTGGGGCTTTATTGTGTGGATGTGTGAAGTTCTACCTGAATTCTGTGTGGTTACATGAGGTCGGAATGTGGAGAAGTTCATGTTTTTAAGGGCTGAGAGTTTGTGTTCATTGTCATTATTTCTGTAGGAAACCCTGAAAAGTGCCAAACTCTCTGTGCTGTATAGGTATGGGGCATGCCCCACCAAGCCGTAACTTGGCGGATGGCATACCGGCCATCCCAATGATCTTTTCAAATATTGTGTGGTATTTACATTTTAGGGTGCCCTAGTCCCATATAGTTCCATCCAAGAAGTTGCATTGGGGAAAAGTAAATTACTATTTTTTTGTATATTTTCTTTAAAAGAACTGTATATATTCAGGTAACAGCCCTAGTTTTTGGGAAGGGGCATTGATTCTCACTTTTAATCCTTATTTAAAGAAGGTCATAAGATACAATGCATACCTTGAGTCCAACTCCTTTTTTTCTTCAATTTACCTTATCCACAGAGTTAGAGAGAGAAAAAATAAGCCTTAAAAAGCCATTGTAGGCTTTGGTATGATGAGGGAATCTAATCCTGTTGTCCAATTCTGATTTGAGAAGAAGGATCAGCTTCATATTGCCTTTTTGCTGTAGAGTGAAGGACAGAGTATATAAGTTCAGAGCATAAACAGGGGCAGTTTGGATAAATATTTATTACGATGGTTTGATGAACACATCCCCATTATATCACCCCCGCTACACACACACACACACACACACTACCTACTTTAAAAAATATTTAAAAAGTTAACATCTATCTTTTAACTCATATTTAAATGATTTTAAATATGAATCAAGTATATTTGATATGATTATTATTGTATAATTATTATTATATTAAATGGGGTATTTCACAAAGTGGGGTTAAGGATTTATCCAGCTGACTCCGTAATCCAACCATGTGAAATCGCCCCCAGTTGTAGTAATGGTGGTATATTTCTCTATATCTTTTCCTTAATCCTGAACATTTTTTTTACTGTAAAGTTCAAACAGGATAAATCCCCTATATATTTATAAAAGTAGTCTTCATCTTTTCCTCATGATGTCATCTTTCATTTACAGGTCTGTTACACCCCTGCACAGGAATAGGGCAGCCATTTCAATTTCTCTACTTTAGCAGGATAAATCTTTAGAAAATAAAAACGTTTTGGTTGACGTTGGCCATAAACATTTCAATATTTATCAATATGGATGTTATTTAAACAAACAAATCCTCTGAAAGTCTGGAATGTTCATAAATATTCAACATGTTCATAAGGTTTTTTTGACAGAAACACCATAACCTTCACTTTAGTTTGGTAGTTCATATTTGTATGTATTTATGTTTTAACAGAGTTTGTTCATCTTACTTTTTTATAATTCTGTCTTATTATTTATCAATAAGTCAATACATAATCAACACACAGTAAATAAAGAAACAAGGAGTACATAAGAAGAGGAAACAACAGTAAAAGAAAATAACAATGAAAACAGACAAACACTAAAAATAAATATCAAATATGACAAAAATATGACATACACACACAGGAGCAAACTCATATAAACACGCCTGCATATGCCCAGACACACATGTTCTCACAATGTAAACCCAGTTCCCCCACACCAAACAATCCATACATAGCATGCCCACATACAACAAAAAGCATCCAACAAAACATTCACTACCTGTGCACTAAATTCCGATTATCATGTTCGCAGTCTCAAACAGCCTCCAAACAGTTGCCATCCAAAATAATGTCATATACCATGGGACAGATGGGAATATACAAATATGTGAGTCAAGGAACATGTTCATCTTACTTCATATAACGTCTGCTAGACTATTAAATTAAAAGAGGTTCATTATTATCTCTCTCCTATCATTTGGTTGTCCTTATAAGCTAGATGAACAAACTAGTGTGTAGCTTTCAATTGTGAACTTTGTGAAATAATCATTCTTTCAGGACAACTCTCATATTGAATATATTAATGAATATACAATTATTTTGGTTTGGAATGGATCTGAATGGATCTGCTCTATGTACTTCTAGTGCACGCTGATATCAAATGGGGAGCACGACGCAACTCCCCTACTAAAAAGGAGATACAAAATCCCCAGTACACAGAAGCAGATCCAAACAACAGGTGGAAGCTGGGGTGGTGGAGGGTGAGCTGCTGCTAAACAAACAAGAGCAGCGCAGGCAAAAGCTGCACGGGAGAGGTCTGACTCTAGCTTTTAAATAGGGGCGTTCCATGTGATTGGTTGAGTATGAGAACACGTGTTTGCCGAGGTCGACCATTGGTCGGCTGCAGAAAGAGTGCCCTTCATGCACGACGCATCATTATTCATTGAATGTAATGAAACAATAAGATGCCTTGTTTGCATCATAAATTCATACTAAACAGTTTAGTCATTAGATGCAGTATTAATTTGGTTGCTCAGTTAAAAACCTAATTTAGAGAAGTTGTACTTAATGTTCAATGTAAATCAAGACTGTTGCAAATTATCAATTTAAATATCGCTTGAGGCTGTTAACAGCTCTCTTTGCATTGAGGCTGGGTACTGAGAGGATGTCAGACCCGAGGGAGCAAAATCAACAGAATGTACAAAATTAAGGATAGGTAATGTAAGGTTTGCTTTAAAAGAAATGCAAGTTTAAATTCCGCTTGCAAATGATTGTTTGGTGTTTTTTATGCAGGAACTTACCATCGCAGTCATCTCAATAGTTCTCATCTTTCATCTTTGCCAACAAATGGCTCTTCCTGTCTAGGGTACTTTACCCAATAGTTCTCATCTTTCATCTTTGCCAACAAATGGCTCTTCCTGTCTAGGGTACTTCACCATGTTTCTTTATACTCCTTTGGACTAAAGTGCTTTCGTTTGGTTGAGTCTACTTTCAGTTTCTGTACATGTGTTCATGAGGGAGTGATGGGGGTTAAATGAGGTATATCTGCGAAGACAGCAATGCTGTCAAATCCATGTTTTATTTGTGTAGCATTTCTTGTTTTGGAAAAGTGTACCTACTGGAGCACTCGCCTTGAGGCCTCTAGTACACTAAGATGACAACTTCCAACATCAGGGCTGTCAGAACCCAGGGGCTCAACGTAATTGGGTAGTTGTAAGCGAACCCAAAGTTCAACATGTAGAATCCTCATGATGCATCGAAAATCCATAAACTAATCTGTGATGCAAATTATAGGCCTCCCCAAGTGATAAAATAAACTGCTGTCAGCCTTGATTAATCATGCTTCTTGGGAATGCTTGCATGCTTTTGATCCCAGGACATTCCAACTTCTCATCAGAATTTAAAAAATCATAGTTCTCTGTTAAAGACAACCTGAACAAGGTTCCAACCCGTCCTTTCCTACATTCCGTATGTGGTAGCACTTGCGTTGCATTGTACGAACATGCTTATGTGCTTTGGTTAGGAAGTGGTGTGTCCACAGTCTTGGCAAAGCATTTTAACTTTAACTCTCAAAGAACGTCCCAAAATGATGACTATCAAATGTCTTTGGAATATCTCTGGTGCCACTGTCAGTAGGGAGATAGGATGTGACTATAAGCTCAGGCAATGCCTGTAACATCAATTCATTGTCCATTTTACAGCAGGATGAGTCACAGTCCTGATGATCTTGACCTGTAAATTCCTCCTGAAAGGTCATGCCTGCTCCTTGCTCTTTGGGCCCTGTGTTCTTGTCATTAAACAAGAGTTTGGTTGTGACAGTTAGCACTTTTCTCCATAATTATAACAGGCATGTAGCGCTTAACTGTTAGCTTCTGTTTGCCATTCTTAGCCGATCCCAGTGATAACGGGCTGTACGGCAACACTGACAAAAGCTGCTGCAGGAATGCCAGTGGCGCCCACTGACCCTAAGGTCATCCTGGCAGCAGGTTCTAAGTTTTGACAGGGGCAGCCAACTGTGGAGACGAGTATACCCCGAGGCACTCCATGTGTCCCGTCACAGCTCGTTAGCCTAATAAACTGCACGGTATCACCCCTGTGCCTTGTATTAACAGTGCGGGCCTATGGAAAACATTGTTTGAGCTACAACGCTGGGACTGGCATCCCGACCCAGCCACAGTGCTAAAAGGCTGTTAACTACTGTTGCTGCTTATTAACCCCCTCCCCCACTCCTGTCGGAAGCCCCGATTGGCTATCTGATGTCAGTGAGGGAGGTTTTTAATCCGTAGGTGACCTCCGGACACAAGGGTCAGGAGTGAACCAACACCCAAGTGAGGGGGTTAACAAGGACGCCGTGGTCTATTCTTTGAATATATATTTCTCTCTGAACAGCGGGTAGCGGTAGGAATGTGATTTCTATGGTGCCCCTAAAGAAATGAAAATGAAAAGGAAGTAGTATTTATGGCATTTAAATAAGTAAAAAGGTTACAAAAATAGAAAAAAAACCTATCATGGAGCAATGAAACATTATCTATATTACATATGCGTTATATCATACGTGGAATATTGCATACTTGTATCAGTGGATATTGGCTTACATACAGAACATGTAAAGTGCAGTTTAAAATGGAGAAGCTATGTAAAATCAGTTGATTTATTCATTACAGTTTGCTTTCTTATTTGAGATTCAGTACAACAAAAAATCTCCTATTAAGAATACACATTTTATTATACCAAGCTTTTCAGATATAGCAGTTTTTTATACAGAGAATCATATTAAATCTTGGTGTGGGAGCACAGATATTGAAAGGGGTACATCGCAACCGAAAGGCACCATATTACTTTGTTAATTATCTATGATCTGATTTGACACATCTCAGGATTTCCCAGACAGCATTATGACTTGTTTCACGGTAACGAGTGAAGGAGATTCTCAGAAACGACCCCCGCGCTGCACCGTTGAGCTGTTTATTTAAATACAAATTTAAATTCTGTAAACATGAGCGATTGTAGCGGCTTGCTTTTCTATTCATTTACATAAGTGAGACCCCCCCTCCCTCCAAATTGTCTGTTTGTCTGTTTTCTGAAGGCAGACTCCAAATGATATGCTTTTCTTAAAGAAACAAAGCAATAAACCCGCTCTGTCATTAGATTTTAATTGAAATTTTACTATGTTGATAACATAAAATATCAAAACTTTTGAAACACTCAAATTTACCTGTGAGCAAGCACTGTGTCTGTGTGGGAACATTTGCTTCTTCCTCACATCTTTGATGTCTGCAGATGCGGTCACACATTTACTTGAAGAATATTACTTTTCCTCATCTATATAGGCCTTGTTTGTTTTTTGTGGAAGTTTCATAGATTACTGATACGAGATTTGAAAAAAGAGATAGCACATGAAAGCTCGGGAGATGAATTCACTTTGGTGTTTAAAAGGAAAAAGCTCCCACGCACGTTTTCTTAATGAAAGTCCTTCCGAGAAAAATGTCTTTGATGGGCAATTTCTGGAAGACAGACATGTATGCTTCAGTTGAAAATTATAGCCTCTCAGTAATACCTTGGCTGTCCTTATCAGATTCAAACAGTTTCTATTATTTTAAAGTGAAAATGGTAACAGATTTGATCTCTTTTGTTGCTCTCAGGATGCATACATCAATGGGTCCCCTAATGCCAACCCTTAGTTTCAATTTTACTGCGCTGTCTGTTTCTTGGAATCCTTTATCGCTGTCTTCAGTTGTCAAAGGCTTTTATGTGTTTTGTTTTGATTTTGAATGCCATCTGTATCGTGTGCCATGCAATTTCAAAGAAGGTAACAAAAATGTATTTGCAAAGAAACTTTGTCATAAAAACGAAGAGGTCAAGCCCTTCAGAGGAGCCCTTGGTATTTAGAAACACTGAATAACGGATAAATATTGTTGAAGCAGCCACTGATCAATACTGTATTTTATAATCTATTTTTACTGTGGCTTTTACAACACATGTAGCAGTACGACAGTCTTAAGGTATAGAATGTACAGTATTTTAAAGAGGAACTTGATAATCAGGAATCAGAATCAACATGGCCTTTCGGTATCTGGCTGTTGTTCTCTTAATCTTCACTAAACAACACATTGCTGATATTTGCTGGGGTCAAGGAATAGTTATAATGGTGGTTGTTATGAGCTTTTTTTTTACCCAATTAGTGAAAATCTTGAAACCTGTTTCTTTCTTTTTCACTGGTAGAGATCTTTTTTAATGCAATTATTTATGATTTCACACTTTATGCCAAACTGCAACTTGTGGAAAAGGAGAAATTTTGCCAGAGATTTCCTTAAGATACACGGAAGACTTCCCTGTAGCAGTTTAATGTAGTTTATCTGCAAATGTGAGATAGTTCAAAACCGCTGGAGGTCTCCCACCATTTTCAGAAACATCTTTAATCACATTTAATGTGCGTTATCTTGAACTATTTTTAAGTAGGGCGCTGATATCCTCAAATGCATGACTGAGCGGAATTTAGGATTGTTTTTAACGTGGATGGAGGGAGATAGTCACATTACTTGGTGCTAGTCGCGCCTGATTGTGCTTCCTTCCTTTAGCTCCATAGTGAAGATGGAGATTACAGTGACTTTGTGTGAGCCTGCACTGTCCCTCATTGGTTGTGCAGGGATGTGGCGTTGCAGAGGCGTGACAGAGTCCCTTGATGGACACTTAGCCTTTGCCCTAGCCTGACCCAGAAGCTGGAAAGTGTTGCAAAGATATTTAAGCTTGTATTGCAGATGAGCAAAAATAATTTTTTACAAATTGTGAGATCGCTCTTATGCACTGAGGGTATTTCCCAGTGCTCGCCTGAGAGAATATCACCCCCCCCCCCCCCGTGCGGGTTTTAAAATGCAAAGTTACCAGATCAGCCCCCAGCCCTGCTTACTCTCTTTCTCGGCTTATTCAAAGAGTCTCAGAGAAATTTCACACCCTAATTGCTCGCAAGGTCAGTTTCAGTCTGGGTTAGGGAAACTTCCGAGAGCAGGATTCAAATTGCGTGCGGCGACCGAAGCTGCATCGTCCTGTGAGCGCGGGGGTCTGGCTTAGTCAGCGAGGCCTCCCGACGCAAATGTGTCGATCCCAGAGGACTTGGGGCAAACAAATTGCCATCTGCCATCAGCACATGGGAAAGAATGACAGGTTGCCGACTTTACTAACACGGGGCCTTACGGCTCTGGAGCTGAAATTTGTAAGGTTCGGCATAACTATGTGCTGAATTCCAGTAGGAATTGACCACTATAAATACAAACTCCTTGCTAAATTTATACATCAAATCATGGAACATGTTGTCCACATTACGTTTCCAGCACCGTAAGGCTTCTGTTTGAATTGTGCACCTTGACCATAGAAAAACTAAATGACATAAGTATAAGTTTGGCATGTTGCAAGGTCTTTTTTATGTTGTGATACAGAAGGTCTTGTGCGTGATTTTTTTCTTATGAAACACTGGCCTTGTTTATTTGCTGTTTTAAAAAAAAAAATTTTTTCACGGTCGCACATGAGCATTGCTTATTGCCCCAGGGACAGAAATGCACATAACAATGATGTGATGAAAAATAACATGTTGGAGAGAGTATCTGTAGGCTAGAGGCAGATCAGGACATTTCTTACATTTATTTTCTCCAAGAGCAGGGACTCACTGAAGGATATAGTGATTTGTGTTTGTGGCTTGCACTCACACTGTCACACACGCGCACGCACGCACGCACGCACGCACTCACCACTCCTGTCCAGAGTTTCCACTCTGTTCCGTCTGTTGTGGCATGGTATTTTCTGGCCCTATCCTCCAGTGTCACACATGCTCCTGTTAGATTATACGAAGTGTCCAAAGCTCAAGTTCATTGTTATCATTAAAACACCATCCCAGGTGTCCCTCTGTCTGAGATGTTGGAGATGCTCAGATTCTTTAACACTGGAGCTCATGGGTGCACCTCTTCTGCCTGGAAAATCTTTCCAGGAACTGCTGTAAGCCTACCTTCACTGTCACATTGATTGCTTGAGCTTCTATCTGTCACAAACCTGACATGTCTCGGAAGCCTGAGGATATTATGTAGGGTTTATTTCATCTATGCTATAGGTTTTCAGTGGGAAGAGCAAGGGTTGTCATCTGGAACAGTAGGTGCCATGTGTAGCACTATGCACTTTTAAAATATTTATTTCAAAACTGTCACAGATGAAGCACTACGGCTTACACTCACATTTCTGGGATGTCGAGATCCCTTTGAGCATTATTCAATGCCAGGGGGACTTAATGCAGCATCATTAGTGAGATTTCTAAACTTATTTTATCAGAGCTCATAAAGGTAAAGAATATAATGCTTTTTATTGCTAGTAAAGGATAGTATATAAATAGCTGGAGTAACTGGCAGGAAAGTATGTGTATTGAGTGCTGATTCTTTTTGCGCGTGACTTTTTTAGATAGAAAAACAAATAGGTTGGCTGAAACAAACAAGTAATTGCAAATTGTAATGTCAATTTATTAATACCAGCCATGGTATTAAATTTGGAGGCGATGATTAGCTGAAAATGTTGTTAAAAACTGTTTTTTTTAATAACAAAAAGAATAACAGGTAAAATGGGTCACTGATTATAATTACTGTAGTTATAACTAATATTGAATAGTATTGCTTAATTCTAGGATAGTGCCAAATGAAACGCTGGCATATTGTTAATTTAATGGTATCTGTGTATAACTTTATACTGTGCCTTCAGAGAGTTTTCATCACCCGTTGATTATTTCTCATTTTTCTGTGTTGCAAAGTCTAATTAAAATATACTTGAATATGATTTTTAATTTTTTTTGCTCCGTTAAACATAACTCACTATAGTGTCAAAATTAAATAAACTATTTATGTCTTCAGAATTATATAAAAAATGTAAAAAACCTGAAAATGACTTCAGCGTAAATTGGGCCAGGTGTATGTATTCCATTTTCTTGCGAGATCACTCTAAATACGTTGGTCGGCCCATGTTGATTTTTCCAACCACCTGCGTTCAATTGCATGATTGCAGGATTACATACCAGTGGCTTTGTGACATATCAGTCATGCTGTCACAAAGACCAAGGAGCTGCCTGTGGAGCTTTGAAATGAAGGTCCTATGAGGCAAAATGCTGAAGACGGCTATAAAGATTGGCAAAGCTTTGAGGCTTCCTTGAGACAAGAAGGGGAAATTGGCAGGACCACGAGGCCAGATATGGCACTGACAGAGTTGCAGAGCTCACTGGCTGAAATGGGACAAACAATCTCTTCAGCACTTCACATGAATCTAGGGTGAAGATTCATGGTCCAACAGGACAATGACCCAAAAAGCACATGGAAAAAAGGACATGTTTGTTTGATATTACGGTGCCTTTTAGTGATAGATGCAGGTGTGAAACAACAAGATTTGTGTTTTCAGAGAGTATCATAGCATTGTTTCCTGGCTGCATTTTGGCACTGTACAGACAAACACAGCGATCATGCGACATTCTTGCATCTTGATCTGTGAATGGAGTAGAATGGAAAGAATATCTACATTACTATAAGACAGCGCTGTGCTGAAGATCTTATCCTCCTCACAGCGTCATGACCTAATAAAGGATTTAATTTTTCCGTGCTCTAATTGGTGGAAAATTTACCATGGCAATGTAATTATTTTCAGGGGCCCATTTGCATTTTCAGTGCTCTGCTAAGTAAATGTTAGGTTTCAAGGCCTTCACAGATAAATTAATAATCTTGAATATTTAACTATGGAACATTTAAATTAAGTAATTTTTTTCTGACTGTAGGGCATTTTTAGGCTCTATTCAAAGATAGATAAGCACTCATTTAAAAAAATTCAATATCAATCACCATTCGCTCAGAAATAAATCAGCCCTTAAGTTCTTGTGTTTCCTTTGAGTTTTGTTTCCTGTGTTGCACTGAGGTCTCATCAGCAGGGCTATAGAAGTTGGTGGCCAGTCAACAGCAGTCATATGCTCTGAATTAGTAAAGGCTCAATGTTTTTTCCAAAATGCAAGGTATGTAATTTAACCATCACAATACATTGAGAAGAAAAAAGATCATCATTTCACTCTCGGCACTATCACAACTGTATCCTTTTATTACTTCCTTAACTAAAGTTTTCTGTCTGGTACAGCGGATGTGTTCACCCATTGTATTTAATGAGAAAAAAGGGCCCTTTTACCACATTAGATTTTTTGTTTTAGATTAGCAAGATTGAGTGTGTGGTTGCAGTTTTCTGCTGTTTTTAGACTTCGCCAAAAGTCTGTGTCCTCCCTCCCCTGTCAAAAGGAGGGCAGTGTGAAAATTAAGTGGGTTAAATATAAGTGCCAGTCAAAATAAATCATTTTATAAAGTCCCCTGGTGTGTATCAATTACTTGTGTGTGAGTTTGATCACTGAACTCTTGTCTCTATAAACCTAATGTTGACACAGCACAGTCTGTGCCTTACTACCAACCTGAAGGTTTTATTAATTATCATAAACCAAGAAATAGAAAACGGATATTTTTTAGTAGAAACGCATGTAAAATGTGTCAAATCATAATTTTTGACCGTTTTGCTTTAAGTTGTTAGCAAGTCTTTGTTTCCATCCTATTTTAAAAATTGTACTGGTACTTCAAGTTCAAGTCTGTTCTCATCTTGTAATAAAACCAATAATTGAATTTTTGGCTCAAGCAGTAACCTAGAAAGAACAGCCTAGGTTAATGACATGTGGCAACAGCTATTTTTTAGTACAGCAGAGTATCTCACACATGGAAAGAAAGTAGCTGGCTTGAAGTGTCTTTCTTGTAATATTTTTTCATATGTTATAAGTATATATTCGTTGTCCTGCTGTGGTGAGTCCATTAAGTTCAAACAGGAATCTTACATGCTGCCCTTTGACTTCTTTGATGTAAATAGCCTTCTCTGTCTATCCTGGTTAGAGGAAAAACCTCATAAAAGCGTTTTGAGAAATGCAATCATTGCTATGACCATGATAGAGATTTCAGGCCTCTGGGTAGGAGATGCCGTGTTACTCTTTAGACTGGGCAGTTTCAAGTGATCAGAATACTTTTGACCTTGCAGTACCATGGCAACTGTAAAACGAATTAGTGTTACGAATGCCGGCCTTGCGAACGTTTTTGTGAAACTGCAGGGGAGTCCGGGCGCTTTTTTTCAAAACGAGCCGAGTCACGCGGGGACGCCACAAAGCCGCACTGTTGCCAGCCCCCCTGGGAGCGAACTCCACAAATCTCTTTAATTTAGCGCCTCCTACAGCTCCGAAAGCCAACGTCAGCACAAGTGTCCAACACGGCTGCCGATGCGCCGTCATGATTTCTCCACCAAAACAATTTATCCCCACCTCTCTGCTTTATGAGCCGTAGTTTATGACTGGAGATGGTCCGGGCTGCACAGGCTCTCCAGTGTCTAGGTAGCTTCGCAATCGATACTGAGGAAGCAGGCTGGATAATTACTTGTGCCGCAAGACACAGTATAAATAACTCCCATGCAGACGTGGGCCCACAGCATTTGCCAAGAGCACAATTTTTGTATGGTACAATATTCATAAACCACTTTCATATAGGAACCAATAAAGCGCGCTACGGATCCGCAACATGGTATGTTTACGATACCCATTATATGCACGGATCCCAGATTTAAAGAGATGCATTGAGATGTATACAAGTAATTTGATTTGGGATGCTGCGATTTTTTTATTTGTTCTGGCACAAATAAAAATTAAACGGGAAAGGAAGCATGAGGTTGCCGCAAAACTCGCACTGGGCTGGCCTTTGAGATCGATACACACGATCATGGCTTAATGGTTCCCTTTTTCATCTGCTCTCAGTCAGGTTATTCTGCTGGGGAGGAATGTACTTTATTTACAGTCACTCTTAAGGCTTGCTTTTTCCTCTTTTTTCAGAATTACGGGAGCTCTTCAGTGACCGGTTCAATTTCTTCAACACCAGTCAGCGTGCACAATCCGATGGTCATCCCGTCCCTGCCACCTCTCACGGCCGCCAAGAAGTCTGCCCCCAAGCCCCAGGCGCCGGCGGCCCCCGCGGGCCCGAGTCCTGCGCACGTGCCCCTGTTCCAGACCGCTCCTCAGCCCATGCCGGCCTCCTACGCCACCGCCACCACCCCCGGCCTGCCCACCTTTAACGTGCGTGCCAAGGAAGCCCAGCCCGGCCCTCAGCACCCGGGGCCACAGCACAACATCCAGCGTCCCGCCCTCGCCCCCACCCTGCTGCAGCCGGGCCGCGCCCCCGCTCCCCAGGTCAACCAACAAGCATCAGGCCACCAGGCTGCCTCTGCTCTGGCAGCTCCGCGAAAGGTAGGCCCGCCCCTCTCCGCCTCGCCTGCGCCTCTGTGTCGCTGCCATTGCAACATCGCCGGCGTCTCAGCTGAACTGTCACATCATTTGGGTGGGGGGATGTTCGCAAAAATACAAAACAATCATCATTAGCGTTAATTTTATTGACGCCATTAGCCGTCAAAATGTTTCGGCGAGCTGATTTTTATTTCCGTCGGCTAGAACTATTGGTGATTTAAGAGAGGCCTCAACAAAGGTCAGATAAAAATGTCAACCAATTACTGGAACCTGACTATTTAAAGGTGGCAATAAACAGTACTTCCACATCTGTAGCACGTACATTAAATTTGGCTACTCTACATACCAAACTCTTCTGATCTCTCATTTATTTACAATTGGGATACTATGGATATTTACATACAGGGGTGAACTATCAGCAAAGCAGATGGTTAATTTGAACAGCCATGTACACTGTGATCAGCTCTGTAGGGCAAAGGAGACAATAGGGAGAAATTAGCGTGTTTACTGGAGCTTCAGTACATTTGACTCCCACATGGAGTGGTTTAGTCTATCAGAGTCAATGCATTGTGCTTCCATTAAGTAAACAATATGTCCTTGGCTTCTCCCTCAATTAGAATGTGCTATTCTTGCAGTAACTTTGCCACTTTGGCAGTATGAAGGCTTTTCACTGGTATACTGGGACTGAGACCTGCAGTGTAGTTATGTGCCTGGTAGCAAGTGGTGCAAAGTGAAGACCTTTAAAGAAGACTTGAAAGTGGGTGGAAGAACAGAGCTGCCATCAAGAATAGATGAGAGTGGAGCTGTACTTACTTGAATTTTGGAACAAGAAACCTACTCTGTGAAAGCCTCACACTGCCTACTGGTGAAAAAGGGTTCACTGCGTGGCGAAGTTTCCCCATAATATGCACTGGGGTTATACAGACAATACTAAGTTTGTCAGGCACTAGTGGCATTATGGTTGGTCTGATTAAGTCTATGATACTGCCACTTTATTACTTCTCTATAGTATAGATATTTATTCTTTGTCTGGGGAAATAAATTCCAAAGGTATTTTTTTAAGTGTTTTTTCGAAAGTTTCAAAATTCCAAAGTCTCAAAAGAAGCCTGAATTATTACTTACAATACACGGGTGGACTAAAAAAACTAAATCAAATACAGTGACCTCCACTATTATTGGCACCCCTGGTAAAGATGAGTAAAAAGGGTCATAAAAAAATTCACGTTTGGTGAATTAGCTTAATCTCACACTGAAAAAATGAGAAAAATCCAAACTTTAATTTATTATGAGAAAAAAAAATCACTCATCAAGAAATAATTATTTTTAACAAAACCATGTGTACCACAATTATTGGCACCCCTGCATTTATATATAGAATAAAGTAATCATTTTAATATTTGGTCGCATATCCTTTGCATGCCATGACTTCCTGATGTCTGTGACCCAACAACATCAAAAGACTCTTATTTTCTGGTACTCTTACAAGCGATACTATACCGTCTCTGCATTTGAATGGATCTCTATGGGAATTGGGGGGTGGATTTAGTTGTAAATTATGCTTGAACAGTATGGACTTAGAGCCATTTAGCCAACCATGTGTTCCACACTGTTTCAGTGCAATCTACAGCTAAATCTAGTCCCACCCCCCAATTACCAAAGAGATCCATTCAAATGCAGAGACGTTATAGTATCGCTTGTAGGAGTACCAGAAAATAAGATATCAAGAGTCTTTTGATGTTGTTGGGTCACAGACATCAGGAAGTCATGGCATGCAAAGGATATGTGACCAAATATTAAAAATGATTACTTTATTCTATATATATAAATGCAGGGGTGCCAATTATTGTGGCACACATGGTTTTGTTAAAAATAATAATTTCTTGATGAGGGATTTTTTTTCTCATAATAAATTAGCTTCAATTAAAGGTTGGATTTTTCTCATTTTTTCAGTGTGAGATTAAACTAATGAATTTTTTATAAGCCTTTTTACTCATCTTTACGAGGGGTGCCAATAATAGTGGACGGCACTGTAGATACAGAATTTAGCTTCAGCATTCACAGAGTTAAAAACAAATCAGAAAATAAACAGTAAAATATGACTGACTGCAACAGAGAAAAACTCAGAGGGGAAACTCTGGAAAACAACTTTTGTATCAGTATGAAGTTATGTGTCCTTTTGGCTAAAAGCAATGAAGGTATATCTGTGTGGGTGTGTGTACTTTAATTGCTTAAGATGGCCATACAGTAGGGAGCATGCTTCGTTGATAAGTTCATAAATAAATGGATGTTTTTAACCTTTATGCATTTTTTAAAAGATTTCTCTGTAGAAGTTTCCACCATGACATCTAATTTAATTTAATTGTCTCTTAACCCCTTCACACAGATGCCAAATTTGGTCAATTCCCACCTATTTAGGGGGTGTTCTATTTAAGCCTTTGTAACTCCAGGTGTGAGCATCACTTGGAAACTTGTAAAATGGTTTAAATGAAACGACAGTTGTACCATTTACAATATTAACTTAGATTATCTTATTTTCATAATTTAGGTCAAAATAAAGTGCCACAAATTCAAAGAAATCTTGGCAAAAATGTAAAAATATATATATAATTTTTTTTTAGTTTTCAATGAAATATTGAGAGCTACATATGTGAAACAGGTAAAACTATATTTCCTGGACCACAATGACTTTTGAAAGGGACATCTCTACGTGTAAAACCAATGGTAGGATTGGATATTTCTTTAATATTTAGTAGCAGATATTGGTAGTAGAATAACATGGTATAATTACACAATAATTGTGTCACTGTGTCACGCATGGGTAGGTATAGTTGGTATAAACTGAAAGTCCGCTGCACCACCGCGGCGCCGGGAGGTTGCTTGTTAAATAGTGACACTTAGAAACTCTGTATTCGGCAGATTTGTCACAAATCGTGTACTGATAAAGATAAAACACAGAGTTTGTGTTTCCACTCATAGTTTGATTGGAGGAGAAATTAATATCTGAGTTGAGTAAAATCTTGGCGCTGGTGCCATGGCCAAGAGGGGATCTTCACAAAGGGGTTAAATTACTACAGTATGTTACTGCAAATCTCCATCCGGCAAATATATGACATTTATCAAATAAATTAAAAGTGTATATCTGTATGTATGCACTGGAAACAATAAATAAATGCTTGCATTGTGTTGTTAATAAGATGAGGTACAGTTGAAGTCAGAAGTTTACATACACTTAGGTTGAAGTCATGAAAACTCATTTTTAACCACGCCACAGATTTCATGTTAGCAAACTATAGTATTGGCAAGTCAGTTAGGACATCTACTTTGTACATGACACAAGTAATTTTTCCAACAATTGTTTACAGACATATTATTTCACTTTTAATTCACTATATCACAATTCCAGTGGGTCAGAAGTTTACATACACTAAGTTGACTGTGCCTTTAAACAGCTTGGCAAATTCCAGAAAATGATGTCATGGCTCTAGAATTATTTGAGTCAATTGGAGGTGTACCTGTGGATGTATTTTAAGGCCTACCTTCAAACTCAGTGCCTCTTTGCTTGACATCATGGGCAAATCAAAAGAAATCAGCCAAATTGTGGACTTCCACAAATCTGGTTCATCCTTGGGAGCAATTTCCAATCGCCTGAAGGTACCACGTTTGTCTGTTCAAACAATAGTACACAAGTATAAACACCATGGGACCACGCACCCGTTATACCGCTCAGGAAGGAGATGCACACATTCTCTCTCCTAGAGATGAACGTACTTTGGTGCGAAAAGTACAAATCAATCTCAGCAAAGGACCTTGTGAAGATGCTGGAGGGATATAGATACAAAAGTATCTATATCCACAGTAAAACGAGTCCTATATCGACATAACCTGAAAGGCTGCTCAGCAAGGAAGAAGCCACTACTCCAAAACCACGATAAAAAAGCCAGACTACAGTTTGCAACTGCACATGGGGACAAAGAAATGTTCTCTGGTCTGATTAAACAAAAATTGAACTGTTTTGGCCATAATGACCATCGTTATGTTTGGAGGAAAAAGGGTGAGGCTTGCAAGCCGAAGAACACCATCCCAACCGTGAAGCGGGGGTGGCAGCATCATATTGTGGGGGTGTTTGCTACAGGAGGGACTGGTGCACTTCCTAAAATTGATGGCATCATGAGGAAGGAAAATTATGTGGATATATTGAAGCAACATCTCAAGACATTAGCCAGGAAGTTAAAGCTTGGTCGCAAATGGCTGTTCCAAATGGACAATGACCCAAAGCATACTTCCAAAGTTGTGGCAAAATGGCTTAACCTCCTTTGCGTAGAAGATGACGCCGGCGGGACCTTTTTGCTCAACTGAGTTGCTACTGCAGCCAAACTATTAGTGGAAATCACAAACTCTGTGTTCTACCTTTATTGGTAGATGGTTCGTGACTATTTCTGCGAATACGGAGTTTCTAAGTGTCAATATTTCCCCGTAGCAAGTCCATTTAACAAGCAACCCCCACCTAGTCTATACCTACACATGCGTGACATAGTGGACAATAGCGTCTATGTTTGAGTTCATAAATATATTTATTCATCATATAAAATTTGAATAACGTCATAGCAACAAGATAAACCCAACAATAGCCTGATCGTTTGCCAGAAAAGCAGTGAAAAGCCCTGCTCACTCTAATGCAAAATAAACTGTGAAAGTACTGTCTCATTTTACCATGTATTCTACTAGCAATATATGCTACTAAATATGAAATAAATATACAATCCTACCATTGGTTTTACACATCGAGATGTTCCTTTCAAAATTCAGTGGTCATTTATTGTCTAGTACAATCGGTTTGAGAAATATGCAACACTTTATACTGCTATTACACTATCTGAAACGTCGACGTGTAATACCCCCATGCCCTGTAAGCCTGTCTCATTCATTACAGTTCATTCTGGTTTAATTGTCGGCTTTTTTATCCAATAGAGTACATTATAACCTTAGCAACAGTATATGCCATGTCTTTTTGGGTGCTTTGAACAATTTACTACAGCCCAAGGTATTTTGTCTAAAATGCCGTTGGTCTCGATGGCTACATATGTACGTTCGCGTTTCCACTTGAGCACTGTCTTTCCAATATGTTTGATAGCCCTATTGTTATCTTGTTATCTTTTTGAGTGCATTTCACATACTGTAGTGCAATCGTTAACCCTATGGACTTTGGCCCCCTAGTGGTGGGACGCATGCATCCAAATTTTTTATAGTGTTCATATTTCTCTTAAATTCGAAATTAAAGCGTTAATAAAACACAGAACTTTCGATGCAAAATTGTTAAAAACAGTCACAGCCTGCGACCACATTCGTTTATATGCTTATCAGCTCTCAGGTTACACTGCAGGGCCATAAAGCAGCAGGGTGCTAATAGCCCAACCCCCTGTTTACAGCCTTCACCTTGCCGCAGTCACAGGCAATAAAATGCATATCACAAAAACTCTTGGTACCCGTTTCAACATGCTAAAAAATCAAGATCTGATTCAGGAACAATGGTATATTATTGAAAAGTTGTAGAAATAAACATTAGGTGTTTTTTTCCCATGCTCACTTCAGTATGCATACAACCGATGTACTTCCGGTTTTGTATAAATATATTTTATTTTCTACAAAATTTCTTGGTAAACATGTTTAATCAACCAAATGTGATACCTGGTTATGCAGTTATAACTGTTTTCTGAAGAATCCTGAACGTTCTTTCGTAATCCATTGTCCAGCAAAATCTCCATTTCCACAGTGCATACCCATCGCATTTGCGTTTGTACTACGTTACTACCATTGCGTAAAAGCATTACTAGACTGCTTCATGAATGATCTAACGCAAAACACAAAAAGATTATCTTATATGGGATTTCCTGCCTTTTAAAACGAAGTAAAATATGTCATGTTCAAGGGACTGGGAACGGCGCTGTGTCCACGCGTAACGACAGCTCATAGGGCAAACTTGGTGTGCGCACTTGGCCACATGACACTGCAGACAGGATAAGATTGCGTTTGTGGCCATTTTAACTGAGCTTATCCTGGAAGGGATGGACTGGATTGCTGTACAAGTATGTTTTTAACCTATCCAAATGATATATAGCCATGTGTAGCGCTTTTGTTAGCTGTATGTACGTCATAGGCTAGCTTTTCACTTTACGCGTACGTGGTTTGCTGTATGGTGTAATGGCGCTGGTCATATGTCTTTGCTGCTTCAACGATTACGATTATTTTATACATTTATACCCGAACGTGGCAAGCAACGGTGGAAAGAAGAGCATTTATTTCACGGTTGCTCAGCTTTTGGAGGTGCTGCACCGCAGCTATTCCGGAGATGAAGAAGTCAGTCCTCAGGCATGACTCTGTGGCATGCAACCGTGCCTGGACATGTAAGTGTTTTTAAAAATATATAATACAAATTATTATTATTATTGTTATTATTATCATCATCATCATAAATCATCAACAGTATGGAGCGCTATTATCTAGAGTATTTTTAGTTTGGTGATAAATGGATTCTCGCAGACGTTAGCTTCTATGTTGTCACAGGCTGGAGAGGAGCTCATAGCCTGCTAAGGGGGTTTGTTTTGTAGCGTTCATTTGCAGTTTTTTTTGTGTTGCAACCAACACAAGGGCTAGTTGTTGAATTCACGCATGAAACTACATCCATTCTCAGTACTTTATTTCACGGTTCAGTCAAGACATTACAGTATTATAATAATGTAATTTAGTTCGTGCAAGCTGACAAACGAATTCATAAATCCTAGTTAGCTACGATTGCTAATTATGTTGGAGCTAATATCAGACATACTGTGGATGTAAGATTTTTTAATGTATATACTGCATATATGTGTGCGTGTGTATATATATATATATATAATATGTGTGTGTGTATATATATATATATATATGTATATATATTTTTTATATACTTGCCATATGTCCTTTTGAGATAATTAGTGTTCTCATTTTTTAGTGATTCTACTTAGTAATGTACTTGTATCTGTCTTTTTCAGGGAGGACAGTGAAGACACCCCTCCCCCACCTGACACCTAGGAGTAGGAGGTGGTAACAGACAGGTTTGCCAAATAAAGTGATGTATAATTCATTACTTTTGCTGTAAAAAGTAATGTTGAAGGTTTGTTATAGATAAACCTGTTATTCTGCTGGCTTATTCGGCTCTGGTAAATCTAATTTTGAAGTACAGTACCATTTTAAAAGTAAAGCAGATTGGTTGGATAAGATTAGGGTAAGTAATCCTTTTTGGAGAGGTATTTGGGCACTTTTGGGCACTCTTTGTTAGAGAATACCCTCATACACATAAACACAAAACATGTGTAGGTTAATTTTCTTCACATTTTGTGTTGCAAAAACTGTTTTATGTTTTCATGTTTTATATTTGGAGAGGTTTGGATACCTTTTGGGACATCTGGGCCCCGTTTTGGGAAAAATACCAATGGATAAGGAAAGCCTGTAGATATCTTTACCAAATTCTATACACAAGTGGACAACATATCAGTGCACTACTATAAGCAATTCTGGCTTGCTCCAGTACTTTGAAGTTGAGATATTCAGTGATAAACTATAAAAACACAAGGCGTTTTGTACTTTTTTTTGTATTCTTATGTGTATTTTGTATAAACTGTGTGTGACCACTTTGACATAAATTTATTCTGTACAAGTCTCTTCTTTCATTCAAACTTTGAACCATGGATGTGCAGTGAATAGTTTTGGAGATATTGGCACTTAAACGACACTAGTAAAAACTAGACGAAAATTGGGTCAAATGGGCCAAAGTAAATAGGGTTAAATGTATTTTTGATGTAGGCTACCGATGTTCATTGAAGATAGAACATTTGGCAGCATTTTGCAGATGGTGGAATACTATTTTATGTTTATGTTATCGTACATAATATAGGCTATGGTATATGTAGTTGTCTCTTAGGGCATGACAAATGCTCATTCCAATTTACTGTGTGCTGATATGTGGTAGATTATGGTAAAGATTTCCTGTAAAAAACTACAGAAAAATGTAATCCCAGGACAAAAGTATACTGAAGAGTACAGGGAAAAGTGATGTTTTATTGAGGTACAAGTGTGAATGATTAGGCAACATATTTAGGTGTATGTACATTAATTTTATTCATTTTATGACAGGTTTTGCATAGGGGTTTTGGATCTATCTCCTTATACTGATGAAAATATAGTAATTCCCACTTGAAAATTAAGCAAAGGTGAGTTTTATGAGCCAAAACTGTTGATTTGTAGTTAAATATATCATACTTTTTTTTATTTAGAGCAGTGCACAATTTAGACATTTGGATAGATTTGGAGACACTAATGGACAACAGGGTACACTGCTGTGTTTTGCATCATAGACCTTTTGTAGTTCGGCATATCATCCTCAGATTTAGCAAAACTTGTGGACATACAGTTTATGATCCAGGAAATGTATATATATTACCGATTTCACTGTACAGTGGTGTTCAAAAAAATAGCAGTACAACATCAGTAACCTGATGAACCACTGTTATTAGTAGTAGTGATATTTCTGCATGGCAAATAATGTAATTGTAGATGTAGTAGTGTAATAGAAAAACAACAGACCCAACTGTCATGACATGCACGCTGCTTGTTCTGTGTAATTGACTCATTCATTGAAAGGGTCGTGTTCAAAATAATAGCAGTGTGGAGTTTAATTAGAGAATTCATTCATTCTGTGAAAAAAACCAGGTCAAACAGGTATTCCACAGGTAAACAGGTGATGCCATCATGATTCTGTATAAAATGATATCAAAAGACTCCTGATATCTTATTTCCAGGTACTCTTAGAAGCAATACTATAACCTCTCTGCATTTGAATGGATCTCTATGGGAATTGGGGGGTGGGACTAGATTAAGCTGTAAATTACACGAGAATAGTATGGAACACATGGCTGGTTGGCTAAATGGCTGTAAGTCAACAAGGGTCTGAGGTATCAAACAAGCCTTAAACCATCACTCTGCTGCCAGAAATACAGTAGATATGGATGGATAACTTGAAGGGTTTCTTCTCCTGACTTATTTTTCCATAGAGTTCAATAGGAAAATTTGTCAGGAGAAACAACCCTTCAAGTGATCCATCCATATCTACTGCATATCTGGCAGCAGAGTGATTTGCTTTCAGCCCACTCCATCAACATCCAGGTGATGTGCGATGGTACGGGACAATGGCTATCCATTAAAAAGGAGCTGATAACACCTATATCAAGCCTAATGCACAAATTGTCATTTACACCTAATGCGTGAATTGTCATTCAATGGAAAACTCGCGCACGGCAATAGACGGACATTTGAGTTCTGAAAATGCGCTTCAGATGTCATTACAATACAGCTCTGTTTATCTAGGAATACAGCCTGTAAGTAAATAGAATGGTTTGTGACTGAAAAAAGTTCAAAACCTTGTCCAGTGAATATTGCATTTATTGTTTTTCAAATAGCCTAGGCTACAGCGGATTCGCTGTGCATAAGGTTTTTTTCGATAGCCTATGGTTAAAAAACGGAGATAAATGTCACCATGTTAACTAAATTGTAACCTTAGCTATTCTTCGTCCTTCATATTTTTTTAATTACAGTGACCAGGTTTCCATACTCTCAGCTTATTAAAACCCAGCTGATTTCACCTGTTATTCCATAACTGAACAAAACGATTTTAAAGAGAACTAAGCACGTCGTTTGCAGCACGTTACACAATTAATTCACAATTAATTTTAATGCCATTCTCTGCATGTGCGCTACATGTTCTCTGTTTCCCCTGCTGTAAGTCGCACGTTTCACGGTCTTCCTGGGAAAGTGGATTGTTTTAAAGCATTTACAAAACGGGTTGGTCACATTTCCATAAACAGGACATTATTAAACAAGGGGAAATATGCGTGAACATATGGGTTGCCAACCGGACAGCTTTATTGTATTTAGTGTCATCATTAAGGCAAAATAACAATATTTATGTTATTAATCAATATTACTATGCAGGTAGCCTAATGAACTTCGGATGAAGCTTGAACTTCGAGAACTCCATGAGAACAACCTCATGGAATTGATGTTTGACACTTTCTTTGCATAATCAAACGAAAGTCGCTGAACAAGCAGGGTAATTTGGCATTTTCTAAGGTGAGACTGAAGCCATTGATAGCTTATTCTCAGCTGTTGCAGGTCCTTTTAACAAAATGTAACCGCATATATTTTGTAAAATAACAGTCCTGTCGTGAATTACCGGGAACTCATAGGCTAATGGTTAGTCCGAATAATATTGATCATACTCCATTTAGCCTATTCCTTCATCACACTAAACACGCACGAGCATGTCTGTTTCTCCATCATATAAGCAATCCGCCAAGGTGGAAAAGCAGGCTTTTAAAGGGAATGGGATATGACATTTTGATTGGTTTATTGCATGTTACGCCCAAGACACACCTATAACTAATGAAGAGACCAGGTTCAGCCCATTTGCACCTTGCGCCGTGATTAGCGCCCAAAAAACACGCCGTTAAAATAGCAAAAGTGGACTTGGACACGCCCAAAATGGACTTTACGCCACGCGCTTAGACCAAGCGCCAAGATCGCCAAGATAGGGCCCCTGGAGTTATAAAGCCTTAAACAGAGCACACCCTAAATAGGTGAAATTTGCCATCTGCGCCAAGGGGTTAAGGACAAGAAAGTCAAGGTCCTGGAGTGGCCATCACAAAGTCCTGACCTCAATCCAATCGAAAATTTGTGGGCAGATCTGAAAAAGCATGTGCGAGCAAGGAGGCCTATAAACCTGACTCAGTTACACCAGTTCTGTCAGGAGGAATGGACCAAAATTCCAGCAACTTATTGTGAGAAGCTTGTGGAAGGCTACCCGAAACGTTTGACCCAACTTAAACAATTTAAAGGCAATGCTACCAAATACTAACAGAATGTAAACGTCTGACCCACTGGGAATGTGATGAAATAAATAAAAGCTGAAATAAATCATTCTCTCTACTATTATTCTGACATTTCACAAGTTGTGATCCTAACTGACCTAAGACAGGGAATGTTTACTAGGATTAAATGTCAGGAATTGTGAAAAACTGAGTTTAAATGGATTTGAAGGTGTATGTAAACTTTCGACTTCAACTGTATATGTGTTCTTACTTCATCAACATTCATGGGCCCTCAAGGGTGCAAGGACTTTTCTCAATGCATTCCACAGCTTTGTGTCACACAACGGCCACTGTTAATGAAACTGTGTTCTGACAAGTTCAAAAGAAACATAAGGCTAGCAATGTTTATGCTCTACAAGCTGAAAATAAATCCCCTCAATGAGAATCCTGAGTCTGGTCAGACCTTGCATTATGCACAGAAATAATACAATGAGTCCTGGTAAATTGATGTTAAACTGACAAAAGAAGGAAAACCTTCAACGAAGAATTTCTGAAAGGATGTCCAGAAAAGTAAGGAAAGCAATGTGAGAGTGAAATGTAACAAAACAAAACAAAAAAAAAAACATGAAGCATTATGATAAGCCAAAAAGTAAGGTATGAATTGATTTATAAATAACTAGAAAATGACATTCGATGGAGCACAAGGAGGACTTTGGCAGACTGTTTCCAATTGTATCCATTTTTTCTTTCAGCAGAAAGTCTAGGTCACTAGAGATGCTGAGATTTCTACAAAAAGAACACTTCTAACCTAACCCTATCATTCTTCATCTTTCCAAGAATTTGGTCTTTTGAGACTACCTTCAGAACAGCAAGTTGTGTAACAAAAATATGTATTGGTAATGTAATTCTTAGTGCCAGGGCCTGCAGTCTTGTTTTTTTTTTTGTCTGTTGGTTTAAAGGATAAGTTCGCTATTTTGGACCTTGGACCCTATTTGCGGTCTGTCTTCCATGAACCTGACACATTGAGTCCATATTTTCGCTGATCGGTCCAGTATTGAGCTAGCTACAGATTTCCTGTAGGCTCTCACTGGGCTACAATAGAAGTCAACGGGGCAATTAGAAATGTTATGGAAAAACAACGATAAATGTGCTTTTATAGCTCAGTGTGTATTCTTACGGTCTCAGTATGCTCTCCTGTGAAATGTAGGCTATCGCAAACGCAAACCGAACGTTGAAACAACAGTTCCATTTGAAACAGAACTATTTCTCCGACCGCACTACCTCGCACTGTAAACTTCCGTAGTCTAGCTACGTTGTAGAGAGGCCGCTTGAAAAGCAGTTGATCACAAATCCTGACCTCCCGTTGGAGTTTACTAGCTAGTAGCCTACAGCAGAACTATTTGTAACGCAGTGTTTGTAATCATCATTTGTAATAATTTACATTACCTGCGCAACTTCAGCCTCTCTCTCTTCTCTTGCTCTCTTATCATCCATCTCTTGTAGTTCCGTGTCCGTGTATTCTGGCTCAAATCTGTAGCCAGTAACGTCAAAGTCAAAATCGAATTCTTCGTCTTCGTAATCATTATAGTCATCCATCATCCAAGTTTTTTTGTGGAAATTGTAGCCTACGTTGCTGCAGGTAAACAAACGCAGACTGCTCACATAGATAGTTTCGTAAACGGCCGGCACACCTTCCCGCTCCCCCACCCCCGACACATAGTACTCCGCGGGAGCAGCGAAAACAAGCAACAGAGAAATGCTTACTTCCAAGCCATGCCAAGCACGTAAAAATGTTCGGATTGAGATACATTTCACAGGAGAGCATACCGGTAACAATACACCCTGAGCTCCCCGTCTCATTTATTGTACATGAAAGCACATTTATCGTTGTTTTTCCATAACATTTCTAATTGCCCCGTTGACTTCTATTGTAGCCCAGTGAGAGCCTACAGGAAATCTGTAGCTAGCTCAATACTGGACCGATCAGCGAAAATATGGACTCAATGTGTCAGGTTCATGAAAGACAGACCGTAAATAGGGTCCAAGGTCCAAAATAGCGAACTTATCCTTTAAGCTATCTTTGACATAAGTTTTCCTCTAGCTTTATTACCTACTGTTAAAAAGTAGTTAAGGGGAAATTCTTCTAATGCGTGAGGTACAATCTTTTTTTTTTTATATGTCTGATGCATAATTGTACATTTGTCCTAGCTCTGACATAGAATAAAAATGGTCTATTCAATAATGGAACACCTACAGCAGGTTTAGATTTATAATCTGTGAGAAACCTCTTTCATTTGGGAACTTTCATTGTTCTATTTTAAAGGAAAAGTTGATATTGCTGCATTAATGTATGCAAATAACTGTTATTTATAACCATTCACAGAGGACATTAAAACAAATGAAAACATTATGTTTGTAGTCTCTGCACATTCAGTCATCCACAATCTCTGGAAAGTCTTAGGCCCTTGAGTATCCTTTAATTCAAGGATTTTATGCCAAACGCAGATCCAAACGGCACCATTTTGCGTTTGGGAATAGCTCATCAAGGACTTTGTGTTACTAATCATAAATTAAATACCTCATTGCAGTAAGCATCTTTATGTATTAAGAATCTAATTAATATTGAGAAACAGAAATCCACAATTTACTCGACAACTGTTTTAATACCACTACGGTTCATTATGAAAACAAATGTGCTTGTTTATTACCCCTGTGCACTGCAAAGAAAACTATTTTTCATAATCTGTTTGATCTTAGATAAAAGCAACTTTCCCATGTATTCAAGGGTATAATATACAGTATGTACATTTTCATAGAATCGGTATAAATAAACCCTGCTCATAAAAAGATTGGAACAATCAAGTACAAACCAAGGTGTCTCTGCAGTGAAATATAGCCAGTTGTCATCAGCTAGAATCAAGCCATTAAACATGGCTTCATTAACTGTTCCCTTTTGGACACGGATTCCCCCGAAAATATTACCTTTATAATTATGACTGGTATTGTACTATTACCCAGGGCCTCTGGAAAGTGTCAGAGATGGCAGCCTTGGAAGTGCACGGCACAAACTCGATCCACTTTCTGTTCAAAGACAGGTGTAGATTTGCACGGCGGCGGTCGACAGTTAATTGGATCAGTGTTAATTGCTAATTACGGGGATGCCTCGGGACCTCGCCAGACGAGCAGAGTGCACCTGCTCCCCAGAGGCCGTTGTGCTGCGGGCGTGCCGACAGGGCCGGCGCTGGAACACCCAGTGCAGCCATCGCAATTAAAGCCGCCTCACGGACCTGGCTTTGTTCATGTTCTACTCTGCGCGCGGTAATGACGCCAATGTGCCCAGGAGGTCGTTGCGATGGCGGCACCTTTAATTCGGAGCACCTTGCGCACCGTCATTGTGATTATCCGGAACGATGCGAAGCCCACAGCTTGGTGTCTTATTAAGTTAAGTTTTAAGTTTATCTTAAGTTTTATTCTTTTTTTCGATGCTTCCGCCCCCATTTTCTCTCCAATTTGGAATGCCCAGTATTTATATGTTTTTATTTGCGCTCATCGCTGCAGCCTCTGCTATTGAGTCGGGTGCACACATAGGTTCAGGGGGAGACAGGGAGACATGTTGCCCCAATATTTTCCTTTTGTAATAGTCCTTAGACTAGCTAGTATGCTAGTATGAGACTTGACGTTTGACTATGCGAGACTAGATAGTCGAGCAGTGCGTCTCCCCCAGAGTTGAAATGAAACCTGCACCTGTGGATTCAGGAGAGCAGGCAAGCGTCTTCTCTTCCCCCCTACGTCATCCGCCGCTTTGGCGGGTGTTGCTGGTGCGTGCCGAGATGTCGCCGCCTAGGTCGACTGAAAGCACCACAACGGTGCATTGTTCTTCAAGGTTGTAGGCCACAGTCAGCGCCGGCGTGGTCTGGATTCGATACTAGAACGTGCGGCCCACTAGAACAGTGACTTAACAGGACCAGCCACCCAGCAGCCCCATACACATCATATACCTATATAAGTTTAAAACTCCTCTTTATGTTTCCACACTAATCACTCAGCTGGTTGCAACTATACACAGTCAGCCAGTAATGAATATATAGCGAGACTGCAAATATACATATGAAACGTAATGTTTTATACTTGGTATATATGATTTTTAATCAGTGCAAATGATTGTATATGCAGGGGGGAGAGGGGGGTAGAGAGGTGAGGATACCTCAATATATTTTACAGCTGTTTAAATCCTCTATAGCTCTCATCTTGGCAGACATCCTCCTTTCCTACTGATAGTATTGGAGTCTTGCTTAAAAGATCGTTACTGCCAGAGATAGGGCTTAGTCTAGACATTGTCTCTGGGACGCCTTTCTGCTTCACGATGCAACATATTCACGCGGTTTTCTTTTTAATGAACTAATAAATCTCTATGGCCATGATGATAAAAGAAAGTGTGTGATGTTTACACCTGTAAAATTGCCATCCCATCATGTCTTTAACCCTTCTGGCTCTTCTCTTTTATTTCATGCACAGTCTCCACAAGCATACAAGCTTGCCTCTCCTTCACAAGCTTGTCTCTCCTTAAGCACAAATCGTTTTTCAGTTTATTTTTGTTCTGTTCACAATTTGTGTCCATGTGCTTTCAAAGTGTTTCACCAAAACGGCAGAGAAACGCAATACATAAGATTAGAATTGCTTTAATGTTGGCAGTCTGGAGAGTCAAACAGACAAGTAGAGATTCAAATCAAAAGTAATTTTAAAAAAAATCATTATTCTGAAATGTGATTGAAATGGTAAATAAAATTCATTATTTATTCCCCTTAATATTTCAGTTTTTAGTTACCTAGCAGTGTCCAAGGACTTTTCTCAATGCATTCCACAGCTTTGTGTCACACAACGGCCACTGTTAATGAAACTGTTCTGACAAGTTCAAAAGAAACATAAGGCTAGCAATGTTTATGCTCTACAAGCTGAAAATAAATCCCCTCAATGAGAATCCTGAGTCTGGTCAGACCTTGCATTATGCACAGAAATAATACAATGAGTCCTGGTAAATTGATGTTAAACTGACAAAAGAAGGAAAACCTTCAATGAAGAATTTCTGAAAGGATGTCCAGAAAAGTAAGGAAAGCAATGTGAGAGTTAAATGTAACAAAACAAAAAAAACAAAAACATGAAGCATTATGATAAGCCAAAAAGTAAGGTATGAATTGATTTATAAATAACTAGAAAATGACATTCAATGGAGCACAAGGAGGACTTTGGCAGTTACCTAGCAGTGGTTTATTATTACTTGGTGTTTTTCTTGGTTTATGTAAATAGTTACCAAAGTAAATTCCGTAAAAGAAGTATTGTAGTGTATAAAATTTGTGATATAATGTTTATTACTTATCTATGTTTATATTCACTCATTTCACCAGATCAACTCCATCAATCTTCACCCCTCTTGGTCTTTGGAATATCTTTAGAGAAGACTTTGTATTTTAGGATTATGTAACAAATTGGCATTTGTGCCTATAAGTACAGTCTATCTAATTGTCTGTCAAAAATAGCCATTTGACTTGATTAATGCAATTGAGTATATTGACATTAGTACTGAGGATTTGCACTCTGTAGGATTATGTATCATATTATAGGGATAATTGCACGTAATTGAGAGCAATCGCCAAAGGTCAGTGTCAGCCAAAGTCAGTAATCAACTCTCATAAGCAGATGCGACTTTACGCCAGAAGCACTCCGTTGGCTCTCCTGTCTCATTCTCCTTCTGATTGGCTCCTGTCCTAACGTGCAATGGACAGAGACAGCTTTTCAAGTTCAATGGCTTCCAGAGACTTAATTACCCGAATCCACCAGCTAGCTTTTGATCTTTTTTTTTCTTTTTAATGTACAGATTTCATGGCTGCCGCTTAATTTAACAATTTCCCTTGTCCCTCGACTCACTGACTCGGAATAAGGCTAAGCTAGATGATGACTTCTGTTGCTGCCGAGCTTGAGTGACATTTGACAGGGGGGATTATTTTTGAAATGTTCAACCCCTGCAGTCAGTTAAAACCCCTAGAAGGTCATTGACGGTTTTCCACTGTCAACCGCACCACTTTTAATGCCGCGGCATCTCATTCTCTTCAAATCCCAGCCGCTTCGCCTCACTGACCTTCGAGAAAGCATTCACACGGTCTCCAGTCAGCGGTCGCCAAGAACCGCCCCTCTTTCTGCACGAAAAGCAACGGAGACAACGTCTTATGCCGGATTTACACCAAAAAGCGTTTTGCCGTGTAGTGTCGCAGGTATGCGCCGTTTGTACTGAAACAGAAAGCGTTTAAGTTTGTAAGGTGGGCGTTCCCTTTTGGTGTCAGTCAGGTTCGGAGGACATTCGCTTCAGATTTCAATTGCTTTCTGTAGCTACAGCATAGTTAGGCTAGTTGGCAAGCTGGGTAAAATGTTTTCAGTTTGTTTAGTTAGCTATATGCAAGCTGGAACATAATTTAAGAAAATTAGTTAGGATAGCCAAAGCATTTATGAAAAGCTTTATGAAAAGTTAGGATAGCCAAAGCATTTATGAAAAGAATCACGCCTTGTCGCCCTCTCTCCATTGGAATTGATTGACTTCCGGGCAGACAGCGCGGGACTGCCGCTCTATGTGTAAATCTGGGGTTATGACCCATTCCAGCCCTGCCGGCCCCTGACATTGTCTGTAGAGGTCTCGTCCTCGCTTTGGTCACCTTGTTTGAAATTTGAGGATGGCAATGAAATAAAGGGCATTGTGCAAAAGGCTTAGCCGCGGTCAGCATTTAGCCGCTCCAAGCATGAGCTGAATCCGTTATGGAGCTTTGATATCCAGTGACATACTCTGAAGCGCTAGCTGCGGCAGCACGCCGATACGCCGCAATGGAAGCAGTGTCGGTGACCCAAACGCCTCTCTCCCCTGGCCGTCGCCTGATTCAGTGCTACAATCAATCAGTTCACGCTCGCCATGTTGTCCCATTAAATTAATTTGGGAAAGGGCGGAGGCCAGTCTTAATCAATCCACTACCGTTGGTTTCCCTTAACAAGTTTTAAGAAATCGGATTATTCCAAAATAACCTACTGCTGGAAAGCCATTATTATTGTGGTGCCCTGGTCGATTCTTCCACTCCGTCTCTGCTCCTTGTTACACTGTATGTTCTTTTTTAGATTAAACGTTATACTTTTTTCAGCAGCATGTGGGCTGTGATAACGGGCCGCGATGCTATTTTAAGGGAGCTAAGGGGTGAGTCACATTAACATTAATCAGATGAACTGCCTGAGAAAAATAAACCTTGTTTGTTTTCCAAGGACTATAACAGAGATGGACGGGGGCCTCTTTGATTGCAGCAGGCATCAGCAGGTGGTGTAGCGGGAGACGGATGTCTCAGTTTCTTTTAAATGAGCTATGCAGTAGTTCCCATTCTCTAAGGCCTGGAAGCCGGCCAGACGCACACCAGGGTCCCTCAATCAGCTCCTAGAGGGCTCTTTCCTTACCTTGACTGATAACAGCGCTGGGGCTGTTACAGCCATTCACTGTGTCAAGTTCTCTTCCCAGCCTGGCACAGCCTCGACCCTCAAACGGCTCACCGTAAAAGCGTGCTTCCTCCATAAAATTTACGCTAGCAGTCGATGCGGTGGCGATAAGTTGCTCGTGTATTCATTGTGTCCCCTCGCCATCTTAACTCCCTCACAGAGGCCTTCAGTGGGTTATTTCACCTTAATGTCACACTACCATTTTTAGCCAAGCATGGACGGGAATGTTTGTCTGGTTTTCCAGTCGTAAATAACGCCTACAAAAAGTGGCTCCCGCTCCTTCCTGCTGGCTGTCCTCTCATGACCCACACTTGACACTCCCCATTTGTCTCTCGGAGAAACGAGCACGTCATTACAATGATTGGCAGCTCGACTGTATTTCTGTTCCCCGTGATGGGACTTCTGAGCAAATGGGCTTTTCCAGTCCTGCCTGTAAAACCCTGCGCCGTTAAATAAACGGATGATGCACCATGGAATCGGTTCAGGAGCCCTGTTCACTCCGCTACAATGGTGTGACTCCAGAGGAATTAAGGGAGAGTGTAGGGGGCGACACCTGTCACGGTTTCACTGGGTCTCAGTGTTCCGGTCCTTACTCGCAAAAGCAAGCTAATTTGCATATGAACAAGAGTCAGCTTCGGTAGTCGCGACCTGTTTCGAGCAGGACTCGTTACTAAGTGTGAACCTGACCATATTAAGCGCTAAGATGAGGAGCGACAGCCATATTTAGCTGTAATGTGAACAGGGCAAAGATATAGAATGGGCTTTGATTTTCTCTCGCTGTTGTCATCTCCAACGGCCATGACTTTGAATTGTGGTAAAAACTATTGTTTTTTCTGTTGTCATTGTCGTCATCGTCGTCTTGATAATTTTCACTAGACATTTTCAGAAGGAGATGTTAATGTAGCCAATCAGCATGAAGACCTTACGCTGAGTGTTTGAATAGTGGTTTTACATGGAGATTGTAGCAAAGCCCGTAGAGGATTAATGAAACAACATAGTTATTGTTTATCAAAGAAGGCATGAGACATGTTGATATCTTATTAAATTTGTATCTGCTAGTCTGCCAGGTTGGCATTGATTACCGTAAGAAAGAAACCAGTGGCTGTTTGCGGTTTGTTAATTGGAGACGAGCCATTCCGACTAACAAGGTAATACAGATCCCCCTGTCTCGACATGCTCATTTCTTAGTTGATTTAACAATTCCATGTCTGTTATTTTGATGTCACTGCCGTATTGATGGGCAATTACAGAAATGTCAGAGATTAACAACGAACATGTTTTTATTTAAATAAGGTCTTCAATGAATCTGTGTTTATTAATTAGCGTTTGATTGAAAATGAGATCTCATACCCGACCAATTTGCCACAACTGCTCAGTTGATACTTAGGGGAAAAAAGCCTACGGTTTAAGATCGGTATGCCTGCATTTAGAGTTTGTTGACTGTTAAAACCCTTTTGATTGGTTCCCTGGTGGACCTTTGACTGTCCCATCATGGACTTCAGTCAGACACCTAGTTTCATGTGCACAATTTGTATTTAACCTGAATAACTTCAGTCGTGATTGAACATTGATGATGCATGACCTCCGAATTCCCGTAACGTCCCTCCCACCTCCCTTCTTGTTTACTCAAAATGTGCCGTATACCATACACACTGCGGGCCCGGCTCTACCATTACAAGCCTTACTTTAGTCAAACAAAGATACTCAAAAGCATAAATAACTCAAAAAAAGGACAACGGCGAGGCAAACTAATGGCAGCCGCTTGCCGTTTCCACAGTGGGGCCTGACAGCGTAAAACCTCTTCTTTCAGTAGGATTTGAAGGGGCACCTGCTGTCGCTACAACACACGCCCCAAACCTGGAAAAGGTCACGTTCCCGAGTCTCCCGAGGGCCACTTCTGTAGTGCTCTTGAGTAATTGTTCCAGTATTAGTCCAGCTGTATAAATGGGTCACGGAAAGTGTGGGTCACCGTACGTTGATCTGCAACAGGACGTCCATTGGACATGCAAGTCATGTGATTTCGGGCAAAGAAGGCCTTTCGCTGTAAGTGAAGATGCAATTAGTATGATCCAGATTAAGGAAAAAAAGCTGTTCTAAGAGAACGTAGCACTGAGCTGTGTGGAGGTGTTCCCTGCTTGTTAAAGCCACATTTAGAAGTAGGAAATTAAAGGACATGTAACATTATGAGACAAATAACAGTTTTTTTTCGGGGGGTGGGGGGGGCAGGGGCTTATTTTAATATAACATAAGTACTGATTCAATTACATGGAAGGAAGCCAGGTTGAAGGTACAGTTTGTACTCTCCACCCCAGTAACCGTGGTTACACACAGAGAGCTTGTTTTTTAAAGTGTAATTTGATTTTGAACGGCAGAATTTAGCACCGTCTCGGAAACTGTCATAGCTGCTGTTTTTTCCTCTCCGGCTAAAGATGTGGACGCTCGGACTTTTAATTAGCACCAATTTTCACCCGGTCTGTGCAAAGCATGTTCCCAGTTCTTGTCCGCATGATCGGATATGATCGTAACGGCGATAAGGCACCTGCAAAGTAAACCTCATGTCAGCCATCTGTTGCATGCAGGTGCTATATAGCAACGGACTATAATTGGACCTTTTTGCCTTTGGTCTGCCTATGACTGCATCATCATGTGACACTTTGGGGGCTTGTCTGGGGTCATGGGGCTCTAGTTTCCGAATACTTTGGAGAGTAAAGGTCAGCGTAGTGATTTGCCCGGATCCCCACTTTAGAGCGCAGAGAGTGGGTGTCCGCTTCGGGTTTCACCCCGTTTCTCTCACCCGAGGTGCTCCCTGGCCACCTGCCACCTCTTTATTGGTGTCCCTGTCTGTATGGCCTTCCAGGGGTTTCCTCGGCCCTTCCCCTGCCTGCCGGCATGCGGCCGTTTAGGAACCGAGCCCACGGTGTGTGGTTTGGCCAATGTACAGCACAGAACCAAGGGAACCCAAGCGAGTGACATGTATGTAATCAAATGGGAATGTTATGGACGTCAGTCGTAAGGCTCTCTCTCTGTTTCTTTCTCTCTCTCCCTCTCTCTCTCTCTCTCTCATTCTCTGTCTCTCTCTTTCTGTTATTTTATGTGTCTTTGCGCGTCTCTCTGTCTCTCTCTTTATCTCTCTTTCTCCCCCTCGCTCCATCTCTACCCCCCCATCTCTCTTTCTCTCTGTCTCTCTCCCTCTCTGTCTTTCTCTCATAAATTTGCCTCCATGCAAAGGAATAGGTTGCTGAATGTGTACAAGTAATAGTGCAACCTATTGTGTTTTTCCCCCCTCCTCACCTAGCTAACGACGCAAACACATAAAGCGGCTTCGGCTTTATAATGACCTGCTCGTCGGATTCCGGGCTTCAATATATCAGCTGAACTTGTCAGGCAGCCGGGCTTAAATAATGCACGCGGCCCCTCCGCGTTCCCTTCTCTCAGCTGCGACCGGAGCGGACAGTAAATAACCGAGCGGATCGATATCTGCCCCGCTGCCCCCGTGTTCTCCGGCAACCTGGAATGAGGGGCCATTTGTTCATTTTCTCATCTTCTTTCTTTCACTGCCCCAGAACAAATCAGCAAAGAACGTCCAAGGACTGAACCGTCCGTACGACGTGTGCACGTTCATATGTGTGTGTCTGTACATGTGTGTGTCCCTACCTGTTGAGTGTTTATGTCAGTTGTCTGTGACTCAGGGCCTTAATTTAATGTCTGTGGTTCGGAGAAGGCCCGGTGTTGTAGTGACCAGGGACCAGGCAACTGCAGTGCCAGGCAGCCTCAGACGTGAGATTGGATGGCATCACTGGAACCATACTGACCAGACATCCCACCCCCATTTTTTTCTCTTGTCGAATACAATGCCATCTAGGCCTAGCTAGTTCGTAATACTGTCATCTGTTGGTTCAACAATGTGCTGGGCACCTACAGACTGCTAGCAGTTGTCAAATGACAGAGAAAATCAAAGCCCATTCTATATCTTTGCCCTGTTCACATTACAGCTAAATATGGCTGTCGCTCCTCATCTTAGCGCTTAATATGGTCAGGTTCACACTTAGTAACGAGTCCTGCTGGAAACAGGTAGCGACTCTTCCACGAGCACACCTGAGCTGCAGTGCTGCTTGTGCAGGTGTTCCGTATGGCACGATTAGCAATTCTGTACTGAGGACTAAAAAAAAATCATTAAATGTTTTTGCCTGAAAACAAGTACATTTAAATATTTGATTCAATATTTGAAACGTGTCGCCACAACGGAAATTCAGTACGTCATTGGCGTCTAAAGTTATTTCTCAGTTCAGAAAGTTCAAGTTCAGAAAAAAAATGTTTGTTTTATAATTACGTGGCTTAAACTGAAATGTCGCAAACAGCACGCTAATTATATTTCCAATTAAACTGTGTAATGTTATTAATTGGATGATTACTTTTTTATATTAATTAGAACTGAGAGGGGGGCCTCTGTTTAGAGGCTTCTTGAGGGACAGGAAGAGAAGGTGTACAGAGTGTCGAGCATTGTGAAAGTGGAGATTTTCTGTGAAAGTTCAGGATAAAAAGGGTTAGTGTTTCAGAGGCAATGTTTAGTTTTTCTGCACTTTCTGCCTAAACAGCAAGGCAAAAGCAGCAAAAACTAAACATCGCCTCTGAAATTTGTTTGGTACTTGGACTAATGAAGTGCTTGGAAACTGTTCATTTCGCTTGTTCATGACAAACAGCAGATGTGAAGTAGCGTGCTCTTAACTGCAATCCTACAGCTAGTCTACCCTGCTGACTCTCGACTAGGACTGTGGATGGTTGGAAAATGCAAGCCAGCGTTGATTGTGATTACAGCTGAAATACTGCTGACACATTTGAGACTCGGGGGAATTTATGTGGATATACTTCTGCAATCTAAGTGGTGTGGTCGATTCGAGTTGGAAAAGCACTGGGATGGTGGTCAAAACTGGCCTCTTTTGGGTCCGCCTATGTCTGTAACTGACTTGTTTCGGGACAGGTGAATCACATTACTCTTAACACCATTTCAGCCATGTCATTCCATATTTCCTCACCTATGTGTTCATTCCTCTATAATTCCTACGTGACAGCGACACCTGCTGGACAAGCAGAGAAACGGCTTCCTGTCACTCTCAGCACCTCTCCTGCCCCAGTTGCCCTCCTTTGGGAAACCGTTTGCCCTTAGTCTACACAGTCACACCTGAATGAACATAACTGCAAAACTGCAACTGTTCCCTCCTGCACCGACACCTGCTCACTTTAGCAAACCATAAGACGCAAATGAAGACACGCACAGATTAAAAACACCCACATTTTAATGCACCGGGAAGTAGCCGTCTGTGGTTTTGACTTTTGTTTTTCCGAGAGACGGTAAAACAATGTGGTTGTGTTCGGACAGGAGATAACCTTCACCGTTTCATCCAAATGAGGTATTATTTGCCTGTCATTGTTCTGATACAGGGGGAGAAGGTTAGTGTACTCTTTTAGAGACCAAATTATACAGGAGACACAGGCTTCACACTGTGTGTTACAAAAGAGAAAAAAAGAAAGCCTGAACCCACATTTCAAACCGTTGTAAAGCTTCATTACTTTCACCACATCCGTAACCAAATGACGCCAGCAGTATAAATACATAAATGGAATTGTTTTCCTGTGAACAATAGTTTCTACCTAAACCAGTTAGAAAAGTTCTACAATATAATGTCCAGTGGTAAGCAGGGCCAGAAACGCATCATTGTCATGGTGTGTGTGTGTAGTCTTTTTTTCTATCAAAGTCTGCCATACGTATTGATCTCATGCCCTTTTTAGTACTTAAGATATTTTACCTGTCTCTTTGATAGGAGGAAGATGATGTTCCCAAAACATGACCTAGTTTTAAATACACACACCCTCTAACACACAGAAAAAAAAAACATCTTGCATTGTTTTAACAACATCATAGAGTTCGGAATGGTTTAAAATTGGAAATGGTGAAATTCTATTTCACTGAAATATTAAAAGCTAAGAAGGCAGGATTTTTTTTTACCCAAACTCATGTGGAAATGATTGTAATGCAGTGCTTCTGTCATCTCCGCGGCTTCCATAAATTTGACTGTTTTCCAGATTTTTAATTGGAGCTGAAATAAATAACCTGACCTATTTAATTGGTAAGAATGTATATTTGTACACACTGTGCGTCTATTCACAAGGTGGCCTTGAGCTGAATTTGTATATTATTATTATTCCTGTTTTCAAAAACAGGCACGTGATGCTTCCTGATTGAAGAAATTCTAAGGGCCTGTTTAAACGTCTTGTGATTGACCATCACATTCGGATAACTGTCATACCATGTCAATCAAGTCATACCAATTTAGTCAAGTGAAACCTTATAGAATGCAGCTGTGAAGTGAGACGCACACTGGTGCAATGGGCACTGTGATCCCTTGCTGTCGGTTTTCCGAACAGGGGCAGTGCTGTTTTCTAAGTGTATTTCAGTGTAGCTGCGGTTACAGCTGTTTAATTGGATTAATTGAGAGCAGACAGCCTTCCCAGAGAGTGAACAAGCGGCCTCATGCTTGCTAGGGACTTAGAGAAGTAGTGACTTGGCCTATGTTTATTCACTTTTATCTTGTTGGTCCCCTCCTGCCCTACCGAACTTGTCTCATACACTTACTAGTCACATGCGCCTATTGAACCTTTTAAAATGTCCTGCATGGTATAAGTGTCGCGTTCTCTAAAAATTCATTACTCGGACTGAAGGACAAAGCACACTGCGGTCAGATTGAACTGTGCCTCTACGACTTATCACCGGATGCCAAGTTGGTATCGGAATCCCCTTTTCCTAGGGCTGAAATGGAACTGAAAGGTTTTGCGGCTATCGCACAACAAGACATTGTGCATTGTATTAAAACCTGCTAGAGTCCTCTAAACCCCCTGTAATCACTTGTTTGAGGAAGCCTCAACAAATGTCCTCTTTTAAAGCACTCCTTACGCCACATGAATGCCTTGCAGGACTGTGTGAACAGACTATGGCACTGGAAGATTTGCTTCTGTTTTTATTTTAATAAGCCGCCTTATTTCCGCAAGCACTTCCACTCGCCGTTTGCAACGATGCTAACACCCCATGTTGGACTCGAACGAGGGATGTGGCATTTGCACTTACATAAAGCACCTTAAAAAGCCTGCGCCGTGTGCTTTCTTGTGCCGGGGATGTTGGGGATTCATTGAAGTTAAAGAGCATTTGTTTCAAGGTTCATTGGCATTTAATCTGAAGGAATACGGTATGCTTGCCAGGGAATTTATTCTTTTGTTCAGTATGCACATCATGAATAAGAAGTAGATGTTTTTCTATGGGAATTGAAAAAGGGGAAAAAAGAAAGCCAAACCAAAGACGGTGAAATTGTTTTAAGGACTCCCTCCCGCCTTCCCCTCCCGTTACAACTAAGTGCACGTACAAGAGTATTGCTGAGCAGTCTTTATTATTCAAAAGATATTGATAAGATGTATGTCTTATTCAGGCATCTTGCTGGCATGAAGAAAGCCCTTATAATCTCTGATTTTCGCTTCAGTGCTCAAGCATTCAGTCCACAAAATCCCCTTTAAACAGTATCCCTATGTCTTACAAACTGTTTCCCTATGAACACTGCTGTTGCTTGTAGTAAACAGGTCTTCAGTCTGAGTCTTTTGGGAGTGTAGTGACTATCAAAGTTCATAGGGAAAACCTTCTCTTTTTCGGCAGGAAGATAATGCTGTATTTCACTTTTCTTTAAACAGACATGTCAGTAGAGCGCAACGGGACATGGATCACCGTTTTCTCTGTGAAATAAGTACAAAGCCGCATTATTCAATAACTCGCCATCTCTCGCCCCTGATGCTGGAAGTGCAGCCGAAGTCGCTCCGTGCGACAGAAAGGACAGAGGGGGCCTCGTTCGTAACGTTTTGTTGCCCGTTTCCCTCTCTCACTCACGCCAGACAAACCCCCTCTGCTTTTACCAGGCTCCTTCTCTGCAGAGCAAACCCTGTGACTCTGATTTCGGACACCCGAGCGCTGCTTTTTCCTCAGTCGTCAAAAAGTGGGTGACCAGGCAGCCACCCCGCTCGCCGTCTCGGACGGAATTCCGATTCCCGTCGAAGTGTGCACCCGCGGCCGTGCCCCGGGGACCCTGGGTGGATCAGGTCTCAGCCGATATCATTGACGGCAGCGGGAGGTGAAGGGATCCCAGCGGGATTGGCCGGGAATGCCCTGTTGCCATGCAAACCACCTTTGTGCTCAGATTATGCTGCAGGAACCATTGTGGGGGCACGTCGCCGGTAGAACTACCATTACCACGACTCAGGTTGCCTATATGTCTGAATTTTTGCTGTTTTGCTGAAAACTGAAGGACTTGTTGGAAGCCTACAGTTGCATCAATGCAAAATCTGACACAGGCCCTTTGTTATGTAGAAAGTAAAACCCTTTCAAGGAGAGACCCAAAAAATGCAATTTTCTACTATCTGTTTTGGGGTGCACGGGATGAATCACTGAAAGCCGAACAAAACATTGTGGAAATCAGTAAAAATGGGAAGCAATTCTCTTTCTTATTCATGTGAAAAATGATTCGCCGTTTGGCACAAAAGGCCTTCAGACAAGGTTCTTTAAAGTGCCCGAAATGAGCCGTTGTGGATGTCAGCGAGTGGATAAGGAGTAAGCCAAGTTTAAAGGCAAAATTAGTTGCATATAATGGGAGCATTTCATCGCTTTTCAAAGCTGTGAAGATGGGTTGATATTAACAGTATAAAAACATTCCTCTCCTCGTCTCTGCGCGATAATGAACAGAGAGTGCTGGCCGTAAGAGCCCCTGTAATATGATTTAAAAAGATTTTCCGCATTTAAATAAAAATATATATGAATCACTGTTCATTTATATTCTTGTTGTGTGTTTAGCAGCGTCCGTCATGGTGCCTTTTTCAGACTCCACTGAAGTGAATTCAAGAAGCGTTACGCTGCCTACACTTTGTTTCTAGACCAGCTCTGTCTCTTGGCTCATCCCAGCGCTACTGGACCGGTTTCCCCTCTTTGGCTATGTGTTGCAAGACTGGGCCATCTGTTTTTCTGCACCCTGCTTGGGGGGTTATACCCAGGGTTGCCAGACCTACAGTAAATGTAGAGGGATTAAAAAAATTAATTGGGGACATTTTACAGTAAAAATGTATAGGAGTCAATTACATATGAGGGATTTTAAGAGGAGGTATGGTGGACAAATTGTGAGTAATTTGTAATCGAGTCAATTGAAGAAGGGGGGATTTGGGGAATTTTCAGGCATCTGGCAACATTGCTTCCACCAACAACTTGTAGCGCTCATGCAAGTTCTGTGCCATTGTGGAGTCTGAAACATTTTCTGGGTAGATTATTTAATTAATTTAACAAGCTGGTTTAGGATGACGCCCTTGATTATGCTCCAAATTGGTATTTGATTAGTCTTCCTGGAAACGTTAAGGACAAGCTTATTTTTCGTCCATTTTTACGAGATCAGGAACAAACAGGGGTTTTTCTCACTAATATGTGCCAGTATGTATCTGTGGTCTCGTGAAGTTCTTTGTGAGTGATACCCACCCCTTATAAATGTGCCTCAAACAGATGCACAAAGACTCAGGGCTTGGAGAGGCCCAGGGTAGCGGTCTCCTGGGACACGCTTACTACAGCAGGGGATTTACACCCCAACGTGTCGATCCCCTGAGTTAATGAGGCCGACTGTTAGACACCCATTATTTCCTGGCAACACACTGAGAGAAACCCAGCAAAACATTGTCACACATTATAGTATTACAGGCACCCCTCTGTACTGGACTCCACACTAATTATATAGTTTACCACTTATATACTTTATATAGTACCATGCATTTTACCACACACATATGACTTATAAAAACTGTCATTTTGCTATAGTATTGGTGAAAATAAGGAGGTATAATATATGCTAAGAACATATACACGTCAAGCCCTTTAATTAATAATCTGTTGATAGATTTAATTATGATATTTTTTATCTAAAGCTTATCAAGACGACCTAGAATTAAATGACAAACCACTCCTGTATCCATTTTCAGATGGCATGATTAGATTTTATAATGCAATTTATGGGGTCTAAATAGTGTAATGAGATGCATATCTCAAAACAAAGTAATCCAACAGCATGCTCAAATGTAGTGGGGGAAGAACATTTGGTATTTCTTTTAATTAAATATTTAGAGTTTCTTTGTAATTAAAAAAGTTGTTTCTTTCTATTCCGATTGTATCTTCGCAGTGCTTGAGTTCTAAATGAAGTTTGAGTCTCGCTCTTCTGTTGACATAATTACAGAAGACTGGCTGAGACTCCCATGACCTCACGTACGTTTCTTATAATAAAAAGTAGAAACAGTTCATTGTTTTGGCCGCGCACTCATGCATTCACAATGTAACATAGCATGAGCTTAAAATAAATATGTCAGTGCAATTAAAATCCAGATGTGGTTAATGTGAAGGTTTTTCCCAACTGGCTGGGGGCTAATAAGGTCATGTGAGGCCCTAGACCAGTTCCACCACCTTGATTACCTCTCACAGACAAGATAGTCTGAAAAGCAGTGAGGACCTAATCCTCGCTGAAGGTGTTTCACTATAGCTCCTCATAGTAGGAGTAGATTGGAAGCCAAAGTCAATTTCACAGCGGGGCAAATGTTTCTGCAGGCAGGCCATTAGGTCGACAGCAGTGTTCGGGGGGACCTTTTAAAGGGGCATGGCCGGTTGCCATATTGCGAGCGAGATGTCTTCTTCCAGCTGCAGGAGAGACCACCTGTGAGAGCGGGATGCATTGAAACCACTCAAGGGTGGTTTCCGGCCCTGCGCTCGGCTGACAGATAGTGTTAGGCAGCGCATGTCCGATTTACCACACGGGGCACATTATTAGAAGCAGCAAAGTGGTGAAGGTGGGGGCTCAAGCTGGTGGGGCTAACTCAAGGAAGGAAGCATCTCTGCAATGTTATGCAACAGACAGCATATGAGGTCTTCCTTTCCTGCAAGTGTGACTGTCTTCAGTGGCACCTTTCTGTGTCGAGACTGACTGAACGCTCTCACCCGTAGATTTAAACGTTTTCGTTTGAATAATTCTTCTTCTTCGTCTCAGACTAGTGGCTCTGATGCATATCATAAATTGTGTTGATTCAATTGTATACAGGCACACAAGCACGCACAGCTCTAGTCTGATTCACAGGACTGACACAAGACCCCAGGAACCACAAGGGAAGAGATCAGTGCCTTCACACTACTTAATGGAGTGCTTTCTTTCAGTGTTTTAATTACTTTTTAAAGCAATCATTTTACTATTCTCAGTTAACTTTTGACAAAGTTTATGATCACGAGGTTTGTATTATTCTGGAATTGACCAGTTACCCTTTGTGTTATGAAGTGCAAAGATTCAATTGGTGAGCAGTTGAATGAAAGCAATATGAAATCACCATTTTCCATCATCAAAGGGCTTTCCGGCAACTCTGAAGCCCTTCAGAGCTTTAACCCTTTAAGATATAAGATGTTCTTAACTGAACATTCTAATGCTGATTGCAACATTCCAAAAAACCTATTCTTCAAAGGGTTAGAATAGAATAGAATAGAATAACTTTTATTTTCCCGTTAGGGAACTTCAGTTGTAGCCACCAGCTAAGACATAGACAGTGGGGCAGACCCACAACACACAAACAAACATATCAAATAAAGACATTCAATAGAATCATTGCATTAATCAAACTAATTAAGTGAATTAAAGTGGAATACAGCCAAACATTGCCCCCGCTGTCCCGAGATGTCCCATGTCATCAAGCAGTCCAACACACAAACTTCGCCTCCAAAACTTTCCTCCATAGGCTACATGCAGTGTCGCGGTCTCTGTCCACTGTCTAAACGGAGCTCAGCCTTCCCAGTCGCCGCCTCACTCCTCCCCGCATTATCTTCTCCTTCCCTTCCCTGGTGGCCTTTTGAAGATTGCCTGCAGTCCTCGATCAGTCCTGACATCTTCAACTCCGTTGAAGAGCGACGGTAAACTTTGTGGCTGCAGATCCAACGGACATTCCCGAGCATATGTTGCGAATGCGTCTCCATGGTGACGACCACAAACGAAATTATCCCGACTAGACAATTTGTCAATATTATTAAAACGAGCAGCAGGAGTGCCCTGAACAATCTCCAGCCCACTTTCCCGTCCCACAACAGACACACAGCGCATGAAAAAAACAAAAGACAAAAGCCTGACACAACAAAATACATTAAAATTAACAAACACGAACACGAGAGACAGCTGGACTACATGTCGCCATTACAGCGCCACGTGACGTGATTTAAGACATTGATCTCTTCCCTTGTGTAGGCACAGTAATGCCTGGGGTCTCACGGCAGCCCTGCAATCCAGACGAGAGCCGTGTGTGCATGCGTGCCTGACCGGCAGTGTGTGGCAGGTCTGTGACCCAGCGGTCTTCATATATCACAGGCCAGCATTGCTTTAAAGCCAGCTCGTCCTTGACCCGCCGCCTCCCGTTGATAAGCACGCGCTTATTCTCAGAGACAGTAAATCCTGAACGGCCAGAATGCGACTGAGCAAACCATAAATAAAGAGCGCTGATTCATGAGTGGGTTAATAGGGCAGGCTCCTCCATCAATGTGAATGACCCACCTTCACCTTTATAGCCCCTATCCTCGTATTTTATACACCGCTGTTCAGGCTGTTCATGGGTTTTGTTAACGCTCCCCCCTGCAGGTTCACGCTCAGCAGTGACCTCTGCTGGACGCTATGTAGCTCGTCCCCTTAATATTGGGAAAATGAAGCTTCATGAAGCCCATAGTGAGTGGAAAGGTTGTGGTCGATTCCATTTCAGTTCAGTCAATTCAGAAAATTTACTGGAATTGAGTAAATGAGGATTTTTCAATTAAATCATTGTATTTCAATTCATTTCCAGAACTGAAATGGAATTCATCCTAACTCTGGTGGGTGGAGTTAGACAATTCTTTCAAGAGTTGAACCAATTAATATGAACCAATTAAAAGACCTTTCTCTTCATATCAAAACCCTTTGGTTCAAACCAGGGACTCACTGATAACAGATGAGCACACCACCCAATATGGGATTAATGAAGCCTTACTCTACCATCATTAGTGGTGGTGGGGCAGGCAAGCTGTGCCACCACCTGGACCTTAAAACTGAGGACAAAGAAAAGTATGACCTCCCAGGTGGTATGTTCAGGTCCTGCATCCTGACTGTGTCGGTGCCGACTGTGGCCCGGAGTAGTGATGACAGTGAGGTTTCAGGAACCCCATTATGGGTGGAACTACAATGAGTTGTCAATCACTGATTTCTTTGAACCAATGAAAATGCTTTGCTCTTTACGCCAAAACACAACAATGATTGCCGACAGCATACAGACGTTCTGCTCATTTTTGGTTTCATAAAGCCTTGTTTTTCCATTGCTGGTTGGGAATTTTTCTAGGGTGACATGTAAATGACCGCAGCTTCATCCTTGGAAGGCTTGGTATTCCCCATTTAATTGCACATTCACGAATCCTCTAGCCATTTTGACAACTGCAGTTAGTGTACACCAGCTCTGCCATACGGTCCTCCAATACATTGGCTGTGCAGCTCAGATGGGACACTACAGAATGACTGGCAGTATGCACAGAGAATGGCTGCTCTCCCAAAAAGGAGTGTACAGCAGTGATGGGGATGGGAGGTACAAATGCGATTGGCTATTCAAAACTGGGAGGGAAGCAAAAGAAGGGTTAAAAAGTTGTTAGAAACGAAAGAAAAAGTGTTTAGAAGAAGCTTCATTGTTTTGAACCGCAGGGCACTCCAAGTACTCTACGGTCCGGTTAGTCCAGTTTCAGTATCGTAAATGTCGTAAACAGCCAAACCGTACTATTTACAGTAAATGAGAGAGCAACACCTGTTTTTTCTCTGTCTGTCAGGCCACCAGCAGCACCCCAGGCCAGCCCGAGGATGAGCTGGACCGCCTGACGAAGAAGCTGATCCACGACATGGAGAACCCCCCGGCTGAGGAGTACCATGGTGAGAGAGCCCCTGCCCCCGGCTGTAAACGGAACACCCCCCCCCCCCCCCCTCCCACCAATACCGCTGGCTCAACGTCCACGTCGTTTGTCTGCACTCGCGTCAGTGCGTTGCTGTGTCGTCCTGGCCCTCTTCCCACTCGTCACCATGACCCAGTAATTTCCACTTTTGGGGTAAGCCTTTTTTCCCGTAGCGCGTTTGCCGTCACTCGGCCAAGCGCAGATTGCCCCCGGCGACAGCGACCTCACAGGAAAGTGGTTAGTCGTCCAGAAATGCACAAGAGATACGGTGGCGTGCATGCCCGTTGAAAAGGGCCCGGGCAGCTGATGAGTCAAGCTCAATATAGCTTGTGAGTCACACCCCCCCCCCCCCCCCCCCCCAAACTCCAGATGAAAGAACCATAGGCCAAGGACCCAGTGCATTTACCCTGACCCCACAGCTCATGTGCATGTGCATATCAAACTCAGTGAGAGCCCAGGCCTCTCTCAGCTTGTCATGGATAATCTGAATTCATTGTTATTGCATTCTCGACAAGAGAGATCCTCTGGGCTTTCTGGAATTGGGACTCCAAAACCTCCTTCTTCTCCCCTCCTCCAACAAGGAAACGACAAGTTAGCAGCACTCTCTATTTTCGTTAAACAGCAATGGCTAAAGAAAAAAGAAAATCATTAGAATTTTATGAGAGGCTACGCTAGAATTAGGCCGGTGCGCGTCAGCCAATTTCTAGTAAAATCCAGAGAGGAAGGACGGAAGGCCCCGAAAAAATCTGTAGAACTGCAGGGAAAAGTCACATAAACTCCACTCCATGTTGTTTCCTCAGATGAATTGGAACAATTATGTTCTTAATTGGTCCTCAGTGACAGAAGGAAGCATTTGATGCTTAAGCCTTGAGCTCAGTACACAACAAAGTCACATTTGTTTTACAGGCTTGATTTGTCAGAGTCTTCCAAGGATAACATTATGATACTGATACACAAAGTACCACTTGAATATATGCTGAATTTCCAGGAATAAGAACAGACAACAGATGCCGCATATTTTCAGCAGACGCCCAAAGGGAACCAATCAGAACATAAAAATCCCATTTATTTGAATTTATGCAAGACATAATGGCCAACTATTATTGACAGCAAGTACAATTTCTACCTACTACAGACGAGCGTTGAACGACCTATTGTTGGGAGCAGATAAAAATGTGTGGGAGTGAGTTTTCAGGCATATGTCGAGCTTGGCAATTATGCCCGCACATATGGGCGGTGAAGTGAGATCAGTTTACGCACATTTCTAATTATCATATAAATAGATATTTTTGGTTCGCCTGGCATTCATTTACAGCCGGCGCATGTCACGGCTCATACAATGGGCCGTCTCTCCCCCGCCCCCCGGCTGAGGTTTCTGTGATGGACCGGCGTATTGAAATGAGGATATGTGAAAAAATGGGGATGTGGACAGACTGGACCTCAAGCCGTTTCACTCTTTTTCAGCCCGAGGGACCGTTGCCTTTGCAAAAGGGAAGGTCTTCTTTTGGCAGGCCAGAGGCCGACAGGTGCGTTCTTTGCAGAAGTACAGGAGGGAAAAAAAAGAAAATCCCGCTGCCCCAAGCTGTGCTGGACAGCGGGTTCTCCTTCCCGAAATTCGCTTCCTCTCGGGTTGTTCCAATAAACAGCGAGAGAAGCCCGACCACAGCCGTACCGACATGTCTTGTGGTCAGGCATTAAACGCGGAAGTCGGCTGAGGCCGGAGGGACTATTCCCCACCACAAGGCAGCGTGCTCGAAAAGAGGGCCCCGTCCTGTTTGGTGGCCCTCTGCGTCCCCTGGTAAACATCAGGTCTCACCTTCTCAGAGGGCTTGAGAATAGACGAGGGAGAAAACCTCCCCAAAATCTACTTGATTGAGTGATAAATGTGCAGACCCATTGGAAGACATGGGAAGTGACCACGTCCCTCTGAAGGACGAGGCATCTCCCACCTGCTGTCATTTCTGCTGTATTGACGGACTCGCCGTCTCTGACCACGGCTGATATTTTCTCTGCAGTCTCCCTCAGAGCTGGAATGCCCTCTTAACAGAACCGCGTAAATCGCATCCTCCGCTACTCAAAAATCACATTAGCTGTGTTAATTAATGCAAGACAAACACTATTTGTAGCCTCTCTGGTTGTGAGAGGTTTTCGTCTGAATTTGATGAAGGCTGTCCCTGCTGAGAGCTCGTACGAGCGGTCGACCCTCCCTGCCCCCGAAACGCTCCAACCGCTGTTCCACTGTTCACAACTAAAACCTGTTAGATCGCCTGCATCCAGTGCCCTGCATTTGAACCGGGTCAGCTGATGCCAGCGACCAAAAAGAATGCGGACAAAAAGAGAAAGCACGGAGCCAAAAAGGACATAAAGGAGATTAAAACTCCTGTGTTGCGAGTTCTGTCTCGTTTCCCTCAATCCCAGCCAAAGCGCCTAATTGGTTTGCTTTAGACCATCGCCAAAGAAATCCCTCTGGCCTAGTAGAGCAGGCAGAGTAATTTCGCCGGATCGGCTTCTGAAGCTCCTCTGCCATCCTTTCAGTGGACATCTGCTGCAGTCCTCGAGCACCCTGCGATTCGCTAGCCTCTGGTCGCAAGCAAATGCCCGCCCACCCGGCGAAGGTCGCCAGACTCGGCCATAGTCGAAATTAAGCGGGTAGCGCGTAAACTAACATAGCGATGGCGAGTCAGAGATGAGAGAGTCTGCCACCCCCCACCCCCATCTCGCAATGAAGAAGCCTGTGCAGGATACAGAGCAGGAGGCTGGCTGACACCAGAGAGCTAAGCCTGCCTCCTTCCGCAGAGGGGCTCCACAGAAGCTACGTATTTGGAGACTTGGGGGCTCTCTGTCGGAGGAGCAGAGACGCGCTCGGCTCCCAAAACGCACATCCCCGGTTGATTTGTTTACACGTTATCTGTCAGCGCTTCACGCAATCAAGGGCAATAGTAAAATAACTCCTGTCCAGAGGGCCTTTCTTGCCAGAGCAGATCACAAGGGCTTTGCAATTACAATATATCTATAGTTTTTTTTTGGAGGGGGTAGAGGGGGGGGGGCGGGGGCTGAGTGGGGTGGGGTGATGTGTATTGGACCCAGGGCTATTCATTAACATGATTAAACAGAGCTAGGCCGTGATCTCTTTCAACTGGACTGTATCTTTGTCCTCGTGCTGCTAAATTTTATTAGTGCTGCTAATGTCTTTGATGGGCTTCCAATCAAACGCATCTGTTGTAGCACTTTTTATGAGCCTGGGCTTTCAAATGACTCCAAGGGTTATTCAAGGCACCGGGGAATAAAAGAAGACCTTGTTCTCTTGCTTCGATGTTCAGAGTACAGTTCTACAATGAGGGATTTTAAAACTATGGTTTGGATATGTTAATGCCCACCGATGAGCACAGTAGTTCTCTCTATTCTCCCTCTCTATCTCTCTCTCTCTCTCTCTCTCTCTAATACATACACACACACAAACTTTCATGCACACGCACACGCATTAGGAAAACCACAATGAAACGGTGTCTGTTTGCAAACAATGCGTTCTATGTTTGTAATCAGTGTTCCGTCTGCAATCAGCGTTGTTTGTTGTCAGCCTTATGCCTGAATCAGTTTTCTGTTTGAACATGCAAGCGAAAACTGGAGAGGGAAGGAGGGAAGCCGGCGCTAGAGGTAGCCGGTTGTCGAGGAAATGCAGTTATCCAGCAGGAGCCCAACGCACTGGCTCCGTTTCAGGGGCTTCATTTAAACGTTGATGATTAGTCTTGACTTAGAGTTTTAGATTGGATTTGGTGTCCCTGAAACAGCATTTTTAATGTCAGCATCCCTCATATTTAATCCCACTTAGGTTTCGAGGAGGTGTACCGTGTTAGAGGAAATTTAATAAGATGGGGCAGCTTAATCTGTGCCTCGTAGCCGCCTGGCCTCAGGTGGCACCAACACGTGTGGGTGCTTCTTAAAGAACTAAAAGAAAAACCCTCCTCCGTTTCTACAGAGGACACATTTCTAACGCCAATCATCAGCGCAGAGTTGAGTGATTAAAAACCCAGGTCAATTATTTATCAATACATTAGTTTGACACTAAATTATTTTAAGCATTAGTTTATTTGTTACATCTTTGCGACGAGAGGGAAAACGCCAGGACTGATGCAGTGCCTTGTAACACTAGCCGGAAGCAGCCTCCGTATTCAAACCACATATTTTATTAAATCTTCAGGAGGAGAGCCCCTTGGAGGTGTTCCAAAACTGTGAGGCTGCTCGGAAGGGCCCTCAAGGACCAGCCAAGGTAAATGGGTCAGGGTAGCAGCGAAAGTTTTCGGCTCGCGTGCCGTGTTCAAACACAGACTGTATTTCTTTAAAAGAAAATAAAGCCTCACAAGTTAATGTATTAATAGGATTTCCGTTAGACAGCTTTGCGCATTGTCCTAGATACTTTGGTTGAATGCATTTGCATATTGCTCAGTTGCCTTCAGCAAACTCCGAGGAGTTTGCTTTTAAATTCGCTCCCACTTGTGTCTGTCAAAACAAGTGGAACGCGTGCTGTGCTGAAATGTTGTAACCTCAGCCCAGGTCAGCCCTTAAAACCAAAAGGCACAGCCACTACACAACGTTCCTTCAGCGATGTGCTTTCCAGGCCAGTACAGTAGATCCTCTGGATATGCTGTAGCTGCAGCCTTCATTCTTTCCAGCTCTACCTTTGACATCCGCCATTTTAAAGTTGCGTCCTCGGACTGATTCCACCTGTTCCACGTGCTTAGCGGACACTTTGTTCGAGGTCCACTTGAGCATTAATACGTTGTTTTTATTGAATTTTTTATTGTAGTACAAATTTGGGTGCTTTTTTCCATCGTCATATAATTTTCGATCTTATTTTATCTACAATGATTAGGGAATGTATATAGCACAAAGTCGAGCAGAAGCAGTATTGTGTGTTTGTTTGGCTGATGGTGCAATTATGTTAATCTGAAGCAGCAAACGGTAAAAGTGAAGTCATTCAGTAATTCGAGCTGCACTGGACTGTAAGAAATGTGAGATCATTGCAGTCATTGCGGTTGGCTATTGGGCAACTGCAGCAAGATTAGGATTCCCAAGTATTAGCCAATGCGACGAAACACCTCGGGACCAAAACACACTACACAGGATGTGGCGGGCTTTAAAAATGAGTCAGTACGGACGGTAACCAGACATGAAAATAACAATTTGTGTTTTTACAGCAATAAGAGCAACAAAACACCCCCTCTCCTCTTCCTAAAAAAATAAATTAAAAAAAGATGAAGGCGGAGCAGTGTTTTGAAACGACGGGAGATTTACGAATACAATATCAATCTGGGCGTCTGCTGTCAGCCCATTGTATTGTTTTTAATCCTGTCACACAGTGAGGGAGGTATATTGACAGCAGAAAGGCAGAGTTGAGTGGATTACCCGTTATCTACTTACATACAGGTGTTTTATTAGATCGAAAGGGATACGAGACACCGTGGAAATCTAAAAGTCAAAACGCCATTGTGTTTAAGATCAGCGGAAAGTACTTGAGGTAGACTAAATTCTGAAGAACAGGAGCCTGTCAGTATTTGTACTGAGTATGTTGCAGTGGTGAAATGCTAACAATTTTAGCGCATGCTGCTTCACATCCTCCACTGGTGGTTCAAGGAGCCTGTGGCGGTAAGTGTAACAGTGGCTGAGAGCTGAGCCGAGGGAGTTTTCCCTCCCTTGTGTTTTGCGTTCTTATTTTTTGGCCCTGTTGTTGGTTTGCGATTCATCCAGGCCTGGCTGTTGTGACCTCTGCCACATTGCTCTCTGATCTCGGAGCCCCGTGACAGCCCGCGCCGCGCGGGTTGACGGCAGGTGAAGCCCGGCAGCGCGCCGCTAACGTGCCTCGCTGAGACGTCTCCACTGAGCCCTGCCAGATCGGCTTGCCGCGCGAGCCCAGCTGGAGCCCCCCGGCCACTCACGTTGCTCCGTTTCAGTGTGAGCGATTGACCCCAGGATATAATGTACATGGCACTCCCCACGGATGCACACACGCACATACATACATGCATGCACATACACAAACACAAACACGCACACAACACAAGCACACACATTCATCCTCAAAATGCCCCTGATCACACACACACACACACACACACACACATTCGTCCTTGGAACACCCCCCTACCCCAACAAATCCACTCATCCTCAAACTGCCCTCACCCCTCACCTCTGCACTCTCTTAACCCCCCCCCCCCCCCCTCCCCCACCAATGTCCCCTTACCTGCCAACATTCCCCTTGCTCACTTTTCTTCTGGCAGCTGTCCGCATCACATCTGTCAACATGTTTCCAAAAAAATGTAACCCTTACCCGCTGACCAAACCAACCCACCTCCGACATACACACACACACCAGAGGTGTGACGACTCGGGCAGTAATGCAATGCGGCAGGAGCTCCCGATTCCCCAGCACCGCGGCCCTGGCGGTTCCACCGGATCATTACTGCCTGACATTGGGAGCGATTGCAAAGGAGAGACAGGGGCTGATATGGAAGAAGCGCTGGGAGACTGAGGCGCGGGACTGAGATGACAGAGATTCCCTCTGTCACGTCCAGGCCCAAGAAGGCAAGAGAATTGTACAATCAGACGGAAGGGGCCCTTGAAGCGGGGGATGAATGGTACTGAAGGGGAAGGGGTAAGAGTGGCTTACTTTAATATTGGCTCCCGGCGATTCAGCCGCCCGCGGTCAGACTCACTCTCCCCTTTTTAACATTCAGTGGCCTCTCCATTTGTTTACATCCATAACTAAGCGTAAACAATTTAGCCTGACATTCTTCCCGTCTTTTTAAAACACGTCGCATCCAGTCAATGTCGCATCCCGAGTTTCCCCCCTACCCTATCTGAAAATGGACCTGAACTCTTATTGCAGAATATAGTTGTTTGTCGGAAGATAATGTATGATTTTTGGGGTTCTTGTTTTTAATCAGAAAGATTGTGTTTTTTTTTACAGTATATGTATGAGTTTAGACACAGGTAAGGCTCAACTAAAATGCTTCAAGGCAGGTGTTCTTGATAATCAAAATTAAGTAAATGGCCGATAATATTGCTTTTATATATAACTGAAGAAAAAGTAGTATTTTAAGACAATAAGTATTTGGGAATTAAAATTTGGAAAATCTTTTCCCCATGCAACAACTATACTATAAAGTAATCCTTATTGAGCCGAGACCTGTCCTGAACCAAGAGAGATCCAAGACCCGCTCACACCGGAGCACTGCGTGGTTCGGAAGACCGGGCTTGGGCCGGCTGTGCTAGTGCCCGCCGCAAATTCGTATTCTCTGTGTGGCGACTCAAGGAAACTGGCCCCTGCCAGTTTTATTTATTTATTGTTTTTATTTTCTTTACACGGCCTCACTTTGAGTCCCGCTGATGTAAGATCAAATTCAGCCGTATGTACGTTCGCTCTCGCTCTCGTGCAGCTTCAGCATCACGCCGCCAAAAAAAGGAAAAGACTGCTGGAAACTTGAGTGCTGCCACTCAACGTCCCCCCCTGTCCCAAACAACAGAGTTTCACTGCCACTACAAATACATTAGAAATCCATTATTTATAGAATGCAGTTGGAAGTTTCTTTAATCTTTTCCTTTTATCCAATTAAACTGTCTAACCACACTGAGCCTCCTCCAGCTCGCCTGGAATGTGCTTGTGTTTTCATTTTTTATTTTATTTTATATGCAACATTATTGATGCTTCTGAGGGAAGTGGAATAAAAGACTAAAAATGTGTAATGTGTAAAATAAACCCTCCCTGTTCTCTGTCACACTTGTTATAAAGGAACCATTGGAAGTTTTTGTATTAAGCTTTGTGCTCCATTCTCAATACAAAGGGGCATATGGGAGCAGTCTGTTCTTTCCTGCAAAGAATTCCTGATGCCCAGCAAGAACGGCTAAAATTGTATTTGGAAAAATTTCCACAGGGTAAATACAGTGGTACCAGTCACATTCTCCTCCTACATAATTCAGAAAACCTCCATTTTAGCAGCCTCTCGAAATTGAGAATACTTGTTTTAGCAGTCACTGGAAATTATTGATGAGAAAACATAAAACGCACTTGACTGCTTTATTTTATAGAACATGTACTTTTTTAAAACTTGAGAGCAGTAGTTTGACAAAATTCATTTCCTAGGTTTTGCTAAGAGATTATGCTCTAATCTTTTCTGAGCTGTGACTCGAGGTTAGAATGAGATAATTACAACCTCAAAGATCTTTATCAAATCGAAGTGCTGTTATTGTCCTCCGAGTGTATTCTTACTGATTGCATGTCACTACAGTCACTCAGAGCTATTTATATTATAATTAAGTAAAACTAACAAGACTCGTGTCACGGTGGGAAAGTTAAGGACCTGTGAAATTGTTTGCAAAAGCGTACTGCATAAAAATGACCTTGAGTCATGAAATTTTTTTATTATTTTTCTTTTGGCATTTCATTGTCATAGCGGATAATTGCAACCGTAGCTAAAGTAAGGGCATATTTACCCATGCACATCTTGGGCTTTAGCATATTTAAGCTTATATAATTACACAGAGAAGGGCCTTCCATGCCCTCCACCCACTGAACTTCATCCATTCCCCTTAGAAATGTCAGGCTATGCCATGAGGAATTTAAGATCCTGGTGTGTAACCTTTTGCTGTGTGAAGAGGAAGTTGGTCAACAGCACAGTTGAGACTCGCATCACAACAAAGCCAAGGGGGGCCGGCAGTGACTGGCTTGGCTTTCAGAAAGTGGACAGGAGGGGGCGGAGTGTTGTGACTCTAACATATGAAAGCATAATCATATTTGCAATAAGCTTTCTCTCTTGATTTTCCCAGTACCATAAAGGTGTGGAGATGAGGATTTTTTTTGTTAATTATCGTTAAAATAAATAGTGTGTGTGTGTGGTTCCTGGGGTCCCGGATATTGCAAGGTGCTGAATGGAAAAGGATTTCCAAGGCCCCGTTCACACTACAGCTAAATACGGTTGTCGCTCCTCATTTTAGGGCTTAATCCGGTCAAGTTCACACTTAGTACGGTTATGAACAAACTAGTACTAATGAGTCCTGTTTGGAACAGGTAGCGACTACATAAGTTGACTCCTGTTCCTATGCAAATGCGCTTTGTTGTGCGAGTATGGACGTGAACGGGAGTTGAGAACTGGTAGCAGATGCGCAGTGATTAACGCTCCCTGAGTTCCATAGAGCGTGCTAAAGGCGTAAAAGAAGCTTTAGTTTATGTTGCTTCATTCGCTGCCAGATCAGATGTGGAAACACACGTCTTCTCCGGCTTCTCTCGGCAAAGATTAACAAAAACGGAATGGCCACGCCCATGTTTGTTGACAGTGGAGATCACGTTTACACCTGCGAGATAATTTAAATGCAAGATTTACGTTCAGATTTACGTAACTATCGCGCTATTACAAACTTGACAGCATTGTAAATACAGGAGTGAGTCCTGTTCCTCGTTCATACTTGTAACAACTTGTAGGCGTTTTTCGTTCTTCTAAATACGCGCGTGTGTACCGACACAGAACATGAGTGACTCCAGCTAATAACTTTGGTTGTCGAGCCCGAAAATGCAAGTGTGAATGGGGCCCAAGAGGTTTAATCCTTACCAATTTTTAGTTTATTGCCCTTAAAAACATTTAAATGGTTGTTATCTGCACTTGGCTTTTCAACTGAGGCCACATACTGTATAGTCAGGTACCATATAATGATATATAGAATGACAGAAAGGAAAAGTAGCCACAGATATATGTGGCCTTGGATGACAAGTGCAGATGACCATTCTTGAAATATTTTTTTGAGGATGTTATACAGGCCTGTTTATGTCTTTAAATATTTTAGAATACAAATGATTACTTAGTTAAAACACATTCAAACCAGTAAGTACAAGATAAGCTATAGTTAATGCATTTAGATTTAGATTTTTTGTTGTTGTTGGTATTCCACTTATGAGGTAATAAGAGGTAAACATATTTGATGGTATAACCTTAAAGGAAAATAATTTTTTACGAATTTCAAATCTGAAAGCGAAGGTTTAAAGCCCAAATACAAGCTTCTTACAGACAATCTATTTTCATGCATCTTTAAATTGGTAATGTAATATATTGGCAGCAGGGTGTTAATCCACTGTTTAGTAACACTGTAAACATGCTTTTCAAGTGGTGTGAACGTTGGTTTTTTCAATACACAATTTACTCGAGCAATATTTATGTTGAAGATAAATATTTGTCATGTGTTAAGGTGCGATTGGCACAACTTCTGAATCTGATGAGCCAAATCTAATTTTGACAGTCTTTCCTGAGTGCTAAGTAGGTTAATATTGTAACCCTCCCCACTGTGACAGAACTCCTAACTGGGATTGGCCCAAGAAGCAACTGGTGTGCGAATGAGAGAATTTACCTGATGCAATTGCAGGCAATTGCCTGGAATACAACGATTGAGTAGTACAGTTGTGCCATTAGGTTTTGTCCGCCTTTCATTTAAAGTAAAACATAGATACAGCTGTTGAATGTCTGAGTGTGATATATCTGGGTAAAGTTTGTACCTCATCTTTACTGCTACAATGTGCTCGTACTGCACAATTCAGAGTAGAAAGTAAGTCAAATCATAACTAAAACAATCACCGATTAGAGGGGAAAAGTAAAAGAATAGAAAAAAACGGCAGAACCAAAGTTAAATTAATTCACAATATCTCACATTTGCAAAATACTCTGCAAGATTCTATCTGCCCTTAGATGTGTAAAAAGAAAACATTCAGAGATATCTTTTAAAGCACATTATTTTAAGATACCACTAATTAAATTGCTAGTGTCCTTAATTGGTTTGAAGATATCTTGCATTGAGTTTGAGACATCTTAAAGTCAATTAAAGATATCTTCAACTCAATTAAAGATATCCAAATGCCGTGTCCTATAATATGCTACCAGGCTCGCTCTCTTACAAGAATATCAGCGCTGTTGCCCCCCAACACAGTGCCGGCACCAGATTCTGTCATTTATCGCAAATTAATTTGACCCTCCATACGGGTTGCTGCTTTATGACTCTTCATTTATGAACATGGAATATAGCAATATATCTCATCTAAATTGTTATCCCAATTACACCATCTGCTTGGTGTGTATAATATGTGTGAGGGTGGCAAGGGTGGGTCTGTCAAGAGTGACTTATTTTACTTTTGTGGAATGAGTTCCATTTCTTTTTCATGCTCTCCTTGTGTTTGTTCTTTATTAGCTTGCATCTATTTGAATATGAACAGATGAAATATACAAATCATGTTTCAGTAAAAAAAGAAAATGCAAATTGAGATGTGTATCAACAGAGTTTCTTTTCTTCTCACTTCCACATGCATCGTAAGCTTTCATAATTCATATCAAATCTTATCTTCAAATGATAATGCAAATAGCCATTAGCTCATATATTATAGTGCAGTAAAAGATATGGTTTGATGATGCAAAGCCTTTATAAATTAGATAAAATTTTCTTATCTTTAAGGACTTGATAGCGCCTCAGTTTGAGTGAGTTTGTGTGGAAATAGTCCTAATTGTGACATGCTACTGACAGCTTATGGGCAGCGCAGTGGTGCAGTGAGTAGCGCTGTCACCTCACAGCCAGAAGGTACCCTGGCTGAGGGCCTTTCTCCGTGCAGTTTGCATGTGCAGGGACTCCGGTTTCCTCCCACAGTCCAAAGGTTTGGTTTATTGGAGAGTCTAAATTCTACTTGGGGTATGAATGTGTGTGTGAGTGGTGTGTGGGCCCTGCCCTGCCCTGTCCAGGGTGTATTCCTGCCTTTCACCTGGTGTGCTGCGATAGGCTCCAGCCTCCCCAAGACCCTGATCCGGTTTAGAAAATGGATGGACCGGCAGTATCACAGTTTTCACATCGCCCCATGTAGCTACCGACCACAGTCGGCATTGGTATGGTCCGGATTCGATCCGAGGCTTTGAAACTCATCCATGCACCACAGCGTAGTGCCTTAACCAAATGAGCCATCTCATTTCAGAAAGTTTTCTCTGCTTAAATACAACCTTAAAGGGCAAAAGGATTAGTGTTAAATCAACTCTGACAGAGTTCATACTGTGACTTCTATTACAGCATTAGAGTACTCTGTCAGAGTTTACACTGAACATTTGGCTGCGTACCCACCTCTTCCACTAGATCTTTCTAATGTAACTCAGTGCCAGTAGACTGCATCCCTGGACTCTAACCACTAGCTCACTTCATCTCTTTATGGTTGTAGGTGTGGCGGGTTGCAGCGCACTCTCTCTGCAGGCAGGTAAGGGAGAAAGCGCTGTATTTGAGATGAGCTGTTGCCTCCCCACAGGTAGCTGTCCCTGCTGCGGGGAGAATGTGGTGGGAGAGGGCAGCGGCTGCACCGCCATGGAGCAGGTCTTCCACGTGGGCTGCTTCGTCTGCGTCACCTGCGGCCTCCAGCTGTGCGGGAAGCCCTTCTACGCCATGGAGAAGAAGCCGTTCTGCGAGCCCTGCTACATCGTGAGTCCGCCCGCTGGCCTTCCTCCTCCTCCTCTCCTCCTCCTCCTCCTCGTCTGCGCTCAGCGGGAAATGATTATGCCCAATGGACAGACTCGGCTTTTTGAAAATATGCCTGAGCCATAGCAAAGCCCGCATTCTGAGCTAATGCATATGACCACATGGTAACTGATGCAATTGGCGTCACCCCTTAATGAGTTTGTACAGTGGGTCAGGCTCAGCGGCATAGCCAGTTGGGGGCATCCCCGGCTGAAGCCCCTGATCTTTTTTGTTCAGCCCCAAATCTTTTAGATTTGTTCATTGTTCAAAATAAGGGGGAGACCTTAGATTTCCTGAAAACAATGAAAGCTCATGTTTGGAGGTGTCGCTACTGCATTTCAGTACCGTTGGCATTTTTTCAGTTTCACAACAACTCCCTCCCAAAACCACCCCCACCCCCCACCCCGCTTTGCAACATTTTCTCCTGGTGGAAGTTGCCTCTGGACCCCCCCTACAGGGACTAAGCTACTGAGCTTAAGCAATGCCCCAAACGTCGCTTGTCAGGCGCTCTCACAAAAAGAGCATCCGCTGCACGTCTCAAAGTATTTACACACAGTTGGACTCGTAGCATTTAGGCCTCTGCTTAAACTCTCTGATTTGCTGATATCCAATAATTCTGCACACCAGACGTTCAAATATTTATGCCCAATGGGATGGCGGCGTACTCCGATCGCAGTTTTGTAGCGTCAATTTGTGCTCATGGCTCAAAGCCTGGGGTTTGTATCCTGTTGGGGAAAAGTGCAGGCTCACTATCTGCAGATGGTCAGCGTCAATCGAGTGCGGGTGGGCCGGCACTAATGCATTCCACACCTGTTAGCTTCCTGCCAACTGCAAAGAATGAAGAACACGCAGTAGCCAGGCGTGCCAAGCACTCAATCGGCCAATACGCAAATCTGTCAGGAGGTATACCTGATAAGCCAGCAGACACAGACAAATCGTGCTCAAGGTTTAAAGGGAGTATTAAAATCAAATCAGAATCCAAGGATTACTTCCCTTTGTAGATTTGAAACTAAATGATGGCCTTACCTCCACTCCTTCCCTTTTTCAGCCAAAAATATCCTTTCGAAATTCTCTTATTTCTTCAATCATTGGAACTCATCAGAAACAGGAAATGAGTGAAGGTTCCAGTAAGATGCTTGCCACGCTTTCTGGGAGTTGATGAGATGGAACTTTTTTGAAACTTGTGACACTTTTCTTTTCCCGTATCTTGGTTATGTAATTATAGTGTGTACATATTCTGATTTCAAGGTACAAACTACTGTGGGAATCGCATTCAATATATAAGTGTGTTTGTATTTCTCACTTTACATATTAATTGATAGAAATTTGTTTAGAATCTTTTAATTAGTGTAATTAATTGTTTTAATAATCAGTTGTTTTTCTGCATTACTTGATCTAGTTTTCATTCATATTAAATTCTTTCCTTCTACCTTAAGTCATCAACTTTTTTCAGAGAAACTCTCATACATTGTTGAAAGACAGCATACCTGACACAAAACTGATCATTATGAAGCAAACAAACAAACAAACACACCAAAACAACATAGCAGAATTAGAATGCGTTCATTACGATGAATGCTTTCATCTCGTTTTGGAGTCTTGCGCGTATGGTTTTCATGAAATTGTTCAGACAGCACTCGCGACACTAGGAGGAAGGCGTCAAAAGTGATGCTGTCTGAAAGGTTACATCACAAGCCCTTTCACATATATGCTTCACGCTAGCTTACGACAGTGGTGTCAATTAGGTCAACTCGCCTCGAGGTTGCAGAGCACGGGAATGACCCTATAGAATGGCTAGAACATTGCACAGAGATGTCATTAAAAGCAGTGGCAGCCGGCTTCATAGTAACACTTTCAAGACTTTTGCTGACAATGAAATTTCCTTGGAAAATCTCAGTTCAGCTGAAGGCTTGCAGAACAGGAAGAAAGGAGACTTCGACACAAGTTTCCCTATGCCCCTTTCTATGGTGTTTTATGCTTCATTCTATAGGTATGCCCTTTCTATGGTGTTTTATGCTTCATTCTATAGGTTTTGGTTCATTGATCCCCACTTGCGCAAGCAGCTTGAAATGCTTTTTATTTTTATTTAGTTTCTGTATTTTTCCCATTTTTCTCCCAATTTAGTAGCCAGTTGCACCCTATACAGTGCCCTCCACAATTATTGGCACCCCTGGTAAAGATGAGTAAAAAGGTTATAAGAAATTCACCATTTGGTGAATTAGCTTAATCTCACACTGAAAAAATGAGAAAAATGCAACCTTTAATTGAAGTACATTTATTCTGAGAAAAAAAATCCCTCCTCAAGAAATAATTATTTTTAACAAAAACATGTGTGCCACAATTATTGGCACCCCTGCATTTAATACTTTGTACAACCTCCTTTGCCAATAAAACAGCACTGAGTCTTCTCCCGTAACATCTAATAAGGTTGGAGAATACAGAGCAAGGAATCTGAGACCATTCTTCTTTACAGAATCTCTCCAGATCATCCAGAGTCCTAGGTCCTCTCTTGTGCACTCTCTTCTTCAGCTCAGCCCACAGGTTTTCAATGGGGTTTACGTCAGAGGACTGAGATGGCCATGGCAGAACCTTGATTTTGTGTTCAGTTAACCATTTTTGTGTTGATTTCTTCTGCTGGAAGATCCAACAACGACCCAGTTTTAGTTTCCTGGCAGAGGCAGCCAGATTCAGATTTTAAATTTCCTGGTATTTTATGGATTTCATGATGCCATGTACCCTAACAAGGTTCCCAGGGCCTTTGGAGGAAAAACACCATACTTAACAGTGGGGATCAGGTTATTTTCGGTATAGCCATCCTTCTTTTTACACCAAACCCACCTGGAGTGTTGGTTGCAGAAAAGCTCAATTTTCGTTTCATCTGACCATAGAACACGGTTCCAGTAGCGTTTAGCAAACTGCAGGCCCTTACGTTTGTGGTGAAATGACAGGAAAGGCTTTTTTCTGGCATGCCTTCCAAATAATTTGTTGGCATGGAGGTGACGTCTAATGGTAGTTTTGGAGACTTGATGACCCCAAGATGCTACTTTCCTTTGTAATTCTCCAACAGTGATCCTTGGGGACTTTTTGCCTCTCTTACCATCCTCCTCACTGTACGTGGGGGCAAAATAAACTTGGGTCCTCTTCCAGGCAAGTTTGTAACAGTTCCAGTTGCTTTGAACTTTTTAAGTATTGCCCTAACGGTAGATATGGGCATTTTCAGGTGAGTAGCTATTTTTTTATAGCCATTCCCTGACTTATGAAGCTCAACACACTTTTCCCTCATTTGATTTGTGTGTTCATTTGTTAGTTCCTAAACACTCATCAACTTTAAAAAGTAAAATATAAATGGAAAAAATGCTTCAGTTACATTTTGTTTCTAGGGGTGCCAATAATTGTGGCACATGTGGTTTTGTTAACTAAGTACAGGAGAAATACATAGATACCACAATGAGTTGTGTTGCATGAGCTTGTGGGCACTTTTATGCAGTTTTAGCCTACATAACCATAGCCTACATAACGTGCCTAATTAAGCTACGTTAGCATTAATGTATGGTTGTAAAATTAGCTCTCATCTTAATTTGGATATCTAGGAACAGTTAGCATTGTTAAGACTGCTAAGTTAGCCATTAATTAATTTACAATGAAACTTGTAACTTTGCTAAATTGAGCCATAGCCACCACATTCAATCTTCACGGAACATAATCTAATTTCCGTCAAAATTGCCATAAAGATGAACATTGTCCAGTCATAATCATTTATCTGTTCACTAGGTTAACTAACGTTAGATAGCCTAGTTGTTAGGTATCTAGTTGTTAGGTAACTAGCTAACGTTAGATAGCCTAGTTGCTAGGTACCTAGTTGTTAGGAACCATCTTTGTGGTTCGTTGTCATTGTGCATTTTTAGATCATAGTCCTCCGATTGCTGCAATTAAATTCATTAGCTATGTTGGAAAACGTTTGGGGGAAAAACGTATTCAACTAGATTTCCCGTATCATTCTTATATGCCCATATACCTTCGAAAATGTGGGAAACCCGTAGCTATTTTATATGGGCAAACCTCATGGGTTGACACCATAGGACTGTATAAGAATATGGACAAAGTCACTGTGACGTCACCCATTGCCTTCCCACGGCCTCGTAAAAACCAAATTGAGCCTCCACATGCATTTTTCGCCACCAGTTTGTACAAACTGCGTCTGCTCCGTGGAGCCGAAGTGACGTTGTCGGGAGCAGGGTCAACCAGATATGGCCCGGTCACAGTATGATTGACAGTTCGGGGTGGAGAAGCCACAGAACTATAAAGCCCATGACCTGACCAAACCCACCATTTTGCAAAACGAACTTGCGTAAACATCCTTTGCCAATGTTTTATAATATAACATTTAAGTTTCGTCCTTGATTTTACTGTGTCATTTATTCGCATTGAATGTGTGGTATTCGGCACATAATTAACGTTCATTCAGTTATCTTCAATTTATATTCAGCTAGCTAACATCAGCTAATTTGATTAGCTAGATAGCATACCAGCTGAGCTCGGTAGCCAAGCTAGACGCACTGCATCACCACATACGGACGAATATAGGGGTATACTATACAACTATATTGGACGGTCAATGAATCACATATGTTATTTTGACAAGACTACTTTTATTATAAATGTCCTAGCGCCGCTAGAAAGGTAGCAAGCTGATCCCATAGTCTTAAATGAGCAAACCACCTCCGTCGTTTTGGCTAACCGTTAAGTAACTCAACTGTGACGGAACAGTCTCACGTTTTCCGCAGCATGAAACCCCGTTCTGAAAACTGTTCTAGATAAGGTCGGCATTGTCGGTTAGTGGGTTCACACGCTCGCTGAAGCATAGTAGCCTACATTACATCGTAGCTGGCATTAACTTTCATCTGCATCCTGTAACCTAATCACAAACATTGCAAACATTTACAAACACAGTCTCCGTATTCTTTTCGGATAAATTATTGGTTTTATTTTAAACATCACCGTATTGAGTCAGTACAAACATACCGCCAGCACTTTGGCTCTATTCCCCGCACATTTTTCTTAATTTTTGGGAAAATAAATTATCCGGGTGTAGAAATGTCCAGTTAGGGTTCTAGTTGGAGCAGCTGGCTAACGTTAGTAATGCTACTAGGCAATCACGGTATTAGCCAACTTATATGGCCAGCCAGCACAGATGACTGTAAGGAATTCGAATAACTGTTAAATGAAAAGGGCTTGCCATAAGCTATCGTTAGCTTGCTAGCTAAATGTTAAAACAACTTGCCATGAGCTATCGTTAGCTTGCTAGCTAAATGTTAAAACGAGTTGCCGTGAGCTATCGTTAACTTGCTAGCTAGCTAGTCCAGCATTGCTAAGCAATGGTAACGGGAGGGGGTGGAATACCTAAATTAATATCTAAATTGATAAGGTTATATATATATATATATATATATATAATATAGGTATGGAGCAATTTATTTAACTTAACCCACAGTTTGGCTGCTTGCTCCGAGACGCTGGGCCTGTAGTGTAGCTGCAACATCCCCTGCTGTCTCATCTGACGAAACAGTATTTTTTTTTCGTAGTAGACACATCATAGCTCGCTCCAAAATGAATATGTGATGACAAACATGTTGAAGATAAACAAAAGCTTGTTAATGGTAGGCTACTAAGGGATGTTCTCCATCGACTTCCACTCAAAAATACAGCGTGTCTCCCTCCCTGCATAGACTGTAATAAAGGTCCCAAGACGCCGGGGCACGTTTTAGACCAATGATTGTTGTCTCCCCCTTCTGGTCCCACCCCCTGTGAGTTACTGCAGTGAGAACTCTATAGAACCTATCTATGCCAGTGACCCCAGGACTCGACCTGTCCCTCTCATTGGTCCTGAACAAATGTTAATACCCTGTCCAAACGACACAATATTTAAAAAAATCAGCACATGCACAGGCATTAGATGCAAGAAAGGCACCTATTGCAATTATATATTTTTGTGGTGAAAAATGGATTGACTGAGTATTTTGACCACATTGCTGCCATTGACTTACATGGTGAAAGACCTATACTGGAGCCAACCGCGAGTGGCGCTAGTGAACAACGGCACCAGAAAGTGAGCTTCAAACGAAAGCCCGGTCTTGGCCCCTTGGTTGACACCTATGAAATTCAGACGCTGAAAATGTTGCTACTGCTATGAACTGTAACGGCAATGGACGTTACAATCCTGTCAGCCGGTAGTAGGAAGGAGTGCGCCGCGTCCTCTTCAGGACGCAACTCCTCAAGCGCTGACCGTAAATCCAGCTTGCCCCGAGGCGACGATGCGACAATTCTCCCCTGCTGAGTCCCTCCTCCCGCCAATTGTGCCGCTCCCTTGAGGCACCGGTCAGATCTCCTCTCGGATTGGGGTCAACCCAACATGAGACTTTGTGCTTCTTCTGCTGAACTTTATTAGGACTGACCAAGTGAAAGTGCTATATTTACCATTGATTGCAGTTCTATACCTCTCAGCTTTGTAATAGTGCATATGTAGGCCTACTTCCAAATTAATATAAATGTTGATACAGTATGTTGATAAGTGAAGTTTCACTCCTAAATGCTGTATAGTGGTCAATATATTAGCATGTATAGCGTATATTAACATGCAGTATGTGACAACTTCATTCAGCAGCTGATGAACTGGATTAAGGTTACAACATGATATTTTTGATGGTTTTTTTAACCAAAGTTTTGAACTTAGATTTTATAGGCAGTTATAATTCTCCCACTTATATGGGGACTTTGCCCATAACAGGCAGTTAATTTTGCGTCATCAAATTAATTATAGTGTGTGAATTTACTGTCTGGCCGGAGCTGCATGTTTTAAATGTATGACAGCGCTTGTTTCAGACTAACATCAATTACCCTTAACCGAATGTAAATCTCCTTAGATGCAAATAGATTTCTGCACACCTACAAGTTAATGCTGCAAATTCCCTCTCAGTGTGCACACGGTGTGCGTGTGTGTGTCCTGTGTGTATAATAATTTATCTATCTAACTGGTGTTGTTACACATTCACAAAGAGGGGACCTAGAAACCAAGTGAAATCTCAGTAAATAGCATGAAACAATGCTTGGCAAGTATAGAGTGATAGTCCCCTCTTAGTAACTTAGACGTGTGTGTGCATGTGTGTGTGTTTGGACATGGGAAGCTTTCTCTTTTGTTGCAGTTTCACTTTGACTGTCTCTTTCTGGCCACAGGTCTTTCTCAATCCTGCTCTGCTGCAATCAGGGACACAAGTAAGTTTGAGCAGGAACGCTGACAGATTCAAAATAACTCTCAGTCTTTCAGGGAAATTAAGTTTCCCCCCTTGTGACTTCCAAACATGGCCGGGGATCTCGACAAGCCTCCGCTTAACTTCCCCCGCACCATCCTTTCCGGCTCTGGACATTTACACGCCAAGGGCGTCGCCTCGGAACGAGACAGAGAGGCGAACAGAGAGTATAATGGTGTCAGAAATGTCATTTGCCTTGCCGCGTCTGGCCCTCAGCTCAAAGTATTGATGAAAGACCTTTGGAGATGCACTTGATTAGGCTCGCGCGAGCCCCCTGCCTGTGCAGCTTGTTAGTTAATGAGTTGTTTAGGATGCCGTTTTTAGATCTGTGATATTTCTCCGTCTCTCTTGCGGCCCGCGACCCCGGTAACTCGCGCGGGGAGCGCAGGCCACATTTGCGAGTTGTAATTAATTTGATTTGTTATTACTGCGATGAGCACAATCATTAGTGGATAGGGGCTCTGGTAAGTTGAGGGACTGTTTGAGAGCAGGCTCGCGCACGATACTCCACGAGAGATCGATCACAAGCTCTGCTTCTCCGCATGCCAAGCACGTAATGCAAAATAGAGTTCATTTTTATATATGAAGTCTACTGATTTTTAATATTAATTTCTGCGTTATTCTGAAGTCTGAAAATGAAAGCCTTGTTGGTTTAATGTTCCTCAGTAAAGTAATTAACTAGGATGGCAGTATAGTACAATGGTTAGGGGGGCTGGTGGGGCACTGCTGTTGTACCCTTGAGCAAAGTACTTAACCTGAATTGCAGGTTATGTACAAAACCCAATTCCAAAAAAGTTGGGACAGTATGTAAAATGCACATAAAAGCAGAAAGCAGTGATTTGTAAATTGTCTTTTACATATATTTAATTGAAAACAGTAGGCTACAAAGAAAAGATATTGTAATGTTTTACCTTATCAACTTAAAACATAAAAACATTAAATATTTAAACATTAAGTAAAACATTAAATATCTTTTCTTTGTACCGTTTTCAATTAAGTATGTGTAAAAGAGAATTTACAAATCACTGCTTTCTGCTTTTATGTGCATTTTACATACTGTCCCAACTTTTTTGGAATTGGGGGGTGTATGTAAAACAAAAGCTATGGTAGTTCCTCTGTGCAAGATTGTCTACTGAATACTTAATGTAAATGTTAAAACGAATAGTAATGATAATTACATTGGAAAGCACGGTGATCTGCCCTATATGCTTTTCTTACATATTCTGTAAATATTCTCAAACACATTTGTGTGGTTTTCCCCCCTTCCGACTTTTATCCCCTGGTGAACGCCCAGGAAGATAATATTCTACTGTACATCTTTGCCTGGAGCTATACCATCCTCTTTAATACATAGATTTGCAATTGCCGGTTGGGTAGCGCTACTGAAAAAAGAATAGCCAGTTCAGTCTACTGAACCTATCGCATGCGCTGGTTTGATTTAATTTATGACTCTTGAATGTCAGATTTTCTATACGTTCATCCAGCCTGGGCGCTGTATTGAATAGGACATTTAGAAAAGTATGTCTGATCTGCCAGTTCGACATCTATACTTAAATCGCCTCTATCCAGAAGCACTCCAAGTGATTGTATCAGTCAGTGCTGGAAGTTTTCCAACTCTAATACATTCTGTGAAGAGGGCCAGATAATTTAAGAACTTTATTTATGCATTTCATCAGCATAATGTTCTTCTGGCACAAGATCAAAAGGAAGGGGGGAAAAAATCTGAATTTTCTTAATGAAAGTAATTTCTTCTTCTTTTATTCGCTTCCTCGGGGGGTCATACGCCTCTGTACGATTAGGGAATGAACGTGAACACTTTAGTCTCTAAAGAGATGTGTCATTCCCAAGCCTGAAGAGGAAAACTGGAATTGAAGCTTCAAGTCGGTCTAGGAATCTCTAAGATAATAAGCTGTACAGCATGTTTTCAATTTAAAGATATGCCCGTTCAACAGATGTGGAGACTTTCAGCATGAAGTGATCAACAGAGTAAAAAGGGGGTGATCCCAAACGCGCTAAAAGAGCGCATAAAATGTGAAATTGACACTGCCATAGAAAATGCCTTGTCTACGGGTTGGGATCACTAAAAATGAAAGGATTTCTTAACTACCAAATACCCCTTATGCCCGATATTGTATGGTCTCCCAAAAATTCACAAGTCTATATCTGATCCTCACTGCGCCCTATAGTGTCAGGCAATGATAGCCTTACAGAACCTCTCTCACAATTTGTTGACTTTTTTATTAAGAAATTGGTTCCTACCCTGCCTTCGTATATAGGTGATACGTCTGATTTACTTAGGGTTATCGAAGGTGTTCATGTGAATCCAGCTACTATTTTTAGCGTCGCTAGATGTACAGAGTTTATACACTAACATTCCCCATAAAGGAGGTCTGGAGGCTCTGTCATATTACCTCTCCACCTAGTTTCCTTATCACCCTTACGGAGATGGCACTCACCATGAACTATTTCCAATACAATGGCTGTTACTATTTACAGACTCAGGGTACAGCAATGGGAGCAGCATTTGCACCGAATTATGCCAATCTGTTCATGGGTCATTGGGAAGAGAAATTTATCCATAATTCCACTAATCCCTTTCTCTCCAAAATCTCCTTGTGGCGTAGATACATTGACGACATACTGCTCGTGTGGGATGGTACTGTACTCGAATTTGAGGATTTTTTGAGGTATGTGAACTCTAGAGACCGTCATTTGTCTTTTACAGAGGAACATGACGTGAGATCCATCAACTTTCTAGACCTGACTATTTTTAAAGGTGATGACGGTAAACTCGAATCTACCATCTTCCGTAAACCCTTAAGCAGAAATACTCTGTTAAGAGCAGACAGCAATCACCCCCGTCCACTGATACGCAATATACCGATTGGACAGTTCTTGCGCTTGACGCCAACTGTAGCACGGATGCAGAATTTGAGAGCAACATCTGTCAGATGCGTAGCAGATTTCTTCAAAGAGGCTACAGTATTGTTGACGTCACTGCCGCCATTGACCGTGCCCGCCACACTGATAGGAAGTCCCTCCTCTGTAAAAAGCCTAAGCGTGCTACCCTTCCTCGTATTTGCTTTTCCACTGAGTTCAGTCCGGTCGCTGGAAGAGTCAAAAATATTGTCCGTAAACACTGGCCCATTCTCCAGAGTGACCCTCTTTTAAATAAATTTACTTCCGAACCTCCGCGAGTGTGCTTTAGAAGGCCACATAACTTAAAAGATAAGGTGGTTCACAGCATGGTGAGTAGTCCGCAGACAAAACCCTCCTGGCTACCTACGCCCCCTAGAGGGTTCTATCGCTGTGGACACTGTGTCCATTGCTCTAACTCCAATGACATCAAAGTCTTTTGTCATCCACGTTCGGGCAAGGAATTCAAAATAACCACTTTTATTAACTGCAACACTACCCATGTAATCTACATGTTGAAATGTATATGCTCCAAAATCTATATCGGACAGACCAAGAGAGCCCTCAAACTTAGAATTGCTGAACATAAGACCGCGATCCGGTCCAAGAATATGGACTATGCAATTGCGCGACATTACGCTGAAGCCAATCATGGTTCTGTCTCTTCTTTAAAATTTTGGGGTATTGAGAGAGTCACTTTATCATCCAGAGGCGGAGATATTATTAAGCAACTGCTCCGCAGAGAGGCGTACTGGATACATACACTCAATAGTGTGGAACCCAATGGGTTTAAATGAGTCGTTGAATCTTTCATGTTTTTTGTAACTTGTGTACAGGCTTTTTGATTTTCTTTGTATCTTGTTTTATGCCATGTTCACAATAGACAATTATTCAGTTTATTTACCTATGACATTTGTCGGTCTTCTCTTTACCCTGTTAAAGAAGATAACATTATGTATGTGGTATTGATGACGAGATATATTAGTCCTACACATGCGCACCTTACTTTGTGTAATTGATGGGAGGGTATTTATATACCTCCCGGTGCATTGTCTGTATTTCCATTTGACTCTGAAGAAGACGTCGTTGACGTCGAAACGTCAGTCGCATTAAAATATTTTGTTTTGCTCTGAGCTCTGTGTGCTCCAGTCCTCCTTATCGCGGGTTAGTCCTAGCGAAGTAGTCCGGGTTTGGTATTCTTTCTGATCAATTCTTTCTATCACTCTATAGCAGTTGTTGCCCTGATGGCCGGATCTATTCTCTATTGTGTTTTTGTAAGCATTTTGGCTTGATTATTAAGCTTCAAGAAGCATTTGTGTGCTTTGCCATCATACCTGGTAGATGCGGCAAATGCAGTAAATCCTCCTCATGAAGACCTGGACTCAGTCAGAGTATGCCTATGTGGCTGATTTACAGCGTGGCCAATACAACGAGTACACAATAATCTTTTAAAATTAATTCACATTTTTGTTATTTGTTCATTTTTGGTCATATTTGCAGAAGTAATACCTGTGCAATTGTAAGCATGTCAAATTAAATATGTAGCATTGTTCAGAAATAAGTTCTACATTTTTTAAAGGTTTGAACATTGATTTTGAACATTTACTGTTGAGTACCAAGTATATTATGAGCAAATTTAATAGGTTCTGATGTCATCAAAGCATTCATGTTTTTATTAACAGTTACAAGCATAAATCAGTAAGTTGTGTTCTGCCACAGTCTTTGTTGAATGTCTATTATATGGCTCACACAGCAGTGTGTCGTTGCAGTTAAAAAACCGTCAGGTTGCAGCCTTGATTCCCAGGAGTGATATGACAGTTGCAGCCTTTTGTGTGACTTCTTTGGTAAATATCCATCTGTACCACATGAACGATATGCAAAAGGTTAGCCATGTGCCTCGCCTTAGTTACTCTATAAATAAACAGCAGGAAAGAAATAGAATGTTCGGGATTCAAGTTGAGCATTTGTGGATTTATTCCTCTGTTGCTGTGTGACACCTCGCTTTTTCCTGAAAACCGCGGCAACGGCATGCTGTTTAGGCAAGCCTCAAGTGTTACAATTCTCTGCACTGTGCTGATTTTGTGCTGTCTGGAGAGACTTGGGCTCTATTTTCAAACCAGCGCAAGGTGACGGTATAGTCAAACGCAAGCTTGTTGACAGCATCAACGTCTTAAAACTGGCGCTATGGCGTTTCTCAGCAATACCGCTAGGATCAACAAATTCTCAACATAACATCCTTTCGCTTGCGCTGCAGTGGGATGGGTGGCGCTGTCTGGGGCGTGTTCTAAAATACTTTCGGCTCAGTGACAATTTGAACCAACGAAAACCCATTGCGTTATGATCAGCTGGAACCACCTCTTAGCGGAAACGCAATAGACTCTGGCAATTTGGTAACTTATTCGTCATGTAGTTCTATGTAGTGTCTATAGGTGATGCCAACATTACACTTCCATTTAATGAACAAATAGCCTATAATTATTATTAATTAATTAATTTTAATTTAAACTACTAGAATAAAACAGGACAGCTTACAAGAAACTTTCGATCATGTAGGCCACTAGCCTATAATATATAAATTACACATTGACACAGTTGAATCATAAGCCTACCATTTGAATCATAATTATGCCTACATCACCTAATGTAGGCTAATTAATGCATTCGCCACCTCCTCCCGTGTCCGAACTTCTGGGAGACGAGGTGGTGTGGATTGTGATCCATAAATTACTACAGTCCTAGCCTGTACTTCTGTTGCAAGTATGTCTGATTCCTGTGCGGAAAATCTTGTCGTTGACGGTCCAGTGCATTTGGGTTGCTCATTATGAAATTGCATGGAGCGATTGCGTTCCAACGCGATTGCGTTTTAAAGCATGAGAACAACAATTTGATTGGCTACCATAGAGACACACCTTGGACGTTTAAACCCAGCCTTTTAGCAATACCGCCATAAGGTGCGCCAAGATTGCCGTCATGAAATTACCAAATTTCTCGCCGACACGCCCTCAGAGCGATACCGCCAAGCGATTACTCTTGCGTTCACCATTGCGTTTGGTTTATTAAAATAGAGCCCCTTGTATGTCCTGGGGGCTGGTTTTGGGCTGCGCTGACTGGGCGTGCTCTTGTGAAGCCCGTCCCTGCCCCCCGGGCCCTCCTAGTCCGCGCGCAGATGAACGGACTAGCCGAACGGCGCATGCAGTCGCCATGGCCATGAGAGAATACCTCCAGTCAGACAGGGTTACCAAAGGTCGACCTCTTTCATTATCCTCATTCATTTATTCACCTCAAGAATTATATAAATCGCTTAAGGACGGTCACCACTATATCTTTTCAAAAGCATTATTATGTTTTGCTTTGACAATAGGCAGTTCAGTCAGCTCACAGAGTGGTGTACCCTTTCTGTTAGCACCTGCAGCATATTTAATACTCTACATTAATCTCTCTCTCCAAAAATACATCAATATAGGTTCTATTTATGGCCAATAGTGAAATGAATTATGTTGGATTGGACGGAGCTGTTGCAATTGAGTAATATTTCATTTATGTATCAAAGTAGGAACTCTTTAACTATTTATCAAGCTAGTGACTTGCATATTATGTGGGCTAGTCTCGCCTTTGCAATGAGTTTAGCAGGCCTCCATCTCCTTCCTGCTAAGGGTGGGTTAGATATCATTAATTTCTTTCAGTACAGAACAGAAACTCTGTCACCCCTCAAATCTTCTCCCATCTGTTTCCTGCTGTTTGCGCTGCACTATCTGCTCATCCTCAAACCTACAGCCGTGTGGCTGACCGACGATGCGCTGGGCAATAATCGCTCATTGTCCCCGCTGGTTTTCCGGTTTTCCTCCGCGAGAGACTTATCACCGCCCGCTTTGAATGCTGCAAGATGCCGATAAACAACACGGCCGCTCAATTAATCCCTACTTTGCATGAAGTGGCTCTGATCTGGCTAATGTGGCATCAGCATCGGGCCGTCTTTTGTCTTCACTTCCCGTCGCATGTAAAGCAGGAGTCGTCGCTAATGACACTGAAACAACTATGTACGTTCTCGACCCCACAAGCGATACGCGTTCAACCCTGCGCCAGTGTTCTGGCGCGCGGCGTGAGGTCGGCCGGTTTTTACTGCGAGTTTCTGGGAAAATGGTGGTGGACGGGCTCCTTTCTCGCCTCGGTGTGATGCTTCTCCCGAGCCGTTCTAAAACAGTTCCCCCTCAGCCGCTTTGCCCTAATTCAGCGAGCGCTAATCTTGAATCCATATGAGGATGCTGAGAAACGGAGGCCTCTAGTTTTTAACAAAAAGGGAGAGGGCTATGTTCATTGATAACGGCGGCTGAGTGTGGCAGTCTGTAGTTTAAAACATTTAAGGAGAGCGTTTGGGCTAAAAGCTGAAACAGCGCAATCCCTTCACTCCTTCACTTGAGAGAGAGAGAGCAGATGTAGCACAGCCAGGCGGCAGCCCTCAGCTGTCAGGCACGGATGGTATTATGCGTACGGGACTAAGCACGCGATTAGGCCTGCACTCTTACGACTGCTCTCAATGGTTTGTGAAAAGTTTGGACAAAATGGAGGAGCACTTAAGACACTTTCAGCAGCACTCTGCCTAACTGGCTTTTGGCGGAAGAGTGAAATCAGCAGATAACTTAATGTATGTAGCAGCATTTCTTTCTTTTTTTTACTTGTGCAAGTCTGGCGAGCGCTAGCCCTCATCTCTAGCCCCAAGGCCCTTCTGCTGAGCTTTTTTTTATAGAGGTGGCCTTTTGCTTGGAGCTAGCTATTGTGTCACAATTAAGGACCGTTGGGACATTGACTGTGACGGTGGGGAGCCCGCGCCATAGATAACCAGCCAAAACATTGCTATCTGCTTTAGATTCCCTACAACAACCTTCACTCATTCTCCAAGGAGTCTTTTCGCCGTAATGCAAGAAACTAGAGACTTCAGTTATTTATACTAAAGGTATATGTTTTTACCGTAACTACATTTACTGCTTACATGGCATGTTCTGTTTATGATTATTTAGAATGTCTTTGTTAAAATTAAGACTCGCATCAGGGCTTTCTCTGTAGCTTTTGGGCCTGACCCCTAGCTAAATATCAGATTTGACATGTTTACTTTTCTACATAAATATTTAGTAACACACTTTTTTTTGCAGCTGGGAGTAATGGAGAAGCCATTTTTTTCTGCTTTGTGGTCAAGCCTTCCTCGGTGAGAACCATGCCACAAACTGTTATCTGTATTTATCATCACAATCCCCTCTCCTCTGGCTCACACAAGTTTAGGGCTGTGATGGGGATTTTTTTTTTTTTCTGAAACAAGTTCTTTTTTTAGCCATATTGCAGGGAATTATAATGATCTAACCTAGGCACTCTAGCCTATTTGCTGCTAAGTGTTTTTTCAGGACTGACTGACCAGGCCTGACTGAATTTGAATAACTTTTTTGAAAAAATAACCCCCGGGCAGCATTTCCTCTTTGAAATGAGACCCGATGGTGAAGTAATGCTCAGGTAAATGTAGCCTGATTATCAGCTGGACTACGAAAGCTTAAGCTTGAATCAAAGGAACGGGTGTACTGAGGAATCATTTTCACCCCGTGGGTCTTGCTCCGAGGACAAGAACAGACCGTTTGCTCTCCATGCCATGGCTAGAGGTGTTGAAGCCCATTGTCTTTTACTCCCCTCGACATCTTTAGGCACAGCATTGCCAGTTCCACAAGGACTGATTGAGCACTCCAGGTTTATTGTTGTACACAACGGCGCCGCATGTGGCAAGTCTTTATTACCTGCACCAAATGGTCATTTTTGTAATTGGAGCCCTTTTGTTGAACCCCCACCGAACAAGGCTAAAGTTTGCGAACTATTTCAAACTTCTTTCCGTTAGCTTTGTGTTCGCCGCAAACGTTTGCAAACATAAGCGATTGGTCACAATAGTAGGTTAACGTAAGTACACCTCATGCCATTGCCAGTGCTGAATTGCAATTTAACGATTGTAAAGGTTCGGCCATGGTGGTGCATTTGAATGTTCTGGAATGTTCCCTTGCTCTTCCTTTTTCTAAGATTGTAGTTTTTTATCCCTGACTGTAGTGCCTGATCTGAGGTGCTTGCATATATGTATGGCCTTTCCTCTCTTCACTGCACTGAAAAATGGAAACGATGAAGTGCCCGCTTATTATTATGGAAAAAATATCTTTGATTCACACTGCGCACTTTTATGTTACCAATGACTACTCGTTTCGCTATGTGGAATGTTTTTCATTTTCTACTGCAGCTGTTAGAGTCAGAGTCTGTGCAAACAAGTGGAATGAATATATTTCACAGGGCAAGACCTCAAAGAGAAAGATAACTGAATATTACAACACAGCTGCTCAGAGAAAGAAATGAGGAATTATCCAAAACTGTAAATATGTTGAATGATTAATGAATATTGTTGGATGAAAGGCTGCAATTTGAAACGAGCCTTTGCATTTTTGTTGATGGCCAGATCAGTGGACAGATATTTAAAATACACCAAATATTTTATGATCGGCATTAGCATTTTGTAGTCATTTTACTGGAATGCTCTACAAAAGCAAGCAAATTGCTTTCCATGTAAGATTTAAGAGCACATGTCTGAACATCGAAGAAGCAGGGCTAAAGTTGACGGGTCCGAGCGAAATTTAGCGTTTGGCATTTAACAGTTTTTCACAATGTTGTGCCTCGACTAATGCTGCTCAGAAATTGGTACAATCTTTTGAAAGGCTTTTTTGTGAGAATGGGTCATGTTCATGGGAATGAAGCCTCATAAAAAAAGTTTACACGCATATAAACTGTAACCTTGCTTCAGAGGACGGTTTTTTTGGGAAGGACGTGTGTTCAGTCATCGGAGCGGGACCTGTAATAAACGGGCCGTCATAAAATGGCGGCATCATAATACCCGTGATGGGCACAGCTTCGGTATCTGTCGGGGTCGCGTTCAGCACGCCGAGTGCCAAGCGCGCTGAGCCGCAGGCTGTGGGTCCACGTGGTGTTGCCGGTGTTCCCGGCGTGGCACAGCGGGCGTCGGGTGTGGGCACAGAGAGCCAGCTGCCGTGGCGCGGAGGCTCTCTGTGAAGGCTCTCGTCTTCACAGAGCATCATCAGGATCTCAGTTGCGCACTGCTACCCCGACTGCTGAGCTGACTGCTGGAGACACTTTGGCAGTCTGAAGATGTTTACATGTTACCACGGCGATAAAGAGCCAATTCTGCCTCGGTGTGAGAACCTCAGGATGGATGTGGCTAAATGATTAAGAATGACTGTGAAGTAATCAGTGGCAATAACATGAATGATTCACAGGCCAGTTCAACCGCTTTCATTACAGCGTAATAACTTTGTAAGTGTGTGTAAATAATTATGAAAGCCACCCATCCGTAATATTTCAATACTTATTTTTTAATGTTGATGACTATGCATCAAAAAGAGAGGGCTTCCTGAAGTATGCACCTATTAATATTATTATTATTTAATTATCTAAGCCGCTTATTCCTGGTCAGGGTTGTGGGTGGGGTTGTGGGTGGGGTGCGGTGGGTGTGGGGAGCCTATCCAACGTGAGTCACAAAAGAGTGACACTTGCATTTATTTTCAGAATCAAGTTAAGGGCAAATGTTGATTGAATCCAGGCCATTGCCTGTGTGTTAGTAGTGGACGGAACACGGCGATAAAATCCGAGCTGTCGGCACACAGAGCAAACAGAGCAGTGAAAACAGGAGCTCCGCGTACAGGTGCCTTCTTCCAGCTGCAGGGCTCTCGCGCAGCAGCCGGGGTTCAGCTGGAGCTCGCCGCTATTCCCCGCGCCGGGGCTGCTCCTAAAAGCACGGGCTTGGTGAATTACAGTGACAGGTGGGGGTCAGGTCTTCATTAAACCTGCCGCCTCCGAACGCTCAGCCTGGAACGCGGCTTTCCCATCTCCGCTGACTCCCTCATCAAATATTCATGCTCATCTGCATTGACTCGCAGAGATGTAATTGTGCTCTGTATATTAGGACGTGATTAACTCGCCCTAATTCCTCAAAGGAGAGACCCAATTAGAGAGCACTTGCTTGCATTGAATTTCAGTTCAGTTTCTTCAGACTCGTACGCCGGTTTTGACTCTTTCATGTTTGGGTGCTTAGATCACATGCTGTTTTTTTACATTCCAGTGGAGCAAGATGCTATTTTGCTGCTGCTTCAGGCGAGTAAGTAAAAAGCTTCAAGCCGAGGTAAATAAGTTTTGTGATTAAAACACGCTTTCCTTTTACAGCATGTCAGGCACTTTATCAGTGTCAAAGAGCATGTAGGGTGATCTGTGGGGGGGAAAAAACATGTATATGTTTCTGCACTTACAGCTTAATGACAGGTTTTCTCGAAAATGCCAAGTATTTAAAAATTAGCCATAGGAAAGTGTTTAGCTAAGTGAACCGTGTCAATGCACAAGCGCACCCACATGGCTGATTTACATAAATTTTGAGTACCAGACTCTGTCTAGGGGTGTACTTTTATCATATGACAACTTTTAAACAGGTAGTCGTATTAATAACTTTTATATGACAAGTGCTCATAATCTGTAAACTCTGCTTGGTACGCCAGTTCGTTGAAAGGTAGGATTGCTTCTTTTGGTCAGAGTTTGTCCTTCCCAAAGGAGTCCGCAGGTGAAAAGCATGACCCCCACCTGACCTGCTACAGAGTCAAAGCCCCTCAAGGGGCCAGTTCCTGAGCGTTTGTCGGTTTCTCTGCATAGCCGAGGCCGAGTCCCAGTGTCCAGGGGGCGAGCTGGAGGCGACCCCCACCCAGCGTGGAGGAAGCCGGCGGGAACCACTGGAAGGCACTTCGTGTTCGAAGCCGTTTCCTCTCAAGTAGCGTGGCCACACAGATCGTGCAGTCTGCCTCCTTTTTTCAGAGACAGCCTTTAATTGAGTTAGGTAAATTAAATCTACAGGCAGAAAGGTCAATCACCCCTTACTTCATCAGTGGCTCGATTATTTATACATTTGTAAATGTGAGCGCTTCTACCATTACCGTTACTGCAAGAGTGGAATGGGCTTTTGTTATAAAACGGGCCTCTGAGAGGTGAGCTTTTCTCGATGGGACAGGTCACCACACCGTGTCTCTGGGTCAGCACAGACACTCACCAAAGTCCCTGTGAGGAGTGTCAGCATTTTATCTGCTGCGCACCAACACTTTTCAGGGAATCGAATTCTCAGGAACAGAAAAAAACTACCCTTTTTGTCCATTTACCAGCATACAATTAGGGGTCATTCATGTGGAGTTTTGAACCAACTTCATTAGTTGAGTTAGGTGCATGTAGCTGGGATAAGAACTGTCACTGTGTGTCAAAAAGCTAAATGACGTGCATGTTTTTTTTCTTTTTTTGTCATCGCCGATATTCCACGGACAATCTGCACTCTTTTTGGCATTATTCAAACGGAGAAAACAGAAAGGGTAACAGACAGAGAAGGGGTCACAGGTCAGAAGGTGCCCTGGCGGAGATCAAACCCCCGCCCCCGCGGAGGGATTGGCACGCGGCTCCAGAGCCGGCCGTCCTGTGGACTGCACCGCGCCCCTCGCCCAGTATTTATTAGTGTCTGTGGGTGGTAGCGGCAGTGGGGTGCCATTGGGGAGATGGGCAGAATAGACCTGCGATCGGGCAGATCAAGGTAAACACAAAGCAGGGGACACGGAAAGGGCGGAGGGGAGAGAGAGAGAGCTGGCGCGCAGCCATCCCATTCCGGAACGTCCCGTCTCTCCAGAGCGTTATTTATATGAGCGACACTGAATCACGGGGATGGGCCAACGCGGCCGAGCGTCTTGCCCCAGGAAGGAGGTAACCAGACTGTCTCTTTCACCAGATACACGGCATTACCCACCTGCGCTGGAGGCCAGAGGAGAGTCGGGCTAATTGGCTGAGCGTTGCTCATACTTACAATTTCCAGACAATTGAATTTTTTGCTCCCCAGTGCACCTTTTTTCATCCTCCTTGTTTGTAACCCTCTCCATTGTATTTTAACAATAGGGAGGGTTGACTGAAACTAGGCTGAGTTGGCGTGTGAGATTGATAGAGCACCGCTGCACCGGTTCTCCGCTGATTTATTGACAAAGGCCGGCGTTCAGCCCAAGCGCATCCCAATATGGCCATCCTGCGGCGCGCCGGCCGGCCGCGCGGATTACCCAGACCAATGGAAATCGATGATCCGTAAAAATAATTAAAGATGGCCCAGCCAAGTGACCGCGGGGCGTTCCTCACGCCCTGCCCTTCTGCGTCCGAGTCTGGCCGGGGCTCAGGGGGCAAGCGCAGGCTGCCCCCATTGGCTTTATCTCACAAGGCGCAGGGCCGACTGCCAACCCGGAGCGAGCTGCCGAAAAACCGGGGGTTGGGAATCGGCTGCCCTCGGACCGGCTTCTACCTCAGTGACTCAACCGCCGGGCTAAAGCAAGCTAAAAGGGTAAAATATGGTGGCAGGATAAACACATTTGGGCTCATAAAGAAAGCAGGCTGTGGATCAGATCTCCTCGGTTAAGGCTTAACCTTTAGACACCTTCACTAATAATGCATTACCGCTGAATTAGGCGCATCGTATCGGTTCAGCGAATATGAAACGCCTCACATATACTTTGCCCGGAATGCTACGCTATACCTGCTCCTTTGCCCCCATTTCAGGTCTTGTAGTCCTTCTGCTCATCAGATTGACTTTACGAGGGTATTAATACACTGCACCTCATCAGAAAGGTGAATCATTTCAAAGAAGAATGAGCATATAAATACATTACATTGTGTCGTCCATAGAAGCACCCTGGAGACCTGCAGACATCAAGCGCAAATAATGGCAAGTAGTGGAAAAACAGACGGTGCTGAAGGAGACATAATGTGATCACAAAACTATAATAACAATTATTTAATTAAGTAATAAATCAAATAATTATGGAAACCTTGGAAAAAATGTGTTCTTACTCTTGAAAATGAACATCGAGTGCTCACATGGTGTCAAACAACCAGACCTGAAAAGGCAATAGCTACACATTCATTTTGCAATTCAGAAGTTCAGTTTGGTTCAAAAGCATGACATTGATTCCATGTCTGTCCTGTGTAGAGAGCAACTCCTCAGCAACCTCGTCCATAAACACTGGTTGTGAGGTAAACCTGGACTTAACTTCTAATCAGGCTGTTCTTTGTCTGATTTCGACATGCAGTTTTTTATATGCAGTCACAGACGGTCTTAAATGCAGCCTCCGAAGACAAAGAGTAGCTTTGAAGTGGCATGACTACATTCGGAATTAGATTATGTTTTACCCGAAGGCAAAGCCAGTATGTTTTTATTTTTGTTGTACTTTTTTTTTGTTTGTTTTGTTTTATCTCCACCTTAGGAAAGTTCATTTTAACAGGTACGTATATTTGAAGCCAAAAATAGTTCCTGAGAACAAAATTGACCATAGAGTGTGCCTTTTTCTGTGTTATTTTGTTTGATTTGCCAACAGCCCTATGTTGGATAACAACCTCTTTACGTCTTTTTACAGTTAGGAAAACACAAGTACAGAAAAGGTCAACATGAACTGAACATTATTAACATGTCAGTTGTCTATTGTGTGCCTGAATGCACTGTAGTACTTGCCTGTGTCCTACTGTATATGTTAACATATATATATATATATATATATATATACTGTCTATGTGTGTGTGTGTGTGTGTGTGTGTGTGTCCATGCGTGCGTGTTTGCGGGTGTGTGTGTATGTATGTACAGTATGTACGTGTGTGTGTGTGTGTGTGTGTGTGTGTGTGTGTGTGTGTACATGCGTTTGTGCGTGTGTATGTGTGTGTGTGTGTGTGTGTGTGTGTGTGTGTGAGTGTGTGCCTGCGTGTGTGCGTGCGTGTGTGTGTGTGTGTATGTGTGTCCATGCGCGTGCGTGTGTGTAAGTATGTATGTGCGTGTGTGTGTGTGTGTGTGTGTGTGTGAGTGTGTGCCTGCGTGTGTGCGTGCGTGTGTGTGTGTGTGTGTGTATGTGTGTCCATGCGCGTGCGTGCGTGTGTGTAAGTATGTATGTGCGTTTGTGCGTGTGTGTGTGTGTGTGTGTGTGTGAGTGTGTGCCTGCGTGTGTGCGTGCGTGTGTGTGTATGTGTGTCCATGCGCGTGCGTGCGTGTGTGTAAGTATGTATGTGCGTGTGTGTGTGTGTGTGTGTGTGCGTGTGTGTGTGTATGTGTGTGGTGAGGGTGAATGGTGGGAGATGAGAGAGGGGAGCATTTCAGCCTCAGTTTTTTTGTAGAGCCCCTGTCTCTCTATCAAGCAATGAAAAGGTTATAATTTACAGTCAGAGCCCTGAGTCTCCACTTCATGTCAGGAAATAAATGTACGCTTCCGAGGCCTTCTGGGCTGCAGTTGGTAGCGCTCTGTTATTTGGACAGACAGCGGTGTCGGCTGCGGTTTGAGATCTGAGGGCTGAGTTACGGGAACCAGAAGTGCCGTGCAAGTAGCGGTGTGTTTTGCGACGGTGTGTACGAGGTCTAACAATGGATTGCCCGGGAGAGCGAGAGCGAGAGCGTTTTATAGGAAATTGAAAAAGCCAGGAGGAGAGGCCACAATTTACTTTAACGCACTCGGCTCGCCCTCAGTTCAGCGAGAGGCTGCCTGACCTAAATTCACTTTACCTCATCTGCCGGGACGTTTGTTTAGCCTCCTGGGCAAACACTTAGAGAAATGTATGAAGCAGAAAAAAAATTCATGTGCTTAAGTACGTCACGTTCATCAGGAGACAGCCGTCCGCAGGCATCCCTAGACGTCTACAGCCCTCTAGTGGCCATTTTCTTTCTTTTTTGGTCTTTTAAGGGGACGGAGCACTAGTGGTTTATGGAGATTTTCCGAAACCATCTTTGAAAGTTATTGCCAGACAGAAAATCTAAGCTCTCTAAATCAAACTGCTTTGACGTCAGTTTCGAGCCTCAGTAACAAAACAAAAAAAAACCCAGACAACAGTTTTAGTGTCAGCGTTTTAAAGGACAAAGTGGTTTACTCCTCTGTTTTAGGGTAAAATAAGTATTGATAGGTAGTTATATTGACCTGGGGAAGTGCTAGTATTTTCTGTTACACGGAGCATGAGAAAATGAAGGCCATTTAGCCAAGTGTTGTAATCGCCCAAGGGAACTGTACGCAGGGAAATTGCGCCTCGGATAAACTCCCAAGAAGGGAAGGCACTCCCACATGAATTTTCTGCTGAAAATACAGCAGTTATTGAAATAAATCGGGTGCCATTGTGGGCGTTTTTACTCCTTAGCTTCAGGTCCTAATGAACGCTGTCTAAATGCAGCGAGCTCTGAGAATTACAATGGGAATCAGGTAAACCTTTAGCACTCTGCTGGAGCTAATTAAGGTCTTTATTTAACCTGCAGGATGATGAAGATTCTGAAGATTTTCTTTTGCTATTTTTTTTTGAAGGAAGAAAAGAGAAAAGTTTCAAACAGTTGGCTTTTAACTTGAGCTGCTTTTGCGAGGAAAGATATGGTTTTCTTTTAGGACTGCTGGACCATATAGAAATATATTGACTATATTGGTGCTAGATATACCCTCTCAACCATATGTATATTGGGGAGAGATAGGGAGACATGTCACTCAATATAAACCCAATATTTTCATATCGCTAGACTAGCTAGTATGCTTGCAAGTCTTCAAGTTTGACTATGCGAGACTAGGTGGTCCAACAGTGTGTCTCCGAAATGAAACATACACCTACGCCCCCAACTATACGTGCGTGTGGTTTTATCAATTTCGCTTTGGCTAACAGAAAAGGCACACACAGCCAGAGGCGCAGCAATGTCCCCTGTATCTTTCCTGTGCATATCATGCCGTTTCAGTGACAGACAAAGACTTTGTACAGACTATAAGTGTCAGTGCTGCTGCCTTGCTGAATCCACAGGGTTCAGTAACTGCCGTGGCTGAATGATCACTGAAGTGTCATTTAATCGCCCGGCCCGCCGCGCGTCTCGAAGGCCGGGCTGAAGTGGCTCAGCGTTACCTCACACCCAGCTGCTGTTTGGAAACACTGCAGAGCCGCGCCAGCGATATGCCAAGCAGCCAATGGAAGCGCAGGAGCATGCACGCCAATGTCATCCGTCCCGTCCACTTGGGATTCCTATACCCTGAGAGGGAGAAGGGAGATGGGGAGGGAGGAAGGGAGGGAGGGAGGGAGAGAGAGAGAGAGAGAGAGAGAGAGAGAGAGAGAGAGAGAGAGAGAGAGATGAGGAAAGAATAGGCCAGAGGGGGAGAGAGACAGATAGAGAAAAAGAGAGAGGGATGGGAAGAGATTAGGCCAGAGAAAGAGAGATGAAGAGAGCAGGCCAGAGGGGGAGAGAGAGAGAGAATTGCAGATACAAAACCGTCCATGTCTGGGTTAAGAGCTCAATATTGGCTCTTATGTATGTAATAAGTCATCTTCAAGATGATTACCAACAGATACTATTTCTGTTCGCAGAGTAATTGCAGCGCTGGTGTGGAAACCAGTTATTATGTATGAAAAATTGTATTAGCCGATGCCTGTTTACAGCAGACATCAATATGAGGGATGCTGCTGAGAAGCGTAATGGATTCGGCTGCCATGTCCTCCCCGGAACGCTTCCCGCTGGCCTGCCAGCTAAAACCTCCAGTCATCAGAAAGCGGAAATATTTACGGGCTCGACTCCTGGAAGATGGGAAAGAAGGAAAGTGGGTGAAAAATGACTTTGTTTGTGTTGGAGAGAGAGCGGCTAATCAGATTCCCCCTCTCTCCCTTCCCTCCGCGACGCTCTCCGGCGGCTCGGCACTCAAGAGTCGTTCGAGGACAGCCGCTCGATGTGTGCCTCTGACGTCAGGCCCAGTTGTAATGTGGGGGTGCGCGAGCGGGCGAGCGGGACGCTCGTCTGAAGCTGCGGCCGCGTCGTCGCCGTTTCACGCCGCTCTGGTCCCTCGGCTACAGGCGTCGTGCTGCGCTCCGGCGTGCTTCTCAGGGCGAACGCTGCTCCCGGTTCCTGATGTAAATGGGCCTCTAAGGTGCGGCTCGGTTATTGTTACAAATGGTGGTGCCGCGTTTTTGGAGATGTGGAAGAACAGGCCCTATGTCCCCGAAGCAGTGGTTGAAAAGGTACAAGTCGAAACAAAAATAGGCACCGTGCAATTTATTTGAATTTTAAAAAAAAAATTGTTTTATATTGCCCATGTTTATCGAAACACCCATTTCCATAGAGAGGAAGTAACCTGTAAGTGCCCACTCAGAAAGGGGGGAACTTCTTTCCTGCCGGTCCCTCTCTTTCTTCTTTGGATGGTTATTTTTCTCTCTGATAAAGGCACTTCTTTCCATTATTAGAGCTGGGTTGCTTTTCATTAATTTTCTTGGCCTCAGCATGTTTTTACTTTTGAGAAAGCCTGGTCCAAGGCTTGAATCCATATCTCTGAAGAGTTCAATTGAACCCACAAGAAATCCAGATATACTGTTGCACTACCCCTGCCCCGCTGCTATACACTGTACACCAGGGACGGCTGGTGAGGTAAAAAATAGGGGAGGCTGCATTTGTTACGAGTGTAGTAGGTGGTTGGCAGGGGGGTCCGGGGGGCATGGCTCCCTGTAGAGAATTTTGATTAAAATAACCCTTAAAAGGTGATACAGAATCACTATTAAATGGTTCATCCTGGTGATTTTGTCAGTTCCAACCAATCAGCGGTCAAATAGCTCACAATTCACTCCTCACTCATCATTTGAATACCAACTTCAGTGTTGCTCCAGGTGTATTGACAACAAAAATCTTACCATTTAATGGGTGTAATGGTGCAGCTCTCTGAACATCCCTGCCTGTAGAATTCCCTCTCCTGATATGGGTAACTGTCTGTCTCAGGATCCTACACTTTCTCTCTCCAGAAATGAATGTTTTTCTCTCTCTGCAAACCGCCCGCTGCTATTGATCAGAAAGGTATAGGGATATTATCAGAGGTCTAAAATCCAGGTTCAGAAAGTAAAAGTCCTTCCCAGTATTTTCTTCCAATCATCTGGATTTGCTAATTATCAATCTTCAGCCAGGAGGTAGAACTATTTGGTGAAATCAGCTGGTTGATTTAATGGGTGGAAGAAACTCATAGCAGGACTTTTACTTTATGACCCCTGGACTTTACACCTCTGGACATTAGCAATAGTAGTGAAAAACGTGACAAAAACATCACAAACTTAGTCTTGCACATAACTTAGAATAGGGGTCCTAGTTAGCAGCAACTACAGAAAAAACACAATAGCTAACGCACACGTATTTGCTATTGCACATATGTAATTAAATTCTATCAAGCTGCTCCAGCTAGCTAGCGAGCACGTAGCAAACGTATCAGATATATAGCTAAGTTAACGTTACTTACTAGGTAAGTTAGCAAACAATTCTTCAAGCTGATTTAACTGTTTAACCAACTAAAATGATCGATCGTTAATTCATTTAAATCAAGACAAAAATACCAATGGCCTGGTGATGGCTTTCTATTTTCTCCTACCTTCTCTATTCTCTCTTTGCACGTTATCTGGCTTTAACTGTAGGATGGTGAGGGGACACGTTCGCATAAACGTTATAAAATGGAAGTTGTTGGCATTAAATGATTTAGTGCCTGTTAGTTAACTAGCTAGTCGCCCAGCTAGCTATCAGATGAAGAGCGAGTTAAATAGATGTTTTGCTTGGTTATCTTGCAAGAATACACATTTGTTCTTCCACTGGAATGCGGTGGATTTAAAGGGATAGTTTGGAATTTTGGACATACTGTCTCAATTACGACTTACCCATGATGTAGTTGATTGATGGAAACCATTTTCAGCTAATTCCATGCTGTCCCTTCTTTTGGACATACACACGTTGCTAATGCTAGCCCAACTCTATGGTAACCGGTAGCATCCACTACCAAACGCACTTAAACACTCCACAGTGCACCAAAGCAAATAAAATACGACGACAGTCTATCGGGGTCAGGACAACCACTGTGTGCCTGGAAATACTAGTTGGTCATTTATATGCAAAAGTTATTGATACTAAATGTCTGACCACGTAGTCATAGACACAGCCTTGCAGTTAGCAAGTTGGGCCTGCTTAATTGCATAACCCATTTGTTAGGGACGTTTATGCGATTAGATGGAGGAGCCCAGATGAGTTGATGTCATATGGCATATTGACAACTCTAAGTATTTTATGTTAAATTGTGCAATACAGGTCAAGTCGTTCCTCTGTTGTGGTGAACGTCTGGTAACGAACGTGATATATATACGTGCGTGAGGCGGTAGACAGAGTACCGTCATCCACTATCGACGTGATTTTCAATAGAAACTGGCTACCTTCATAACTTTTGGTGGTTCTGTGTCTTTATAGGCACAATTATCGGTTTATTTATGCCGAATCTGTTGACTGTTAACATATTTTCTAAGATCATTGTGCAGTGTAATTGGACATGATTTTATGCAAATATCCAAAATATGCGATTATGGTTTATGCAAATATTCAATCTCTACAATGGAATGAATGGAAAATGGTTTGGGGTTTGGCAATTCTATGCAAACACCCAAATTACTAATAATGCATACTGATGATCTGTTATGCAATTAAGTGGACTTTATTGACTCTACTGTATTCATTATTAATAGGGATTCCCCGATACTGGTATTGGGTAATGAGTCCCATACTGTGCTCATGTGCTCTACTTGTAATCATAGAACTGCTCCGATACCCAGACCCGATACTGACAACGTCACATACGTAGCATCGAGTTGAAGCCAAAAAATAAAATAAAAAAATGTATAAAATATGTCAGCGGTTTGGATGTACTTTAAGATAAAAGCATGACAAACAAGCATTCTGAGGCGCACAGTATTCTACGGCGCTCTGTGTTGACACTAAGCCCCAGAATACTGACATGCTTTGGTTGAGAAATCCTTGGGGAAATACTGGTGTGTGCATCTGCGGCTTTCGTAGTTAATGACCTTTTGATGGAAGAAAACCATGGGGAAACAAAATTAAATACCAAGTTGACTATAGGCTTAGGCAACATTTTATTGAAAATTGTCAGTTTCATAATCTATTCTACAGACACTTGGTCAGAGGCTTAATAGACTATTTTACTGAAACCTGGTTACAAGTCTATGTTATGTTTTATTGGAACTGAGTGACAGTTCCATGTTTTTTTATTGGAACTCAGAGGCACTTCCATGTTATGTTTTATTGGACCTCAGTGAGAGTTTTTTGTTCCTTTTGATAAAGGAGTGAACACAAAAATCTATGAAAAATAATAAACCCTCCAGGGTCTTCAAAACCAGCGGTCCCACTTTCATTGTAACAGAAAAATGCAGTATTATTAAAAGTACTCGTATCGGTACTCAGTACCCAAACCTGCAGCCGTATCCAGTACGCAATCGGCAAGTACCCAAACCTGCATACCCGGTACTTGTACTGAGTCTGAAAAAATGGAATCAGTGCATCCCTAATTATTAACACAGCCTGGGTACATAGGTAAAAACAGTTGGTGTGCTTCATTAACTAGTTACATCTTTGCAGTAGGTAGAATATAGAGGTACAGCAGGGAATTGCCCTTCAAATCAAATCAAAGTTTATTTATCTTATGTCCAGTAACAGTACAGCATGTTAGCAAAATTTCAAATGTGTTAGAGCATATATTTGTGTGTATCTTCCCCTGCAGAAAACCTTGGAGACCTGCACCGTCTGCAGCGAGCCCATCATGGAGCGGATTCTTCGGGCCACAGAGAAGGCCTACCACCCTCACTGCTTCACCTGCGTGGTGTGCCACCGCAGCCTGGACGGCATACCCTTCACCGTGGACGCCGCCAACCACATCCACTGCATCGAGGACTTCCACAAGTGAGGCTCCCGCCGACCGGTGCCACGGCCCCCACCTGAGCAGACTACCCAGGCCTAAGTAGTTCTGCATATCATCCTCAGATTTTGCACACTTATGGACATGGAGTTTCTGGTCCAGGAAATGTATAGATTTACCTGTTTCACTTATGTAGCTCTCAGTATTTCGTTGCAAACTAAAGAAAATCTATTTCTTTTTGCAAAAACTTTTTCCAAAGTTTCTTTGCATTTGTGGCACTTTATTTTGACTTAAATTATGAAACTAAACAAATCTAAGTTTGTATTGTAAATGGTACACCTGTCTTGTTTAATTTAAGCCATTTACCAATTTTCTGTGATGCTCACACCTGGAGTTATAAAGCCTTAAACAGAGCACTCCCTAAATAGGTGAGAATTGACCAAATTTGCCATCTGCGCAAAAGGGCTAAGGCACCTTAGAAAGCATAATTATTTTTATAACTTTCGAATGAGACGCGACTCGATGCCTTCAGATTCTGCCTTCAGATTCTTCCTTCGAAGGCAGCATTTGAGATACGTTTGAGATACAGTCCACATGTCACGACAAACTGCCCCAATTCACCCTTAGACAGACCGGGAAGGCTCACAAATCTGGAAGTGCTGCCAGATTCCGTTTTGGCACAGCTCCAAATGTCAAGCATTAAGTTGGAGGAATGTGTTAGCGCATTGTGCCCTTTTGTTTTACGATTTTGTTGAAGCAAAAACGTTGGAGAATTTCATTTTCGCGACCAGGTCTACACTCAGGTCTACACTCTTACGCAACAGGCTGTGCGTTTTCAGCTGCGTGTTTTGGCTTCAGGTGCACTTTGTAGCGCTGGAGAAAGTCGGGCTTTTCATTTCTGTTTATTTGAAACTTCCACATTTTCTAACCGTATACAGAGGAGAACTGCTTAGAGCAAGACTTTACACCTGTACTCCTGGTTCCCTGTGTCTTCAGTGGTGAGAAAGTTCCCCAAAACTTCAGTCATGTGTTTTCTAGTTACTGTTTTTATTAAGCAGCCACAAGGAACTACACTTGGCTTCCCGCAGGCCTGGCGAAACATAAAGCTGCCTTTGCGTCTAGGAACTCCAGTTAGTGCAGGTGTTCGAAAAGATCTGATACAGCGTCACAATCAAGGCTTCCTTTGTCAGTGCTGTGGCTTGTCTTTGCTGACCACTCTGTCCACTTCCTAGTTTTCGCCATTCAAGGCACCTCTCTATTGAATAAGTCTGTTCCTCTCCTCGGGTCACCTGACTGGCCCAGAAACCACAGGGCCATGCACACATCCTCCCTGGGTGCTCAGGCACACTGTTCCCCTCCTTGCCACGGATCAGAGATCCCTTCCTTTAAAGTATTGAAAATTTGTTGGAGTTTCTTTACTTTTAGTGAGCGTCTCAAATCACCCCACACTCAGGCCCTAAGTTCCCCCACTGATATAAAGGTTAGGTAGATTGTATAAGGTATATATTAGACTTGTCCAGCCTCTGGAGAGCTCTGTCTGGGGTATTGACTCAAGCTGAGAGCATTGCACCTGCTCAGTGACCTTTCAGGCCATTTAAAGTCTTTCAGTCCCACTCTGGCTAATAATGAATGAATTACCTTTTGGCAATATATATATATATATATATATATATATATATATATATATATATATTTTGTACGTAATGAAGTAGCCCTGTTTCCCAATTCAAAGTTACATTTCTGACTATAATGACTTTTTATATAGAATTCACCTTCAGATCCATTGATATTGCATATGTGTGAGAAGTTACAGTCATGATGAATTTACAATCAATTAACTGCAGTAGCTCATTCCGAACTTCTTTCAGATTTTTTAAATGGGTTTTCTCATCAGAAGTCTTGTTTTGAATCCAAAAGATTCAAATAATAAGAGTTTATAAAACATACTCTAAAACAGTGGTCCCCAACTCTGTTCTTGGAGATCTACTGTCCTGTAGGTTTTCACTCCAACCCTAACAAAGCACACCTCATTCAACAGCTAGAGATCTTGTTGGGCTGCTAATTAGTAGAATCAGGTGTGCCAAAATAGGGTTGAAGTGAAAACCTACAGGACGGTAGATCTCCAGGAACAGGGTTGGGGACCACTGCTCTAAAATGTAGTGTTTCATAATTTCTTTGTCATGTGTATACTGTCAAATAAGGCTGTAATTTCATGAAGGTCATTCAACTTCATTTAATCATATTGATGGTTTATATTGACTTGGGGAAGTGAAAGTTGTGCTATGAACAATGTCCTCCTATTAACCGAGCATAAACTGTCTGTTTCTCCTCCATTATCCGCAGTTATCAGCGGAGCCATCTTAGTGATTTACTGCATCCAGTCTAGATTTCAGTATTAGTCATAGTTTTATTGCAATATATCTCAGTACCTTCTTTATCACTTAAGAGCTGATCTGATAATTAATTGCTTTTATCTTACCGCAGTCTTCTCTAGGTGGTAATCACAGACATTGCGACCTACTTAAAGGCATTTGTTTGAGACAATCTTTAAGGTTTTGCTCAGGACGTAACTGACGAAAAAATAGAGATTATGTTCGCAATCGATGGCTCATTCTGCCGTGTTTAACAGTACATCACACTCTCCCACAGTCATTGGCTACATTTACATGCGAACCAATGCTATTGGGAGTAATCAGTTTACGCCAGTATTTAGATTATTGCGTACACATGGGTATAAGTAATGCGATTTCTCCAATAGCGGCGTTTACATGATTCTTTCCGTAATCAGCGTATGCTAAAAGGAAACGGTGCTTCCTTACTTCATCCGGGATCTTCGTGTTCAGACATTTTTGCATGACAGTTTCAAAATGCTGAAAGAAATCGGAGTAAGACGTTTACATGCACCAAAAAAAGAAGTCTACATGCACACAAAAAAGACTGTGAAAAAATCCAGGTCTCTTAATCGGGTTTTCGAGATAGTTTTGACACGCAATCGAGATAAAGGCATTTACATGACCATTTCAATAATCAGTATTGCCGTAATCGGGGTGAGATCGGAGTATTAGTGCACATGTAAACGCACCCACTGACTCGTCTCCTTCTCTCCCAATAGGAAATTCGCCCCCCGCTGTTCCGTTTGTAAGGAGCCCATCATGCCGGCTCCGGGGCAGGAGGAAACGGTGCGCATTGTGTCGCTGGATCGAGACTTCCACGTGCAGTGTTACCGCTGTGAGGTCAGTGTGCTGCCAAGGGGCCAAGACTGGGCTTTCGTTTGGAAGCTCACTTCCTGGTTGGTCTGGGAACGGCAATTGTTCCGTTGCTCACTAGCGCAATTGCGATTGGCTCCAGTATGGGTCTTTCACCATGTAAGTCAATGGCAGCAATGTGGTCAAAATACTCAGTCAATACATTTTTCCCCACAAGAAAATGTAATTGCAATAGGTGCCTTTCCTTCATCTAATGCCTCTGCATGTACTGATTTTTTAAAATATTGTGTCATTTGGACAGGGTATTAACATATGTTCAGGACCAATCAGAGGGACAGGTTGAGTCCTCTTCGGCTCCACGGAGCAGGTGCAGTTTGTACAAACGGGTGGACAAAAAGACATCCAGAGCTTCAATTCAGTTTTTACGAGGCCGTGGAAAGGCAATGGGTGACGTCACAGTGGCTTTATCCATATTTTTATACAGTCTATGTGCGCCGCCCCCGCTGCCTCTGAATAAACCCGACTATGGTCACGACTCCACCTCTCACCACTCTCCAATCCAGCTCCCAGATCCTTTCAGCCAGAGTCAGCCTCGGGATGCCTCGTATCAAAACCCTTTCCTGAGAAACTAAAACTCAGAGAAAAATCTGTCACTGTGGACCACCTTACAGTCCAACGGTGCTGTTGATCGATGAGATGCGGTGCTTCGTATGCCTGTGTTATTGGGAGCGCTGCGGGTGCTTGTTGAGAGTTCAGGTTCAAGTTCAGCTTTATTATCCCTGAAGGGAAATTCGGGTAGCACAAACTACAAATTAAAGCTGTAAAACCATGAACACACAGCTGACTCAAGGGTCACCACAGAGGCGCTGACTGTACGTGTTTCTCCAGAACCCAAATAATAAATCATTCAGAGAAAGGTCAGGGAAACACAATATTAAACAAACACTCCCGTTGCTTCCCCTTATGGAAAAAGAATATACTGCAGTATATTGTAAATATATCAAAATTATTGTTACAAAATATTTAAAATATACTGCAGTATATTACATTTCCATAAGGGCAACTGGTCCAGATGTGGCATCTGGTGATGTGTCTGTGCGTCTGTCCCTCTGGTGATGTGTCTGTGTGTCTGTCCCTCTGGTGATGTGTCTGTGTGTCTGTCCCTCTGGTGATGTGTCTGTGCGTCTGTCCCTCTGGTGATGTGTCTGTGCGTCTGTCCCTCCGGTGATGTGTCTGTGCGTCTGTCCCTCTGTTGATGTGTCTGTGCGTCTGTCCCTCTGGTGATGTGTCTGTGTGTCTGTCCCTCTGGTGATGTGTCTGTGCGTCTTTCAGTCTGGTGATGTGTCTGCGTCTTTCAGTCTGGTGATGTGTCTGTGTGTCTGTCCCTCTGGTGATGTGTCTGTGTGTCTGTCCCTCTGGTGATGTGTCTGTGCGTCTTTCAGTCTGGTGATGTGTCTGTGCGTCTTTCAGTCTGGTGATGTGTCTGTGTGTCTGTCCCTCTGGTGATGTGTCTGTGTGTCTGTCCCTCTGGTGATGTGTCAGTGCGTCTTTCAGTCTGGTGATGTGTCTGTGTGTCTGTCCCTCTGGTGATGTGTCTGTGCGTCTTTCAGTCTGGTGATGTGTCTGTGCGTCTGTCCCTCTGGTGATGTGTCTGTGTGTCTGTCCCTCTGGTGATGTGTCTGTCCCTCTGGTGATGTGTCTGTGCGTCTTTCAGTCTGGTGATGTGTCTGTGCGTCTGTCCCTCTGGTGATGTGTCTGTGTCTCTGTCCCTCTGGTGATGTGTCTGTGTGTCTGTCCCTCTGGTGATGTGTCTGTGCATCTGTCCCTCTGGTGATGTGTCTGTGTGTCTGTCCCTCTGGTGATGTGTCTGTGCGTCTTTCAGTCTGGTGATGTGTCTGTGTGTCTGTCCCTTTGGTGATGTGTCTGTGTCTGTTCCACAGGACTGCAACTCCCTGCTGTCCGAGGGGGACAGCCAGGGCTGCTACCCCCTAGACGGCCACGTCCTCTGCAAGACCTGCAACTCCACCCGCATCAAAGCCTTCACTGCCAAAGCCACCACTGACCTCTGAAGGACCCCGTCCTCGGTCTCTACCGTTCTTCCTCCCAGAACGCGGACACACACCTTCGCCTCACGCACTGCACACACCAGTTTGGCTCCTCTCATGTGCTCATACACGTCTCGGTCTGAAAGCAGCCAAGTCGCTGACAGCAAAGGGCTTCTGCAGGGGTCGGTGGTTTCGGTCATGGACTTTAGCACATATCCTTTAGCCCCACAAGATACTCAGTCACATATTCTTAACATTGAAATGTATGTCTACACTACCATAGAAGTCGGAAAATTCCAATTTGATGCATCCTCTGAAAATTCAAGTGGCAACTGATGCTCTGTATTGTAATATAGACCTGGAAATTCCTGTTGCCAACAGGGACCTCCTATAGTGAAGAAGCAGAGAGGAAATAGGAGGGAAACAACATAGTGGCTGAAGTATCTGGTGAGTCTATAAAATCCATGGACAGTTTCCAGTCTCAAGCTAAACTACCTGCTGTTAGTCATTCCAGAACCAATATTCTCTCATCTCTGTTGATTTAATCGTGCATGAGGCAGGCCACTCCAAAATTTCCCACAGCTGATTTGCGTGGCATTGGCTGCCCATGGCACAATTTCACCAAAATCAGCACCCACCCCTCTGGTACACTTCTCTGTGTTCACATCATTACACCAAACACTTCCGGCTTTGACACGCAACTTTAAGTGCCTTTCAGTAAAGCAATAAAGGGAGCAAGTACAGTACTTATAATGCAGTGCATATATTGTGCCTTTTAATTGTTAGCATAATTAGCATTAATTTTACAATGAATATTGCTAGCTGTATGCTGTAAGAGTATATTCAGTTTATTCAAATTACACTCACTTTAATGTTTATGGATATGGCTACTGTGTAACTACTTAACGTACACAGAATGCAACAGGAAGTTGCCTTCTACCATTCATGCTGATGGACTCATCTACTTTATAGCATTTCTGAAACTGGCATTGGATGCTTTTGTATAAACAGAAGTGTTGATAAAGCAGTGTACAGAGAAGACCAAACAGTCAGATTATCTGACTATTATCTGTACTCTTTTCCATTCTTAAAGGTATAATCTCAGACACAGTCTAATAACAGTGCTCATTCTCTTCTATTCACAATACATTTAAGCAAAATAATTTTGCTCTATTCTTACACAGAAGCCTCTATTCAAACAATATTTGTCCTTGTGTTAACACTTTTTATGCACAAACGCAGTTTGACAAATTCGTTTTTTGTTGTTTTTTTATGAAGGAAAAAAATATTGCTTTTGCTCTGTTAGTCAAGATTAAGGACAAATGTTGATTGAAGCCCAGCTGGAAATTTCCATCAATTTTTTTTTTTTTTTACCAGCAATGTTTTTTAAAAAGCTTCACTAATTTTGTCACTGAAAGTTAAGAACCGATCATTTGTGGTGTTTGGATTCTGGTCTAAGCATCTTTGAAGTTGCACAGTAACATCAACAACGCAATTTTATTATCAATATGCCTGGAAATATTACCATGGAAAACACTTCATTTAAGATTTTACTTTTATTTAGAAACATTCAATATATCAATATATGAAATAATTAAATCTTTAAATACAATATACAGTTTCTATTTTACTGAGTATGTATGTGGCAACAGGGAGTACTGTATATGTGTTTACCAGGTTTCAGAAACATTATTTTCATAGGGAAGCAGTTTTTAACATCTCAGGTTTTCTCTTACCTTTACAAACTGATATACACTATATGGCCAAAAGTATCCAGACACAGCTTTGTTTGGGGCTGCTCTGGTTAGGCCCGTTCCAGTGAAGGCAAATCTTAACGTTACAGCATAAAATGATATTCTAGATGATTCTGTGCTTCAAACTTTGAGGCAACAGTTTGGGGCAGGCCCTTTCCTGTTTAAGAATGACAATGCCCCCCATGCAAAAAAGCGAGGTCCATACAGAAATGGTTTGTAGAGTGTGGAAGAACTTGACTGGCTTGCACAGAGCCCTGACCTCGACCCCATTGAACACCTTTGGGTTCAATTGGAACGCAGACTGCAGGCGCCAGAGTGGAGGGTGTTATAGTAGCAAAGGGGGGACCAACTCCATATTAATGTCCATGATTTCGGAATGAGATGTTGGACGAGCAGGTGTTCGTATATCTTTGGCCATATAGTGTCCCTGTCCCTTTTCAAACAAGTAAAAATTTCAAACCAAAATGAATTATTAACCAAAGGTGCATTATAATTTTTTCATTTGTACAAACGTATTTGCAGTATAGCTAGAAAGCTTCAAAGAATGTTCCTTAACATATTTTTAAGTGGAAGGACAAGAAAAATACATTGAAATCATATGCCACCTCCAAGGTGAACGTTCACCTCGCTGAATGTATCTATGGTGATAAATGTATCTATTTGTCCTGGTTATTCCAGTGTCCAGAGTCCAATGGAAAGTGTTTTAGAGGAAAGATTTAATTTTTGAATGGTTTGAGGAACATGTTTTACCAAATGGTGCAATCTTGATGTATCCTGTGTTATTGTCACTGTATATATATATATATAAAAAGTTATATATATATATATATATAATGTCTATGATATCCCAAGTTCCCAACATACTTCAAGGAATTTTTTCCCATTTTTTTCTCGACTTCAAGACTATAAAGGCCATACACCAAGTATACACTAAACATGGTATATTTCTGTTTCTTCTGTTTTCTTCTTTTGGCTATTTTTAATTATGCTGGCCTCTGCAAACAGCATGTGAGTGAAGCCAACTTTTGAAAAAGGCTTTGCTGAAGGTTTATATTTGCAATTGAACACAACACTTTATAAATACTGCTGTGCAAGTTGCTTTTCTGTACAGGGAATACATATAGTATTCACATATATAACGTATTCACAGCTTAAATTGTAGGTCATTGAAATACCATTTTTAGTAGAAGATAAAGGCTACCGTACCCTATATTTATCATTGTAGGTCACGCTATGAAGTATTTGATATCTCTGTTCAGAAATGTCCTCTCTACTGTGGCTTGAAAGTCTTAAGCTGTAAAATGTGAATGTGGCCATTTACTCTTGAAACATAACCACATGTTCTTACAACCATGCAATGTGTGTTATTTTGCCTGGGCTCGAGGAGATTGTGGAGAAGCGCACGCCACAGGATCTGCAGTTTTCTCAGATCGTGGTTGAACCGTGATTGTGGACCCAAAAGCACGTTGCAAAGGCACCGCTCTCTCCATGTTCAGAGTCTCAGACGTATTGGGCGAACAGCTGGTGAGGATGCACCAGCTGAGAGTCATGCCTTCTTTGCGGCCTCGCTGCCATTTGTCTTCACCTCACAGACATCACAGGCAGATTGTCTGTAGGGGGTGTGGTGGTGATGGTGGTGATGGTGGTGGGGGGAGGGGGGGGGGGGGTTGTATGGGTGAATGTTTTTACACTGAAAGGACATTTCACTCGGCTAAGCTTTTTTGACAAAGATGCTATCAATCATCTGATTTATACAGATGATTATATATCTGATTTTTTTTACTTTCTGCACAGTCTGTTTTTCTCTCCTGATGCCTCTGTCCATAATATACAAGCATGGAGCATATGCTGTACTAATATACTATATGCTGCATACATTTATGTAACATAGGATGTCTGGCTATAACACAGTACAGCATCACAAGGGGTTTTCCTACAGAGTCGTGAATAACTGCACTATAGAATGTTATGTGCCGATATGTATAAAAAACACAATGCATGACTTTCCACATCGATTTGCACGTGATCTATGTATTTTGTTTTCCCCCATGTAACATTTACATCAATGTTATGTATTGCTATTTTTTATTTTGCTGCAATATTAAGACATTCAGACAAAAGAGCTCTTTAAAGTGAACATTATATACATATGTCATTTTCTTTCTGCATAGTACGGAGCCCCTGAAGGCACCCATGGTGAAAAAAAAAATCTCAACGTGGAAATAGAATAGAATAACTTTTATTTTCCTGTGAGGGAACTTCAGTTGTAGTCGCCAGCAATAAAAAAAAGACAGACAGTGGGGCAGACCAACAAAACACAAGCAAACATGTTAAATAAAGACATTCAATTGAATCAGGCATTTCACATTAAAGTGAAGGTATGAGTGGAGTGGAATACAGCCAAGCATTATGATGAAAAATTGAGCATCAAAGGCAATAACAGTTCCTTTACTGTCTTGAGATGTCCAGTGTCATTAAGCAGTCTAACAGCTGTAGGGACAAAGCTGTTTCAGGCTCTTTTGGCTTTAAGGGGCAAGGACCTCAATCTGATGGAAGAGTCTCAAAGAGAGAGTTCAGGGTATGTGATGGAAGGGCCATAATCCGCTCTCCTTTTTAGCTGCGACCAACAGCTAGTATAAGTCACGCTGTGGGCGTTCTGTCTGTCTGTTTGTCCGAATTATTTCTGCTGCTTTGTAGTTCGCTTGATCCGGGTTACCCAGAGTGACGTGTGCAGCGCGTGATCCGGGTTACTCAGAGTGACGTGTGCAGCGTGTCAGTGTTTTTGAGTTAGTTACTTCCTGGTTTGCGATATTAATCTCAAATATATGAAAGTAGCAATTGTGAACAGCTGGTGTCATCATTGATTCGGTGACAAAATACAAATTATAGAGACAGCATCACTTCTGGGGAAAGACTGCACGCTGATTTGCTAGAAAAAGCACTAGCACTGAGCACATTGTGTTCTAAAACTTGCCATCTTCGATTAGACGAGGTGAATCGCCTGCAACGGCAAGCGCCGACATGGGACGTTCTGAGAAGTCACTGCAATTCCTCTCTGCAACATTCTAAAATGATTTCATTGCGTCGCAAATCTTTGGTCTGAACTGGCCTTTACGTAACGTTACATTATGCAGATTATCTGTTAAATTGAAGTTACCGATCAAAGGATAACGTTGGAATTTTGAGTTAGCTAACACCAGCTATCTGGTAAACTGACTACATTATAGCTAACGTTATCTGTTAAATTTAGCACACGTTTCCATGTTACTTTTAACTAGCTAGTGTTAACATTAAATACGGCTGGTGTTTTTGAGTTGCCTGATAGTTATAGAATAAACCCCTCCCTGTCACTGGAGCATAATTTGGTGGGAGGGGTTTGGAGAGAGATAGGAGGGAGGAGTGCAGAAGGGGGGAAGTCTTTTTGCCTTGTATATTTTCAAACTTGCCTACTGCAGCTTTAAGGCCCGAAACATACTTCACGGAAACGTGGATGCTTCGAGCTACCAGAGATTGTATAGTAAAGACATATGCCAACTGCATGAATATCATGTTTCACCTCTAGGGGCGACTACAAGCACTAAAACCGGGCTAAACAGAGGAGAATGAATGGGGGTCAATGAAGTTTTTTTCCAGAAACCCAAATCTATAAGAGATAATAATTTTTTATTGTAAGTTGGAGAAAGTTTGTAGACAGCAGATAAGAAAATATGCTTTTCTACGCACTTAGATTAATGAAATCTGGAACCGTATAGGAAAAAAATAACTTTTTCTCTCGTTATGCAAATTTGGTCATGAATATTCATGACCGCTTTTGACATGAGACTGAAAAGCGAAAGCCAGCCGAAATTGTTTGGTAATAACAGCACAAGAACAACAGCTATGTTGTACAAAGTACTTGCTAGTACTGGCGGTACATCACCTTGTATCTTATAGACAATCTGGTTTAACAAGAAGATAGAAGCTAATAGAGAATATATGGTTTTACTGAGCAAGCGAGAGCTACTGGCTAGTTGGCTACCGTTGGCTGAGGAGCCGCCAGTAATGAATATTCATGAACCGGCGAACTCATCAACATTGCGTAGCATCAATGCTAGTGGAAATGTTTTGAAAGTGAGATCATAACACAACCATCGATTCCATGTTGACTTATAATTATGTATTAATTATACGCATTAGGCCGTGTAACATTGCCAGTAATACTCCAGTTACGACCTCCATGTATTTCTTCAGATTTTACTCTGTTTAACAGTGCCTCAGCACTGCCCTTGATGCTGAAAGAATGTCATTGTACTTTTTTTCACGTTACATTGCAGTCATTGGAGTTGGCAAGGCTTTCTCTCTCTGTGGGCTTTGGAGCAACGCAAACAGTTTTTCTTTTGCCATGACATTTGTGAATGACAAACCAGAGCGTTGCAGCGAGGGACGCTATAGCAGGCAACAACAGTAAACTACTTTCTTGTTCGATCTGTGCTTTCCTCTGGTTTGTCTTTCATAAATGTCATTGGAAAAGAAAACTGTTTGCGTAGCTCGAAGCGTCCACGTTTGCATGAGGTATGTTTCGGCCCTAAAGTGTTAGCAAGCATTTCCATTCACCCATGTAACGTTAGCTAGCTAGCTGCTAACGTTACTGGGTGATGGGGCAAACCTTAAGGTTGTAAATTGTTAAATCGATTATGTTTATGTTTACTTTTGGCTTTTTTTTTTTTTTTTCCATCCTTAATTTGTCTATTCAGCCTGGCCTGAATCAATTTTGACTCAACTCTGTCTCCTGATTGAACAGCTCCCTTTTTCTCATTTAATGTTGTTTTAAGCACCTTTGTTATCCAGGGCTTATTGTTTGAGAACACTTTCACTTTCTTAGATGGAACAATAGTTTCCTCACAAAACATTATATAGCCAGTCACTGCCTCTGCAGTCTCATCCAGTGTGGCATTCTGTGAGAAAAGCTCCCAATCACTGCATTCAAAACAGTCTTTGAGAATCTCAGAAACATCATCATCCCACTGTTGTTTTGTAGACAACTCCTTCCCTCTGCAATTTTGTTTTATAGGAAGGAATGAGGTGAATAGCATTATCCTGTACGTACGGATTGCAAAACCGAGAGTAGGCTACAGATTGCAAAACCGTAAATATGGATTGCAAAACAGAGTACAGATTTCCACGTTATCCATTACCGTTGCTTAGTAGCCTAATAAATTCAGCAGAAGGACTCATTGCACAATCTATTAAAACATTACTTTTAAAGTTGTTGTGTTGTGTTTGGTGAGTTATTATAAGATATATAGGCCCACACCATTTTATAAAAGCAATATGGCACTCTAACCCATGGTATATGATGAATATTGACACGGCTATGGGATTTGCCAGCACCCCGCTTCACGTCCTGGCTAACAACATCCCCAAGCCTTGCCAATGTTCATGATATACCACAGGTTCACTTTAATATTTATCTTGTTTCCTCGTATGTGATTTATAGCCATGATACTTTCATGTGACTTTCCTGCAGTTAACCCATCATTTACAAATGTGTTTAACATTGCAGAAATGCTTGATTTCATTCAAAAACCATACGTACACACGGATTGCAAAACCAAAAGCACAGATTTCCACATTGAGTTTTTTTTTTCTTTACCTAGGGTACCTTGTGGGGGTCTGTAGCATAGAATTTCAAACCAGTATTTACTCTGAATTTGTCGAATGGATGTGGTGGAACAGACAAATATTGAGTGAATTGATAAAAATGTGTCTGTCATTGTACCTTACAGAATCAGTCCCACAGGGAAAAACATGATAGCAGGGAATAATTCACTGTAATTTAGTGTTATCCACCATGTTGAAACATAATTTACCATTATTATGCTTTATACACATACACATACACTACCACCAGCAGAAGACATTGATATTCTGAGAAGGTATCCCCTTCACTTTCTCCATTGTAGTCATTTTGTGAATGTGAACAAAAAGTGAATGGTTCAATCATTCGAGAGATCAACTATAGAAATTGTGTGTTGTATGTTACTTATTTCTGTTTGTCCAATATCACATTTAACTTAATTAATTAATTTACAGCCTTTGAAGGTCTCCACCTCTTATACACAAAGTTCTCTTTGGCAAACTCGATTATCTGTAGAAATGCTCTTAAGTCACCTTCAGCTAATGTAAAGAGGGTCAGTGGGACAACTTTTTCTTATATAGACATCAAAAAATCCATTGGTCTGTACTATAATGGAGAAAATGTCCATTGGAAACTCACTGTACAAGAACATCTTCTTTTATTGAATAGATCTACAGCTTGCTCTGTCATTTTCTTGTAAACATGGAAACAAAAGAGAACTTTTTACTATTACCTGCATGAAATTGCATGATCATTCGGTATTGAGGGAAAACGGCTTTCTGTGTTCAATAAAAGGACATGCCACCTTCTTTGAATGACTTTGAGCAGACTTTGAAAGACCAGTGTAGATGTATAATATTTCCAAAGCCCATTCTGTATCCTTGTTCCATCGTCAATGCTGTACACATTGTTTGAATTTTAAATACATTTATTTACAGCTACTGTAGACTTCTCTTTTTCTCTCTTTCCAAAATGGTCAAAGTAATCACAACATGTATACTGCTTGACGCAACATCATTCACATTGACATGAAGTACCAAACGATCTTCGACCGGAATCATTTTGCAGACTGCTGTATTTTTGTATGTGCTATTCCCCTTTAATAAAAGCTTTAAAAAAACACTGTTGTCATGCATTTTTACTCATGACATAAGCGGTGTAAAAAAGAGGTCTACACAATGATCACATTATTTTTGTTGAATATGTCCTATATGCACTGGCTGAAATCTAATTTCAAAAGGTTGCTGCATTAATTAACTCCATTTTTTTCTGGATTTGCTCTTTATGTCCTGAATAGTAATTTACCTACAATTTACAAGTGGCTATCTGATAATTAACTGATTCACGTGCTAATTGTGACGTCCATGACCCTCTCCAAGAAAGAATTTATGGCATTTCAGTGTCTGTGTTTTTCAAATTCAAATTCAAATTCAAAATGATTTTCTGGCATAAGATAAATAGTATATCGCCAAAGCACAGGTACATTTACTGATATTTCATACAATAAAAAATATTACTGAAAAATGTGAATGAATGATTAATGAAAAAAAATTAAATAAAAAAAAAGTTTTTGTTTCAAATTTTTTGTAATTTGGTTGACTGCAATTGATTCAGTTTTGATATTGATATTGATATTTGATATTTGATATTGTCCTGTGGTTGTGGAGTTTTAAAGGGTGTTAGTAAAATTAGCCTCAGGGCCAGCTGGGATTGGCTTTGTTGCTGAGCAATAATCTTGGCAATCATGGCCTTTGTAATCATATGAGTGCATGTATTTTTTGTAGGTTATCTCTGCACATGTAAGAGAGCCTTCGAAAACTCTACATGTAAGGTTTCATTTTGATGTTTGTCCCAGAATAACAAAATCTTGTTTGGTAAGCAAACCCAACATCTCAGTACCATAGAGTAGTTTAAGCTAAATTTTGGTTGGTATTTCAGTTGAAATATGTGTGCTTTCTCTCTCAGGAACCTAACTAAACCTCAATAAAAGTGTCTGCAATGGTCTGTATGTGTTGTGCCAAGAGAATATTGGTGTAATTCCTTTAAAAAAAAATAATAATCACAATCTGTCTTTTCAGAGACAGCTTGCTGTCAGAGCCCAGGTCTGACAGTACTGCTGTAGAAGATCTAGACTGTTATAACCGTTCTGCAGTGGGTGCAGAGTATGGTTGTCTGCACTGAGCAGAGATTTAATTTCTATATCATGGAGTGTTAGGGACTCCATGGGACTTGTGACTGGTCTAATATAGCAGCCAATTCAATTATATAGATGTTAAATACAACTGGAGATAAATTACATCTCTGTCTAACACCTCCCGCCTGAGTGAAGAACTGTTCTTTTGTTTCCAATCTTAATGCTGCACTGGTTGGTCATATACATTGATTTCATAATATAATATGCTTTACCCCCTGCAACACCTTCAACAACTTTGTAAAATAAACCTTTGTGCCAATTAGAATAAAATGCTCTTAGAAATCAATACAGCAAGCAAATAGGTTGTGTTTACCTTGGTTAACATTTATTGTTTATCTATTAGTGTGTGTGGGGTGTAAATATGATCTGTTTGTCCATTTGGTTTTGCTCAAGAGATTGTGCTTATTCATGAAGCCTATAAGTCCTCAATTGATAATGCTGCAAAACACCATCCCTAGATTACTGATCACACAAATACTTTGGTAGTTATTCGGTTCAAATTTGTCTCCGCTCTTAAAAATGGGAGTAATGAGTCATTGATTCCTGATGTCGGGGAAATAACTTGCACTGAGAACCACAATGAATAGTTTGAGTGTGGCTAATTGGATTTTTTTGAGTTTGAGCTTCTCACTGAGGATAGAATCAGGACCCACAGGCTTTTTATTAAGGTTAACCCCTTTGAGCAGATCCCCTAGTGGCCATGGCACTGGCGCCATGAGATTGCTCAACTGCGACATTCATTTCTTCTGAAACCAAACTATAAGTGGAAAAAACTGTCCTAGATTTATTAGTATATGATTCGTCACAACTATACCAGTGTTTTCCCTACCATAGACATTAGTGGGCACTGGGCGGCCCGCCCACTAATCGCCGACCCAGAAGAAGATACCATAGTATTGATTCTATCGGATAATATGCCTACGAACATGAGAGATTTTCCTCCTTGATATGTAAGTATTACTGCTTGTAATATTTCAAGTATGTATGTGTTCCACTCCACGACTGTCTTGTGCCATATGTTTGATATTGTTATTTTCACATTTTGAGTGCATTTCACATACTGTCGTGTAAGCGTTCATAGGTGGCTCAGTCATGTTTTACATGCACTAATATGCCGTGAAGCTAGAACATTTACCATTTTCCAGATGGTGGAATATTATTTTGTTGTAATCTTATTGTACATAATATAGACTATGGCGTATTAGTATCTCCCTGGGCTATACTTGTCACTTAGGGCATGGAAAATACTCATTCCAATTTACTGTGCACTGATTTGTGCTAGATGAATATAAAATTTTCCTTGGAGTGATTATGAATGGCAACAAAAAAAAACTAAAGAACTGTCATCCCAGGGCATGCTGTAAAATATTGCATACTGTAGAGTACAGACAAAAAAGTGATGTTTCATTGAAGAACAAGAGTGAATGACTATGTTACATATTTAGGTGTGTGTACCAGTGTGATATCGATGTTTTCATATTAAACCATCAGAAGGGGCAAATGTACAGTATATGCTTTATAATGGACAAAAAGTACTTTATTCATTTTATGACAGGTTTTGGGTAGGTTTTTGTGCCCATTGATATCTATCCCCCTATACTGAAGAAGATACAGTAATTCCCACTTGATAATTTACAGCAGTGCACAATTTAGCCATTTTGGATGTATTTGGAGACACAGAGGGACAACAGGGTACACTGCTTACATTTTGCATCATAGATTTTTAGTACTTCTGCATATCACCCTCAGATCTTGTACACTTGTGGACATGGAGTGTACGATCCAGGAAATGTATAGTTTTACTTGTTTTACATTTGTAGCTCTCAGTATTTAATTGCAAACTAAAGAAAAATAACTTTGTTACTATAACTAATCTAAGTTAGTATTGTAAATTGTACAACTGTCTTGCTTCGTTAAAGCCATTTTCCAAGTTTCTGTGATGCTTACACCTTGAGTTATAAAGCCTTAAATAGAACACCCCCTAAATAAGTGACAATTGGCCAAATTTTGAACTGCGCAAAGGGGTTAAAGGGCCTCCAGTTTCTCCCTGAGCACCTGCTCAGTAATGGGTAGTGGGATGCTTGTGGTTTTTGTTTAATACATTTCTTAATTATTTTCTTAAAATCAGACAGACTGTCAAACCCGTTATTATCTTTTGGATTTGTTCCTTAATTTGTCAGTTTCAGATTAGATTGGTTTGTTGTTGCACTAAATATATTGCTAATTTTTCTCAACGCCAGATGGAGGTGAGTTTTTGAGAGGTCAAAATAATCTCTCTCTAGTCTGAGAGACAGTGAATTAACTTTTTTACAGACTTAATTAACATTATGTTTTTCCTTAGCTGTTTAACCTCACCTGACTCATAGAGCCTTTGCGTATATATCACAGCATAAAATACTAAATGAAGATTATTATCACCTGGTAATTTAAATACTCTACTTTGCTTGTAGTAATTTTGGTACCCATCTTGAATGTTACACCACCAGTGAATTGTATGTCTATACACTCAGATAATAGTGAAGTTTACTACAGTGTGACTACTGGGACGAGCTTGATGTCATTATTCAAATAATTTAGAGGCCTGGAGAAAGTCCTTTTCCTGTTACCTTCCAAGACTCACTTGATTAAAGTCTTTCAGGCTGCAATCCACCCACGTGCTTTGCAACCCAAGAGTGAGTCGATCAGCATTTAATTTCTTTGGAATTGCAAAGTCAGAGCAACTGCCTAAACCGGGGAAGACAAAAAAACTAATCTTGGAGGATGCATTTGAAAATAACACATAAATATTTGATAGTAAGAAAAGCACAGCTTGAAACAATGCATTTATTCCTCACCTATTTTAATTAAATTCTATTTATTTTATTTATTTAACTTTTTTTTGGACGGTGTTGAATACCTTAGTGTGGGTGCTGTAAAAACTCAAACAAAAACAAAATGAAAATTGTTTGTCCTAAGGTGCCAGCTGCCTTCTTCATCAAATTATATTACTGGAAGCCTTCAATTGAGTAGATGCATTAGGAAGTAAAAGGTTTCCGAGTTCCAGTAATAAGAGAGTCATGCCATAACAGAATGTGAACAGACTTTCCAGAGAAGATTAAAAAGTGCTAGAGCGGACAGGATTTCTGTGCAGGAAACTGCATTTGGGGACACTTTAGAGAGAAGGGTCTTCGTGTTGTTGGTCCAGCAGCAGTTCCCCTGTGGAACTTTCTCAGTCTGCACACCATGTGCATCTGTTCACATGATAAACAGAGAAAAACATAACAAGGGAAGATTAATTGGAATAATACTGCCATTTGATTGGCGTGGTTTTCTTAACCGATTACTTGTCTTCATGACGTCCAGAACAATGGAACCGTTACCCTGAAAATGTAAACGGTACTGCTGCCAGTGTTATTTACAAATTTCATTTCCACTGCAAAGTTTGCCTTCGATTTTTATTTTTTGCACCAAAATAACCAGTGTTTCACGTATCCTCATTTTCCAGTGCGAATCACCGTCCTCCAGGCAACATTTTGAGTTTGTGTGTTTATGTCAGCAGCGCATGTCCCCTTCAGCGTTTCAGCCACAGACTTCATTTACTGCACATTAATCTACTATTTACAAACAAATTGATGACGGAGGGGACCCTCCAGCCAGCACGGTGTACCTTCCAATTTCCTCCTCTACATGAAAGTATTGTAAAGACTCTGGGGGCTTGCTTTGGCATTTGCGAATGTCTAGTCTTAATGCTGTGAATTATGATTTGAATTATTTACCAGGAAACGGATGAGCATGAGGGAGCAAAATAGGCCACTATCATGCATAATCTTAAGGGCTCCGTTCTAAATGAAGCTGTCATTCTGGCAGATTTGCATAATATTACAATATAGGTTGATGTTACAGTGCTCGGAGCCCGATGTTCGCTCAAAGCCAATCCCCACTGAGCGCACACGTCAAGAGCATTGATTTTACGAGTCCTTGAATCTGCCGTAGGAGGTGATGTAATCGGTGAGTCACTCTTAGCCTAACGAGGTAAAAATAAAGAGCGCAAATCTGGAGAGCCTGACATGGAAGCTGATGGAATCAGATACTAAGTGCATGCAGTATGTTGAGAAGCTCTCAATCCAGTTACTGGTTGCATGTTGAGGTGCCACGGTAACAGATTTAGACTAATGGGGCAGATCGGAGCAAGTAACCTCTGGCAGGCCTTGGATTTTGGAGGCCCTAAAGAAGGCCCCGAAGTTCTCCAAAAAAAAAAAAAAAACTTTAATTGTGTGGCCCATGGATGGTTGGGGCCCTAAACGACCTTATAGAGAGTTTATGCTAGCAAGCGGCGCTGAGGCCATGGAACCCAAATGGATGAGTGACACCAGAAAGCCCAGATGAAAACCAGGGTGAGGCTGTGGCACCGTTTGTAAGACTCTCCCCGTCCCCCACCCAGTGGCTGGGGTTTAATTTCCGGCTGTGGCACTTTTTGTACTGTGATCTCATCTTGGTCTGTAACCTCTGCTTTTCCACCGTGTGAATAAAATGAAAATAGCGAAGGCGGGCAGACTGCCCACTGTCCGTTTAAAAACGGGAAAAATAGGAACCAAAGGCTTGAGTCGAGCTCTTACCTCAGACAGTAATATCAACGATTCTCTGGTTACAAAGATATGGCAACGGTCGCTTTGCAGCCTTGTGAAATGTGTCGAGCGTCTGGTCTGCTTAAGGGGGCGTTGCCCCGCGTTCACACAGCACGCTCACACAGGGGGGACATGCTACGTCAGAGAGGAGAGTACGTTTTCTCATTACCGTTTTGGTTTGGATGTCACCAAAGAGAGCATAATGAAATTGACAGAATTTTATGCCGTATTCGCACTGGACCTCAAGTGATTTAGGAATTAATTGAAGGTTGGATACAGTTCAGTTCAGTAAATTTGGGAGTAGCCCTACATTTAAAAACTATTGGCATAAGAACCGCACCAAAAATGTCAAAATTCGCATTAATTAAGCTACTTCCACCAGAGCCTGCATAGGCCTATTTCTCGACCCGGAAAGATACAGACAAAGACGAGGAAAAGACAAAGAAAAAATCACCCATAATTACTGAGATGGCGATTCACACGGGACCAGTCTTATCAGGCTTTATGAAAAAATATCAGTAAAGCTATGATTGCATTAATTCAATAGAGCTGATAAAGCACTATTCAAACATTGCTAACTAGCTGCATGACAATGTCTATGAAATATCTTTGAATGCAAAGGTATATTTCCTACCTTGAATCATCCTTTGGAAAGTTAAAGGCAGACACCAAAGTGCCTTGCCTATTATTGTAGCCTACTGCCGAGCAACATTTCTGCATTTTTTAATTCTGGACTAGAAATAGCCTGCCACATGCAGCAATTAGAGAGGGTCTTTGAAGCAAAGTTTTCAGCGATATACTATTTTCCCGCTCTATAATGTATATGTCTGTGATGGAATTTACAGTAGCCTAGCTAGCTAGCTAGCTGCTGCAGACGTGTTATTGTACACATATGAGTGCCATTGGCATTGTCAGCAGTGGCTATTTGACCAAATGACAAGCAAACACACACACACACACACACATAGGCACTTTAAGATTATAGCCATTATTTATTTGGCTAAAGATGTTTATGCATTTAATACGATATCAAGAAGCTAGATAGCTGGCTTGGTGCTAGGAGCAACTACGTATCTGACGTAACGTTAACATTACCCTACACGAGATTTCCCACACAAATAGGCGCAGGCGTCAAACAAAGTTAATTCTCTAAAAAACAACATATCTCACAAATGTTTCTCTATACACCTCATTTATATCGAGAAATGAACAGCACACATATCAAACATTGTTACAAAACGATATAAGCAAGAGAAGCCAGCATTCAGACCAGATTCTTGTCTGCTTATTTTTTTCCCGCGGTCTGCTTCACAGCCCCGCTCAGGCCCGGCCTAGGTCATGTTTTAGCCCAGAGATTCCCCTCCCTGTCTCAATACCCTCTCTGGTTATTTGCTCATTTGTTTAGCATTCGTGAGCTGCTGCTTCTTGAAAGAAGGGTCAATAAACGTTGCAGCGTTCTGAGCCAGTACCCTAGTCCCTGGGTTTTCAACAGAGGGCCCTTGATATGCAAAGACTATATATAGATTTTGGAAAATATTTCTAAATATAAATTTTTTTAAATATAACCCTTTTTAACTTATGATGGGCCTCCCCTGGCTGCCTTTGAGCCTGGGTGGGGGTCCCTGGATCCGAAAAGGTTGAAAACCCCTGCCGTAGTCCATTCCTGCAGGACCTCTGAGGCAGGTAGTTGTGTTGCGAGACTTTTGGCTCATTGTAAACAGGCATCCTATTGGCAGCTATATTTTCACCCATGCTGGGGCAGCAGGAACATAAATAAACATGTATGAGATTTAAGGAAATGTCACAACACAGTGTGCGGTGCTGATAGGTCACAGCCGAAGCTACGGGTCCCCCATCAGAAAGGCTTGCAATTCCGCACAGGCAAAAAGGTGATGACTCATCTGTACCGCCATCAACTGCATCTCAGTGTATTCAGAGACATTAAAGCATGCTCCTGAATGACTGAAATCCCAACACCGATGAACACACGCTCGTATTTTTGTTTGTTTTTTTAGTCTGCTCTGGGAGGTACTTGAAATGGTGGCTCTGGGATAGCCTGACCCTTTTTTACGATGCATTGAATTTATTTATTTAAATAACCTGCATAAAAAGGTCAGGGACCCATGAATGTCACTGCTTAATTCTCTTTATTTAAATCGCAGCACTAATCCACATTTGAGTTTTAAGCTTAGTGTTAGTCTATTGCCTTGTTTCCTCATAGATGGTTTCATCATCATCATCATGGTACATCCTGGTTGTCCACACCACAGCCCATATAGACCAAAGCAAAAAAAACAACCTTAGAGAAATACCAAGACCATTATATTGTATCAGCTCTAAGTATGATTTCTATAATTAGAGCTGACAGATTCCACTGTTTGCTTTTATCAACACTAACCTTTAAGAAGCAGTTTTGTAATCATGAGAATATTTCTTCAATTATACTGTCAAGTCGGACACACCTGTGAGCTAGAAATATTTCAAAATAGATGAAAACATCATTCAATCCTTCTTTTTTGTGCGTGTTACAAATAATGGTGTTACATTTTTGTTGATACTTTTTATAGACTATCCACTCAATCCCAGAGATCTTGAAAGAATTTAAATTGCTTGCAAAGTAGACTGTGAGATGCCATTGTGAATAAACGGAAGCCCCGTTATCTCACAACATGTTTTCGTAAACCTAGTCAAGGTGAGAAGTGATATTCTGTCAGACACACCACAATGCATGCCATTACCACATTGTTCTGGTGGAAAATCCATTCCTTTGAGTCTCAACCTTCAAACCACACATGCTTAGTTTGTCCAGACAGCCAGATGGGAGTTTCAGGAGGTCAGATGAACTTGGGGTGATTTTCCTGTGTTATTTTCAAACTGCTGCACAGTTGTTTGGCAGCGGTCATACTTAGAAACACGCTTAATTAATTTTGTATGTCCAGATCCACATACTTAGAAACACGCTTAATTCATTTTGTATGTCCAGATCCACATACTTAGAAACACGCTTAATTCATTTTGTATGTCCAGATCCACATACATAGAAACACGCTTAATTAATTTTGTATGTCCTGATCCACATACTTAGAAACACGCTTAATTCATTTTGTATGTCCAGATCCACATACTTAGAAACACGCTTAATTCATTTTGTATGTCCAGATCCACAAGACTACTGTATGATATGCGCTGTGAGACTTGTTTATCCCACCCTTGCCTGACATTTTGTTTTTTATCTATAAAAATGGTCTGGTTTCCTGTTGTTACCCTTCCCATCCCACCATCAATAATGTTTGATGGCATAAAGCTACATCATGAGCTGGATATTAATGGATTTCAAGGTTAATAGAAAATATTCTTTAACCATCCAGTGATGAGAAATATTGTAGTAACAGAAAATTAATTCATAGGCATGATGTGTTTTCATGGGAAAAAACATAAAAATACAGTCCATTTGCTCTACATTCCATTTTCTCTCCAAAATGTATTCTCTTTCGTATCTGGTTGTAAAATGTATTGTTTTTTTGTAGGGTTGTACATTAAAATTAAAGTCTGGGTCAACTGTGACAATTTTTTCATTGCCTCAAGGGAAGAGCTTGCAGAGCAGAATTACTTGCTGTGACAGGTATTTTAATCCTTCTGCAGCTTTTTCCTTGGCGAGTTTAAAATGAATATATTCATAGAAAATAACCTAAAAGTGTAAATTAAGATGGCATTTGCCCCACCCTGATTTTTATGGTTTGAAATTGCGAATAATTAACTTCTCACTTCTTGTAATGTGTTCTCACTTCCTGTATGGTCACATTTTGACCATAGGTCGTACAATGAAGTAACTTCAATGAAAAAGGCCTTTTGAAGATGCCTTGCATGCATACCTGCCAACATCCAAAATCTTTAGAGAAATGTTAATTGAAGTTATATTGCCTATTGTTGCACAAGTTATAGGAGGTATTCAGCCAACTTAATTTAATATTGGATAACTGGCCCACCTTCCTTTTATAGGCATTCAAATTCTTCAACCCTTTAGCAGCTTTCTTCAGCAGCTTTGGTAATCACAGTTGTCATTGGACACTACTGAATAGCTTCTAATACTCTTGGTGATTCAAATGCTCGTAACAATCATTTCACAATTGCATTGCTCTAATGCCATTCTACGACATTAGAATTTCTAAACAGCACAAAGATTTCTAAATAAGTAAGTAAATAAATACCAAATTCTAGCCGGATTTGAGCATTTGGGCAATGGATACAAAATGCAAAATTCACCACTTTGTCCCATATACAGCTGGTCCTTGTCCTGAGGATATTAATTAGCAACATTAAGGATATTAATTATATATGATGTCCTTTTAGGATAGTCTTATACTCTACAGAATGATATGCAAATTAGAGAGTAAATTAAGATGAAATGTTCCAAATTAAAAGACTGAATTTTTTGGGAAGAATAATTTATTTTTCAAGATTAATCCATTTTATGTGGCTGCAATCCAATGGTAATTGTTGTGATACCAACAACAAAATAGTACCAAAAATACAGCTTGAAGATGGTGAGGTAGAGCCCATTTCTAATACCGCAATTATAAGTGTGTCTATTACATGATGTAAATGATACACTTTGTCAACTAATCCAAACATCTGTTGCTGTATGTCCCCACAGGCACCCTTCACAAAGAATACAAGAGGTTAGCATTTTTGGCACCTGCTTGCCATCTGTTTAATTAGCAGCAAATTAAAGTATGTCATCTTTGATTCTCAGGCCTTACGTTTCAATCAGAGTGACAAGCTTGAAAAAGAGGTACATTTTAATGTTCATTAAGCCACTTACAGCACTGTAGTACTTTTCAACCCAATCGCATGGGTGGGTGAGGACCTGGGTTTATTCATTCATTATTCATTGCTGGTTCTTAACCATAATGGTTGCAGCTCAGATTGCTGCAGTGCCTCAGGTGTTTGGGCTCTTGAATAAGCCCATTCATTTGAAGGGTCTGTAGCTAACCTCAGGAACCAGGCACCTGAAGACGGTATGTTTTGTATTTTATGATTATGATTCCATTATGAATTGTACTTTGTGTATCATACAACATCATATCATCAGACAATTTATAAGTAAAAGAACCTATAAAGTTACTGTCATTTGTAGTAATTTGTACATGCAGTTTATGTGTATATATACAGTACTGTACATATGTCTTAGGCACCCTAGATTTTTTATGTTGATTTTTTTCTTAGATGTTTATTTTTTGTCTTCTGCATTAGTGTGTCAGTAGAAAAGAGCAAATTGTAGATTTCCAAACATTGATTTTCCAAAAACTTAATTGAACTTTCGTCAGAGAAAAGAAGAACAAGGAGTTCTGCAACAGATGGTATGGTCTCCACAGAGGCCTGTTCTCAACATCACGAGGCTGTCTGGGATTACCTGGACAGACAGAAGCAATCGAGAAGAACAGTGGCAAGTTCTCCAAAATGCTTGGAACAATCTACCAGCTGATTTTCTTATAAAACTGAACAACAGTGTACCGAAGAGAGTTGATGCTGTTTTAAAGGGAAAGGGTGGTCACACCAAATATTGATTTGATTCTGTTTTTTATTGTTTACTGTTCTTTGTAGTGAATTGTTTTATATTTAGAAACTTTTAATTTAATTATTTTTGAAAGGATATTCGCCTTAAGGATTTTCTTTACATGTGCCTAAGACTTTTGCACAGTACTGTGTATATATATATATATATATATTGGGATGGCAGGTATGCCATCCGCCAAGTTACGGCTTGGCGGGGTATGCCCCATACCTATACAGCACCGAGAGTTTGGCACTTTTCAGGGTTTCCTATAGAAGTAACCACAATGACCACAGATTCTCAGCTCTTAAAAACATTAACTTCTGTATGTTCTGACCTCATGTAACCACACAGCATTCAAATACAACTTCACACATCCACACAATAAAGCCCCAAACTTGGGTTATTTTGCCGGTTTTTCTTCTTCTTCTTCTGATTCTTCTTCCCATTTTTTCTGCTTACACAGAGACACTCACTACCTGCCTGCCTCCATACCCTCAAAGAATAATTCTCCCCATTGGATAACGACATTGCATACCTGCTCTCCCAAGCTTATCGCCCAATAAAAACGCTTCAAACTAATGTGGACACATCACAGAATCACAGACAAAACCGCTATATGTTTTCCATAAAGCAACTGTGGCCTACTGGTTGGAGTTGCTGCCTCTCACACAGAGGATTGGGGGTTCGAGCCCAACAGGGTACAAGTTTATTTTCGACAAAAACAATGTGGAACTGTTAAATACTTCTCATTTATTACACTGTTATTTTCACATATTTTTATTGCAAAGGCAAAAGACATTTCCAATATTAACTGTTTAATGTTTCACTTGTATTTCACTTGTGCTACAGCGAAATGGTGAAAGTCAGACAACACCACTTCAAGTAATGTTACAAATAATGCATTTATTTATTCATCCCCCTTTCTCTATTGTACATGATGTTTCTTGATATAAATGTCTGTTTGTGAATTGTAAAGAATCTGTATTTTTTTTACTTGGATTTTTCTAATTTTTTCAGTGTGAGATTTATCTAATTCACCAAAAGGTGAATTTTTTATAACCCTTTTTACTCATCTTTACCAGGGGTGCCAATAATTGTGGAGGGCACTGTAGATATATATTACCTGACCAGAAACTAATTCTGTTGGCATTTTCAGCATCTCAAATTTTTTCAGCAGTGATGCAGTATGTGATGTATTGCACTAGCATTTCTAGAACTATTTATTTGTATTAAGTCATCTAACTTCTAGTCCACAACTCACTCCTCAGCAAATCTCTAATGTGACCCTCTCTTACCCTTCCAAGGTGAAAGTAGATAAGTTAACTTGTAAGATGTGCTGATTGGTGATGTTTTATATTCAGCAGAGGACAAGCTGCCAGATACGGTTAAATCCCTGGACTTTACCGACTGAAACATAAGAGGCGCAAAGAGTATTACTCAAATACCGCCAAAACCCAAAGGTAATGGAGCTCATGATTTTCAACAGATTCTGTGCTGTAACCTTTTGCCCTTTGAAAGAAAATAAATTGCTGTGAAAGTTGTAGTTACTGTAAAGGTGTGAAAATGATTAAAACCCAAATTCCAGATTATGCAGTACATTTGTTTATTAGGTAAGTAATAGATTTTATGCGCTTATGCAATTTCAACAGAAGAAATGAGTAGTCACTTTCCCTCCCTGTTTTGGAAGCTAGGCTACAAGTACACTTGAGTTAAGAGGTGTTGGGAAATGCTGTGGATATTCCAGGCAGCATTATGGGGTGCTTGGTGGATTCTGACCATAATATGATTCAAATTATTTGCAATAGGATAACTGCATACATCTGCACATCTTGACTGCAGTTTAGTCAATTAAAACTATTTGGTTGATCACATATAGTTAATATAGAGTTAATAGCTATTGTCTGTCACCCTCTATCATTCAGTCATAATTTTGTCTTGAAGAGGAGTCTAATTGAGCTTATTATACAAACAATATGTTCATCCTCGCTGATACAACTCTTGAAAACATTTTGTAGGTAAGGCTTTACTGTACACAGTATGATAGGGAGGGCAGCGATGATTACAACACTTAAAGGTTGTATCAGCGATTTTGGGTGGAAACATAAATGATCACATTCATCTGATTTTTCCTCACGATCCGCTAGCTGCCCGCCCCATAAGCAGGCCGTCAAAAAACCGCGTCTCTGTAGGCAGCCTATGCTCCGAGATCGTACACAAAATCAATGGTACTACCAACTACTCAAAACCAAAATAAACAGTATTCCAACCAATCACAATGATCTGCACAAACGCTAATACTCTTATCTCGCTGAAATCTTGACGGATTTACAAACGGTTTGGTTTCTTACAAACGTTATTAACGTGGTTATAATTCTGGATGCTTGAACACTATTTTTTAAAACATAACATAATTATTCATAAGTATGTTTGTTTGGGATTTCGCTTCAGAAGTGACGTCACGTTTGTGCAGATCATTGTGATTGGTTGGAATACTGTTTATTTTGGTTTTGAGTAGTTGGTAGTACCATTGTTTTTGTGTACGATCTCGGAGCATAGGCTGCCTACAGAGACGCGGTTTTTTGACGGCCTGCTTATGGGGCGGGCAGCTAGCGGATCGTGAGGAAAAATCAGATGAATGTGATCATTTATGTTTCCACCCAAAATCGCTGATACAACCTTTAAGAATAAACACAATATACAAATGTAGATCACAATATAAATTTCAGCTGGACAGATAATTTTATTAATCAATTAAATGGTATCCCCGTTACCTGGGGAACAAATGCATGTGTGTAAAATGAGAGGGAGGAAAAAGAAAACACGCAGGTGGCCTCAATAATTTTCACGGTAGAAAAATGTAAAATCTGGCCTGAAAATTATTTGATCACACATAAGAAGTCCAGCACACAAATGCTATTAAAGTTTAAAATGTGTATCCTTTGGATCTAGAACAAAGGGAGTTACAACACCAGTGTGATAAATTATTCAGATCTAACTTGTCAAACTTTTCAAATCTTTTCCATTTGAACTGACTAGTGTTTCCCAAAGACGCTGTGGTTCCCCCCGAGTGTTTCTGAAATGGCTTGAGTGTGTGGCGAAGGGCACTGCGCATGCCGTGCCGGCATGTCACCGCATGCTACGGCTGTCATTTTATGAGCTGCGAGCAGGAACTGTGATATTCTGACTGCTTTGGATCTGAGGGGCAACATGTACTTAAAAAGAGAAGGCTTCTGTGAGGCCATTTTTAGAATCCCCTCCTTTGAATTCAGTGGATCAACAGCACATACAGTATTTCCCTTCACCTGCCTCCTTCTGAGGTTCTAAATAAAGGAAGGGGTGTAACCAGTACCCATGTCTGTCCCAGTGCCCTTCCATAATGTTTGCTATGGAATTGGAATTGCCTTGCATTTTAAATCAAGACAGACAAACGGTGCGACATGTTTGTCTTCCTGTGAGCTTTTTCAAAATGTTTTCAAAGAGCCTGTTCTCTCTCTGCTGACCTATTTATATCTTTAAACTGTGCGCGGGAAATAAAGTTATATCACTTAAATGTGTTTGGATTTGGAAACAAAAAAAATCGCATTTACCCGGGCTCCAATTTTATTCCCTCAGACTAACCATAAAGCAAAACTAATTTCAATAGTGCTTTGAGTGCTCCCACATATGATCAAATTTTCCCTGCATATGTCTAACATATAAACAGAATGTACTCTTACAAGCAGCTATATAAAGATATTTATTCTTCTAGAATCACTCTGGGGGCTCATGTGGGATAAGTTATGTCTTTTGCAGGTTTTGCCATTGTACCATGAAACGGCAGACACAACTCAGAATGCTGCACACATGTTGATTTCTGCCTTTCATAGGTTTGATAGCTTTCCCCTCTAATTTAGATCCATAATTAAGTGTGGCACATACAAACAGCGCCCCTTTTAGCAGTGAGAGCCTATGTGCTTCCTGATGACCCACACTTAAGTTTTTATACACAATTTTGTTAATTAAAAGTCTTGTTAAAAGGGATTGGTAGATATTATGTGGATTAGTTATTTGTAAATAAATAGTGGAATTTTGAAAGACACAAATCATACCCTTCATGAGTTGGGTGAATTATCCAAAACACAATATATAAACAAAACTTCTGACCATCATATTAATAAATCATTTTTGACAGGCATTTTAGAAACTTTCAATATAACGCAATTTGTGTTCCATTTTAAATCTGAGCTATACATTTTGTTTTGTGTTTGCACCTTGTGTGAGATGCATGCTGATTATTTCTTATACAAATAATCTGTTTTGAAGTGTATTCATTGTCATAATTGGAGGATGTGTTATAATCCAATGGTCTCCTCAGATGAGTGTTCCTTACAGTAAATGTCCTCAGGCAAGTGTTTCAGATATTTCTGGGAACTCACACCTCTTGGGGGAAATACTGTGCCTGGGTTCCTGGAGGAACTGTAATTGTAATGTTCCGCTCCCTTCCTGTCCGTTTTCCGTGTTTTCCTGTTTTCCCTCCGTGTCATGTTGGATCCCTTTGTCCGTGTTTCCCCCTCTGCCGCGGACTAGGCATGTCCTTCCCTGTCTTGTTCGTCTGATTGTTTTGGTTTACTTCCGCCTTTCACTCCCTCCCCCTCGTTGCATGCATTTCCTCACCTGGTGTCTTGTAATCACTCCCGGTTTATGTTCACACCTGTTTCGTATTTTGTCACATTAGTTAGCCCTATATAGTCTTTCGGCTGGCTGCCAGTCGGCGCCAGTTCGTTAACTATCATCACTTGGTGTAGTGCTTGACTCGTTAACTGGTCTCCCCGTGTAAACTATTCGCGTGTTTGTGGAATGTGTTTCCCATACAGCGTATAGTCCCTTGCAAACTACAGTCTGGTAGTTTACCTTCCGCACAATTCCTGTCATTATTATATTTGCTAACTTGTTTCCCTTCTCCTCCATCCAACCCTACTCCCTATCTCCCGTGGCAGTGTTTGTTTTCCCCGTGTTTGTTTGTGTGTGTTGCGGTACCTCCACCTCCAGCGCGTGTAGGCTCCGGGGTGATTCGCTACCTGGCTACTCTCCAGTTGTTCCTGTCCGACCGAGGAAACCACCCAGTTCTTCGGCGCCGGCTCCTGGAGCTCTGGAGACGGTCAGCTACCTCCGGACCTACCGCAGCTACGCCACACTACTCTGCCCTGCCGTGCTTCCGCAAAGCCTCCCGACTTCCACACCCATCACCTCCGTGAGAACCTCCCGGTCTTTCCCGTGCCTTCCCTTGCACTAACCCTCCTCTGTTTTGTTTTTCTATACCGGTGCAGTCAGCCCGGTCCAGTCCTGCCCTGCCGTAGTGAGTCGCTCCCCTGCCAGTTCCAGTTCAGTCCCGGCGTGAGTGTTACAGGCACTCGCTCAAGTCCAGTTCCGGTTTGGGACATTCCGTTCCAGTACCTGTACCCGTGTGGACCTCCCGGTCCAGTCCAGTCCAGTCCAGTTCCGGTTTGGGACAATTCCGTTCCAGTACCTGATTCCCGTGTGGACCTCCCGGTCCAGTTCCAGTCCAGTCCAGTTCCGGTTTGGGACATTCCGTTCCAGTACCTGTACCCGTGTGGACCTCCCGGTCCAGTTCCAGTCCAGTCCAGTTCCGGTTTGGAACGGCCCGTTCCAGAACCTCCAGTCCAGCTCCGGCTTGGAGCAGCCCGCCCCGGGCTTCCAGGCGCAAGATCTCCTAATTCTGTGTGTGTGTTGCCTTTCCTGTACAGTGTTGGGACTACCCCAACACTTGATTTATTAAATACCATCTTTTGTGAATTCTGTCTCCTGGTCGTTGCACTTGGGTTCGTCCCGTACACAGATACGTAACAGAACGAACTGGCCAAAAACATGGACCCAGCCGACCTGGAGCAGATTCGGCACGCCTTCTCCTGCCAAACTGCGGTCAGCGACCAACAGGGCCGTCGTCTGGACGACGTGTTGGAAGTACTGAAGAGCATCACGGAACAAGTTACTCAGCTGTCTCTTCACCAGCCGCTTCCGCGTATTCCAGTGGGCCCTACACCACCCGCTCCGGACCCCCCGGCGGACCCTCCTGTGTCCGCTTCATTTCGGGAGCCTCGCGTTCAACATCCGGAGCTATTCCGCGGGGAATTGGGGAAATGTCGCGAATTTCTGATGAAATGCGACATTGTCTTCCGGATGCAGCCCTCCTCCTTCGCCTCCGACCCATGTAAGATCGCGTTCATCATGAGCAGCCTGGGAGGAGGTGCCCTGGAGTGGGCTACATCCATCTGGGATAGCCAAGCCGCGCTCTGCAACAACTTCGCTGCCTTCACCGCCGAGATGCGGCGCGTGTTTGACCACCCTACCTGTGGGCGAGATGCAACTCAGCGCCTACTTCAAGTCCGTCAGGGGGGTCGCAGCGTCGCAGAGATGGCCATCCAATTCCGTACCCTCGCCGCGGAGTCCGGATGGAACGACACCGCCCTTCAGGGGGCTTTCCGCCAGGCACTCAGCGAGGAGCTCAAAGACCAACTAGCCACCCGTGAGGAATCCACCTCCCTCAATAGCCTGATTAGCCTGGCCATAGCAGTCGACAACCGTCTTCGTATCCGGGCCCGTGAGCGTGGGGGGAATCCCGGTCACCTTCCTCATATTCGCTCTCACCCATCTGTTTCTGGATTCAGGGCGGCGTCTGGGGTCTCCGAAGAGGAGCCCATGCAACTGGGCAGAGTTGTGGTCAACTCTGCGGAGCGCCAACGCCGTCAGCGATCCAGGTCGTGCTTCTACTGTGGCAAACCTGGCCATCAGATCGCCTCGTGTCCAATCCGCCCAAAAGAATAGGCTCGCCAGTTAAACTAGGCGTACTGACGAGCCCTATCATTCCCTGCCATGCAGCCCAGAATCGCCTAGTCTTCAAGGCCACTCTCCTGTGGAGCGACAAGTCCTTAGTTTCGTCGGCTCTCATCGACTCTGGAGCCGACGCCAACTTTATGGACACCACCTTCGCCCAGAGGGCCGGCATACCTACGGAGCTTCTTCCATCACCCATTACTGCCTTCGCCTTAGACGGTCGGAGCTTGGGATTAGTGACCCACTCCACCGTGTCCTTACAGCTTGTCCTCTCTGGCAATCACCGGGAGAGCATTCAACTCCTCCTCATCAACTCCACACAGTCAACCATAGTTTTAGGTCAGACCTGGCTCCGTCTTCATAACCCACACATTGACTGGCAGGGCGGACGCATCCTGGCGTGGAGTGGCCACTGCCTGGCTAGCTGTCTCCGCTCCGCGCTTCCCCCTCCGGGGTCCAAGAATCCCAGCACCAACCTACCCGAACCCGATATGTCCACCGTTCCCAAACAGTATCACGACCTCAGTCGCACCTTCTCGAAAGCACGTGCTCTGTCCCTACCTCCTCATCGCCCGTACGACTGTTATATCGATCTGCTGGCGGGAGCCAAACTTCCGTCCGGCCGTCTCTACAGTCTGTCGGGACCAGAGAAACTCGCCATGGAGGAATATATCCATGAGTCCCTCGCCTCGGGCATCATCCGTCCCTCCTCTTCTCCGGTTGGTGCTGGGTTCTTTTTCGTGGGGAAAAAGGACGGCTCACTACGGCCCTGCATCGACTACCGGGGACTCAATTCCATCACCATCCGCAACAAATATCCTCTCCCCCTCATTAACACTGCTTTTGAACCCCTCTCGCAGGCCGTCATTTTCACGAAACTCGACCTCCGTAATGCATACCACCTGGTGCGCATACGGGAGGGGGATGAGTGGAAGACTGCCTTCAATACCCCGTTGGGCCACTATGAGTACCTGGTGGTCCCTTTCGGCCTTACTAACGCCCCGGCAGTCTTCCAGGGCATGGTTAATGACGTCCTGCGAGACCTGTTGGGTAAGACCGTTTTTGTTTACATTGACGACATTTTAATTTTTTCCAAGTCCCCTCAGGAGCACATTCTCCATGTCCGGGAGGTTCTCCAGCGGCTCCTCGAGAACCAGCTCTTCGTGAAGGCGGAGAAATGCTCATTCCACGTCTCTTCAGTCCCGTTCCTCGGCTTCATTATCGAGGAGGGCAGTATCCGGGCGGATCCGGTCAAAGTCAAGGCGGGTGACGGAATGGCCCCAACCCACCTCTCGTAAGCTGCTACAACAGTTCCTTGGTTTTGCTAATTTTTATCGTCGTTTTATCCGAAATTACAGTGTCATTGCTGCCCCCCTTACAAAACTTACCTCCACCACTTTTTCTTTCTGTTGGAATCCCGAAGCTCAGCGTGCTTTTGAGCAACTCAAAACGCGGTTTTCCTCAGCCCCTATCCTTTGCCACCCTGATCCCTCCCGTCAGTTTACGATCGAGGTGGACGCCTCCGACACCGGCGTGGGGGCCATTCTGTCCCAACGTGCCGCCTTAGACAACAAGCTCCATCCCTGTGCCTTTTTCTCCCGGAGGCTGTCCTCCGCTGAGCAGAATTATGATGTCGGGGATCGGGAACTTCTTGCCATTAAGCTGGCTCTTGAGGAGTGGCGCCACTGGCTGGAGGGGGCAGGTACCCCCTTTGTTGTTTTGACTGACCACCAAAATTTAATTTATTTAAGATCTGCCAAGAGGCTGAATGCCAGACAGGCTAGGTGGTCACTTTTCTTTGCCCGGTTTAATTTTTCTTTGTCCTATCGCCCCGGTTCCCGCAATATTAAGGCAGATGCCTTATCCCGTGTGTTTTCCCTTCCCTCCAGTCCTGCTGACCCCGAAACCATTCTCCCAGCGTCCTGTATGGTGGCTGCGGTCTCCTGGAGGATTGAGGAAATCGTGAGGTCCGCCCAGACCTCCCACCCTGACCCCCGTAATAACCCTAACCCTGCCCTGTTTGTTCCCGACTCCGTCCGCTCCCAGGTCCTTGAGTGGGTTCACGCCTCCTGCCTGGCGTGTCACCCAGGTGTTGCCAGGACGACCGCCCTCGTCAGGAGGAGCTTTTGGTGGCCCACCCTCAAGGAGGATACCCGTGCCTTTGTTCTGGCCTGCTCTGTATGCGCCAGGAGCAAGGCTTCCCACCAGCCTCCCTCTGGTCATCTCCTTCCCCTCCCTGTCCCGGGCCGTCCTTGGAGCCACATTGGGGTGGACTTCGTAACCGGTCTGCCGTTGTCAGATGGCAACTCTGTCATTTTGACAATTGTGGATCGGTTCTCCAAGGCGGCCCACTTTATTCCCCTCCCCAAGCTCCCGTCCGCCCTCGAAACGGCGGAGCTCCTGGTGGTACATGTGGTCAGGCTGCACGGGATCCCTTCCGATATCGTGTCGGATCGTGGGCCCCAATTCTCCTCCCAGGTCTGGAAGGCGTTCTGTGTAGCCCTGGGGGCCTCGGCCAGTCTTTCGTCTGGCTTCCATCCCCAGTCGAACGGCCAGGCAGAGAGGGCGAACCAGGACCTGGGGGCCGCCCTGCGGTGCGTCACGGCTCGCAACCCCGCCTCCTGGAGCCGTTTCCTTCCCTGGGTGGAGTACTCCCACAACTCCCTTAAGAGTACCTCCACCGGGTTATCCCCTTTCGAGTGTTCGTTAGGGTACCAACCCCCTCTCCTGTCGGTCCAGGAGGCCGAGGTAGCAGTCCCCTCTGTCAGGGCCCACATCCTCAAATGCAAGCGCATTTGGAGGCTTACACGCACCGCACTCCTACGGTCCAATTCCCGGTCCCAGCGTCTGGCGGACCTGCACAGGACCGCAGCCCCCAAATACAGGGCCGGTCAGCAGGTCTGGTTGTCCACGTCTAACATTTCCCTTCCCTCCTCCTCTAAAAAGCTTCGGCCCCGGTTCATTGGTCCCTTCCCTGTTGTACGTCTTGTTAACCCTGTTTCTGTCAAGCTCTCCCTCCCTGCCTCCCTCAAAGTTTACCCCGTTTTTCATGTCTCCCAAGTCAAGCCTGTCGCCTCCAGCCCCCTCAGTGCCCCTACCCTCCCTCCGCCTCCTGTCCGGGTCATCAACAACGCCCCGGCCTATACGGTGGACCGCATCATTGACATCCGCCGTAAGGGTCGGGGCTTCCAATACCTCGTGGACTGGGAGGGGTATGGCCCTGAGGAGCGGTCATGGCTCCACAAGGGCCTCATCCTGGATCAAACTTTAATCCAGGATTTCCACAGTCGCTTCCCATTCAAGACCAGGCCGCCAGGTACGCCAGGTGGCGTACGTTGAGGGGGGGGTACTGTAATGTTCCGCTCCCTTCCTGTCCGTTTTCCGTGTTTTCCTGTTTTCCCTCCGTGTCATGTTGGATCCCTTTGTCCGTGTTTCCCCCTCTGCCGCGGACTAGGCATGTCCTTCCCTGTCTTGTTCGTCTGATTGTTTTGGTTTACTTCCGCCTTTCACTCCCTCCCCCTCGTTGCATGCATTTCCTCACCTGGTGTCTTGTAATCACTCCCGGTTTATGTTCACACCTGTTTCGTATTTTGTCACATTAGTTAGCCCTATATAGTCTTTCGGCTGGCTGCCAGTCGGCGCCAGTTCGTTAACTATCATCACTTGGTGTAGTGCTTGACTCGTTAACTGGTCTCCCCGTGTAAACTATTCGCGTGTTTGTGGAATGTGTTTCCCATACAGCGTATAGTCCCTTGCAAACTACAGTCTGGTAGTTTACCTTCCGCACAATTCCTGTCATTATTATATTTGCTAACTTGTTTCCCTTCTCCTCCATCCAACCCTACTCCCTATCTCCCGTGGCAGTGTTTGTTTTCCCCGTGTTTGTTTGTGTGTGTTGCGGTACCTCCACCTCCAGCGCGTGTAGGCTCCGGGGTGATTCGCTACCTGGCTACTCTCCAGTTGTTCCTGTCCGACCGAGGAAACCACCCAGTTCTTCGGCGCCGGCTCCTGGAGCTCTGGAGACGGTCAGCTACCTCCGGACCTACCGCAGCTACGCCACACTACTCTGCCCTGCCGTGCTTCCGCAAAGCCTCCCGACTTCCACACCCATCACCTCCGTGAGAACCTCCCGGTCTTTCCCGTGCCTTCCCTTGCACTAACCCTCCTCTGTTTTGTTTTTCTATACCGGTGCAGTCAGCCCGGTCCAGTCCTGCCCTGCCGTAGTGAGTCGCTCCCCTGCCAGTTCCAGTTCAGTCCCGGCGTGAGTGTTACAGGCACTCGCTCAAGTCCAGTTCCGGTTTGGGACATTCCGTTCCAGTACCTGTACCCGTGTGGACCTCCCGGTCCAGTCCAGTCCAGTCCAGTTCCGGTTTGGGACAATTCCGTTCCAGTACCTGATTCCCGTGTGGACCTCCCGGTCCAGTTCCAGTCCAGTCCAGTTCCGGTTTGGGACATTCCGTTCCAGTACCTGTACCCGTGTGGACCTCCCGGTCCAGTTCCAGTCCAGTCCAGTTCCGGTTTGGAACGGCCCGTTCCAGAACCTCCAGTCCAGCTCCGGCTTGGAGCAGCCCGCCCCGGGCTTCCAGGCGCAAGATCTCCTAATTCTGTGTGTGTGTTGCCTTTCCTGTACAGTGTTGGGACTACCCCAACACTTGATTTATTAAATACCATCTTTTGTGAATTCTGTCTCCTGGTCGTTGCACTTGGGTTCGTCCCGTACACAGATACGTAACAGTAATAGCTTTTAAGAGCCCTAAAATCAATGAAATACACTGGCAAAGTAAATTGAGAAAATATGTATTTGTTGTTGTGCGCTTTTAAATAAACAGATTTAAAAAAAAATTTTTTAAAAGTTGTCTCATTTTTTCAAATCAATACAAGTGGTGTACATGCTGCTGTAAAAAGTCTCAGACAACTTTCAAATTGGAACAATTTTCACATTACCTGTTTATGAAGGATTGTATATTCAGAGCATCTGTTTCATACTTCTCCTGTGTGATTCCTTTATACACATAATAATCACAATTGCTTTCCTCAGTACAACACAGAAGCCCTGACACAGAACAAATATTCTATATTTCATATTGAATTAAATACCAGCTGTTGTTTTATGTTACTCGCATTTTATTTATTCATACTTCCGCTGAAAATGTGTTTTGAGGACACCGCAAACCTAATGTGTTATATGGGCCATTCTACAAAAGTCATGCAAATTGCTGTCCCTCTCTGATAAAAGTAAGAAATTGACCAATAAAATCTTTCAATGCTATATAATTCATTAGATCATGTTATGTTTTAATATAATCCAAGATATAAATTGCAGTAATAATAGTTACATTTATCCTAAATCAACACTTATACTCTTGGGAGTATAAATTCCTATTGGGAGATGGCTGTCCCCACTATCAACCCTTAAACTGGTGCATTAAAAAATAATACCCAAAGTATTTTTGCCAATTATTTTACTTGTCTCATTCAATAAAGCATGTGAATTTTTATCAAATATAAGTTAAAATAATGCAATCTATTTTATAATAAATTTTATAGTTCAAAAAACCTATCGAAAAAATGCTGTCCCCAGTTTTTATGTCACAACCGAAACGTACACTGTTTGAGTCTGTACAGTGAACCTGCTTGTAGCCACACACCCCTTGTTTTAACCAGGAAATTAGACAGCCTTCATATGAATCAAGGCCACATGGTGAGTAGCTAGGTTTTAGCGTTTTGATATAATTGTCCTTCAAAGTATGAAAATTAGTCTGTGGCTTTTAGAGACGTCACACCCAAACACCCAAGTTTTCATATTAGAGAAAAAAAGTTGATTTCATTACTGTAGATTTGATTAAAAGGAAAGTGCATCTGCACAGAGAAGTGGTTGCTAACCATATGCTTGCTAAATCTTTTGTTTTGTGGCCGAAATGAGCCACAATTGTCACAACCGAAACAGTCACTACCGAAACAAATGGTATTGTTTTGACAGGCCTGTTTCGGTTGGTGAAACCGAAATTCTTAATCTTATTAAAGACAATAAATAGTGAGACAATCAATGCACATGTACAAACCTCAATTCCAAAAAAGTTGAGACAGTGTATAAAATGTAAATAAAAACAGAAAGCAATGATTTGCAAGTCCTTTTTGTATTCAATTGAAAACAGTACAAAGACAAGATATTCTAACTAATCAACTTTATACTACATTTCATTCTCTATTCAGCTCATTCTACATTTGATGCCTGCAACACCTCCCAGAAGATATGGGACAGGGGCATGTTTATCTTTGTGTTACATCACCTGTCCTTTTAACAACACTCAGTAATCTTTTGGGAACTACAACACTAATTGTTGTAGTTTTGAAAGCAGAATTGTTTCCCATTCTTGCTTAATATGAGACTTCAGCTGCTCACCAGTCCGGGGTCTCCATTGTCATATTTTGGGCTTCATAATGTGCCACACGTTTTCAATGGGAGACAGGTCTGGACTGCAGGCAGGCCAGTCTAGCACCCACACTCTCTGACGACGAAGCCATGCTGTTGTAACACGTGCAGAATGTGGCTTGGCATTGTCTTGCTGAAATAAGCAGGGATGTCCCTGAAAAAGCGATTGTCTAGATCGCAGCAAATGTTGCTCCAAAATGCATATGTACCCTTCAGGGTTAATGGTGCTTTCACAGATATGCAAGTTACCCATGCCATGGGCACTAACACACCCCCATACCATGACAGACGCTGGCTTTTGAACCTTGTGTTGGTAACAATCGAGATGGTCCTTTTCCTCTTTGGCCGGGAGAACACGACATCCATTATTTCCAAAAACAATTTGAAAGGTGGACTCGTCAGACCACAGCACACGTTTCCACTTTGCGTCAGTCCATCTCAGATGAGCCCAGAGAAGTTAGCGGTGTTTCTGGATGTTGTTGATATATGGCTTATGCTTTGGGTAGTAGAGTCTTAACTTGCATTTGTAGATGCAGCGACAAATTGTGTTTACTGACAATGGTTTTCTGAAGTATTCCCGAGCCCATGTGGTTATATTCATTACAGAAGCATGCCATTTTTAATGTAGTGCTGTCTGAAGGATCGAAGGTCACGGGCATTCAATATTGGTTTACGGCCTTGCCCTTTTTCTCCAGATTCTCTGAATCTTTTACTAATATTATGGACTGTAGATGGTGAAATCCCTAAATTCCTTGCAATTGTGTGTTGAGAAACGTTGTTCTTAAACTGTTGGACTATTCGCTCATGCAGTTTTTCACAAAGTGGCGAACCCATCCTTGTTCGTAAATGCCAGAGCCTTCGTGGATGCTCCTTTTATACCCAGTCATGATAGCATGACCTGTCACCTATTCACCTATTTACCTGTGGAATGTTCCAAACAGGTGTTTTTTGAACATTCCACAACCTTCCCAGTCTTTTTTATACCCCTATCCCAACTTTTTTGGAATGTGTTGCAGGCAACTTCAGAATTAAATTCAGAATTAGCGTATATTTACAAAAAATCAATGAATTTGCTAAGGTAAAACATTAAATATCTTTTAAATATCGTTTTCATTTAAATATATAGACAAGAGAATTTACAAATCACTGCTTTCTGCTTTTATTTGCATTTTACATACTGTCCCAACTTTGGAATTCAGGTTTCAGTAAGAGATGTCACAACCGCAACAATGTGGTCACAACCGAAACACCTGCTGTTTTGTTAAAATTTTGAATAATATGAATAATCAATCAAATATCCAAGATATTGTGCTGGTGAGGCTATTTAAAATCTCATAAATAAGAATCTATCAAATTCATGTGATCAAATCTGTCCATTTTATAGTTGGAGTTTTCACTAAATTTAATTAATCCAATGTTTTATTTGATTTAAAAATTCAGGGTAATTGATTCAAATTCAACAGCAGTCAAGATTTTTTTTCAAAAATGTCATTTTCAAAGGGGTGAATTAAACTTATCAATTGGGTATGTAATTTAATTTCAAAAGCAGGTTTTACACCATGTTTCGGTTGTGACATATTTAGGAGCAGTCAGTAAATTCATCCTTATTCTGAAAAAATTACATGTGATTGCACTGTACATCAAGTATATTTATGTATCTCAGATAAAGTGTAGCACATATATTATAAAATAATTTTGCAAAAAGAATACAAATTTACACTTTTCTCCAACCCTCAATTTGCACGACTTCTGTAGAATGGCCCATATCAGAAAAATGGCCCCAGAAAACTCTCCCTTCCATGGATTTCTGCTTTTAACAACAATTGAAGCCTACGAGATAATACTGTTTTACCACTGGTTGAAGAGAAACAAAAACGGTTGTTTCTTTTTTTATTTTTTAAAAGAGGAAATTCCAAAATCCCTTTTCCTAGGCTTAATCATATGACTGTCAATACTGGTCTACACTTGTCTTTTGGGTTTTTCAGGAGTTACGTGTGTCAGGGTTTGGGTCGGAGGACCAAGCGCGACAGTAGGTAAAAGTGCTCTAGTAGGACACCAATAAAGCGGATAGATTAATGGGATAAATTAAACAGTGGGGAAAAAAACCTCCCGGCGTAAGCCCAAAACAAAGCAACCCCAAACCAGGGTGAACTCGAGAATAGCGAGTAATAAAACAAAAGAACCTCACGCTCTCATACAAGAAGCGATAATAGGAGGTCAGAGAAAAACAAAAGAAACAAGAACCTGTTACCTACAGCTCCAGGTGGGAACGAGCTGAACAAAAAGGTAACAGGTAGCAGAGTATAAAGGATAAAGAGAGAAAGGAAAGAAAAAGACTAAAATAAATCTTTCTCCTAACTCTAAACCGGACTTGCTGCGTTTCCTATTCGTACGAACCAGAAATGCAGCGACCGAATCCTATACCTTACCGACCTCCTTGTCAATATAGCAAAGACAATATGGAAGCCCAGAGTAAGAAAGATGCAAGGTTTAAATAAGGAGCGGAAATGCGGGGCAAGTGAAAACACTGAGTAGCAGGACGGAGGAGTGGCCACCTCACGAAGAGCAGGCTGAGAACCCATGACAACGTGAAGGCGGTTCCCCTTCAATATGGCTTGTCCTTTCTTTAACCTCATTGGCTAAGGGAAAGTATGGGAACTATGGCAGCCAGGGCTGGGGTCAAATCATTCAATTAAAGAAATTAATTGAAATTCAATTAATGTATTGTAAATTCCTCAGTAGAACATTATGGGCATTTTCCATTCAAGAATTGAATTTAGATTGACTTCCTGAATTGATGGAACCGTAATGGAATTGTCCACAACCTTGGCTGGTAGTTCCCTGAACAGCGGTTCCTTTGACCGTAAACCTGTGAGGTGCTTTCTCCTTAAATTTGGCAGTGCTTCAACATGTTATGGTGTGCATTTCCTCCTTCGTATGTAATACTCTTCAATAGAGTAAACACTCTTACATTTGACTTTCTGCTTTGAAAACAAAATAAACATAACCTGAGAAAAGATGGGTGAACATCTGGTAGTGGCAAAAGGCCAGTGATTCATTTCAAATTTCTTGAGAAATTTCCCACATATTCAACGGATTCATGTCTCCTGATCTCTTCTAAACAAATCTTGTACGTTCCAGGAATTCCAGGCTGTTGTTGTGCAAGCACAGCCTAAGGCATTTCTGTTAACAAAAACAGGCTTTTTTTCTGGATACATAAATCAGCAGTATTTTACGTGGCCTTTGTTCTTCAAAGCCTGGAGAGTGTTAAGTTGTTTTTCTTTTCGCAGGAGGTAGCTGAAGACACATCTGAGGTCTGTGGTAAAAATATAGGCATTAACAATTCTTAATCTAGCAAATGCCTCAATGTTCGGCAAGTCCCATCTCTTGAGAATATTGTTTTTGTTTTTAATAGTGCATTTGCAATGGCTGGTTTTTTGTGTAACTAGTACTAAACCACTCACAAGTCTTGATATGCCCAATCCAGGAAAGCCCTGCAGCTCCAGCAATACAGGAGGGGGGAAGCATCTCCAACAGCAAGGCAACAACACTACTGTCAGGAACCAGTCAGCTGGATTCCTTACCCCAGGTGATCATGGAACAGATTTGACCCCTAACTATCATCGCTCTCATGTTCCATTTTTCATTTCCATTCCATTTTAAACCGTTTTCTGGCCCTTTCCCCCAGGCCCCTCTGACTCAGTTCAATTCCTCCTCAGCGTCCACATTGCTGCTGGCTCCTGATAAAGCTTCCAGGTCAGTTCTGTCCATTACTCTTAAAATCCAATCTACATTGTGCTGCACCTCTGGTCATGAAACAAACACGTTCTCTCCTTGATTTTTAATTTATTCCTGTATGTTCCTGTATTTATAGTTTTGTGGTTTCCACATTTGAAAGTAAAAGAAAAAAAAAAAACCTGTCCCCTCTGGCATGCCGCTTTTTCACACAACCTATCAGACAAAAGGACCAGTAAAGTAGTTAGTATAAGTAGTTAGTATAATAATGTTTTGATGTTGTCATATTGAATATTTCAACTTGTACAACAAAGTAGTACACATTGTGTAACTATGCTAGTGAAGTCAGACACTTGTAAAATTACTATAAACAGGCAACATAAAATTATAAATAAACTTGTCAGTACATATAGGTTAATAGAATACGCTTCAGCTACACTTGATCCATTAGCAGGTCTTTTATTTGTCTCTGATAACAGTAGAAAATATAGTGTGTACAAATCAACTGCATGGATTAAATTTTACCCATGTTTACCCAATATCAAAGTCAAAACACAGATAATTTTAGTCATCTAGCATCATTCTCCCATCAAAGCAAAAAACAAAATCGCCAATGTTATGGTTATAAGTGTGTTGTCACACTTAGTTTCTCTTTAACCATAGTCAGCACCCACTCCTATATATACATATATATATATATATAGGATTATGGTGCTGTCTGTATACAGTATATACAGTGCCCTCCACTATTATTGGCACCCCTGGTAAAGATTATTAAAAAAAGGGTTATAAAAAAAACTCACCGTTTAATGAATTAGCTTAATGTCACACTGAAAAAATGAGAAAAATACAACCTTTAATTGAAGTAAATTTATTATGAGAAAAAAAATCCCTCATCAAGAAATAATCATTTTTAACAAAACCACGTGTGCCACAATTATTGGCACCCCGGCATTTATATATGGAATAAAGTAATCATTTTTAATATTTGGTCGCATATCCTGCATGCCATGACTTCCTGATGTCTGTTACCCAACAACATCAAAAGACTCTTGATATCTTATTTTCTGGTGCTCTTACAAGCGATACTATAACATCTCTGCATTTGAATGGATCTCGATGGGAATTGGGGGGTGGGACTAGATTAAGCTGTAAATTACACGGGAATAGTATGGAACCCATGGTTGGCTAAATGGCTGCAAGTCATCTAGGGTCTGCGGTATCAAACGAGCCTCAAACCATCACTCTGCTGCCAGATATGCAGTACATATTGATGGATCACTTGAAGGGTTGTTTCTCCTGACTTATTTTTCCATAGTGTTCAATAGGAAAATGAGTCAGGAGAAACAACCCTTAAAGTGATCCATCCATATCTACTGTATATCTGGCAACAGAGTGATGGTTTGAGGCTCGTTTGATACCTCAGACCTTTGATGACTTACAGCCATTTAGCCAACCATGGGTCCATACTATTCCTGTGTCACTTTTAGCATGTTGTCTAGTTTGTCTCCAGGCTGGCCATCACTATCTGATAGTCTGAAGCTGTGTCTGCCTGTTTTTGGACCCAATCATCGTCTGACCTTTTGCCTGATGCAATCAATTTTGTTTTCTGGTCCTGTGAAATTTATGTTGTTTTGTACATTTTCTTATGTGGTTACACACTCCCTCCAGTAACCAACCTGATACCCTCACACAGATCTGAGAAAATCTCTCTATTCTCCTTCACCCTGGTGGAAAGCTTCAGTCAGCTCGTCTGTGTCCATGTGCGTTCACACTGTCCAAGTGCAATAATGTAGTTTGCTGCCTGCTCCTTTCTGGGCTGGTTTGCCTGTCTCATACTTTGTCCTGGCAATCCTTGATTTTTTCCTGGTGGACAGAAAGTGCGTCGTCAGTCTGGCTTCCTCTCAGTTTTCACTACATTGCTTCATGGTCCTCTTCCTTGGAGGCTTGTAAATCTCAAGATTTCTTCCCACCTTTTTTTTCCACACTACTTTTTGAGTGTTTTCTTCCCGCTGGGTTTTTTTCTTTTACTTCCTAAATTTTTGGGGGTTCAGCCTTGGTCTTCTCTAAGTTTTCCAATTTCCTGTTTCTGTAAAGCATGTGATAGTGCCTCTGCAAAAAAAGGTTATACAAGTACAATTTTATTGAATTAATTGAAGGTTGTATTAAAGCTTAAAAGTCTGACTGCAGCAGAAGAACCACAAGAATCTGAACAATTGGTGACGGTGCAGTGCCCAAAGGCCTAACTAAATTTGCATAACCTCCATTCTCAATCAAAGCTATTATTCCCACACCACTGACATAAATGACTGACTCATTTCTGTACATTTTCCACTCAATTAAAATATGGATTAAGGTACAAAAAACTTGTCATTATCAACATTTGTGATCTTAGCATTTTTCATCTAATTTTAAATGTATTGCCCAGTGACAGCAGGTGAAAATGAAAATGTGGTTTTAACAAACTGTTGTTATACATTTCCTATTTCGGAATTTATGTGAAAATCTACACACAGTCCCTTACAAATAAAGTATTTTAGAGAACCATCTGTGCTGATTTGGCAAGTAAAGGCATCTGTTTTGGGGGAAAAGCAAATGCATGATGCCCCTATGCAACAGAAATGTGACAGACCAGCATGAGGAGTAAATCATGATATTCTGAACAACGGTGAGGTTTCGTCCTGTGTTTGAACTATACGGGCACCCTCAGTCTTATCAGTGTGAAAATAAGAGAAAGCGCTTTGATTTCACCCTGGGGGTAGCGCTAGGATTAAGAGCCAGAGCCTGGTGGGCTAGCCGCAGCTCACATGGCTGCGGCTGGCTGCTGCTGCCTTTGATTTAATAGAGCATTGTGGGATTTTTGATTCTTTCCGTGTAACGCGATACGGATTCTCTGACAGCATGCAAATCCGAGTGCCAGGTCTTGAATGGCAAGAAGCCTTATCACAAGATTATATCAGGAGCGCAAGACATTAAAGATCTGCAAAGAGAACCTCTGGCAGAATCTGTCAACACACTTCCGCTTCTGTTTTGACTACCGTCGTCTATTAATTGGTGAAATCTCTCTGCGTAATCGTCTATTATCCTATTATCTTTGTACAGATACCTGATAATGCTTTTATGCCCGTAGTTTGCATGACGATTTTTATGAGTCTCTTACCAGAGGACATGCTACCCCCCCCCCCCCCCCCCCCCTCCTCCGCTCCCTCTCCCTTCCCTCATTTGACTGCTCTGTTTTTCCATTCTGATCTGCACCGGAATACAGGAGGGTCAGACAGAGCTGTTCCTCTGACTGGCAGGCGCAAATCGGGCGACATCTCCCTCGCGACCGCCAAAATAAAAATGACCGTCACGCTCGACCTACTTATCGTGTTGTCCGGGGGCTGTGCGTAAACAGGAAGCGTGGGTCGACGGTGGGCCCCAGGAAAGAGACGTAGCATGAGGGTGGCCAGTTCGTTCCCCTATTCCCCTGCATTCCAGTGACAGGTTGGACAGGATCCTGAACTCACACTGCGTGACGCGCAATACAGCGTTCACTCCTACTGACACAGCAAAATTCATCCGGCCTGGGAGGCGTGAATCAGACACAGTTCTGGGAGTCTTAATCGGACAGGTTTTTGGATCCATCTTGTTTATGGCCCTATTCGCATTTCCTCAAATCCCTCGTGATTGCAGCCTGGAGGATTGCTTGAACTTCTGTAGTCAGCATTCTGAGTTACTGCCCTAAAGAGGCTCGCCAAGAAGTGCCAGGATGGGTCTAGGGCTGACCTCTACTGGGGATGCTCCTAATTACCTATTCAGATTGAGATTACAAGGTACAAAATAATGCAATGAGGTCGTTCACTAAAGTGCAGTGCAAACGTTGGTCATGTGCACTAATCCAATAACCTTATCACTGCCCCAGCCCTTATCTATTGTGTGTCACCATGGGCTGCCAACCCTATCTCGTGCCCTGGGCTTGACAAGTTGGATCTCTTCCCTGAGTTGGTTTCCTGCATCGCCCTTAACCCACAATCACATTCATCCTTTATACCACTGTGTGTAATCTACACTACGGGGGAGCTCTGTTTTGTTGGGGTCTTTCACTGCTTCGCAGTAAGATCCTCCTTGATCCGTAATGGAGGCTTTTCCTGCTTTGAGCCGCAGCCGCTTTAGAGATGCCCCACTGCTGTAGAATACAGCAAAGCACAGGGGACAGGATGAGCTGTCAGTTTGAGATGGTGGAAACTCTTTCAAGCCCATTTATAAAGTGTAAAGCAGACCATTGACATCTGGTCGGGGCCATTCGGAAGCCTGGGATTTGCTGTTCCAGTTTCATTATGCACAATTTAGGTTTTAAAAAATTTAGCCGTCTTGACAATCACTCTCCACAGAGCAATTTAAGCAAAGGGAAATGGATAAGGACTAACACAGTATAGAAAATTGTTAAAATCCTGTGTTGTGTGTTTTTAATTGTAACCGTGTTTTTCTTCAAGTTTGGAATGGCCAATTATATATTTGAAAGACGGGTTAATTTCTGCAATGCCCTCTGTAAATATGAAAGAAAACAGCCCCCCCCCCCCCCCCCCCCCCCACCCGCCGGAAACACATGATGTATACCACTGCTTTAAGGGTGCACAATGCAGGATTTTTACCTTGAAAATATTATAAAATAACCATGCTCAGTCATATCTATGATGCACTGGCAATCTCTGTATTTGCACACGTTTGCCAAATCCGTGCTCCTCTGCCTGTATTTATTCTAAGATGTGTTCGGGACGTTTCTGGGCGCGACACACATTTCTCTGTGGGGAGGGGTGGGTGCGGTTACAGAGCCTGTGGGGTGGGATCAGGTTTCAGCGGAGCGTTTCTAGCTAGTTAGCTACTGCAATGACGGAGGTGAATAAGCGCAAGTACAGCAAAGTGAATAAACAAGCTGACACGGCGTATTCAAGAAACAGAGTCAATCTAGGATTTGCTTTTCCTCAAACAGCTAAAAAAAAATAAAAAGATGAAAAGCGATGCAGAGCTTCCTGTTGGACCTGTAAGTAACGTTACCTCTAGCTATCCTGGTAGCTAGATAGCCAAAGTTGAGCACCTTGAGAGGGCGGAGTTAAGGTCAGAGGAGGAGACTTCTTTGCTAGTAAACACAAGACTACAGCAAGGCTAAAAATGCTGCATAGTGCAGCTTTAACCAGATATTTACTTCTTGACTGCACAACATCAGAGAGTTAAAATGAAATGCAGTTGAAATAAACATACAGATACACAAGTAAATTGCAGCGTGTCTTTTAAAGAATTGATGAAAGAGCTTATTTGGACTGGAGGTCAGCACAACGCTATGGTACTATGCAACACGCCATGCCCCTGTCCCCTAGTGGAACTGTATGAATGTCTGCACGGATGCTTTTGTGTTATGCAAGTGGACTGTCCAGTACAGAGGTGACGTTACAACACAGGCAATATTGGAAAATATGGGCAAGCATAATTAACATTTGTAATGTTATTAAATGAAATGACCACAGCATTCATCACTTCAGCCAGAAGAAGCACAAAACTGCCATATAGCTTTGAGGCCCTGCTCTTGTTAAATAACATTCATGTTTTCTAAATGTGAGCTTTACAATATGTTCATCAGTCAACAGGATGCTTGTGGAAGAAGTTACGTCTCTAGAAAGGTGCCTTAGGCTTTTTACAAAAATGTATCAATTTTTTGTGTAACTATGACAACAGCCTTTTTTGTCACCACAAGCAGTGTAGTATTGTATTTGTCAATCTTGTGTGTCTCAGCTCTTGTACGGACAAAGTCTGATTTAAAGCCACTACTAATCAAGTGTTTGTCAATCAAACTCTAACTGGCTCACAGACCTCTTATTTCTGTCTCTCAGAGAACAGCAATATCACATAACAGTACATTGTATTTGCTAAAGGGAGAGAGAGTAAGTAAATGTTGTTCCTGCCTCACTCATACCTTCTGATCTTTCATTGTTTTTGCTGGCATTGTGAGCTCTCTTCATGTACTTCTGTATTAAAATGATTAAGAGGTGGTAGGCTTGGTATTAGCAGGGGGTTACAACTTTTATATCAAAGAGAGCTGTCCTACTTTGACAGATTTCCCATAAGGATATGGATTATATCATGTTTTTGGTGTAACTATGATTCTAAACAATATGGCCAGTGTTTCAACTAAGTTTTTTTTTTTTTTTTAACTACTGAAAACGTTGCAGGAGTAGTCTCTCTGACAATATTATGGAAACCTCTGCAATGGTGACCCTTGAGCACGAGCAGAACCTGAGTACTTTCTCAGTCTAAGGGCTTGATTACATCTGTTCTTAATTGAAGCTTACAAATGTTAAGTTATCTTTAACTCACAAATGCAGAGTTCACCTAACCCACCAAACTATATTTGTGAACAAATTAACATTTGCATTTCATTCTGAGCCCAATTTAAAGAAAAATACTGATTGAATCTTGGCCATCTCCTTAGTATGTGGCAGGGCCGTTTCTAGGGGGGGGGGGGACGCTCTAGGTTTCTGCTCCGCCTGCCCCCCCACCCAAAGCCAAATCCAGAAAAAATAAAATCCGACAATATGACGTCGGCGCTACAGTAGGCTATTAAAGCTACAGACGATTCGGCCAATCATAAAAATGCCACATCGAAATAATATATTTCTCTAATATCTGATTGTTTGGTTTGGCCATATAAAACATGGAGACGCAGCGAGAGAGAGAGGTCAGTTTCTTTGATCAATCTATGCTGTCTCTTCTTGATAAGTAACTGTTACGCATTGCTTAGGATATAATAATCGCCAGCCTAGCTTAGTCCTACTCAGTGAGTTGAGGATAGTGGCGTGAGTCTCCGTCTAGGAAATTTGAATATTAGATTCATTACATGTTGCATCTAGCCTAGTTGTTATAGCTGCGATTCTGCGAAACATCTGCAGCATTGCATTAGCTGGCTGCACATGTGTGTGCGCGCCCTTGTGTGTGTTAGCTAGCCTACTGCTGTGTGTTGGCTAGTCAGCCCTACTTTCCTCAAACTTTTGAATACTTCACATATAATAAAATACACTATCATATATCTGTCTCTCGCGCTCTCTTACGTTCTCTATCACTCTCACGGCGAAACAGGGCAGCCGTCAACAGAGGTAAGCCCCCCGGCGTCTCAGGCATAAAATATATATTAAAAAATCATATATATATATATATATATATATATATATATATACAGTATATATACTGTATATAAATGAAATGATGAGCCAATTACAGTACCTTAGTTTCACATGTAAATTGAAAAAAGCACAAAGCGACTGAAATGATGGAGGAATAAGTAATAAGGAATAATTGTCAGGTTTTAGGTTAGAAAATAGAGAACCAACCGCGACAGATAAGGATTCAGAAAGCGTATCTAAAAGACACGCCACAGAAGCGGAATTAAACCGCAAAAGGGAAACTGATAAGCAGGAGCAAAACTTCCCTAGCTCAAGGCTAACACAAAACAACCTCAAAAGGAGGCGAGAATTCGCTAAAACAGCGAGAAACAAACAAAAAGAAAGAACCTCACGCACTAATTGATCTGCGTATATCAGAGGTTGAGAAAACTGAAAAGAAACGAACAAAATAGCAAGCCTGTAGCTACAGCTCAATCGGCTAAGGAGCTGCACAAAGAATAAACAGGCTGCAGGCAAAAAGAAAAGATTAGAGAGCGATAGGACAGAAAACCAGAAATTCTAATCCTATATCTTATACCAATAGCTGTGTCTCTGTATAACATAAAACAGAGATACAGAAGCTAAAGAGTATTACCTATACCTAATACCGGCTTTCTAGTAACAACTCCACAACAATCTAGAAGCACCGGAAAGCGGAAGTGAAGCTCTATTTATAGCCGACGGAAACCAAACACAGGTGTAGAAGATAAAGACCCGGAGAGATCCAAACACCGGAACGGAGGAAGAAAAAATCCGATAGAGCCTCAGACGACGCCAAATGGAAAACCATGGTAAAAACAAAAGGAGACAGCCACTAACCATGACAGTACCCCCCAACTAAGGGACGGTTCCAGACGATCCCTAAGGTTTGCTGTCTCGGAAGTCCCTAATGAGAGCGGGGTCCAAAATATTCTTGGACGAAACCCAACAACGCTCCTCGGGACCATAACCCTCCCAGTCCACCAGGAACTGGTACCCTCTGCCCACACGTCTCTCGGCCAAAATGCGCCGAACGGTGTACACCGTACCTCCCTCCAAGAATCGAGGGGGAGGAGGCGGCTTGTCAGCCGGAGCGAGAGCGCTCACGAGCACCGGTTTCAAACGCGAGACATGAAAGGTAGGGTGGATGCGCATGGAAGATGGTAACTGAAGACGTACTGTGACCGGGTTGAGTTTCCGCACGATCTTAAAGGGGCCCACGAATCGAGGCGCGAGTTTGCGGGACTCAACTCGCAATGGCAGGTCCCGTGTGGAAAGCCACACCCGTTGCCCCACCCGGTAGGAGGGAGCCGGACGGCGGTGCCTGTCAGCCACCACCTTCTGTTTAGCCGAAGCACGCAGTAACGATGCGCGTACGCGCTTCCAGACCGCTCGACACCTACGCACGAAGAAGCCAGTGGAGGGTACCTCCGCATCTCTCTCCAGCTCAGGAAACAAGGGAGGTAGGTATCCCAGCTGAGCCTCAAAAGGAGAGATTCCCGTGGACGTGTTGCGCAGGGTATTATGCGCATATTCGGCCCAGGCGAGAAAGCGACTCCAGGAGCTAGGATTGGACGCGGCCAGACACCGGAGAGTACTCTCCATACTCTGATTGGTGCGCTCTGTCTGACCGTTAGTCTCCGGGTGAAAGCCGGAAGAAAGGCTGACAGATGCCCCCAACAGAGCACAAAATGAACGCCAGAATCTAGCGGTGAATTGGGGGCCGCGATCCGACACCACGTCCAGAGGTAGGCCGTGCACCCTAAACACATGGTCTATCATTAGCTTGGCCGTCTCAGGTGCCGATGGCAGTTTAGGCAGAGTGACAAAATGAGCTGCTTTGGAAAAATGGTCAACTATAACTAAGATGACGTATTCCCATGCGAAGGTGGCAGGCCTGTAACGAAGTCGAGGGCGATGTGACTCCAGGGGCGCCTGGGAATGGGCAGGGGGCGCAAGAGACCCGAAGGGGAAAGCCGTGAACCCTTATTACGGGCGCAAATAGCACATGCCGCGACAAACTCCCGCACATCACTCTCGAGCTTCGGCCACCAAAACCGACGCGAGACAAACTCCTTTGTCCGGTGTACGCCCGGATGGGCCACTAACTGGGAAGTGTGACCCCATTGAAGGACACGAGACCTCAATCGAGGGGGAACAAACAAGCAGTGGGGCGGACCCCCCCCTGGACCGGGATCGGAACGCAGAGCCTTCTGCACAGCCGCCTCAATGGCCCACATAACAGGAGCCACAATATGAGAACTAGGAACCACAGATTTGGGACGTGACTCCTTATCCGACCGGTCATAAATGCGTGATAACGCATCAGGTTTAGTATTTTTTGACCCGGGGCGATAGGTAAGGATAAAATTGAATCTGGTAAAAAACAAGGCCCAACGGGCTTGTCGCGAATTGCGCGTTTTGGCCTGTTGGATATACTGCAGATTTTTGTGGTCAGTCCAGACTGTAAAAGGGTGCTCAGCTCCCTCCAACCAATGACGCCACTCCTCCAGCGCCAATTTGACCGCCAACAGTTCAAGATCACCGATGTCGTAGTTTCTCTCGGCAGGTGTAAGGCTACGAGAAAAATATGCACATGGGTGTAGCTTGCGGTCCACCGGAGAATGCTGAGACAGAATGGCTCCAACCCCCAGCTCCGAAGCATCGACCTCCACCACAAAGGGAAGGGAGGGATTGGGAGTAGCAAGAATGGGCTCGCAGCAGAACCTCCTTTTTAGTTCAGTAAAAGCGGTCTCCGCCCTGGGGTTCCACTGAAACCGAGCAGGAAATGCTTTTTTTTGTGAGGGCTATAATAGGGGCCGCTACTGAGCTAAAATTGCGGATAAATCTCCTATAAAAATTTGCGAAGCCCAAGAAGCGCTGCACCTGCTTCACAGAAGTAGGAGTGGGCCAATTCTTAACCGCAGAAATCTTCTTAGGATCCATCAGGACTTTACCGTCAGCAACAATAAAGCTTAAAAAGGAGATGGAACTGGAGTGGAAAGAACACTTTTCAGCCTTAACAAAAAGTTGGGCCTTAAGCAGTGCCTCCAACACCTGTCTAACGTGTATGATGTGAGAGGAAAGATCCGGAGAAAAAATTAAAATATCGTCTAAGTAAACGAAGACGGATCTCTCCAGCATCTCGCTCAAGACATCATTCACTAGCGCCTGAAAAACAGAGGGGGCGCTAGTGAGACCGAACGGCATCACCCGGTATTCGTAGTGTCCGTGATGCGTGTTAAAAGCGGTCTTCCACTCATCCCCCTCACGAATGCGCACGAGATTGTATGCGCTACGTAGATCGAGTTTACTAAAAACCGACGCCCCCTGTAAACGCTCAAATGCGGAATTCATGAGGGGAAGAGGGTACCTGTTCTTAATGGTAATAGCATTGAGGCCCCGGTAATCTATACAGGGTCTTAGCCCTCCGTCTTTCTTTTTAACAAAAAAAAACCCCGTACCGGCGGGTGACGTGGACGGCGTGATAAACCCATTGGCTAAGGACTCCTCAATGTACTGCCTCATAGCAGCGCTCTCAGGAGCTGACAAGGCGTACAATGAGCCTCTGGGAGGGATAGTGCCAGGGTACAGCTCAATGGCACAATCGTATGGTCTGTGAGGTGGTAATTTGGCAGCACGCTGTTTACTAAAAACCTCAGCGATGTCTGAATACTCGATAGGCACCCCCGCGGGTAGATTAAACTCAAGCGCCCCTACCACCTCCGGAATACCGGAAGATCTGTTAGACGAGCTATCCCACTCGAAATCGGAGATGGAATGTTCGTCCTCCTCTGTGAGAAGCCCCTCAGCAAAGGGATCCCAAGAGAGACTCTCCTCACCACTCCCCGCGAGGGAGGAAGTAGTATCTCGATCCGGATAAGATTCTGCCTCCTCAGAATCACTCTCGGAATTACGTTCGGATAGATCAAAGGTGGCGTTTGGAACAGGGTAAACGACAGGATAACAATGCGCTAAACAGTGGGGACCCCACTGACAAATAGGATTCCTATTACTACCCCAACAGATATGTGGGTTATGTAGCCCTAACCATGAATGTCCCAGCACTAAAGGATACGACGGAGAATTGATTAAAAAAAATTCAATTCTCTCCGAGTGCCCCTGGAGAGGAATGCGCATCTCAATTGGATTCGTTTTTTGTTTAATGAGTCCAGAACCCAAAGGACGACCATCCAGGGCAGTAACTTGGCGAGGACTTATTAGGGGATTGGTAGGGATTTGTAAATTCCTAGCCCATTTAGCGTCAATAAAAGACTCCACAGCCCCTGAATCAATAAAAGCGGTAACGTTTGCCAAACGTCCCTCCCAAAACAGTCGGACAGGTATGAGGGTCCGGGAGTTAATATAATCTTGTCTCACTGGGAACCTCGACCTTCCTAGTGAGACTCCTCGTTTCCCACCAACTTGTAGCAGCGATCCTTAGTATGACCGCTGCGCTTACAATGCTGGCACCAGTACTTCCGCGGTCTCGCTCTCCTACTTTGATGGAGGGACGAGCCATCCACCTGCATAGGCTCCTCCTGATCAACGGAGAGGTATGTGGGCACAGTAGGCGGAATGTCTCTTAACACGGACCTTAAACGGGGCGACTGATCTTTAATAGTACGTTCACGTTCACGTTCTCTAATCCGGTTATCGAGACGTATTGCAGAAGTTATTAATTTATTTAGTGTAGGAGGTGGTTCTAGCATAGCCAACGCATCTTTGATGGAACTAGATAATGCTTGAAGAAAGAGGGATTTTAACGGGCCGTCTGACCATCCCGTCTCCCCGGCTAGCGCTCGAAATGTAATGGAGAACTCAGCTACAGTCTTAGTGCCTTGACGTAAGCTGGTGAGTCTCCTTGCCGCCTCCTCCCCTGAAACCTCGTGATCGAAAACGAGTTGCATCTCCTCCATACGTTGCACTGGATCCCGAATGACAGGGGCATTGGCTCGAATAAGAGGATCTGCCCACGCAAGAGCCTGACCATTTAATAGGGACAAAATAAATGCTACCCGGGATTCTGGTGTGGAGAAACGAGAGGGTTGTGCCTGAAAAAATATCAGACACTGAGTCAGAAATGGCCGGCATTTACCCGATTCCCCACCAAGGCGATCCGGTAACTGTAATTTTGGCTCTTTTAAAATACGTGGAGCGGGTATGGGAGGTGTGGGTGCTTGTGCAACTGGAGGAGGGTTACTTGCCACAGAAAGTCTGTGCAGGCTCTCTGTTAAGCGTTGGAGGCACTCCCCCTGGCTACGCAACTGTTCCCACAGCTGACCCTGTTGAATCTGCAGGGAGATAAGCGTTTGCTCTGTAGTGCCCCCCCGTAGCGCCCTGACTGGTTTGTTCATAATCCCTATCTGACGCTGACTCTTCCATGTTGTAAGGCTTCTAGATTCTGTCAGGTTTTAGGTTAGAAAATAGAGAACCAACCGCGACAGATAAGGATTCAGAAAGCGTATCTAAAAGACACGTCACAGAAGCGGAATTAAACCGCAAAAGGGAAACTGATAAGCGGGAGCAAAACTTCCCTAGCTCAAGGCTAACACAAAACAACCTCAAAAGGAGGCGAGAATTCGCTAAAACAGCGAGAAACAAACAAAAAGAAAGAACCTCACGCACTAATTGATCTGCGTATATCAGAGGTTGAGAAAACTGAAAAGAAACGAACAAAATAGCAAGCCTGTAGCTACAGCTCAATCGGCTAAGGAGCTGCACAAAGAATAAACAGGCTGCAGGCAAAAAGAAAAGAATAGAGAGCGATAGGACAGAAAACCAGAAATTCTAATCCTATATCTTATACCAATAGCTGTGTCTCTGTATAACATAAAACAGAGATACAGAAGCTAAAGACTATTACCTATACCTAATACCGGCTTTCTAGTAACAACTCCACAACAATCTAGAAGCACCGGAAAGCGGAAGTGAAGCTCTATTTATAGCCGACGGAAACCAAACACAGGTGTAGAAGATAAAGACCCGGAGAGATCCAAACACCGGAACGGAGGAAGAAAAAATCCGATAGAGCCTCAGACGACGCCAAATGGAAAACCATGGTAAAAACAAAAGGAGACAGCCACTAACCATGACAATAATTAATTAATTGGACATTGATAAAATTGATAAATAATTAATTGGGCATTGATAAAGTTGTCCTCCATAAGGGAGGGGGTGGGAGAGAGTATGGCTAAAATATAAATAATGATGAGCTAGTTACAGTAACGTAGTTTCACAAGTAAATAGAAAATAGCACAAAGAGACTGAAATGATGAAGGAATATAGCTAATCTTTAATATATTTGTTTCCATATAAGATTAGATAATGATTTGGTATTATTGGGCATAAATGAAGTTGTCCTATAAGATGAGGGGGTTTTAAAATGTAATAAAATGATCTTATCCCCTAATATACTGATTAGCCTGTACTTTAGCTTTATATGAAAGCATCTCAAATCTCATCTAGGGCTTTGAAAAAAAAAAAATCTTCAAAATGTTCATAAATTAAACATTTTATTTTAGAAAAAGCCCTGTGTGAGGTTCTGTAGAAATGCAGGAAATTAGTTTTGTGCCCCACCAACATCTCTTCATGCCCTCCCAATCAAAGCAGTCTAGAAACACCCCTGGTATGCAGCAGCTGGTTCAGTCCCCACATGCCCCAAACTAGAATGTGCCTTTTCTCACTTAACTTAATTTAACTCACGTTAAGGTAAGTGATCACTTTAGCATTGTGCACCACAAGTAACCTGTGCAACAGTTTCCTAGCAACTGCAGCGCTTTCATTTGCTTGTATTTTAAAGCGTTCGAAATTTTTAAAGGTGACATGCTTATTAGGCCCAGTGGACTGACAGGGAGTCATACTGTGAATTGCTACCTTCTCATCCTTTGATCACAGAGCTGTTGGAATGATTTGAAACAATTAGGACACATCTGCAAAAATGTGACTTGAAAGGGTTTTATTCTGAGACGATTGTAGATGTACATACATCCGTTTGCCGTATTTTGCCAAAAAGTTCCTGCTTTTGAAATATGCTTGGAGAGAACAGTCTAACATAACGCCATCTATGTGATTGCTCTGTGCATTTCACAAATGAATTTCCACTATCAATGTTTAGTCCCATCCTGTTACTGTGGCGCCTGCCTAAATCTTTGTAAAAGAGTAGCTTCCCTGAAAATCTCAAAGTGGATGCTGCTCCTTACCGTTTAGCAGGCGCATACTGTATATGAAAGCAAGCAACTGGTTTCGCAGCGGAGAAGTCTACAATTCCTTCCACGATTTATTCATGCTCTGCCTGTTAGTGCTTTCCTAAATTGGATATAAATTCAAATCCCACTCAGTAGAAGCCCTTTCACACATGCCCATGGATTTCAAATGCTCATCTATTTACACTCACAATGCAGATAGTGAGGCTAATGTGAAACCAGACCACAACAGAGGCGCTAGATTGCTAGCCTTCTCCTATAGATTTGGATTAGCGAATTTTGTTGCAGATACACTCTGGGCAGGTGGCAATCTAGTTAACAAGCTAGATCTACAGCACTCCAATAAATCAACAGAAAAATAAGACAGTACTGTGCAGACCATATTTCACTCTTTTACAAAATATTGATGTTTTCCTGTTAAAATTGGCTGTCTTAATAAGACTTATGCTAATACACTGAATTATTTGGGATCTACTCGATACAAATACATCTTTAATGGCTCACTGTTAAACCGTCCTACAGTTCCCCAACATTTAGAACTTGCCCTTTGGAGGTATAATTTCAGTAGTGTGCTGACATTGGCTGTGTTTCTTCTATTTTTGGGTTCTGCTGGTCCCACTTTCCAACAAAATAAGCAATCCCTCTCCAATGAGCTGAGTGCTGCAAGGAATTACATTATGTGATTCTAACCAGCATATTTTCAAGTTGAGGGGTTTAGTTCAATAGGGAAAATATTTCAAGTACCTCTAGGGCAGAAAACATATATAAACAGTATTAAACCATTGTGAATTCAAGCCAGCTTAGTTTACAGATAAAAATGCATCACAATTTAGCCTTGTATATGTTGGTTGCAATTATGTGATCAGAACAAAAACCCCATTTTGCAAATGTAATTTCGATATGATCCACAGAAGAAAGAAGTGGAGCAGTGCATCCTGGGCTTTGTTTGAGGGGAGTGATGGGATAGTGAGGCTTCCCATAATGAGTGCAGATATTATTTATTGGGACTTGCTCATTTGAACAATTAATAGGGTTATGCTCTGGAGAGTGGAGTATTTGTATGGCTTCAAATGAACCAGTGAATGATAACGCATTGTAGCTGCACCAATTACGGGATTCCTGAATCTTCCCGTCACTACTGAGAGGTTTAGATAATGTTGAGACTGCGAAAGAAACAGCTACTTCAAATAATCTTGTTTTCTTAGTTTAAAATGTATATGAAACCCATGTCCTTACACCATAAGTTATGGGTGCACAGTTTATCTGCCCTCCCCACTTTGATAGGCAGCCGCATACTGTACAATACATGTTGCGTTATGACTTCAGCACCATTGACGGTGATCGGTGCATCACATAACAATGAGGAAAAAAGGTATTCATTATTTCACAATGATCATTAATATCTGTTTAAAGGGGCAGTTCACCCTAAAATTACATTTTGGTATGTTTCTACATACCCGGAGTGCTATCTCTTCATTTGGAAAGAGACGTTGCTGTTGATTTTTTACATTTTTGCCACAAACTTTGGACCCGTTGAGGCCCGTTATCACGGCGAGCTGCAGCGGATATCTACAAAACTAGTGAGTTCTCAGCGAAACTACCTGGATGGATATGTAGCACTCAGAGTATGTAAATTTTTTGGGTGAACTGCACCTTTAACATTTACTCATTTTTAATGCATATTCACGTCACCCACAAAAATGCTAAAACATCCCTAAGTCGCAGCCAAGAATACACACTCCCTAAATACATGCGCTTACATGAACTGCGTGGACAATCAGGAACTAAGGACAGTTTATGATTACGTATTGCTTGAACCCTAGAGATAACTCCTTGTGACAAGTCTATGCACATTTTAAGCCTATGTGATATCATTAACATTGATAAAACATTGACGGAAAATCTATTCTACTGAAGATTGGGCTAATTTAGCCCTGGTTCATCACATAGATATACTATCACAAATAAAAGGGAGACCCTCATTAGACTGAAACATCCTCTGCTTTTGGTTATTCAAAAATAACTTGTCTTTGCAGGCTTCATTACGGTTCACTACTTTTTTCTTTCCGAGGAAAATGTCATATTTTCTTGTTATATGTTAATGATTTATAAGGAACATTTGGCTCCTTCCTGGTTTTTCTTCCCCACTGTGCCAGCTTTACCAGAACATGAATGAACATACCAGGTGAGTCCTTCAACAGTAAATGTTTAACATTCCCAGCTTTTCTGGGCACTCACAGCTACTCAGCCTGACCTTCCAGGGGAGTGCTTTCATTTTGTATGATATATTGTTAATGCATTTTAAATTGTTAATCATCGTAATGGGGGTCGACAGCTTCCCAGAACTTGATCTTCCATTGGCTCGGTTGGGGTTTTTCCCCTCGTCTCCCACCAAATACAAGCAAGTCCTAGCTGTCATTTGCATTTGTATGTCATCTAAATGAGATTTACATGGAAATGGTAGCCGTAGTAGTTCAGATATTTAATGAATAAAATTTTTTCCCCCATTCCAGATCAAATGTACCCCCCCCCCCCTCCCCCCGGCCACCGCATACACACACACCCATTAAAACTTTAATGGCCTTTGCTCAGAAGTGTCACAGTTTCCGTGTTTTTCGCACACATCCCGTGCTGCTCATGCGTGCCTGCATGCTCTGTGGCCCTGCAGTAAATTATTTGGCTCCGCACAGCTCCAGTCATCTGGATGAGTAGCGTGTGATTTGGGTTGCATGGCAGTGAGGAGCTGCTGGCTCCTCTCTCATGCACCGCTCTTGCGCTCTGGTTCCTTCGGAGCCGATGCTGAGCGCGAATAGAAGCCTTGGAGGGTCGTTGGTCATACACGCATAGATATAGAACCATAGATGTGACATATGTCATAGTTAGTAGCACAATTTTTGAGATCATGCCCAGGTAAGGTGGTGGCCAGCAACCATGGTTTTATATCTATGGGCCAATCATCAGCTATCTGGTTTCTGAGACCCGATTATGACATCACAGTGGGTTAGAAAGTACATGACACAGTAGGTTCCTATTATAGCTGTACCCAGGTAAGATGGCTGCCAAATTGTTCCATTTCAGAATTCCAAATGACTATTACATTGCATGATATGTCATATCTATGGTTCTATATCTATGCTGGCTCCTCTCTCATGCACCACTTTTGCGCTCTGGTTACTTCGGAGCCGATGCTGAGCGTGAATAGAAGCCTTGGATTCACCTCAACTCAACATCTTGGAATGTGCAATCTTCTGATAGTGCAGCTTGCACTTGAAGAAATCATTAACAATTAAAGCTGGGCATACGCAATGATTTGAAACCAGTGCAAGACAGCACGGATATTCAGGATGTCGGTTGAAATAATAATGCGTTCATGTGTGTACAGGCCTATTCCTCCATCCTGTAACTATCGAGTGAAAAGGAATATTGAGATGGGATTTAAACAACGCATTTAATGTGATGGGTGTTTGATGTGCCTTGATAGCATAATTTCACACACGATGAAAATGATTGCATGTGCTTTATTGGGTCCCATAATGCACCTCCTCGGCTCCCTGTATAGGTCGTGTGGAGCTGTACGCACAGCAGCCAAATATCTGGATGCAAGCGATTCCGAGAAGTCAAGCCAAGGTTAGGACTGTGGGGAGCTCGTGGGATTCAAAAGTAAAAGGGCTACTGCAAAGCCAAAGCCAGAAGAGAAACGAAAAGGAAATTGAATCTTGAAAATGTTGGTTCTCCACGTTTCCACGTTTGCTCCCTAACTTGTTTTCCTTCTGTAAGCAATAACCTCAGACATAACAAAAACCAAGAATATGAAACAGGCTAAGAAAAGACAACTATGGCAGATGTTTTGGACATGTTTCATTCATTTTAAGGAATATAACATACGCTTAAGTTGTGCATGTGTGTCTGTGTGTGTTTGGGTGACTGTGTGTATGCGTGCATGTGTGTTTTTTCATGTAATTATTTTGTCTTTCTTAGGTCCATTTCTGAATGTATACAGCAACTGAATTGTACTCAATGTACTGAATAACAAAGAGTGGATATTCATCTGTGTTGTGGTTCTAACTGTGTTCCTGGATACATTTAGCACAGATATATTTTTGTATTTAAATGAAAACCCTTATTCCCCTCTCAGAGTAAATGCTTTTGAAATGGATTTTCAGTCCTGCACGGTGAAGTGCAGCTAGAGAATGATAACATTAGAAAATGCAGACTTTATTGACATAGCTTTGTGTTTGTGGGAGACCTACATGTATTTTTTGCATTTACACAATTTGCATTTACAACAATTCAACAACTATAGGATGTATCAGCAAGGATTTGTTTTAATATTACAAAGGCTTACTGATGATGACAGCTGAGTTGCACAACTTAGACATTCTCAGAGCATTAATTAAACCCACAGAGAATTAGCTATGACATACTAATTTTGTTTTAAACCTGATAGCGTTTTGAACAAATATGGATAAAATAACATTGACATTATATCCTCAGACTGCTTTATATCAGAACAAGTAACACATTTAATCTAATTCATGAAATGTGTATCATTACAATCAACACACATTTTCAACAATCAACATTTTTTTTTACCCAGTTTTCTTTGCTGTAAAAGGACAAAAAACTAACATTGTACACATGAATTCTAGTGATAATACTATAACATCACAGACATAAAAATGTATTAAACAAACATTAGTCACTTTCATAATGTGTGCATTATTAGAGCCTGTATTAAGCATGTATAATGCTACATACAATGCTAAGCATGTATAACTGCTGACTACAACAGCATAGAAATTTCAGGAATAAATCATTAGCATTAGCACTGAAATTTTAGTGGAAGGGCTGTCCAAATTCATATTATATCAAGTGGGTTATGGCACATACACATACATTATGGCACAAATAATATGTTGTTGGCTGGTAATGAAGGAGATATACATATACATCAGTGGCGGCTCCTGAGCTGAAAATTGGGGAGGCAGAAAACTTCCCTTTAAACTGATTATTGGTCTTAATCATTTTTCAATCAGTTTCCTTGATTAACAATAGGCTACATCAGCGTTTAATTCACCAATTACTCAATGCCATCAAATGTAGCCAGTTCTTCTCAATGAGGCTATTAGGCAAGTAATAAAATTATTTTCACTTGCATCGCATAATTGTGCACATTTTAATCAACATTATAATTGTGGATACATGTGCTCTTCGTTCTCCGCACTCTTAATTACGAAAATATTCATGGAAATTAAACGATCTGAAAGCTCAGCTTTTGTTAGATTCTTTTTTATTGCAGGTTTAGCACAACCTCATCTTTTGTTAGATTATTTTTTATTGCAGGTTTAGCACAACCTCATCTTTTGTTAGATTATTTTTTTAAAATAATTAAAAAAATTATCTAACAAAAGCTGAGCTTTAAGATCGTTTAATTTCCATGGATATTTTCGGAATTAAGAGTGCGGAGAACGAAGAGCATGTGCATCCACAATTATAATGTTGATTAAAATGTGCACAATTTTGCGATGCAAGTTAAAATAATTTTATTACTTGCCTAATAGCCTAATTGAGGAGAACTGGCTACATTTGATGGCATTGAGTAATTGGTGAATTAAACGCTGATGTAGCCTATTGTTAATCAAGGAAACTGATTGAAAAATGATTAAGACCAATAATCAGTTTAAAGGGAAGTTTTCTGCCTCCCCAATTTTCAGCTCAGGAGCCGCCACTGATATACATATATATCAGGTCCATAAGTATTTGGACAGTGACACAATTTTTGTTGTTTTGGCTCTGTACTCCAGCACATTGGATTTGAAATGGAACAGTGACTATGAGGTTAAAGTACAGACTTCCAGCATTAATTTGAAGGTTTTAACATCCATATCGGGTGAACGATAGCAATTGTAGCCATTTTTATGCATACAGAAGCATGTTGGTTTTTAATGCAGTGGCGTCTGAGGGATCGAAGGTCACGGGCATTCAATATTGGTTTTCGGGCCTTGCCCTTTATACATAGAGATTTCTCCAGATTCTCTGAATCTTTTAATAATATTATGGACTGTAGATGGTGAAATACCTAAATTCCTTGCAATCTTGCGTTGAGAAACGTTGTTCTTAAACTGTTGGACTATTCGCTCACAGTTTTTTGCAAAGTGGTGAACCTCGATCCATCCTTGCCCGTATACGCCCGAGCCTTCGTGGATGCTCCTTTTATACCCAGTCATTATAGCATCACCTATTACCTATTCACGTGTTTATCTGTGGAATGTTCCAAACAGGTGTTTTTTGAATTTCCCAGTCTTATGTTGTCCCTGTTCCAACTTTTTTGGAACGTGTTGCAGGCATCAAATTTGGGATTAGCGTATATTTACAAAAATCAAGTAAGGTAAACAAGTTCATAAGGTAAAACATTAAATATCTTTTCAATTTACATAAATATTGTCATGGTTTATGACCCGTTTTCCCTTGCGGTTGTGTTCCTCGGTCGCCACATGTGGGTGCTGCTCTGTTAGTGGAGTTTTGGCTCCGTCTCGGCTTTTCGCAGAGAAGTCTCGTCAGCGTTCACAGGTGTGCGTGTTTGCCGGTGAGCTATATAAGCCTTCCGTTTCCTTTGTTTGGGGCTTCGATATTGATTGTTTGTTGATTTGTACTGTGGTGTATTGTCTGGCATTATTTGTGCTGTTTTGTGTGCGGTATTATTTTGCCCTTTGAATGTTTAGCCAGTATGGATAGGTCTAGATTTTTTTAAGGAGACCGTTTTGCTCCGTTGTGCTTTATTGGAGTTTTGCGGGACTTGCCTTTGTGCTTTGAGCTTTAAGGTTCAATTCCTTTTTTGTGTGCTCGTTTTTGTCACCGCTTTCTGGTCTTTCCTTTTTGTCCGTTGCCTAGATCTTTTGCCTTTTTCTGTCTCTTTCTCCTCTCCCTGTCTGCTGTCTTCCGTGAGAGCGAGAGGAATCTTTGTTTGATTGTGTGTATTTGTATGGTAGTTTCTAAGAGACAGGGGGCCCTATCTTACACCCGGCGCAAAGCGGCGCTAACCCAAACGCAAGTGTCTTTGCTATCTTACACCCGGCGGTAGTTTCATTATAACGCCTAACGCTCACGCCGTTTAACTAGCATGTACTCTTGCGCCGTTTGGGCGTGTTGGTCTTAAGATGAGGAGTGGCCAGGATTCTTTTTGGCGTATTGTATCTTGAGCCAGCAGAAAGCGCTTGCGCTAGAACCACCACTAACCTGGTCTAAAGTCATGTCGCAGTTGTATACATGTTATTTTAACAGCGCATATAAGTGCGTCTACAAAGGCGTGTGCACAATGCGCATACCCTCCTGTCTGTTACACACAGGGGCGCGCACAAGCATGATTAAAATATCAAGATTACAATGTGAAATCGTATTATTGTGTAGCCTATATCAAAAAATACATAATAATAAAAAAGTCCATAGCCTACCTTTCCCTCAGCGAATGGGAATGCCATGCACATTAAATTGCTTTCAGCCCACTCCATCAACATCCAGGTGATGTGCGATGGTACGGGACAATGGCTATCCATTAAAAAGCAGCTGATAACACCTATATCAACCCTAATGCGCGAATTGTCATTTACACCTAATGCGTGAATTGTCATTCAATGGAAAACTCGCGCACGGCAATAGACGGACATTTAAGTTCTGAAAATGCGCTTCAGATGTCATTACAATACAGCTCTGTTTATCTATGAATACAGCCTGTAAGTAAATAGAATGGTTTGTGACTGAAAAAAGTTCAAAACCTTGTCCAGTGAATATTGCATTTATTGTTTTTCAAATAGCCTAGGCTACAGCGGATTCGCTGTGCATAAGGTTTTTTTCGATAGCCTATGGAGATGTCACCATGTGAACTAAATTGTAACCTTAGCTATTCTTCGTCCTTCATATTTTTTAAATTACAGTGACCAGGTTTCCATACTTTCACCGTTTAAAACCCAGCTGATTTCACCCGTTATTCCATAACTGAACAAAACGATTTTAAAGAGAACTAAGCGTCTAATTAGAAACTAAAACAAATTTGCAGCACGTTACACAATTAATTCACAATTAATTTTAATGCCATTCTCTGCACGTGCGCTGCATGTTCTCTGTTTCCCCTGCTGTAAGTCGCACGTTTCATGGTCTTCCTGAGAAAGTGGATTGTTTTAAAGGATTACGCTACGAGTAAAACAGGTTGGTCACATTTCCATAAACAGGACATTATTAAACAAGGGGAAATATGCGTGAACATATGGGTTGCGAACCTGACAGCTTTATTGTAGGCTATTTAGTGTCATCATTAAGGCAAAATAACGGTATGTATGTTATTAATCAATATTAGCCTACTATGCAGGTAGCCTAATGAACTTTGGATGAAGCTTGAACTTCGAGAACTCCATGAGAACAGCCTCTTGGAATTGATGTTTGACACTTTCAGTGCATAATCAAACGAAATTCGCTGAACAAGCAGGCTAATTTGGCGTTTTCTAAGGTGAGACTGAAGCCATTGATAGCTTATTCTCAGCTGTTGCAGGTCCTTTTAACGAAATTTAACCGCATATATTTTGTAAAATAACAGCCCTGTCTGGAATTACCGGGAACTCATAGGCTAATGGTTAGTCCGAATAATATTGATCATACTCCATTTAGCCTATTCCTTGATCACACTAAACACGCACGAGCATGTTTGTTTCGCCATCAAGCAATCCGCCAAGGTGGAAAAGCAGGCTTTTAAAGGGAATGGGATATGACATTTTGATTGGTTTTTTGCATGTCACGCCCAAGACACACCTATAATTAATGAAGCGACTAGGTTCAGCCCAGTTGCACCTTGCGCCGTGCTTAGCGCCAAAAAAACACGCCGTTAAAATAGCAAAAGTGGACTTGGACACGCCCAAAATTGACTTTACGCCATGCACTTAGACTAAGCGCCAAGATCGCCAAGATAGGGCCCAGGGCGTTTTATCATACTGACTTTAGGGCTTTATTTATTCTTAGAGGCAGGGCGGTTATTTTCGATTAAGTTTGCGTTGGTCTTTTGGCCGGTGGATGTCCGGTGCAGCTGTCCTGTTCGTCCTTTTTCCCTGCGGAACGATTGTGTTCGGAACTGTAGTTCTGTTTGTTCTCCGGGGATGTCTCTCCTTATATGGAGCTTGGGTGATGTTGTGGACATGTTTGTGTGTGACTGTGCGTTTCTGAAAGTAGCCTTGGAACGTTAGCTCTCTGTTCCTTCGCCTCGTTACATTTTCCTTTACTGAGAGGCTAGGGCGTGTGTTTTCAATTAAGCTTGCATTAGTAATTTTTGATAGTAAAGTTATGGGACGACGGTGCTCCGTCGGCTCGCCTGTAGAATGTTTCTCTCTCCTGGGAGATCGGGCGTTTACCCCTTTATGTTTTCTGCATGTGACTGCGAGCCTATGAAAGTAGCCATGGAACGTTATCTCTGTTCCTTCGCCTCGTTACATTCCTCTTTACCAACAGGCACGGTGTTTATTTTCTATGAAACTCGTGTTAGTCTTTTAGCCGGTAATGTCCGGTGCAACTGTCCTGTTTCGTCCTTTTTACTTGTGGGACGATTTTGTTCGGAACTGTTGTTCTGTTCGTTCTCCGGGTATGTCTCTCCTCATATGGAGCTTGGGCGATTTTGTTGACATGTTTGCGTTTGACTGCGAGTCTCGAAGAGTAGCCTTGGAACGTTAGATCTCTGTTCCTTTCACCTCCTTGTATACTAATTTGTATTAGTTTGCAGTGTTTGTTGGCTGTGTGTTTTATTTGTACCATTTATGCTACTCGCCTATTCTAACGCCTCATTACTGAGGCAGGGCGTTTATTGCCGGCCCTTTAGTTACTTAGCTCGTAGAGTTATGGGACCGCAGATCTCTGCTCTATGCGCCTGTAAAATGTTTCTCTCTCCTGGGAGATCGGGCGTTCACGCTTTTACTGAGTTACTTAGCTCGTATAAGTATAGGGTAGCAGTTCTTTGTTCCATTTTGCCTTGTTTGGTTTTCTTACTGTGAAACCAGGCGTTTGTGCTTCTACTCATTTGCGTGTTACAGTGTACCGGTTCGTAGCTTCGGTACGTTTGGTGTGTGTTATTTGTGCCATTATGCTACTCGCCTGTTCTTATGCGTCTCATTACCGAGACAGGGCGTTTATTATTTCTGGCTCTTTCTTTAGTCACTTTGCTCGTCGAAGTATGGGAGCCCAGTGCTTTGTTCCATTAGCCTTGTTTGGTTTTCTTATTGAGAAACCTGGCGTTTGCGCTTCTACTCATTGGTGTGTGACAGTGAGCCAGTTAGTAGCCTTGGTATGTGTGTTCCCTGTCTTGTCTCCCTTCCTTAACTGCGAGGTTTCCCACCTTAGTGGCCTTAGGGCTTAATGAATCCCCTTGCTGCGTTTGGCTCCTCCTACCTCACACGTTACGCTGCCATTACAAATATATGTAAAAGAGAATTTACAAATCACTGCTTTCTGCTTTTATTTGCATTTTACATACCGTCCCAACTTTTTTGGTATTAGGGATTGTAATTTCAATCATAGTAACCAGCCGGTAAAGCCATATTTCAATGCATATACTGTTTCAGTGACATATCAAGGACTGCTGGTTGGCTTGGTTGTAAATATTTGTCTTCTTTCAATTAAACCATAATTCTATTTTCCAGGAACCTGCAAAAAAAATGGCTATAGCTTCACACAAGTGCATCTGTCAATATATTGTTGGAGGAGAAGCCGAATTTGCAAGTGCAAGTGGTTTTGTTACCGCAACAAATTATTTGAGGCGATGGAATAAGTTCTTGAAAATACTTTGTCCCCTCTGCTTCCCAAAAATAAATTCTGGCAGGGATCACAGCAAACAGTGGAATTCAGTCAAGCTACACTTTGCCTTGGAGGTAGAATATCAGAGCGAATGCATTTGTACCATGTGTCACTGAAAAGATTTTGCATGTGAGCGAGGTCTGCGCACATGCTTCTGTTTTGGTTCCCAATTTTTCAGTCGAACTGCTAAATCGTTTAAGGCATAACTTACAGAAAGCTGCAGAGAGGAGTTATTTGACCTTTTGAGAACAAGGAATGTGCTGTCTAGTAAATGTTCAAGTGCCTGTGAATAAAGAGTGGAGACAAGAAGCAACTTTTTTAAAAATGAAAAAAAAAAAAGTTGCTCCAGACCTCAGCAAGTAGGCAAGCGTGACTCGTCAGTTGGCAGGATAGCGAAGGTGTGGGGGTGGAAGGGGGGGGGGGGTTGAACTTGCCTTGCGGGACTTTTGCCACAAAGTAGATTCTCAGGCTTGGCACTGTCCCTGAGCAGTTCTCTTTGGGAAGAATCCAGAGTACAGCATGTTCTTGGCAGTAGATGGGGTCACGCTGTGACATCCATAAAATGAATGCAGGCTCTGCCAAATCAAATGAGTCGAGGAACTCAGTCTTTCCTTCGCAAGCACAATCACTCACATCCCCTCTCTCTGGTTTATTCCTCTTCTCCATTCTGCTCTACTTGCCAGAGGGGAGCTTTGGATTTTTCCTCAAAAGTTGTGTGCAGTTTGTGATCTTCAATTGGCTTTTTGATTACTGTCAAATAGGCTATACAAACTTAACCTTTTGGATATTCTTGCCCAGTGTTTCTCGAACTTGTACCACTGTGTATGTTGGCTTTCGTTCCAAACACAATTGCAGTCCCAGAATTTTAACAAGCTGTAAATTTTTCTTAATTAGGTGCTTTTCATGTTTAGAGGAATTATTTAACCTTCTTAAGCCACATTATGTCAGAAAATGCTATGCATGCCATGTAGAATAAAAGTCAAATATTATATTACAAATGATTACATGAAGAAAAGTAAAAAAACGTTTTAACTGAACAAAAGACTGAGGTTAAATGAACAGGCTCCTAATGGGTGAAAGTGTGGACACTTGGCCACTAAAACTAACCATTTGGTGGATAATTTAGAATTCAAATTGTTTGCAATATAGCGCAAGCACAATGTAAACATGGGAACGTATTATTTATGGCATGCATAGCTATTTCTGGAATAATGTGGCTTAAGAGTAAATAATACCTCTAAACATGAAGAGCACCTAATTAAGGAAAACTAACAGCTTGTTAAAACAGTTTGCAATTGTGGTTGCAACAAAGACCAGCATACACAGTGAGTGGACTCGTTTTGCAAGCAGGAGGCCTCCCAACCATGACCGAATTAGCGTGTTCTGCACTAGTGCTGCACAAAACCATGGCCGTGTCCGAATCAGCACTCTTCCACACTATTGAGTAGCCTTGGTGAGTAGATAGAGCGAGAAAGTCGTAGAGTATGCGGAAAAATTTTTAATTGCTGTATACTTCAAACACCCGGATAATACACTTACTTCCGGGGTTTCGCTGAGTACATTCGGGAGCACACTTTTAAAGAAGTGCACGAACATTTTGGTCACATAAATATGACATGAAGCTTCGTTTTTAAAAAATGAGGTGCAGCTTCGCTGATGTTTTCCTTCAAATACAACAAAAACAACACGTGACATGGCAGCGCAAGAGTGGGGCGCAGGGTTGCCAGATCCTGTAAGACTTTCCAGCCAAATGGCGACTCAAAACTATCCCAAATTATAGGCTATTTTTAACTGAAACCAATGTATTTTAAATAGAAATCATCATGTTTTTACTTTTTAAAATAAGTGCGTGCTTTGCGACATTTTTATCCGTGACTGCACTTTGAAAGTAGCCCAATTTAGCTGTAAAACCACGGACTTGGCAACACTGGTGGGATATCTTATGACCTGCTTATGACACTTCCACAGCGCGGTTGGAAAATAGGATGACGGATATTTTTTGCGGACTGCTAAACAGTGCACATTAAACAGCACACTTCTGCCAGTGCACTGTACGCAGGAGACAGGGCGCAGTAGATAGGGCTCTGATTCGGACACAGCCCATGTGATGCGGGACAGCCCGACATGGTCAAAACGACTCCGCCCACTGATATCCCAGGACCGAGTTTAAGAACCACTGTTCTAGCTAATACAGTTGAAATGCATTCTTTTATTTTTTTGTTTATTTTAGAATTGACCTATTTAATGAAAATTTACAAATTAGTTGGGTCCAGAACCTCAATCCCGTGACCATTCTCTGGCTAACATGTTTTGATGATTGATTTGACTTCTATAGACCTTTTATAAAAAATATAGCCCCCAGGTCCCTCCCAAAAATCCCGGGATTTTTTTGCCAGGCGCCAAATCCAAGATGGCCGCTGGCGGCGTCTTGAAAAATTAACTTTTGAACCAGAGCACCTAGAATCATGGATGAAGACACTTTTTCAGGTAAGTTGACCATGAGGATTCCAATTCTGACATCAGTTTGATGTTATGACATCATTTTGACCCAGAAATCCAAGATGGCCCGCCATCCAGTAGAGTGAAAACGTACCTTTTTCAGTGAAAATTGCCTATAAAAGACACCTTCTAAAGTACATTTAACTTTTTAAACTATATTTTTTCTGGTAGATCATGCCATTACCTTTCAAATGATGTATAATACACCAAGGTGTGGGGGGTTACTGTTAGGCTACTGTTGTGGTTACTGTCCCTTCTACAAGATCGTTTTTACTTTCTGTTCATCACGCTCTTGTAATCCTAAAAGTAAGGTAAAAGTAAGTATCAACATTTTCATGGTATTTTTTATCATTTTATGTTGCTATTTCCTTAATATTCCCACCCAGTTAGGCAAAAATAAAATGAAAATTTTATCACATTTCTGATAAATTTCTGAATAATCTGAAATTATATTTGTTAATAGAGGCTAATCAACTTTCATATTTGCTAGCTTGATCACAATCGCTATCAGTTGCTAACTTTAGCTGTCACACACACATATATTTCATATATATTCATATAACTACTAGGGATGGGGTCGTGTACACGTTTAACCGTGTACACAAAAATTATTCACTATCCGTTTAGGATAATATTATGTATATATCTAAAGCATTTAAATACATCTAGATCGGAAATCACGTCAACATAAGTAGGCTAACGTTGTTGGAAAAAATGCGGGAGTCAGTGAATTTGAGTGAAAGCATCAAAATGAGTGGCGGAAAAGCTAAAGCCTGGAATTATTTTACAAAACAAGTCGACGGCAACTCGGTAACATGTACACTCTGGTGTCGTTTTAAATGTGAAAGGGGGGAGTACCGGCTCAATGAACAATCATCTGTGATTAAAACACGCGAACGTAGATTTTGAACAAGATGCCGCGGTGGGTAATGCTAGCACCCAACCCCGAATAGGCTCAGTCTTCTACAAGTGCACTCCACAGAGAGCTGCGAAAATCACCCAGCTGATCGCGGATATGATTTTGAAAGACACAAGACCGTTAAGCGAAGTGGATGCGCCAGGCTTTCGGTCTCTGATGGAATATGTTGAGCCATCTTACTCAGTCCCAAGCCGGTGGACAATAACAAAAACATTCCGTGATTTTATTTGAATTTCATGACACTAGTTTATTTTATGAAAACATTTTGAAACAGTAAAGTATATTCTATTATATTCTAACCTATATTTACCTCCTAACGTTAATCTTTCATAACTACTTGCTTACTTACTAGCAGCTACCCGAGTTTCCGACCAGTATCGTTGGTCTCTATGGATATGACGTCATCGCTTAAGCTATGACATCATGTTACCGTTTAAACGTGTACAAAAAAAAGCCAAAACCCCCATCCCTAATAACTACATATGTGCACCCACGCACGCACGCACGCACGCACGCACGCACGCACGCACACACACACACACACAGAGCTAAAGTTAGTAACTTAGCAACTGGTTGCAAGCTATCTTAGCTAGCTTACACACACACACACATATATTTCATATATATTCATATAACTACGTATGCGCACACTATCACACACACACACACACACACACACAGCTAAAGTTAGTAACTTTACAACTAGTTGTAAGCTAGCTTAGCTAGCTAGTGATTTTGATCACATTTTAACATTGCACAATATGACTTCAATAACAAATCACCTAATTATAGAACATATAAAATATTTGTGTATGGTATATACAAATTGCATGACATTATTGACATAAAGTACATGATTTAATTAGACTTTTTGGAAATGGCCTCTGTTGAAATAAGCACCAATTCAATTAAACAACACTTACAGTCACTATAAATTAATGTACCATCATAGAAAATCACCATTAGCAAGCTAGATAACTACTATGCTTGTTTTAGTTTTTTCCTACAGGTGAAAGGAAGAGTAAAGATGCGCAGACAGTGTAGATGCATAACTGCTTGAAAATGGAAGAAATCAATCAACTCACAGGGACAAATAGACAGTGCATAATTCATCAGACTTCATGTGTCCTCCAGTGTGGCGGGCTTTGCAATGAAGCCACTGATTCCATTACCTCATTTGAGAGGTTGGAAAATATCAAGAAAAAGGCCCTGTTATGGAGTGGTCTTGACAAGTTCGGAAATGTCTATGCAACTGTTGATTGGGATAAAGGTCCAGTCGGACAATGTGTCCACGATACATGTAGGTTGACCTTATGGAATGCCAAGAAACTGGAACAGGCCAAGAAAAGACCGAAAAAACGAGATGTTGATGAATGCCAATCTCAGTCTTCGTTTATGTCTGATGTTTGTTCCCCAACTGCAGCTCCAGCTGCCAAGCGGCTGCGATCAAGTCTAGGGCTGATACATGATAAAACAAAATGTGTCTGGTGCTGTAAGACGGAGTCTGCCAGGCACCCAGAATCAAAGCTGTTCCTGATTTCATATGATCACGCATGGGCAGCTTTCAAGAGCCACGCGGTGGCCCTGGAAGATCAGAAAATGCGAGACAGAATCAACTGTCTGATCGATTCTGCAGCTGATCAGCCCTATGCGCTTGAGATCAGATATCACCTCAAATGCTGGCTAAAATATGTGCGTAATTACCAGAAAATGAGTGAAGATGACAAACTCCCACACGTGCACAATGTCACTCTCCGTGAAGCTCTTTTTCGACCACATCAGAACAGTTATCTTTGAGGAACATGAGCTAAGGTCACTGCAGAGCCTCCTCCGAGACTACAGCTCTATCATTTCTCGGTTTGGCTTCCCAACATCCAGGGTCAAGTCATCCTACATAAAAGACATCCTGACCCGGGAGTTTGAGGACAAGATCGGCTTCCACTCCCGCCCTCAGAGGAACCAGAGCGACCTAGTCTATGACACATCTGGGGGTGGTTCATATGTCGAAGCAGCGCTCTCCTCCATCTGTGTCAGCAGTGAGCAACTGGTGCGTAATGTAGCTGAGAGGCTCAAGGATGACATCAAGTCAATCAAACTCGTCCCATCGCCGCCAAGGGTCGAGGAGCTAGAGGAGGAGGAAGAGCTCTCGCCTCTCATGGTGCAGCTGCTATCTGCTTTGCGGTGGAAGAAGGGGGTAGATCTGTCTCCAAGCACACTCTTGCTCACCTCTCTCATCACACAGTACGTCCTAAAGCGACCCACCACTACCGCCATTAATGCCACCGTCACCCTTCACGGGATGACTCGCAGCAAGGAGCTTGTCGACTCTTACTACAAGCTGGGCATGGGGATCAGCTACCCAAATGTTCTTCTCCTGCGTGATGTCTGGGCCATGCATGACCTCGAGCGATGTTCGGTGTGTCCAGATGAGATAGCTGAGGCAGAACCAAGCATCAGTATCATTGACAATGATTACTTTCTCAATGACACCTTGACAGGAGGGGGTACTGCACACCGCTGTAACTGGATGTTTCTGCAGCATCTAGAATGTCACGAGGTGCAGGCAGTTACCCCATATAGGACCATCAAGCGCGGTGAACCTCCCATCCGCCCTAAGCCCACTACATTCTCGTCAAGTACAGAGCCTCAGCGCAAGTGGAGCATTATTCATGCCCTTGCTTGTGCGGACATGAATGGTGATCGCCCTGATGCAGCTAAGCAGACTATCCATTCCTACAACGGGTTTCACGCTGGCTTGAATATGGAGCAGAGGAAGAGCAAGGCTTATTTTCATAAGTCTTACAATCAACCGCCTAACAAGTCAGTTGTGAATGACATCATGGACAAGTTGTCTACCATAATCGCCACTAAACGCATGCCCTTCGCCTTCTTAGTGAGAGATCATCCTGTGTACGTCCTCATCACCCTGCTCAAGGCTGAGAACCCAAACAAGTACCGTGACATTGTGCCCTTTCTTGGTCCCTTCCATACACAGTGTGTGATGATGAGCGCTATCTACAAGGGGAGTGAGCTAGGAGACGTACTCATGGCGGGAGGAGTTATTGCCGAGGGCTCTGTTGATCATGCGCTGAAAGGCAAGCATTACAAGAGGGGGCTGCGTTGCTTGAGGCTCATGTATGAGGCGCTCATGAGTCAGCTGGTAAAGGGGAGGCTCATGCCCAACCTGGCTGATGAGACGAGAGAGAACCTTGAGATTCTGAGAGATACGAGTCTCTCCCAAGAATCCCGCGCCGATGATCATGTGGCACTGGAGGATGATGCTGACCTCGAGAGCCTCATCACCAACCTCTTCACCCAGGTGGAGGCCAGTGACATGGCGGACTACTGGAGGGACTTCCTGTCCACGACAGATGCGCTAATGCAGAATGTGCATGCAGTCTATATCTGCAACTGGGATGAGTATGTCAGCTCTCTGCGCGCCATGCTGCCATGGATGGTAGCGTACGACAACAATAGGTATGGGAGGTGGCTGCCTGACTTCTGGGCAATGCTGACATCTCTCCCTGCTGATCAAGTCGCCTTCCTTCGTACTGACTTCACGCAGTCCATCACAGGCAACCCCTACTCCAACATGGCCTGGGACATGTGGATCGAGTGTACAATGAACAAGGGCAGTAAAATGAAGTCTGGCTGGCTCTCCATCCTCCAGAATGAGAAGCAGCTGCTGGTGCACTCCAGAAATGTGAACAATGTGGCCCAGATCCGGGCGGCTCACAACGCCCTGGCCAACCGAAAAGAAGCCAAGAGGAAGCACATGGAATGTGGCCCGAAACGGATGTGAGAAGATGAGCAGTGCGTGCAGGACCTGGTCGCATGCATGCATGAGTTCGCCTCCTTCCCATTTGACCCGGCCTCACCCACCCTCCGCACCCTACAGTCAGCCATGCCTGCCTCTGATGAACTCATTGCCGACTTCAACTCAGCCCATGCTGCAGGAGAGGAGAAATTGACCAGATTCTTGCAAGACCGGGTGTTCAGTAAGAATACCTCCCTCCATGCACGCTTCCCTCTGAGCAAACGCTTGATGTTTGCCAAGGCACCATGCACAGAGAAGCCCGGGGAGGAACTGAAGGCGAGAGCTGCTGAGATGGAGCGGAACGCTCTCAAGGCAGTAATCAACCTGGTTGAGGTCAGTCAACTTGTGAACCTCCCAGACTTGCTGGAAAATCGTGTTGTCGAGGAGTGTGTGGCCTTATTCAATTCCAACGGCACATATAGGAAGACACAGAAGAGCAAGCTCATCCATAAGCTCTTTCTCCAATCTGTAGATCTGCAAGAGCCCTACATCGCTCTTGTCGACATGGGCATGATCTGGAGGATGGCAACTCCATCAGCAGAAGATCGGCAGACGCAAGATGGCACCCCATACAAGTGGTTGGACTATGTCCACAAGGTGTCATCCATCATCCTTGCCCGCCATGGTGATGCTGACCGTATCATCTGTGTGAACGACCCATACGATGCAGCATACTCGACTAAAGACAACGAGCGAGACCTGCGGGTACAGGGTAAGGCACATGTCCCCAACACCTACATGAAATTGGGCGACCCCTTCCCCTCTGCCAGAGAGTTCAAAACGCTGGTGTGTAGCGTCAGCAACAAGGGGCGGCTGCAAAAACTAATACGCAGCTACCTGACCGACCTTGCACAGAATGTAGATGCAGAAATTGTCTACTCTGTTGGCTCCCACTGCACCAACTTGTCAACTCAGCAACCGATGCAGAACTACAGCTTTGACCAGTCTGAGGCTGACACCATCCTCTTCTCTGCTTACGCAGTTCTGCGTGAGTCAGGCTACAGTGGCCCTGTTATCATTGATACAGCTGACACTGATGCCTATGTCGCGGCAGCGGCCATCTCGCAGCAGCTGCCTGATATGCTCTGTATCAAGAGAAAGCAGGAGACAGTCCTCTGCCGTAGCCTGGTGACTGAGGAGATGGCAGACTGTATTGTGCAGCTACACTGTATTACAGGCTGTGATGCAACTCAGGTTTCTACGGCAAGGGTAAGTCATCGGTGTATGACAAGGTGGCGAAGAGCCCTGTGGCACAACAGCAACTCTTGCGGTGCGGAGATAGCCTTGACCCTGAGGAGGAGGTGGTAGAGGAGCTCTTCGAATTCACACAACATGTGATCTATGGCGACAAGAAGAGTAGCACCATGGCTGAGGCCCGTGCCGCGAAGTGGAAGAGAATGAAGAACAAATCATTCATCCGTCTCCCTCCAGATGCAGATAGCCTACGCCAACACTGTCTCCGCGCCAACTTCTTGGCATATCTAGTGCGCCATCCATCCCTGAAACACCACCCTTCACCACTCGGACATGGCTGGGAGCGGTTGGGTGGTCGCTGTTGCCCTGTCCGCCACACACGACCTGCTCTCCCAACGCATCTACCTGCACCAGGGCCAGCTGAAGAGAGCGAGGAAGATAATGAGAGTGAGGAGGATGAGGAGGAGGGAGATGATGATGTACAGAGGACTGATCATTGAGAGCATGTGTTGCTGTTTTTTCTATATAACTGTATATACAGTCAAGCCGGAAAGTCTCCCCACCCTTTCACCTTCTCCACGTTTTATTACGTTACAGACTTATACTACAATAGATTGAGTTCATTTTTTGCCTCAAACATCTACACACAACACCCCATAATGACAATGTGAAAAAAGTTTTTTTGAGATTTTAGCAAATTTATTAAAAATAAAAAACTAAAATTTCTCATTTACATAAGTATTCATACCCTTTGCTTTAACGTATTTTTAAAGTATCATATTTCATATTTGGTCGCATATCCTTTACATGCTGTTACTTCCTGAAGTCTGTGACCATCAACATAAAAAAAACTGTCGATATCTTATTTTCAGGTACTGTTACAAGCGATACTATAACCTCTCTGCATTTGAATGGATCTCTATGGAAATTGGGGGGTGAGACTAGATTCAGCTGTAAATTACACTGGTACAGTATGGAACACATGGCTGGCTAAATGGCTGTAAGTTATCAAGGGTCTGAGCTATCAAACGAGCCCCAAACCATCACTCTGTTGCCAGATATGGAGTAGATGTGGATGGATCACTTTAAGGGTTGTTTCTCCTGACTTTTTTCCCCATAGAGTTCTATAGGAAAATGAGTCCGGAGAAATAACCCTTGCAGTGATCCATCCACATCTACTCCATATCTGGCAACAGAGTGATGGTTTGGGGCTCGTTTGATAGCTCAGACCCTGGATAACTTACATCCATTTAGCCAGCCATGTGTTCCATACTGTACCAGTGTAATTTACAGCTGAATCGAGTCTCACCCCCCAATTTCCATAGAGATCCATTCAAATGCAGAGAGGTTATAGTATCGCTTGTAACAGTACCTGAAAATAAGATATCGACAGTTTTTTTTATGTTGATGGTCACAGACTTCAGGAAGTAACAGCATGTAAAGGATATGCGACCAAATATGAAATATGATACTTTAAAAATACGTTAAAGCAAAGGGTATGAATACTTATGTAAATGAGAAATTTTATTTTTTTATTTTTAATAAATTTGCAAAAATCTCAAAAAAACTTTTTTCACATTGTCATTATGGGGTGTTGTGTGTAGAATTTTGAGGGAAAAAAGGAATTTAATCAATTTTGGAATATGTCTGTAACGTAATAAAACGTTATTTGACTGCAAGAGATCCTTGTAGAGGTGGTTTGTTGAAAGGTAATGACATGATCTACCAGAATAAATGATCAAATATAGTTTAAAAAGTAAAATGTACTTTAGAAGGTGTCTTTTATAGGCAATTTTCACTGAAAAAGGTAAGTTTTCACTCTACTGGATGGCGGCCATCTTGGATTTCTGGGTCAAAATGATGTCATAACATCAAACTGATGTCAGAATTGGAATCCTCATGGTCAACTTACATGAAAAAGTGTCTTCATCCATGATTCTAGGTGCTCTGGTTCAAAAGTTTATTTTTCAAGACGCCGCCAGCGGCCATCTTGGATTTGGCGCCCTGGCAAAAAATCCCGGGATTTTTGGGAGGGACCTGGGGGCTAAATTTTTTATAAAAGGTCTATAGAAGTCAAATCAATCATCAAAACATGTTAGCCAGAGAATGGTCACGGGACTGAGGTTCTGGACCCAACTAAATTGAAAATTAAATAGCAAAATGTCTCTAATAATTTGGCAACATGCATTTACACTTTTTTTGCACAGTGGTATTAGTGTCCTAAACAGTTTCTTAGTTTTCATACTTGTTCTTTATGATTAAAAGGCAAGACGATATAAAAAAGGATATTCTATATCAAGGAATTTTGGGTATAATGTTTACTTCTCTGGCCATTCTGTTAGTATTTTCATCACATTTTCAAATTCTCTTCTCTCGGCTGTCATGTTGCAGTAGTTTGTAATTTGCAAGCCTAAGGCCTGACAACACATTTTGTGATGACTGTGCTGTAAACTGAGATAATGTATGCACAAAGGCCAAGCTATCAAAAGCAATGGGTCTTTCACCCTCTCAATTAGTATGCTTTAGGCATTGCTCGTTATATAAGGGATAAGAGGATAACAAGCAATGCTCCTCCCTACGGCCTATGCACACATATCTCAATTACGCATACCAGCATGGGAGGTTGCTTACTTACAGGATTAGAATATCTGTTTTGATAGGATGGGTCTCTTGAATTTTCAGCTTCTGTGTTCATGGAGAACATGCTAAATTGTTTCCATACTTGAAACCTTAACTTTAAAAATTTTTTTAAAAAGCCTCAATTGGTGTAACTGTTTAGCACGCAATAAGATTTCATCCAAGCTTGAACAATTTGTTATTTTTGCCCTAGAAGCTTTTGATGATACCAGATCTCTTTTTTTGCTTGCAATGTTCTTTACATTCTTGAGAATCTCAGAGCTTTATTCAGTATATGGACACTGAATATATGCATATAACCCATTACTAGTTTCACATAATAACTGCTAACAGGATTTTATGGATGTATTTTATGATATGCTGAACATGCTTTATAGCCATTATAACTCTGTCATTTGAAATGAATCGTTATTTGCCGTTTTAATCAATTTGATTCTCTGTGACATTGAATTTTAGAATGGTGATGTATCTGAGTGACTGCAATCTTATTAGTATTCTTTGTTAAAGAAATGAATGCATAAAATATGTAAATGAAGGTATTCTGAAGATACTACAGCAGCATTCTGGTCAAAGGGAAATTGTGGTCACAGACACTTTGCAGTTTGTAGTTTCAGGGCTCAGAAACCATCCTGAAAATAGTTTTTGAACAAAATCAAGAGAAATTTATCAAAAGACGACAGAAAGGCGAAATATTTTGGCCTTCAGGTTTATTTTCAGCTCTGTAAATGTTAATACAATTATATACTACAGTGGCCTATTAAGTACTACATACTTCTACCTATTAGCACACAGACTACTGTAAGTTTCTGCATTGGTGGGTTTGTGAAAGGTTGTGTTTTTCAAGCACACGCGTAGGCGGAGGTTCAGAGATCTCTTGTTTGTCTTCATTAAGAAATATTTTTGTTTCCATGGTAACAGGCTACTTTTTTCCAGTGAAGTATATCACTTTAAAGAACACTTTGTCTCTTCTTGCAAGGGATACTAAAAGACAGCTGTCCAGGATTTCACAACATCATATGCGGGTGCCATGCAAAAAAAAAAAAAAACATTTGCCGGAGGTGTGTGTTGCTATGTACTGAATGTTGATTGTGTGTAACCTCAGCTGATTATTTAAGAACAGGCCTAATGCATGTGGTCTTATTTTTACTTACTACTTTATTGACAAGGGCACTGTACAGCTGATTAGTGGTGCCAAGTAGCTATAAGATCATTTGCATCTATCGTCCCTGGGAAGGTAACAGAAGGAAAAACAGCAGGTCAGTAAAGTGCATAAACTGGCAAATACATTAAAGTACTACACTAAACATTAAAAACAAGTAAAACATTTCACCATCATTTAAAAACCCAAAGTAAACCGTATTAGGCTATTTCATGGTGTTTCAATGGACTTTCAGCAGCTGGTTAGTAGTCACGTGCGGGATACTAGCCACAATTTAATTTGTGCTTTGAAACTAGCACACTCATTGCTTAACACTACTAGGTTTTGCATTCCAAAGATCTGAAGAAAATTGATTGGTCAAACACAATACAATCACCTATGGTGGAAAGCCTGGTTTTACTGATCCTGTGCGAGCACAATACAAATTCATTCAAGGTGGAGAAGAAGGTGAAATGTCTTAATTATGTTTGAGTGCTGATGCATTGAAAACTCGTTGTCCATTATTTTTAGGTTTCACTTGTACAATGTTTACTTGTACAAGACATATAGTGGTGTAAGCACAGACTTTCCAGCTTGCGACCTGCTTGTAATACAATGCAATGTATGTGATAAAACCATGACTACATGCGTACCCTTAACATCTGTTCACAATTGATTTCTGATAGGTCTAAAAATTGCCAGATTGATTCATCTGTACTGAGGTAATTTTTCACATTTGTTTAAAAGAAAATGTGAATCAGTTATGATTCCAGGATATTATAAATGTGACGCAACCTGAATCCTTGAACAATTTACAAGTGTGCCTAGCTGTGGGATTTTCCTTTTTCTCATTTGAGAATAACCAATGGTCATACTCATGTTTAAAATGAAGCTGGACTGTGTGAGCCAATTTACTCCTTTTTTCTTCTGATTGGACAGGTCAGGCTGCATTGAGCAAGGCCATTGTGAGTTTAATTTGCTTTAGCTGTGAAGGGGATTTTAAAAGCCTGCATTCACAGCAGTAGCAACTGTGCATAGTACAGACAAAATCAAGATGATTTCAATATTGTAAAGGCCCTCTTGATTTAAAAGGTAATTTCATCTTGCCCCAATCCCAGGCACATTCCCTTTTATTCTATAAACAACAGGTAAGCTGTTTTCTTTTCATTGGGAAAGAAATGAGAAAATTATGTGGTTTCAAAAGGGAGAACTGCAGAGAGTTGCAAGATGAGGGGAAGAGGTCCTAGAATGGTGGAGCGGAAAGAAAACTTATTCCTCAATGAACATCCATACATCAGTGTGAGTGCAGTTCTTCTGTCCCCACCCCCAACAGGCTCAAAATACTAACGTGCTAATGTGTTTTCCCCCCACTATATAGTACCTATAGCTGAAGTTCTAAGTATTGTTTAGTGTAGGCTATCTACATACAAACTTGCAATGCTGGGATCCAGGTAGATTTGGGTTCCAGGTTCGGCGCTGTTGTTGTACCACTGATGTTCTAATAAAATAGTTATAGGACAGAGTAAGGGATAATGACTTACATTTCAGGAATCCCAGCTTGTTCATCAAGTTTATCCCCAAAGGATACTAACCAGTGACCAGACTGCTTCAAATGCAATCATGGCAATGCGAGGTAAAGAGCAATAAGAGGGACTTGAAGCTTGAAGCACTGCTTCATTTCTCACTTAAAGAGGGTTATACACTTGTGCTGATTAATCCGTTAACAGATGGGGATATTTAAACAGTCTGAATACAGGCGTCATGTTATAATTGCTTTGAAATAAGGCACTTAGTGAGACATGAAACTAACAATAATGATTATTAGCGATGCCTTGAGCATACCTTTCTACTCAGATACCAAGGGATAGCGAGATAGATATGCCGTTTTAAAACGGTAAACATTTTCCCAATTCAGTGGATCCAGCACTCATCCATTGTCTAGTGTGGCTGGTCATTAAAATTCAAAATGTGAAAATTCTGATGGAAGTTGAATACAGAGTTCCTTTGTAGCTAAGGAACTTAAATACAGGTCATATGTGTTCCCCTTAAGCTACCTGTACTGTGCTGTATTTTGCTAGAAATCTCCCCTCTGTCTCAAAAGCTTGTGCCACTTGTATCTGTGGGGAATATGCTATTCCCATTCTATAATAAATTGGTTGTAGAGTGGTACACACAGAGAAGACAGGGAAAGATCAAAGAAACTGTATTCTTTGTATACACTTTGGAGGACATCGGCTAGGAGCAACCAGGACCATAGGCAGGATCTGAACAGTTGTCCCAGCATGCCATGGGGCACTTCACAGGTGCTTTCTGATAGACCTCCAGGGAGCCTGACACAGCAAAAACAACCCCTTTGTTAAAATTTAATAAGTCCCATACCACAGTAGATAAGAAATAGATAGTTTATAATCTTGCATGCAGATCCAACAAGACGGCTTTAATAATGTATGTTGCCTCAAACATCATTTGCAATGGCACAGCATGCCTATGGTCTCATATACAGTAGCTATATCAAAGTCAGTGTGCAACAGAAAGGTGAGAAGGTGGGAGTGCCAGTAGGCTACATTACCTATCCTGATTGGTTAGCTAACATTAACTTGTATCTCTCACCTAATAAGCTGTATCATGTTCTCCATTCCCACCTAGAATGTATCCAAAGCACTAAGCATCAAGTAAATAGGAGAAAAGCAGAAGGCCCATCTATGACCTGCTACCCAGCAGTTTTGTACCTTGGGGGTAGAGAGTGGAGAGTAAAAGGCTGAAATGTTCACATTTTAAATGAGATTTTCTTAACGATAGCCTAACCAAATAACAGGTCTTGTGTATGACATAATTTTAAACAATGTCTATGAGCCCTATAAGAAAGTAGGTCAGGGGGCTATTTTTAGCACTTATCGCTCACAAATGACACAGGCAACCTACCAGAGTCCGGATGAAACATCAGCAACTGAAATGTGTAAACAGACAGGAATTGAGAAATTCCGTTTGATGGAGAATCCAGTGAACTCTTAATTTAGTTTCAAACTTTATTGCCCTTTTGTACAGAAAAGAATCCGGATGAATGTGATTTGCTTGCTTACTTGCTTGGCAAATCTCTAAGGGCCCGTGTTCTCAATTGATCTCTTTATCATTCAAGAGGCCAACTTGGCACAGTCATAACTTTAATGAGCTTGTTTTTAAGGAATCTGAGGAGCTTGTCATTTCATCCACTATTTGAAGCTAGTTGAGATGGTGGTACACAGGGAGTTTGGTGAATGGCTTTGAATGCAATTCACTTGCATAAGATAGAAAACAAGTTACTAAGGACTTCCATTTGCTTAAACAAAGGAAGCTTGTTTTCAGTAGAAGCTCTTAAACTTAATTTGCATACATATATTACCTTTCTAAACATCACAGTCTCCAATATAGTGACTGTCAGTCCACAAGGAACAGGTCTTTTTATATTTGATTAGACATTTTAAAGGAACCTGCGTGTGTGTTTGTGGGGGTGGAATTATTTGCTGAGAGAAATAGATAGTAAATGAAGTTAAGCCAATTTTATTTAATTATGCTTTATATAGCTAATGGGAGGATGGCACTCCAGCACCTCATTTTGTAATTGTGCTTGATAAATCACACAGGAGGTTTAGTGTCCAAACAAAGAGAGGGTAGCTAGAGCAGAAAGGAGAAAACTGACAGACAGTAAAAAGCAGCGCAATCCGATAGGCATTGCTCCGCATACACGCGCACGCACCGGCAGCCGAGTCCGCAATGTCCTGGGATAACTCCGTGGGTCAGCGCAGCGCCGCTCAGAGAATTTGTTGGAGAAAAAGCCGCGGAAGCACGGGCTAACACTTTGAAGCGTCGCTATCTTATCCGGTCTGGACCCATTCCTTACAGCACGATTATTGCAGTCCTGCGCAACATTTCACATGGAATTGAATTAGCTTCACGTGTCTTCGCAGCATCCCCCTGGCACATGGTGAAAGCATTCGTATTTTAATGTCATTGTTGATTTGGCTCATTTTGAGTTTGGCTTTCAAGAAAAGGAGGCACATTGGAGTGGTAAAATTCCCGAGCAGGAAGTTGCTGGCGCAGCATTCAGAGGCTAGGCCCAGACTGTATTAAATGTGTGCTGCAGGTGCACACTGTGTGTGGAGTGTAGCTTCCCCCTGTGGGATAAGGCTATAGCCAAGCGAGAGAGCCTTAGCAGACGCTCTTGTCCAGAGTGACTTATAATGTAGGAGAAACATAAGGGCACTGACCCGATGAATATGACCAATAGTGCCAGACCTGTCATTCACCCCAAATGCAACCTCACTAAAGCACCAGTGCAAGTTAACTTTGCTAATCAAGAGCCAAAATACCATTTCAGAATCCATACAAATTACAGACAGGCAACATGACTGAGAGAAGCGGCCATGCATGGGGTATAGCCAACAGAGGTGTGAAATCCAGGTTCAGAAAGTGTCCTCCCCAGTATTTTGTCCAATCACCTGGATTTGCTAATTAGCATAATTCTTCAGCCAGGAGGTAGAACTAATTAGTGAAATCAGCTGGCTGAGATCATGGGTGGAAGAAACATATGGCAGGATTTTTACTTTCTGACCCCCGTATTTTACACCTCTGATAGACAATCGCCTAAAGGTTGCAGAACGGTGAAATCTGGCTGTGGTGTAGGGGTTGGAGGTCGGAGGACTGGTGCAATTCTTCCATAGCCTACACTCCGTAGGCTCGTACCTAGGTTTTTAACTTGACGTGAGCTGTAACAGGTAGATTGACGTGAACACAATCGGGATGATTGTGGACAAGTCGTGTGGATGCGTTCTGTATCGGCTGCACGGGGTCAGTGGCACAAGCAAGGAGACTGGCAAGAAACAGAAGTTATCCCACAACCTAAATAAAGAAGGAAATGGGCTATGTAGCCTACTCTGGCATTTGACCTATACTTTTGAATTATCTTATTCTATGCAGCCGTTTGTTTAATGCTTTCAACATACTCTTCTTTACAATCCACATAACACAATGTTATAGCCCTCCTTAATGTTAAGAAAGTACAAATACTCGGTTGAGTAACAACATTTCATATAACATCAATATCTAATATTTAAATTGATAACAGAGCCAATGGACATTTGGGACAAAAGGAACAAAAGGCAATACCAGTCAACTCTGCATCTGCAAGAAATTCCTTCACAAAATAAAAAAAACCACACACGCACAAACATTCTTGGAATTGGAAAGTTGAGAACTCAAATTAAATGGATAGCTGATGCTACACCTCCATCACAGCTTTCTAACAATGGCCCAACCCCATTCACTCTCTTGAAGCACTTATCCAGACTTCAGATGAAAGCCTTTTTTTGCCACAGGAATTGATAAAGCCACATTGTGACTGTCAGTTCCATTCATTTCTCTCGTTCATCGTGAAGAAAACATGTGAAAGACGCATGCGAATAATATGGGGCTTTCGCACCCCTTTGAAAAAGACAAGGCTGCCGCTGGAGTTCAACTTTCACAATAGGGTAGTGCAGAGATTTCCAAAAGCAAGAAAAACTGCCCCAGTGATACGGGGTAAGTCATAAAGAAAAGGCCAAAGAAGGGCAATGGAACCGATACAAACTTAAGATCTGATCAAAGTTTCAACATCTTGAAAGGACTAATAAGGTCAGTGTCCCAAACAAACTATCACTGTGCTGTACTTGTGAAAATGGTCTTGGAAAAGCCTGGGAGATTGGTTTCGCAGCACGTCACTATGGTCAGAGCCTCTGACTCAGAGGGGCTTTCTTTCAGTGCATTAGAGAATCCGCTCTTCTCTAATGCACTGAAAATAAGCAAAAATGGATGACGTGAATGAGATAAAGTTTTGTGTTGACCTCTGCATTTCATGGGATTGGACAAATGTCAGTGGAAATGTACTCCAGCTCTACCGATGGCCAATATGACAACAGCGCCTGAAATGTTCTTCATCCAACTTGACGCACATGTTAAGATTTACAGTTGTCACAGCCTCCAAGACTCCATGTGTGATAAGGGACACTAACTGTGGGTTAACTCTGCCACCTGGTGACAGAGCTGGGGATTTTTATTCTTGCTTTCAAAGTTAATCCAAATGGTTTTCTGCATATCCAATAGAGAAGTTGGAGTAACAGAGCAAAAATATATAACTCAGATTTTTTTTTTTTTATCTCAAAAGAAATATCTACTTAAGGGTAATGAAAGGCCAGACAAGTTTAAAGCTTGAAAGTAACATGGATTCTTGAGGCTGACAGCTGTTATATCCTACTGTGGTATTACTGCCTCCTTTCACAGTTGATGCTTTTAATCATTTTAAGCACGGAGGAGAAATGAATAGAGGAGAAAAGAAGTGGAGTTTGGGGGTGTTCTATTAAATTTACTTTGACCCAAGGAGTCACAGACTGGATCTTTCAATATCAGTTTAATATCAGTTTTGCGTGCATTATCATTTTTCTAATGAAGACACTTTATTTACAGAGAGAAAAAACTCCTTGCATGTTTCACTTAATCACTGCTAAACATGTTAGGTTGTCATGTTCAGGGCAAGTAACATAGAGGTTTCATATTTTATTAAAGGTATATGCATTGACATCAATCATAAATATGAATTATACAGTATCTCATCTTGAAACACTGTATCTGTTCTGTCCAGTGATGCTTCGCAGTGATCAGTGAACTTAGCCTGTGACGCCGTCCAAAGCAGCACACATTTGCTTACCTGTCAATGGGAAGCAGTCTGTTAAGCTTAAAAAAGAAGAGGTAGCATCAGCGTTCATCTGGAAGACTATGTTCCAGCCACTCTGGGGCGGACCGCTCTCTGGTAAGATCAGATCAGTGTGGTCATCACATGGAGAGGCACGGCGCATTTCGACATGACGGGGTATACCGCTGCTCTGCTGCAGTAGTGACCAATGGTTCAAAGAGGTCTGGCATGAGCAGCACACATTCAGTGAGAACAGAGTCATTTTTAGTGATCTCAACTCAAGGCCAGGCGTCTCAGTTCTTCAGGGGTAAATGGCGTCCTGCTGAAATGCCAGGACTCATTTTGGATAAGTAATAATCAAAAGAAAGAATAAAATTCATAAAGAATGAGATTTTCTATCTTTGTCTAGCATTTCATTTATGGTTGAGGCCTTAGAATGTTATGGGGACTGTGCATCTAACATTGAGTAACCTTTTAAGATTGAGATTGTGGGATTTTCAGTTTAAGGTCATGGCACTTTGTGAATATTCAGTTGACAGAACCAGTTTTTCAAGCCGTCACAGATGAAGGACAAAGCACATATAATTTAATTTTTCCTCACTGTATTCTCGCTTGACTGGTGGCCGTGTTCAGTCTTTCATTATGCGCTCTCTCTCAGGTTTTTTCCACCGCTCTTATTTCTGGCTCAAGGTACAAGATATGCAAAACATTATCGTTGGGATACACTGTCTCCATCTGCAGGGGACTGAAAAACATGTACTACAGAATGAATATACTTGCTGCCTGTTGAACTCGATTAAACAAGCATTTTGTCTCTTTTCAGTGAGTGTATTTTAATAACACCTTTGAACTGACTCGAACAGCAATGGCTGTGTTGTTACGTATGTACTTTGTATTTCTTTGGCTTAGTAAGCTACTACCATTCTAGGTATACGTGATTCCATTTCCTGCCACTTTATCGTCGGATCTTCTTTTTACCTTACGTTTCATTGTCAAATTTCCGTTTCATGTTATGTGCTGTGTGAATCACCCCATGATTGATAGTTCCTATCCAGCACTATATTATATACATTTGGATTTCTCGATTGACAAGAGCACTGAATAGCATGCAGTCACACAAACATACAAGAACATCGTGAGCAATTTAAACATTAACTGTAAGCAAGGTGCACATACACGCTGATGCACTCTGTTGCTAAGGAACAGTGTTTAATCATACCTGCAATTCCCTAAAGCAGATTTTTTTTGTTGTTCCTGGTGTGAGGTGTCGACCGGGCAGAGAGTGCTGTACAATCACCATAACTAGTCAGTTGGCTGGGCTGCACAAGAACTTTTGAAGGTGGAGTCTTCCGCCTCATCGAGCTCCGGTGAGCCAATGAGTGCTCTTGGCTTTGCTCAGTGTTGCCCTTTGTGTTATTCACAGGTCAAACGTGTAAAAACTGTCGGGGCCTGGTAGGCCTTAGTGAGCGGGAATGCACGCAATCCACAGATAATAAAGCTCTTGGGTTAGAAGGCTATGCAACATCTGTTACTACCAGCAACACTGCTCCAGTTCTTAGCACCGTTACATTAGGCTTCATGAGTAAACAAATATTAGCGTGCAATAGCGTGAAAGAATATCCCCTTCTCCTGGCAGAGGGAAAGAAGGATGCTGTGTTTTCTTTTGCTGGAGGGCACGCACATATCGAACGCTTGCTTTCATTGATTTATTTTTTCTGAAAGGTTTGGGCCACTGCTCAGGCATTGCTGTAGTGTGGCACATCAATTGAGAGATCTTTGATTTCAGCAACATTCGAATATGATCTGAAGAACAAATCCTGCTTGTAAACAGCAGTCTGTTCCGTGGAGAAAAAAAGTATTTGATTTATCTTCTTCAAGTGGGCTCATTTGATTTAAGGGCCTCTGTTGGCCTACATACTCTCAAGTGGGGCTATGCTCAGTAATCCAAAGCTAGAGTTTGTTAAAATAACCAGATATGGCAGGTAATATGCTTCTACATATAAAAGATTCTTCAACTGGACCAAGGCCTTCTGAGCTAATAAGGTTTATAAAAATAACTCCAAAGCATAGCAGCACTGGAAAAAAGCTTAGAGGTTTTCCTCAAGTTCCCAGTTACGTCCATCTTTGCCTGATTTTGGTGATCTCACTGCCAACAAGGCATGTGGAGGCACTGTGGATTCCATGTGCAGTACTTTCTCTGTTGAAAATTCTTAATAACAGTGATATGTGTAGTTTTTGGTCAAATAATTGCATTTGGAATGTGTACAATGGATACATAACATTATGCGATATGAAAAGCTGGTTCGTGAATCGGTTGCAGGGTTCTCCCCAAAGAATATAACAGAGGCGATGCGTGTAACCAAAATAGTAGCCGTGTCACATACTTAAAGCTAATCAGAAAAGAATCACCGCTTATTTTGTCAAGGCTGGAAAAAATGTCCTCTTTCCTTCGGTATGAGACTTTTGGTTTGGCACGCACTGCGAACCAAACAATTACAGTCTTGCTTTAATGCAGGCGTAGAACTTTTTTTTTGTGCGGAACTTTCAAAACTGAGTTCTCACTCCCGGATGGCTTATTTTGTTCAGAAATAAATTATGGCCAGTTAGCCACTCTTACATTTTAATAAATGAAAAGCAATTTTATATTTCACATTAAATATTTTTCCTGCTGTACCGAAAATGTACTGAACCGTCAAAATGAACATCAGGAACCAAGATATTTTGTGTACCGTTACACCTACTGGGTAGACTTTTATAATATTTGTATTTTTTAAAGGTTTATAAATGAAGTCATAAACCTTGAAGTGAGAGATTTATCTTTCACTTTCAATATTTATTTTCTTTGGGAGTACATTTTCAGAGATACATTAATTATACATGTTGAGATACATGTTTTTAGGGTTGAACAGGACAGGGTAGGCTTGGACCATAATTATTAGATGATCTTCCATTGCTGCAATGAGTGAAGCAGGCGGAACAATTATTCATGAAATGGTATCATATCGGTTGGAGAAATAGGAAACTCGAAAGTGTGATTGGCTGTTATGGGCGATGGCCGCGAAAAGTTGAAATTAAACATTGGAAATATGAAATATTATGAAATATTTATTTGTATTCTTACCCCTTGATTTTTATTGTGTGTTGTGATCTTGTTGTTCAGTACACATTAAACTGAAATAAACTTAAACTTAATCGTTATATAAAGTGTTGCATGAGCAAGGCAACACTGTCTGGTAGTAAAAATCATGGTACGTTAAGACAGACATTTTAGTCAGCAGGAAGTCCACAGGGAAAACACTAATTACGTTGCATATTTTGCATATGTTTCACCTCAAAAGGATACAGTCCTGGGGTCACCGAGTAAAAGAATGCTCAGAGAGAAAGTTAGCATTTTCTCCCTCTGCCTTTCGGTCACGGTGTTGCCATGTCACACTGACTCCAATCATTGCGTATGTATGGTGTCCAATGTGTGCAGAGGTACACAGATTCTCACAGCACGTATTATTTTATACATCTGAATTTCTGCATGTAAACTCCCTTGCGCGGCTTTCTGAGGGCATTTTTCACTGTTTATACATGTGGCCACTGGACTATCAGTGCTAAGAGGTGAACTAGCCACCAGGCCCCATATGGAACCAGTCTGATGGAGCAGGTGTGCACACACTTTCGCACACAAAAACATTCTTGAATCATTACAACCAAAATATAATTTTGCAGCATCATTGATTTCCCTCTGAATAAGCAACCCATAAGTTTGTAGAATAGTTGCAGAGCATAGTATTTGTGCAATCGGCCTTGTAATGACAGCACTTTTATTACTGGAACTGCACATTAAAAAGCTGTGCTCATTTGGATATGCCATATTTCAGAATATATCCAAGGAGACTCTGAGATACCTTTTATACCTTGACCACTGGGTTTGACCACTGCGTGGTTGCCATGGCTTTCTCAATGGTGTGCTGCACCCATTGTGCCTCCAGTGGTTCATGTCTCAGGATCGCCAGCAGGCCACTGCAGCTGGTCCAGAATGCTGCTGCGTGGTCTTCAGCTTGCCTAAATCCATGTCACTTTTGAACACCGAGGCCTTCCAGTAGCTGCATACCAAGCTCTGAATGGTATTGCCCCTTCCTATCTTCAGACAGTGATTAGACCAAGCACTCCAACTAGACCTCTCTGTTCAGCAACCTCTCGCCAGCTGGCTGTCCCATCTCTTTGAGCACCTGGCAGCTGCTCTTGGCGGCCCTGCCTCTTTGCTACCCTCATCCCCCATTGGTAGAACGACCTTTCGCAATCACTCAGAGAGGCAGATTCACTGGTTTTTTCTTGAAAACATCTAAACACCCACCTTTTCAGATGCTTCTCTCCCATTATCTTGCCGATCTTGAAGCATGCACCTTGCCACATTGCATGCACTTTGTCTACAAACCCAAATTCAAAAAAAGTTGGGACAGTATGTAAAATGCAAATAAAAGCAGAAAGCAGTCATTTGTAAATTCTCTTTTTGATATGTTTAATTGAAAACAGTACAAAGAAAAGATATTTCATGTTTTACCTTATCAACTTTATTGATTTTTGTAAATATACGCTAATTCCGAATTTGAAGCCTGCAACATGTTCCAAAAAAGCTGTGACTGGGGCAAAAAAAAGACTGGGAAGGTTGTGGAATGTTAAAAAAATTGATTAGTTGATTAGTTAAAACATGAAATATCTAGTCTTTGTACTGTTTTCAATTGAAAACAGGTCAAAAAGGATTTGCAAAACATTGCTTTCTGTTTTTATTTACATTTTATACACTGTCACAACTTTTTCGGAATTGCGGTTTGTATCTTTAACTCTATTGGGGTTTGCTTACCATGAGAAATTCACTTTCATAAGTCACTTTGGCGAAGTGTCTGGCAAATAATTCAGTTGTGAATCGTGAAGCTGATGTTTAATAGAGTCACAGGAACTGTACATTATCACTGCAGTGTATCACACCACAGAACTCCATTTGGAATTTCATTCCATTTTCATTCCTTTTTTTTTTTACACTATTTTTGGGAATACCATCTGCCGCTATCTCATGCAAATAATTCAGAGCTTTTCCAGTTTAGGAAGGCTCCTTCACAGTTACAAATTATTAATGAGGCTTACAAAACAATGAGTGGCAATAATATGACACCTGGACACGATCCAAGAATTTGCCGTCCTCTGAGGTCCCTAGAGATTGTAGCTATACTTGCTAATGCCTGAGAGCTGTGTCTGAAAATATTGAATGAGATTGTGGCGCATAGGAGTTGTATAAAGAGCCTGTTTTAGAGCACCATTAATGTTCTTTTGATGGAATAGAATTATAAGTGGATTTTTTTTTTTACTTCCACGGGCCTTGTGTAAAGAATGCCTTCACAAAGAATCGCATGGTGGAATGTTAGGTTTCAAAGCATGTCACATCAAAACAGATTAGCTGAAATGGGAAGGCTTTTTAAGTTCCTGCTTTCAATGCTTTGTGGGGGGAAAAGTCCAATTCACTTTGAAAAATCAAGTACACCTCCCACACAAAATTGTTCGAAAGAATACTTGTACTGAGAAGGCTACTGGCATTGTTAGGGAGACGTGGCAAATTGAAAAAGCAAGTCTAAAAGGGGAACAGCCTGAATATGTGCACACTGTAAGCATGCTCTTCGTTATATAAGCCAAAGCATATTAGCCGTTTCCATTCTAGTGAGGTCAGGTTGCAAGGAAGCTGGTGTGAAAACCAATTTCAGTCCATGGGGCAAAATATATTTTTGTAGTTGCCATGCTGAGAATAATGAAATTGTGAATCAGTAAGCTTCTTTCGTTTATTGTAAACGGTATAAAGTATGTTACATCTTTGTAAGAGGAAATGCATGGGAAATGCTCCTATATGATATGGAGGAAATCCAGTCACAGATGGTGGCAATGTATTGTGACATGGAACAAAAATGGACTCTGAGTTGTGAGGTAAGTCCAATGGCACACGCCCTATTCACAAGGCAACCACTGAAGTAGTTTGAGGTAAGAACTGAGAACTGACCAGTCATCGGATTCACACCACTCTCACACCACCATAACCTCACAGAAGATGGAGAGACCGGCATTCAGTTCTAATTGCATAGTTAGCAGTGGAAACATCAGCACATTAATTTCCCAAAAGCACACCACTATATAACTTTCAGAGTTTTTAACAGCACAATCATCTTTGAAGGTAGTAAATACAATCAATGCAAGATTAATGACGTCGAGGTCAATTCAATCATTTGTGAAATTAATTTAAAGCCAGTTAATGAATGGAAAAATCCTTATAGAACATGACAGGAAGTTACACATCTTTTACTGTCTCTGCTTTCTACATACTGAGGGCAGACTATCCCGCTCACAGAATTCACTCAATAAGCTTACATTCAGCACTTTTCAGGGATGGTCTCTAGATCAGTGCAAACATGCTATCATAGGTTGTGGGTCCTGATAAACCCAAGCAAAGCCCAAAATGGTTGCAAAACACTTTTTATCCTCCTGTAAATACACACAGCAAACCTGGTACGTAAGCTATGTCTACAACCCCTGCCAAAAATTATGGAATCATCACCACACTCAGAGGATGTTCATCCAGCTTTTTTACTTTGTAGCAAATAAACAAATCCCAGATATGACACAAAACAACTTTTGTTTAATAGCTGAACATTCTGGCTTTGTGAAACATACCTCAAACAAATTAAATTAGATTATTTTCATTAATGGTATCCAGATCAAGTAGAGGAAAAAATTATGGAATCACTCAATGTTGAGGAAAAAATTATGGAATCATCAACAAAAAAAATCACAATTAGTACTTTGTTGCTCCTCCTTGGGCTTTTATGACAGCCTGGATTCTTTGAGGCATGGACTTCGCTAATGGAAAACAATATTCTCCATCAAGCTGGTTCCAACTTTCTCGAATAGCGGTTGACAGATCAGCTTTGCAGGATGGAGCCTTGTCATGGACCAATTTTTCCAATTTCCACCATAAATTTTCAATCGGATTGAGATCCGGACTGTTTGCTGGCCATGTCATTGGGTTGACATGCCTTTCCTGAAGAAAAGCTTTAACACTCTTTGCTCTGCGGCAAGAGGCATTATCATCCTGAAAAATGACTTAATCATCACCAAACCTATTTTCTATCGATGGAATGAGAAAAGTGTCCAACATTTCAATGTACACCTGTGCATTGACTGTTGAGGTGATGATTGCCATTTCCCCTGGTCCTTTACCTGACATGCAGCCCCATATCATAAATTACTGGGGAAATTTGATTGTTTTCTTCAGGCAGTCATCTTTATATGTTTCATTAGAACGGCACCAGACAAAAGTTCCAGCATCATCTCCTTGGCCAATGCAGATTCATGATGCATCACTGAATATCACTTTCATCCAATAATTCACACTCCATAGTGCTCCCCATAGTGCTGGTAATGCTTCATTTGGCTTTTCTATATGTAAATCCCATTTCATTCAGCCGATTTCTTACAGTTCTGTCACAAAAATTGACTCCTGTTTCTGCCCATTTGTTTTTCATTTGTTTTGTTGTGCATTTTCTATTTTCAAGGCATATTGCTTTGAGTTTTCTATCCTGACGCTTTGACATCTTCCTTGGTCTACCTGTATGTTTTACTTTTATAACCATCATATTTTGTTTATACTGTACTTGCACCAAATTTTAGATACCAGCTGACTGGGAACAACCAACATCTTTTGCCACACTCCGTGTTGGATTTCCTTCTTGAAGGAGTTTTATAATCCTTTCCATTGTTTCAATTGACAACTCTCTTGTTGGGGCCATGTTTCCTTTCAATTAGCCAAGTCCAACATCTCGTTAAGCACTTCTCTCTGTAAGCTCTCTCTTTTAACTGCAGACTAATTTGCATTTTTAGACTTGTGCCGTTTTGTTTTAGACATGCAAATTACAAGGTGATTCCATAATTCTTTCCTCAACATGATCTGGAAAAAAATATGCCATTAATTAAAATTATTTTATTTAATTTGTTTGAGGTATGTTTCATGAAGCCAGAATGTTCAGCTATTAAACAAAAATAGTTTTTTGTCATATCTGTGATTTGTATATTTGCTACGGAGTAAAAAATCTGGGTGAACATCCTCTAAGTGCGGTGATTCCATAATTTTTGCCAAGGGTTGTAGTATGTCCACCAAACATTTTCATACTGTAACATTAAACAAATACTAATTTTTGACAACATTCATTAGTTATTTCTCATATCCAGACCAGGGACCTAATTTATAAATGGTGCGTACGCACAAAAAAACATGTGTACGCCACTTTCCCCATGGATATGGGATTTATAAAAACTCACTAGGCGTGAAAATATGTACACACATGCGCACATTTTGGAGACTGTGGGAATTGGCGATGGTAAAGTAGTGAAATTCCCTATAGAGCCACTTCATATCAAAGTACACAGCCTTCTAATAATCATATCCCTTGTCAGAGGAACATGTAGGCCTAAGTAGGTTCTGTCTTTTTGATGTTAGCCTGAAAGTCTATATTTAAGCATCCAGATTGTCCGAAAAAAAGATAACGCCGGTGGCACGTACCTCCTCTATTTGAATAATGTCTCATCACGGGCTGATAAGAGTCATGACTCAATTAATAGCAACGACTAGAATGGCACTCAGAGAGATGCTACACCCACGCATGGGGCTAAAACTGTGATTTTGCACTGTGAAGTCGGGCATTGGCCAATTGGGGAAAAAATTCAAGATTCAGGTCATTGCCCTACTGTCAACATTTCCACAAAGTTTAATCACAATCGGAGTAGAATTGTTCGAGTTATGGATGATAGGGACACAAACACAGACAGACACATCTGCCCAATCTAAGGAGGATATTTAGCACTCATCAGAGGTGGACTGTAGATTCTATTTTTACAAATGTTTCCTACATAGGTTTGTACACAAACTTAGGAAAATGTGTTCTGATGTGAAAAGTTGGGAGTGGTGGTTTGTTTATAAACTGTTGTCTTTTCCCTTTGCATTTTTCACATTTGGAAGTTTCATTCAATGATCATTGATTGATCTGATCTTTTGATTACTACTTCAGTCAGTGGCAGTGTTAATTGTACTTATGGTTCAGCACCCTATCACCTATTCCTGCAGGTGTAACAGCTTGATTCCTTGATTTTCAATGTATTGATTGAAGTTGTTCCTTTCACACGTTGACAATTCACTGATTTTATTTAAGTTTGGAGCAAAACTGTCAATCTGATGGTTTAAAGGAAGGCTGTGTGGGTATAGTTCTAATTAAGATGTAATTTAAAGATATTTGTCCAAAAAATATTGAAACTGAAAAACACTGAATTCATTGTTGTGAGAGACTTAATGTGTTTTTATTTTATTTATAAAAGTAGCTGTGATTGATGTTTGCCACAGCTGCAGCAGGCTCAGTTTGACTCCCGTCAGCCAACAAATAAACAAGCCTATACAACAACAAGCCTATACCTTCCTTTAATCATTCTGGGTATTGTTCTCCCTGCTCAAATTTTGCCAGCAAGCCTCCATTCCCCAAGGCAAAAGAATTGTTTCAAATTGAGTGAAAATGATTTATGTGATTTCGAGTCCAGTTGCTGAGTGCGTCATCAACACTATGAGAAGCTATATCATTATTAGAAGGCAAAGAAGGGGAGGGGCAGTGCACCTTGTTATTGTTTTTCTGGTAAACTAAAAGCACATAGCACAGGGGTAGGCAACACACGCAGTCCTCTTTGCACCTCTTGATCACCACGGATGATTTTTTGCCGGTGGTAGCCTAACAGTTTTACACATTAGTAGGCTACAAACCTTTAGTAAATCGACCCCTTAATTTAGATGAATGTTTTCAGGGGTAAATAAAGGTATAGTAGGCCTATAGTTAATGTAATTTTAAAGCACAACTGAACTTTGGTAGAACTTTGGGTTGTGTAGTTACCTGGCCATGATATGAGTCCAGTTGGTGGCAAAATATGTTCGTTAGTTGCTTTGTGCTCCCCTGGGGTAATAATCCAGAATAGGGTATTTGTCGGTCGCCATTCATTTCTATAAGGTAGATAAAACGGTCTCAAAATGACGCGTCTAGCACGTATACGAACACAAAAGAACTGGATTACCTCAATGCAAACAATAACCAGTCCTCACATGTAAAATTAAATGGCCCCTTCCTGGCTTTTTCATAATTTATTTGGAATGTAGATCCGGTAGGTAATTCTTGCGCCAGAAACAGTGTTAATGCGCCGATGCGTCAGAAACCACTCATTGGTCCAAATTTCCACGGAAGCAAGCGTTCCTGGTAGCATATGAGTGTGTCCCAATATTCTTCACTCCCCACCTCCTTTCCTCCACTCCCCCACTACCACTCCTCTCCTACCTGGAAGTATACAAAACTTCCTGAATGTTCCAATAGAGGGTGCATCCCAATACTCGAAAAATGCACCCTCCCTTTCTCCACTACAGCCTCCTCTACTCCGTGCACCGGAAACAGATCTTTGTGTTCTAATCTAATGTTGCTGATTACATCTTTATTACGTATTAATGGTTAAATATTAATTAATGTCTCGAAGCAAACCGCAATGTCAGGTACATTGTATAGGTGCTGTACATGCAAATACTTGTACTCAAAACATTCAGGCAGTTTTGCATATTTCCAGGTAGGAGAGGAGTGGTAGTGGGGGAGTGGAGGACGGGAGGTGGGGAGTGAAGAATATTGGGATGCACCCAGAGTTTTCCTGCAGACATCAAGCGTGAAGCCCCACATCAACCGCCAGGCCCCTTGGAGCTTGAGTGTTGATCTGGAAGTTGCATAACATTGACGTAGAGGAACGGAAACTCCGAATGATACGGTGTTGCTTATTGCATTTAAGGTGTAACAACTCCGCTCTCATTTAAACTCTGAATAACACAATGTGAAATTAGATTACTGCTCTCATTTAAACTCTGAATAACACAGTGTGATATTAGATTAGTTCTAACGTTACTTCAGCCTTGTCGAAAGTAAAATAAAATTAGAGCGATGAGTTGACATAGCTGACGATTCACAATAGACTTTTAAGGTGGAACGGGAAATCAACTCTCATTTCAGGTGGAACGGAAACTCTGAATACAATGTGATCGAATAGAAGAGAATGTACTGTATTCATCCCCAAAGGTGAATGATTGCCACTAGCAATGTACATACAATGGACAAAAAATAAAAAATAAAAAAATAAAATAAAATTAATAATAATAATCATTATAATAGGTCAGAACTTTCCGGACATCATCAAAGCCATGGACTTGCCTGTAGCAACTTCAGTACAGTAAGACTGACATGAACATCCGGGCAATAGTTATTGTGAATGTAATTACATATTTGATTGTATCCATTGTGTGTATTTAGAGTAATGTTAACTTATAACTCAACACATGGCTTGTAGGCTATCGACAGCCAATTAGCCTTGCATAAGCTAAAGTTACAGAGCCTACTCTAACTTACTCTAAAACTAATTTACAATCCGCCTCCCTTTTAAATCGAGATCGGTGCATGCAATCTTTGTACTAACACCTAACCCATTAGAAACGGATAGGGGCCTGGGATTTGGCTAGACGTAGCTAAATTTCTATAGCCTCAATACACGCCAGGTTTCAGGCCACGTTAGCTTAATGCTAAAGCTAGATTTGTATTTCCCCCTCGAGGTACGGTCTTGTGATGTCTGAACACCACGTGTCTGGCGCACATACAGAAATAGAACTGTGAATTCTATATGCCTCATTCTTTGTCTACACTTCATTTCGCTTTCCATATCATTCACTGTTTTTAGGATGTTAGTTTAGATGTGTTTGTTGTTTAATAAATTGTATTTTATCAAACCTGGTCGTCGGTCTGATTGTTGTTTGGATAAACATTTGAGCCTATCCTCCAAAAGAACTCACGCCTTCAGATTAAGTTATTGATTATTATTTTAATATTTAACATTGAAATTCATAATCATGATTTAATAATTAGTTTTATGAGACTGATTAATTATACTTTTGCACCTAGTGTGAAGCCATATATAAATATATATATATATATTCTGCACATTCATTGGTGCCTCCATGTGATGACTGTTAAAACGTTTTAACTATCTGTCTTCACTGCCAAATTCATAATGTACCTAACGACACTACAACTATAATCCTCAAATTTCTCTCAATTCTCTCAAACTTCCTTAGAATGCGCTGTTCAAGCATAACCTCTAAACTGTCTAGACCAAAGCCAACCATTGACCCTGCTTTCTTAATTAGTTTGTTGATACAGTTGGCATCTTCTCTTGTAACATTCCCTCCCCAACAAACAGCATATAACAAAACACTAGCCACAATGCTACTATAGAACATGTTCAACATTTTGCAACACACTTTAAAAAAATGATTTGTACTTGTATAGCACCCTCTAATGATTTGTACTTGTCTTTTCTTAAAACAAGTTTACAAAGTGCTTCACAGTCAAATAAAAACACATTAAATAAAAGGAGAATAGGCAAAATATCTAAAAATAAATAAATAAATGAAATAAAATGAATGAAGGTAAAATATAGTACAATAAAATGCCTAAATACCATGGTTAATTAAAATTCAGTTAAAAGCTTCTCTAAAAAAATTAGTTTTAAGAAGGGATTTAAAAGAAATTACTGATGTAGCAAGCTTGAGCTCCTCGGGCAAGGCATTCCAAAGTTGAGGGGCCCTAATAGCAAAGGCCCGGTCACCCTTTGATTTTAGCTTAGATTTCGGAGTGACCAGAAGTTTCTTTCCCAAGGATACCCAGGCTGCGCGCTGGTGTGTACGGGGATAAAATGTCTGCAATATACACTTGAAAGGATCTCAGTTTCCTTAAGTAAAATAGCCTCTTTTGAGCTTTCTTAAGAACAAGGTGGTATTCTCCTTCCATTGTAATTTGTTGTCTATAGCAACACCCAAATACTTATAAGATTCCACAGAATCAATGATGGATGTGTTGATTACTACAGGTGTCACCAACTCGCTTTTTCTAAAATCAATAATAAGCTCTTTAGTTTTGGAAGTATTGAGTTCTAAAAAGTTAGCACTACACCATTAAACAAAGTGATCAATTTCCCTCAGGTACAGTGAATCATTCCCTTCAGTAATACAGGGGGTGGACAAAGTCTTGAAAACACCATAAACTGAAAAAACTGTTTCTCATAAAAAAGCTGCTATATGTCATATTTCTCTTACCTATATTTTCTACACTATTTTATGACTGGCATGCCCTGTATACATTTTAGTTTCTGTCTTTTTTTATTAGCTTGATAATGAATTATAATTAGCCATTTATCATATTATCAAATAATACTAATTCATCAATTAAATGCTGCTTTTGTGTCAGTAATAAGTGGGAACACTAGAGAACTAATTAGAACTAATGTAGGACAAAAACTGAAGGCATTTTGGTCCATGACAACCAGAGATGTGCACCACTGCACAGCTGTGGGGAGTGAACACCTCTGTTCAAAGTGAACAGCTGAATTAAATAGATCTGTACTACAGTAGAGCTACAGTACACTGTACCACATAGAGGGGATCAATTCCAGTTGTTGGGGACCAAAATGTTTTTTTTTATTTCTTCTTATACATTTGTTGAAGTGTACTAACTTATTACTGATATAACAGTAACTGACATGTATGATATAACTGACATGTAATTTATGATTTTTTAGCATTTCATAAAAAATATGACAGGCAATTGTGGTTGATTGGCATAATTATAAAGAAAAACAAGTCATCATATAAAATGTAGATATTGCACAAGATTCACAAATCAGCATAGATAATCAGGTTAGGAACAGAGGTTGAGGTTTTTCATAGCAAACATGTGACAGGTGTTTTATGTTTTCTGGAAAACTGGTGTTTCCGATATTTTGACTACCCCCTGTATATCCTACAATGGCAGAATCATCTGAAACTTTTTGTAGATGACAGGAGGCATAACTGCTCCTGCAGTCAGCTTAGCTGTGTATAATGTCAAAAGAAAAAGTGACAAAACTGTGCCTTGGGGAGCACCTGTATGTAAGATGGTATCTTATAAAACATGACTAGGCAGTCTTAGCCATTGAGGCCTATTTGTAAGAGTCTAGAATCCACAATAATCTAGATGGGTGTAAGTGCATGACTTGTAGTTTTCTAGCTAGTAGGTGTGGTTGAATCGTGTTGAAAGCACTGGGGATGTAGTAGCAGTAGTAGTAGTGCTTTCTTCTTCAATCGTTACACTCCAGTAATACACAGTAAATATAACACAGAAGACATTGAATAATATGACACAAGATAATACATGTGTACATCATTACAGGGAAGCCAGACCAGAGAAGAGATCAGCTATTTCTTCTTTTTTTTGAAGGTGGACAGTGATACAATTTGCAGCAGGTTGTGCATCTGTCAAGTTGCAAAGTTGAATTTCCCTGCAGAATGGAACGATGCATCTGCAACTATAATAATAATAATGTCTCAATTACGACTTACCCATGATGTAGTTGATTGATGGAAACCATTTTCAGATAATTCCATGCTGTCCCTTCTTTTGGACATACACACATTGCTAATGTTAGCGCAACTCTAAGGTAACTAGTAGCATCCACTACCAAACGCACTTAAACACTCCACAGTGCACCCAAAGCAAATAAAATACAACGACAGTCTATCGGGGTTATTTTCAGTGATTATACCATCATTTAAGTCAAACTATCGTTGAATCCTTTACTTTTGTCATGGTTTGTGACCTTTTTCCCTTGCGGTTGTGTTCCTCGGTCGCCACTAGTGGGCGCTGCTTCATTGGTGGAGTTTTGGCTCCTTTCCTTCTTCTCACGAAGAAGTTCTCATCAACCTTGCACAGCTGCACATGGTTGCCGGTGAGCTATTTAAGCCCAGGTTCCTTTTGTTCTGGGCTTCGATATTAATTGTTCATTGTGATTGTTTGTTCTGTGGTGTATTTTCTGGTGTTAGTTGTGCTGTTTTGTGTACGGTTTATTTTGCCCATTTAAAGTTTTAAACGTATGATTAGATCTAGGTAGTGATGGCGAAATGAGGCTTCCTGAAGCACTGAGGCTTTGCAGCCAATTGTATCGCAAATAGATTCATTACTCAAAGCCTCATTCAACACAGTGTACACTAGTGACACCTGCTGGTAAAAGTAATTTAGAGCAACGAAATCATTACAAATTCCACCCCAGGTTCAAAATAACGAAGTTGCCGCGAGCTAACAGCAAGCGACCCTTTAGCTCACTGGTAACGCGTCGGACTTCAGAGCCATTTCTGTAGGCTATCAGTTCAAAACCCCGCTCAGGCGATACACATACTAACATACTCATAATTTATATTTGTAACTGTCATTAGGCTAGATTTGTTTTATACTAAGATATATTACCTATAAAATAATATATGTAATAATATTATATTAACTTTCAAAATGAAAAAAAACAGGAAGATTGATATAAAGGGGGACAACATTTGTGTGGGGTTCTATTGAGCAGTAAAAGTGTGTCTGGTCTGGGACTGGGAGTGCTTCTGTAACCAGGCAGTGAAAGGGAATGTGCTTCAGTATGGGCAGTGAAAGGGAAGGTGCTTTTGTGACTGAAAAGGGGGGGGGGTTTATAGATTTTTATTAACGGCCTCATCAAGTTCTTGCTTTCTGGAACCTATGGCAAAATAACAATATGCAAATGTATTTTTTATCAACATGTATGTCAGTATGATTATGATAAAGCAACCATAACTGCTATTAAAAAGTAAAATAAATAAATAACCTCCGCTGGTTTCTTGCTCATTGGCAGGTGCATTTTCATGCATTGCCCGATAATGCCTGGACGAGGTATAATTGCTGTAAGCCAGCTCCTTTAGGCACAGCAAGCACTTTACCTTCAAAATTAAATAATATGCCATTTGAGAAGGAATGCAGATGATAATGATAATGAGAAAGAATAAGAAATAACAATCAAATCATAATATTAAACAAATCGTAATAATCTGCTGTAGTTACGTTAAAATAACAACCAACGAACTACATGCACAGTCGATTGCTAGCCCAGTGTTCGAATAGCGTTTCAGTGTGTTTTTATATCTACGCCACTTAGGCCTGCCTTATTTGGAGATATCGGGTCAAAATATTCCCAAGCAGGAGAAGATTTTCGCTTCCATGCAGGTTGCATTAGCCTATTTTTGTACAAAAACGACAAAACTGTACAAAAGTTGTACAAAAAAATAAATAAAAATACTCCAAAAAGATTCCTCAAAAAAATACTCCAAAAACTTTCAATAGCAATAATACCAATAATAATAAACTCTCCGCAACAACCCTCGAAATAAGGGGGGTATCGCTTCTTTATATCTACAATTCAAAACCCCTAATTCCGCCCAAAACGCAAAACAAAGCGATCACGTGGTTATACAGCACCCGAGGCCTCGTTTGTCATCGATCACGTGCTTCTCAGAAAAGTGATACATGCTTCGGTGCGAGGCTTCTGTAGAAACTGCCCTACGTACTCGACACACAGCTCGGAGCTTCGGTATCATCCGTAACATCACTAGATCTAGGTTTTTAAGGAGACAATTTTGCTCCGTTGTGCTTTTATTGGAGTTTTGCGGTACTGGCCTTTGTGCTTTGAGCTTCAGGTTGAATTCCTGTTTGGTGTGCTCATTTCAGTCTCCGCTTTCTGGTCTGTCCTTTGTTTGTCGTTTTTACCTAGATCTATTGCCTTTTACTAAGAGACAGGGCGTTTGTATCATACTGACTTTAGGGTTTTATTTATTCTTAGAGGCAGGTCGGTTATTTTCGGTTAAGTTTGCGTTGGTCTTTTGTTACAGCTGTTCCTGGTCGTCCTTTTCACCTACGGGACGATTTTGTTCGGAACTGTAGTTCTGTTCGTTCTCTGGGTGTGTCCCTCCTTATATGGAGCTTGGACGATTCTGTGGACATGTGTATGCGGGATTGCGCGCTTCTGAAAATAGTCTTAGAACGTTATCTCTGTTCCTCTGCCTCGTTATATTTCCCATTATTAAGAGGCTAGGGCGTGTGTTTTCAATTAAGCTTGCGTTAGTCATGTTTGCTAGTAAAGTTATGGGACGACGGTGCTCCGTCGGCTCGCCTGTAAAATGTTTCTCTCTCCTGGGAGATCGGGCGTTTACCCCTTTACGTTTTCTCGATCAATGCGGGACTTGCCTATGTGGATGTAGTTATTTGGACTCTTCCCCCCTGGCGTACTTGCCTATGTGGAAGTAGCTATTAGGACTTGTCCCCCCTGGCATATTTGCCTATGTAGATGTAGTTATTAGGACTCATCTCCCCTGGCTTTTCTGTTCCTGCTTCCTGGTCGTTGCTTTTGACTGCGAGCCTATCAAACTGCCATGGAATTTTATATCTGTTCCTTCGCCTCGTTACATTTCCTCTTTACCAAGAGGCAGGGCTTTTATTCTTTATCAAACTCGTGTTGGTCTTTTAGCCGGTAATTCCGGTGCAGCTGTTCTGTTTCGTCCTTTTTACTTGTGGTACGATTTTGTTCGGAACTATAGTTCTGTTCGTTCTCCAGGTATGTTTCTCCTTATATGGAGCTTGGGCGTTTTTCTTGACAGGTTTGCGTTTGACTGCGAGTCCCTGAGAGTAGACTTGGAACGTTAGATCTCCGTTCCTTTTCGCCTCCTTGTACACTATGCTTATTAGTTTTCAGGGTTTGTTTGTTGTGTGTTTTATGTGTACTTATTGTGTTTTATTTGTGCCTTTACGCTACTCTTATGTGTCTCGTTACCGAGACAGGGCGCATATTATTTCTGGCTATTCAGAGACCTGTCCTTGCGCTTCTACTTATTTGGCGTGGGACAGTTAGCCGGTTGGTAGCGTCTGTAGGCGTGTTCGTTGTATGTTCTCCTCCCTTATCTGCGGGGTTTCCCGCCTTAGTGGCCCTAGGGCTTTAAGAATCCCCTTGCTGCGTTTGGCTCCTCCTACCTCACACGTCACGCCCCATTACAACTTTGGGCTCACCTAAATTCTCTGTGGAAGTACGGCGGCGGAGCGATACTTTACGTTAGTAGGTAACGTAAAATATAGCTCTGCCGCCGTATGTAGTGCCGGCCAACAACAATATCGCGCATGTGAAAGAATCAGACTAGTAGTATTGTTATCCTGCAACGTCTGTTACTGGTTACAATATAACGTCATGTAATGAATGTCTGGGGGACGTTACTAGAACGTCCCGGGAATGTTCTCTGTGATGTCCACGTAACATTTAGAAAACCCTACAAAAAGATGTCAAGGCGACATCCTGATGACATTTCGAGACGTTCAGGGGACGTCCCGGGGACTTAATTTTGTTAGCTGGGAAGGGAGGGTGCATTTTTCGAGTTTTGGGACACACCCTATGGTAAACAAACCGAACCGACCTGCAGACATTTTGCTAGTCTTTTCTGGTAGCTTGCTAACAACATTGAAGAAAATAGTTATTTTATAAATAATTTTAATTGCACAAAAGTAAATACATACAAAGACTGGTTATTGTTTGTATTAACAGAATCCGCTTCGTTCTAGTTTGTAGGCTATAGCTACATGCTAGAAGTGTTATTTTGAGGCTGTTTTAGCTGCCCTATAGAAGTGAATGAAGAGCGACAAATACCCTATTCTGGATTATTACCCTAGGGGAGCACAGAGCAACTAACGAACATATTTCGCCACCATTTGGACTCATATCATGGCCAGGTAACTACACAACCCAAAGTTTTACCAAAGTTCAGTTGTGCTTTAAGGGATGGGCCTGGGTAAAAGCCGGAATGGAACGGCGGAAGGAAGCTCGGCATGGCCAATAGTGCTTTGTGCCAAAAAGGACCTCAGTTCAAATGCCTGTAGCACTTGCTGTGGAATGCACATCAATATAGGCCTAATTTTAACAGTTTCTGAATGGGCATCATATGTACTTTCATTTGAGCATAGAATTTTCATGAAATATTTGAAATATCTGAAAAATGTATTAAGGGATTCTTGTTTCACCTAGGCAACAAGAATGGTGTTATGGCAGTCTATAGAGCAGGCGTCTACAGAGAGACACAAGATATGCTGTTTTTTCACCTTAAGCACCCAAGACGTAACCAGGCAAGTGAGTTAACTGTGAACTAGCCTAATCACCTGCTCTAATTCATTAAGTGCAGAGCAACGACGAAAAGCCAGCAGAGTGTGGCTCTCCAGGACCAGGGATGCAGATCCCTGCTGTAGAGTGACATACTCTTAAATTTAGGCTACACCTCAACAAATTAGGTTACAACAATATTGTAACCTAATTTGTTGAGGTGTGTAAATAAGAGTCTGTCATTCTACAGTATAGCCTATATCGGCTAACACCATACATCGTTTCCCCCAAGACACTTCATTCAAGTCGGCTAACTTTATCCCTTCACCACAAAAACCTAGGCCTATACAAAATAGACTTAGCTCAACAGAAAACAAAAGTAAATCCTGTAGCCTTCTTCTAATCAGGTTCTTAACAATGGCGAGGCGGTCGTTTTTCTTTCCGTGCATGTCAACGCCACCCACTCCTACAAACCGCACAGATACCCAACCAGTTTGAAGAAAATCACGTGCTTCGTTCACCTGCTACCTCTTGAGGATTATCCCTGTTCAGTCGATTTGTAAAATTATAATATAACCGTAAGTATTCCTTACATTTGGAACTTATGCATTGTCAACGAGGAACCTATAGCCTAACGTTAGACATTTTAACAACTGTATGGTATTTCCTTGTTCTTTATGTTCAGTGTCAAATGCTGAACAGATAGGCTAGTTTCATTTTATCATAACTACACTCAACTTGCGGAAACAAATCCAGCCCTGTTGCTGCATTGACATATAATAATGTATGTTTTCTAGTTTTTAGAATAAGATGCAATTCCAACGTTGAACATCCAAGACTCAGTGATAGCATGCCATTCACATTCGTTCACTAACTTACGCTTCCTCTCACGGTTCACAGACTAATGTAGCCTACCTTTATTTCCTCTATGGAAGTGTCACCACATAATGTCTGCTCGAAAAGCAGTGGAATACATTCCGAATTTCACGTCTTATCGTCAAAGTGGTTGTGGATGTGTAACCAAATACTGATTCATTACAATAGGCTATATGAAATGTAAAAAAAGAGACATAAATGCATTACGATCAGTCTTTCAGTTCATGCGGAAATCTTCTGGTAAAACGAATATTACTTTAAGAGCATCAAACAGCGTTTGGGGAGGCTATGTGTTTCGCACATTCCATTACCATAGTTAGGCTACTATTTCCAATATTCGCAGGCCTTAATTTAATTTAAATAGTTTATTTTATTGGTTATCTCAACATAAAAGTTTTCAACGTAGGCTACAAATGCCAAATTACTCATGCATAGCCTACAAAGCACGGTCTGTAAGTCATTAATTAACTCGCAAACTGGCCTGAAGTTAAAAGTAGGCTATTGATATCAAAATAACCTAAGTTATTTAATATAACTTGGCCCTGTGTTTTTTCATCTTACCATCTGTGGTCATTCAAACAATTTAGATGTCAAATAACAAAATTTGCCTCCGAACAGATCATTGCATCGAATGTTTTTTAACAGTTGACTAAAAATGACACTCCAGGAAGGATATGTTTATACTTGGTTGTGTTATTTTTAGAAAATGTAGGCCTACAGGTTTTAAAATGTTCTATGCTGCTAGAAATTCTTCTACGTAGCATATAACATTCGAATTTACAAACAGACATTTATACCAAGAAACAATTAGCTACAATTATGAAAGCGAGGATGAATACCGGGCTAACAAAATTTGGTCCAGTCTCGAAATGTCATCAGGACGTCGCCTTGACGTCTTTTTGTAGGGTTTTCTAAACGTTAGTGGACGTCACAACGCGTAGCTAGGTTCCCGAGTTCTAGTAATCTCTCCCAGACATTCATTACGTAACATATAAACCACGACATGGGTGGTAACCACCCTGGGGCCACATGTATAAAACTCTGAGTAAAAGAATGCGTAAAAAAACGCTCAGGGTGAATGTCGGAAATTGCTTTAAAAAAGTTTTGCATTTTCTACCTCTGCCTTTCTGTCATGGTGTCGCCATATCACATGGACTCCAAACATTGCGAATGTATTGTGTCCATCGTGTGCAGAGGTATGCCGATTCTCGCAGCATATTATAGCCTACATCTGAATTTCTGCGTGGAAACTCGCTTATATGCGACTTTCTGAGGGCATTTTTCTGCTCTGCACTATACATGTGGTCCCTGGAGTGCCATATATTCTTGTATACATTGGCATGGAGTGGTTTATATCTCTTACCATGGTTACCAACAATGATTATATATAGGCTAGTTACTTTTATTGATTTTTATAGATTTAATCAGCTGAAATTGAAACATCATTCCGCGGCCCTTTTGACATGTTTTTGAGTTGTCAAGCAGAACTCTGGTTGGTAGTTCTATTTTGAACCGAAAACATCTTGTTACTAGTTCTATTTCTCGTCGTTAGTTCTGAAAACAATCGATTCATAAGGAAAAAATAGTTCGTTCTTGGTTTTATTTGGTTATTCTTGTCATTACATTATTTCAATAAAATAATATGAAACCATAACTGAATCAGATTTAACGTTACCTGACCCTGTCTCTGTCTTGCTTTTAAAAAATGGTTTGGTCACGCAGACGATGCAGTGTAGCCTAGGCTATTTAAATAGCCTAACATGCAGGCTAGCTAATGAAATAGTTAGCCTACATTTCAGATTTGCATCATGATATATGGGAACATCAGAAAAATACCACGTTGTTCCTGTTTAAAAACGTGGAGGCGAAACGAAAGTAACGTAGCGGGTCTAACCAATCAGGTGCCGGCTGTTTTCGTTGTGGGCAACAACAATTATCCATATGACGTAGAGGTACCTCCAAAGAGGTACTCTGACGTCACGATTGGGGCGGGGGCAGTGTAGGGAGCAGATTTCAACCATTAGAGGCAGCACAAAGACGCTTTTCTACCAGTTTACCATATTATTTCAGAATTGTTGAAATAATGGAATGCATGAATAAGTTTCATTATAAGGTAGGCATACAAACACGTTTACAGCGAGAGAAAAAAAGTGATCTAAAGCGTAGTTACTCTTTAAGATATGACGTTGTGCTCATAACATTCATGGGACATTAGGGACGTTCCTGCAACGTCTGTAACTGGTTACAATATAACTTCATGTAATGAATGTCTTGGGGAGGTTACTAGAACGTCCCGGGAACGTTCTCTGTGACGTCCACGTAATGTTTAGAAAACCCTGCAAAAAAACATCAAGGCGAGGTCCTGATGACATTTCGAGATGTTCAGGGGACGTCCTGGGGACCTAATTTTGTTAGCTGGGTAGTAGGCTATGGAAGCCTATAGGGTGCAATATGCGTATGTTATTAATGTAGCCTACAGATTTCCAGACTCAATCATTGGGCTAGCAGTTCGCTAGTTAGGTAGCAAGTATTGCTGCAGCCAAAAAGTCTACAAAGTTTAACCATAGGCTACTAACTTTTGCTAATCTCCATCTTATTGCCTTTACATGTTCGCTGTACTCAAACACTGAAAAGCTAATTTACAGGGGGAAATGCACGGTCAATAGGCCAATCTAACTTACGACACCAAGAGGACGAAAAACGCATAAGTTTGCCCAAGATTGCTATAATGAGGGCATCATAAAAATCTAATGTAGCTAGGCCTACATCCCATTTATTATCATGTTCTATGCTTACTGTTTAGCATGGCGGCTTTGCTCACACAAATCAAAAGCACAATTTTTGATACACACAGCAATGCTGGCAAGGCGGCCCATGAGAAACTCCACACCAGTTCCCTTGAGTGTAAATGGCTCACTCATTTGAAGGACATCCAATGAGCCTTGCGTTGTGCAAAATCATCCACAATCTCTAAATTCAGCTCAGAATTTTTTCAGATTATTCCCTTTTTTCTCCCAATTTGGTAGCCAATTGGACCCTGTGTAACTAATTTCCCCCCGTGTAGCAACTGCTAGAGAACCACCGCGCTACAACCCCTTCGTCTGGTAGCAGGATAGAGGGCGCCATGTCCTCTTCAGGGCGCGACTCCTCAAGCTCCTAACTGTGAGTCCAGCTCTCCCAGGGCTGTCTTATGTGTGACGATTCTCTCCGAGCTCCTCCCCCCACCCGGAAGCAGCTGCCAATTGCTGCTCCCGCAGGGCACCGGCCATGCTCGGATCTGGCAGGACCAGGGCGCGAACCCCAATCCTCGGAGTGCTTTTACCGCTGACGTTCAAATTTAACTGCCAACACTAGTGAAACGTCACCGCCAAAACTAATAGGCCTATTTATATCATTCTGCATTATTAATAATAATAATAATAATAATAATAATAATAATGTTGACAACAACAGAGGCCACCATAGACTGTATGGAGGCCACACAGGCATATTTCCCAGCAATTTTTGAAGAAGATAAGTCAAATAGAGATCAAAAGAGAAGACAATACTGCTGTCAAAGAAAGTAGCCTATACCACAGATTATTAGTATTAATAGTGTTTGCAATACATTGTCTGCACAAGTATGACATGTTCGGAGGCTGTTGTAATTTTCTTTACAGTGAGTAACCATGAATCGGATAATGTTTGTTGAACTATGGATATGTAATACCAATTCTGTAATGGCTCATATATTACCATGAGTTCTTCATTTTCCTGCACCATGTTCGCGTTTGGTCGTGAAGATCAGGAAGTAGGCATATGCATACAGTTTCTTTTATTCACACATGATGTTGTCCAACAGCACGATTGAATGCTTGATTGATCATAATATTAATGCGTAATATCGCAAGGTGGGATAATTCGTTAACAGTTGTTTAGCTGGTTATTTAAAAATACAAATATGCTAGTTTCTTCATGGGCTGTTTCAGTATATGGTGAACTTCGTTTTTTTATAATATCCTAGGCTACCACACAAAGGCACACTTTTTTCTATATAGCCGAACAGTTTAGTGACAACTTGTAGAATTTATTGACTTACGTAATCTGATGCAATCACTGCACTACATATCCTATAAAAAAATAGGACTAAAACATGAATGATTAGATTTACACCTACTTTGTGATTTTAGACACTCACCTGTGAAACAAATGCATTACTACATTGATAGTATACAAAATAGATATAACGTTATCGTCTTACGCAGCAGTCCGCTGTGAGCTGTGCGCTCCTCGCCTCTGGTCTGAAAATAGCTAAATTCAGTAGCCACGCCCAGTGCGCCATGCACTGCGCCATTGACTATGATGGCTCGCAACACGCCATGCGCCAGCCGGAAAATAGAGCCCTTCGATTCAAAATTAAAGTATTGAATTAACGTGAAACAGAGAAATTTAGCAGAGGAACTCTCATTTGGTGAGCTTTCGTACATAATTATCTTGTTAAAAACTTTTTTTCTTTTTTACAAAATGGTTTCAGCCTGTCTGACAGTGCTACTTTTCAGGGTTTTGGAAAGATCTAACATTTTTTTTAAATCATACTGGGATTGTATATTTGCAAAGCCTAATATCAGAATAACTTGTTATCCTGGTGAAATCTCTCAGAGCAGGATGTCTGAGTGTGAAGATGGTGAATTCAAAGCAGCGGAGCTGGTGGAGCAAAGTGCAGGGTCCCCAGACCCTGAGCAACAGAATACAGCTCACCTACCTTCCCCAGAGAAGGAGACTGTCACAGAGCCTTCGATGCCAGCAGAGACGCCGCCTGTTTCCAGTCCTGAGGCCAGCGGCGGGCAATGGAGATCTGCGCTCAACCAGTTCAAGCTCAGGAGATTCTTTGTTCTGCGGGTAATGACATTCACATTAGACTGCCATTGCAGTCATCATCTTTGATATAACAACAAGCCACCAGGTGGGATTTCTGGCACAAGACTGAATTCAGTCATTTTAGATATGTTGTGGGTGTATTGCATTACAAACCCCAATTTCAAAAAATATATGTAATATGCACATAAAAGCAGAAAGCAGTGATTTGTAAATTCTCTTTTACATATATTTAATTGAAAACATGTTTTATCTAATCAACTTTATTGATTTTTGTAAATAAATAAATATGATGACTTTATTCTACACGGTTCACCCAATATGGATGTAAAAACCCTCAAATTAAAGCTGAAAGTCTGCACTTTAATCTCTTTTGTCACTGCCCGAATACTTTCCATCCATGTAAAAGAGAATTTACAAATCACTGCTTTCTGCTTTTACGTGCATTTTACATACTGTCCCAACTTTTTGGGAATTGGGGTTTGTACATTACAATCACTTAGCAGACACTTTAATGCAAAGCAATTAATAAAAGTGGAGAACATCAGTATTGGTCTCAGGAATGCAAAAGTGCAACAGCACTAAGAAGGCACAGAAGGCCCTTTTATAATCAGTAAGTATAAAGTTAGCCAAACAAACCAACAATTTGTGTTGTAATAAATACTACTGCACAGCTAACCTGTCAAACTGTCATAGAAATCCCACGAGTAACCTATACTGTGCAGTCATTGCCTCAGCTGAATCTTAGCAACGCTTAAATCACAGAAAAAGAAAAAATATATATTAAATGGTCATTCCTCAGTATGCTCCTTTCTTCAATTTGTTCATCTGCATGAAATGTGCATGGTATAAAAACAGTCATATTCAGCCTAGCAGCTTGGAGCAATTTCATGTGGTATGGTAACTCACAGGACATTTCTGTTTTTAAGCTGTTGTAAGACAGTCAAGATTAAATACCTCATCGCTTGGCCTCATGCCTGCAGTAAATATGATTGTGCTTAATCAGCTTCCAAGAGAGCTACTTTGCTGCAACACTGCGACACTAACTTAATTAGTCTGTCCTGTAATTTATTGACATATCACTCCTCTGTCAGTTGAATTTGAGCAAATTTATATGTCTGCAGAGAGCAGTAATGACATAAGTGCCGAATGACATCAGCAGGGGGATACTTAATCTTGACGTGACATCAGCTCCGTTGCAGATGGGGAAGCGTTTCGAAGAAAGTCATGTTAATGCACGAACGCGTGAAAATGCACTCTGAAAGAAAAGCCGAACAAGCATTAGAACTGTCACCGTAAAGACGGCACTGGCCCTGGATGTAGTGTTAACAGGACATCAAAAAGCATTCTGCGTAATTACAGCACTTCTGACAGCTGTTGGGCTGTGATGTAGAAAACTAGGGCATTACAAGAGCTTTTTCTCACCTCCCCATCTTCAAGGAAGAAAAAAAGAGACCTCGCGTCATGTCCCCTTAGCACAGGATAATCTGAGATGGCGCAACCAAATGTGATTTTGAGCCGCCGTCCTTTCGGCGACTCCCGGGACACATTTAATTCAAATGAAACCTTATTGCTAGGCTGAACGGCTCTTTCCCTCCACAGCCAGGCACTTTGGATCAAGCCATAGAAGATCTCAAACATCTGACCAATCAGGAGGAGGACGGCAGTGTTCTGAGTGTTTGGCTCCTGGCCGAGTGAGTTTTCTCTCGCCTGTCCTTTACCCAAGAGGCCGCACACTCCAGGCTTGACACCAAACGGCTCGATGTAGGCAGACGGGAGACACAGTGTTGTCTGTGTTGGCCTTTGTCAACACTTTTTGTTATGTTAATGAAGGTTTGACATACGCTCTTCTGCTGACGCTGTATGGATATGATTGGGAACAGGAGGTGGAGGTGTGATACCAACAGCCACTTCACCTTTCAGTCCACCAGCTACAGGGGCACACCAGTATTCATACACATGGTGGCTAGCAAAAAGCACCAATGATGTAAGCTTCTGTTTTAGCTGGAGACAGAGTAGTATTGATGTTTGGAAAAGAAATAGGAGAATGTGTTGTCTGTGAGTTAGGCTGGCACATTGGAAAATACCATATTGACCATATTGATTATGTTTCATCAGGCGGGTTAGGGTGCATAATCTTATAAACCTCCATGGCTAGACTGCTATGTAGTAGATCACTGCACTGTAGAAGTTCTTTTGAAATATTCCTTGTTCTCACGAGGAGCAGTGACTTCCTTTGAACAGTGGGTTGGGTAGAGGGTGTGGATAACCAGGATAAAAACCTAGAGATATGAGTTTTTCAAACACAAGGAGTGTTGAGCTGCTGCTAAAGGCTCCAGGGCTGTGTCCGAATCAGCACCCTTCCATACTATTAGGTAGGCTTGTTGAGTAGACAGGACGAAAAAGTTAAATATAGTGTACTTAAAACCCCCCATATGATGCACTTACATCCGGGGTTTCGCTGAGTATATTCGGGAGCACACTTCAAGAAGTACACAAATATTTTTGTTGCATGAATATGACGTGCAGCTTCGTTTTAAAAAAATGAGGTGCAGCTTCACTGACGTCTTCCTTCAATAACAACAAAAACAGCATGTGACATGGCCGCGCAAGGGTGGGACGTCTTACGACACTTCCACAGTACGGTTGGAAAATAGTATGGTGGATATTTTTCACGTACTGCACGTCGCGCGCTAAACAGTGTACATTAAACAGCACACTTCTGCTAGTGCACTGTACGCAGGAGACGGGGCACAGTAGATAGGGCTCTGATTCGGACACATGTTCCAATTGCTTACTTGTCTTTCACTCTAATGTCCCCTAAAGTACTGCTGTCCTTTGGATTAAATCCCAGGTACATATTCCATTGCAGTGAGTGCATATTAATTTTGGAGATATTACCGTTTCAAGAGATAGACACTATTGGTTGCCTGGACATTGTACAGCGAATTCATTTACATGGAAAGCAATGAAATCCAGCTTTCAAAACAGGAAATGTTATCGTTGGTCACTAATCAGCCCATGTTACAAAATTGCTGACAAGTTGTATCCATAATGCTGTGCTCCGTAAATATATAAATATGTGGGAAATAATTTAGCTGAAATAAATAAACAGACAGCAAAATGATGTGGCTGGAGGACATTTACCAAATGCACTCAGAGCTGTCAGCTCCTATGAGTTTGAGGCAGGCTTTCAGGAAATGGTTTAAAGGACTTGTCACGTGATGGTTAATAATATATTTAGTTTTTTCCAGCTCTGTCTCACGCACAAAGCGTCACCTTCTGCTGCTGTGCAATTATGCATTTTTAAACTCTGGATTTTGAAGTAAAAGGGATCTGGTGACTAAATTATTTGTGGCTCCAATGTGACAGCCTGAAAGCTGTCGCTGGGCCCATGGTTCAGTCAAAATAAAGGGAACCAAATCAATTCCAGGGGCGTATTTTCATCTTCTCAGCTGTAACACTCTTGTGTCCCCTCACGCTGCCGTCTTTTCAGTCTGACGCTCAAACAGGACGATTTTTGCTTTTGGGTCCTCTCAACCGTCCAAACCATTTTTCTCAGGTGCGCCGCAGTTGTCTCCCATTGGGATATGAACCCGCGGCCCTGCAGTCGTAGCGCCTTTACCGCCGCCCCGTCGAAACAATGTGAAATCTGTCAGTGTGTAACTCAAACGGGCCGTTTCCGACGCGCAGAATTTAGCACCGATTTGAACGTGCAGTATTTAGTACTTAGCGCCGAAGCGGTCACCTGCGGGGGGGTTGTGGTCATAACGTGTTGGTCGCAGCGGCCGCGGACGCTAAAGGATCTCCCCAGCTCGCCCTGAGTATCGGGTGTCAGTGTAGGGGAGGTGAGACGGCCAGGGCCTGCGAGACCCGCGTGTCTGCGGTATCATGTCCCCTGTCTTCGCTGCCTCTCCACGCGCCCCTGCCTCCTTCTGACACATCCGTCTGTGAGGCCCTCCTGCTCAGTCAAGGTTAACTCATCCTATTAGCCCAGTCAAAGGTAGTTCAACCTCGCCTTTCCACCTATTGTGCTTGCTTAGTGAGGCCTGCAGGCTTACTGCAGCTATGAAGCTATGACTCAGAGCAGACAATGTGTTCTAGGATTACTATCCCCGCGAATAAAGACACCACCAACTGAGAGCGTATCCACGCAAACATTAATTAGCAGCATGCATGCAGGCAGGGGACAGGGACGCCGATAGCACATGTCTGGATGCAGGCCCTAACAGCATCAATTAATAAAACCATTCATTATAGGGAGGAGCAAAGGGCTTGGGCAAAGATAGAAAGGCCGCATTCACTTTTTTAATAAAATGTGAAGGCATTATCCATTTCTGTGGAGTCTGCAAGAAGTTCTTGAAGATGACTTTTATAACCCGGAGTTGTCTTAAACGTGTGCGCACCTCCGCAGCAACGGGTTTGCAACATCCAGTGCGGCTATTCCACTCCAAGAAAGTTCAGGGGGTTTTCAAACTGCGTGTTTTTGCTTTGATTTCAAAAAAGGTAATTCAAATGCATGATGGCTTACGTGTTAGTAATACACTTTGTGGATTCATCTTTGTTTGTGTAACATTGGGGAACTGGGGAGGCTTGCATGTATTTTGTATGAAGATTGCCAAAGGCGATACATGAAATTTTGAAGCATGTACATATTTGACAACATTTACATACTGCTATGCGTTCTGAATACTTGAGAATTGCGGAATTATGCATAACTATTGAGAGCAATATTGTGGGCTATCTATGCTATATGTTGATCTATCCCAGGATTTGAAACAGCAGTGGATGGGAGCATGATCATTAGTGTGTCATGCATTGCCAAAGCAATGTCAGTCTTGATGGATTTATTTCCTGAAATCTTTTAAATTGAAATTTGTTTTCCTAGATATGTTTTTCCTGTCAGGTACTGCACCTGCACAGTTAACCATGCAGTGTAATTCTGAAAGTGCTGTCTATGTTTTGATACACCATTTTCAAAGTTGGTTAATTGGTAAAAAATGGTTAATAATATGTGGGTGCATGCTAATATGGCCACTGAGAAAAATGTGTACGTACTTTTTGCCTCAATGCAAATTTCTTTTCTTTTTTTTTTACCAGTGCAAACTAGCTTTAGAATGTGTGCCATCAGGATATGCCACCTACACTACTTCCTGTCTGAAGACTACAGTTATTGTTTTTATTTTATAGCAATAAAGCATAAGGTATGACTTGTGAGTCAAGCATAGAATAAAGTCATAAGGATTACACCACTTTCATCCACTTTTTTTGAGCCATTAGTTCAGAGCTATAAACATTAATAAGAGGAAAAAAGTGAAGATTCAGGTGAGCATTCCTTGAAGGGACTATCTGAACTTTACCTCACTAGCTTGTGGTTAAAGTGATTCCAGCCCCACCTAGGTTTGTATAGGCTGAGAAGTAAGTTAGTGTTAGACAAATAACAGAGGGTGGGTGGAGCATTACAGTGAGAGTATTTCATTAAGCAGAACAAGGCCTAAATGCAGGGGCAAACAGTGTCCCTCCCTGAAAGATTTAGAACACATCTTTTTAATCCTGCTGAAAGCAGATTTTGTGAACCGTTCCATTAGTTTTTTGTTATAAATAAATAAAACTACTAAAAAATAGTTTTAAATATATAACTACTTACTCAGTCATTCAATATAAGGTCAGGGCATACTTGATTTTCTGATGTAAGATGTTAGCAGTAACTAAGGAATCATGGGTTTCATCTTTCATGCGAGTGTAGACCAGCAGATGTGTGGTCTTTTGGTTTATTAATAAAATGGAGAAGTGCAATCGTGCTCTGTTTGCGTGGGGGCTGTAGCACACATGCAAGGCTGTTGAAAAATTGCATTTCCTTGGAAAAATGAAATTAATTAAAATGATGATGTTGAATTGCTAATTTAATTCAATTTAGTTCAGTTAACAGAAATTCCTTAAGAGATTCTTTAAGAAATTAAGTGGATCTCATATCATAAAAAATACGCCAGAATCTGAATAAAATTGCACTTCCTTTACTTTAAAATGACTTAAACCAGCATGTATCTGTGTTTCACATACTCATACTCTGCATGGATTTGTATCAGAATGGAGCCCAGTAAATGCACAGTATTGCTGAAATTTTATGGCAAAGTCATTTTGTTGCTCCACCATCCAGCTGACATCGTAAGAATGGCAGTTGACTGGTCGGTGGCAGTTACGGCTGAACGTTTGACGCAGACTGTGCTTCCACAGGGTGGACCACTGGAACAACGAGCGCGAGCGGCTGGCGTTGATCACGGAGAACACGCTCTTCATCTGCAAATACGACTTTGTGATGCTGCAATGCGAACAGATCCAGAAAGTCCCGCTCAATTATGTGGACCGCATCGTACACGGAGGCTTCAGCTTCCCGCCGCGTTCGCTGCTCTCGTGAGTACCACTGTCCCTGGTGTCCGGTACTCCAGGCCCTCTTCTGAGTTTCCAGTTGTCTTAGTTTCGGTGAGCAGAGGTGCTGTGGGCAGCACTGTTACTTCACATATTACAATATGGCCAGGGGCTTTGCATTATGTCCTTGTACAAACCTCAATTCCAAAAATGTTGGGACAGTGTATAAAATGTAAATAAAAACAGAAAGTGATGATTTGCCATTCATTTTTCGACCTGTATTCACAGTACAAAGATAATATATTTAATGTTTTAACTACTTTATCAACTTTATTGTCTTTTGTAAATATACGCTCATTCTAAATTGTTGATGCCTGCAACACATCCCAAAAAAGTTGGGACAGGGGCATTTTTACCACTGTGTTACATCACCTTTCCTTTTAACAACACTCAGTAATCTTTTGGGAACTGAGGACACTAATTGTTGTTGTGAAAGCTGAATTTTTTCCCATTCTTGCTTGATATAAGACTTCAGCTGCTCAACAGTCCAGGGTCTCCGTAGTCGTATTTTGCACTTCATAATGCGCCACACGCTTTCAATGGGAGACAGGTCTGGACTGCAGGCAGTCCAGTCTAGCACCCACACTCTTTGCCTACAAAGCCACGCTGTTGTAACACATGCAGAATGTGGCTTGGCATTGTCTTGCTGAAATAAGCAGGGACATCGTTTAGATGGCAGCATATGTTGCTGCAAAATGCATATGTACCCTTCAGCGTTAATGGTGCCTTCACAGATGTGCAAGCCATGGGCACTAACACACCCCCATACCATGACAGACACTGGCTTTTGAACCTTGAGTTGGTAACAATCAGGATGGTCCTTTTCCTCTTTGGCCCAGAGAACATTATTTCCAAAAACAATTTGAAAGGTGGACTCGTCAAACCACAGCACACGTTTCCACTTTGCGTCAGTCCATCTCAGATGAGCTCAAACCCATAGAAGTTGGCGGCGTTTCTGGATGTTGTTGATATATGGCTTACACTTTGCGTAGTAGAGTCTTAACTTGCATTTGTAGATGCAGCGACGAACTGTGTTTACTGACAAAGGTTTTCCGAAGTATTCCAGAGCCCATGCAGTTATATTCATTACAGATGTCAGTTTTTAATGCAGTGCCGTCTGAGGGATCGAAGGTCACATGCATTCAATATTGATTTTTGGCCTTGCCCTTTACACACAGAGATTTCTCAAGATTCTCTGAATCTTTTAATAATATTATGGACTGTAGATGGTCAAATCCCTAAATTCCTTTCAATCGTGCATTGAGAAATGTTGTTCTTAAACTGTTGGACTATTTTCTCATGCAGTTTTTCGCAAAGTAGCAAACCTCGACCCATCCTTGCTCGTAGCCTTTGTGGATGCTCCTTTTATACCCAGTCATGATAGCATCACCTGTTACCTATTCACCTGTTCACCGGTGGAATGTTCCAAACAGGTGTTTTTAGAACATTCCACAACCTTCCCAGTCTTATGTTGCCCCTGTCCCAACTTTTGTGTTGCAGGCATCAAATACAGAATTTGTATATTTACAAAAATCTATAAAGTTGATAAGGTAAAACATTAAATATCTTTTATTTTTTTACTGTTTTCAATTAAATATACTATGTAAAAGAGAATTTACAAATCACTGCTTTCTGCTTTTATGTGCATTTTACATACTGTCCCCTGGTAAAATGATTACTTACACTCTTAGACATGTGTCGACTGTGTGTGCGCGTGCATGTGTGCGTGTGGATGGGTGTCCCGTGATTGTGTTGGTGCCCTCTCAGGAAAGAGGAATATTTGCTATAATAGTTCCAAATGTGTATATAAACAAGTAAGATTCATGCATGTATGCAAAAAAATGTATTCACAGAAGTGGTAATCAGAAAAATCAAAACCAGGTGCAAGAAGTCTAAATTAAGTCACAAGTAATTATATGTTTAAAACTGTGACTGGGCAATATGCAAGTGCTTTGGTATGACATCTCATCCGAAAGACAGCGTCTCCTACAACACAGAGCCCCAGTCATTGCACTGGGGCATTAGTGTTTGTTTGATTCAGGGGAAAGACCACCCTCTACTGGCCAAAATGTCTTCCATTAACAACTTTCCTATCCAAGTACTAACCTAGCCAGGCACGTGCACAGATAGGGCCCAAGGGGGGCTTGAACACCTGCCCTTTTGCCCTCAGAGTCAAAAAGTGCCCTTTTTTTTTAGCTGGTGTTAATTGTATTTTATTTTTTCTTTGTCTTATTGAAATTCTATCAAATATAAAGAGGGAAATGTATAGTATCCACGAAAAAATACACCTTATCAATTTAAAAAGTACCCCCCCTTCCAAATGGTTTTGTCTCAAGCAATCAATCAACGTCGCATCTTCCGACATTCCGAATACAACTTGTCATGAAAAGCACCGCATCCCCTGCCCCAGTTTGGTTACGGTGAATGATATCACTCAGGTAGGCACTGTTTTAATTATGAAACCACAATTAAACAAGACTTACTTTTTATGTTTTACTGTTAAAAAACTATGAAGTAGGTCAGTAGGACTTGCCACCTTCATGCTGTAATTTCGTCATTACTAGCCTCGGTACCTACTCGTGAGCAAGCAAGCTCGTCTAATTATCATTAAAATGACGTTATCTCCTTCATGCACGGCAACTTACAAATATACAATTAATTTCTGAAGCAGGTAGTTACGTTTTGCATAGTTTTGGTAGTTTAGTGATTAGTCAACCCCTTTTCTTTATAGCCAGTTTTCTAAAAACGTGATGTTAAGTGTATTATTGTTTTGGCATGTCGCAATGTGTTTTCCCTGTTAAAATAAAAGTTTCAATCAATCAATCAATATATATATCAATCAATCATAAACACTGCTAGAAGAGGCAAATACACCTGTCTCCAAAACTTGTGTTTTTAGCTACTTTATAGTTAAGAATGTAAGCATATAGCTGACTGTTCTATGTTCATTACTAGGGATAACTCCTACGTTGTGAGAAGTTTGAAGTGCTTTGTCGGATCTGCTTTGTAGTCGCGTCAATGACCTTCGATATGCACTTATTGTACGTTGCTTTGGATAAAAACGTCTGCCAAATAATTGTAATGTAATAATAATAAACTTTAATAATAAACTTTATTTATATAGCACCTTTCATACAACAAGTAGCAGCCCAAAGTGCTTCACACTAGGGAAATAATAATAATAAACAGTTAAAACAGGAACATATTGGATAAAACAATATAACATTATATAACATTAATATAACAATAAAACACAATGAAATAAAAGACAGTATAACAGGGAATTAAAAAAATCGGAAGAAAAAATAAAATAAAATAAATAAATAAAATAAAAATAATAAAATAAAATCTTGATTTGGGAAAAAAACAATATGAAATTAATAAAAACAAAAATAATAATAAAATTGGATAAAACAAAATGCAATAAAACAATGAAATACAAGACAATAGTATATTTATAAAACAAGTAAAAGCAAAAGACAAGTAAAAACTAAAATAGGATACAATCAAGTAAAAGCCATCCTAAAGAAGTACGTTTTCAGAAGGCTTTTAAAAGGTGCTACATTTGGTGCCTCTCTGATCTGTCTGGGCAAGCTATTCCATAGTGTGGGGGCATAGAAATAAAAAGAAGCTTCTCCACTTCTTTTACAATTTACTTTTGGAATGCATAACAAGTTATCACCAGAAGATCTGATGGCACATATGGGCTGATATCTATTCAGCAGGTCAGATATATAAAGTGGTGCTAAACCAGTCAGAGCTTTAAAAACAAGTAAAAGTATTTTAAAATCAATTCTAAATTTCACGGGCAGCCAATGCAGAGATGCAAGTACAGGTGTGATATGAGCTCTCTTCTTTGTTCGTGTCAAGATTCTTGCAGCTGAGTTTTGCACAAGTGGAAGTTTTTTTGGAAGACCAGAGAAGAGAGCATTACAGTAGTCTAATCTATTTGTAACAAAGGCACAAATCAGTTCAGCATCAGCTTGCGTGAGGAAAGGCCTTACTTTAGTAACATTTCGCAAATGGAAAAAGGCTACCCTTGTTACATTTCTTATATGTGGCAGAAAGCTTAGGTCAGCATAATGTAATGAAAGGCAAAGTACTTCTCACCTCCCTGACCCTGGATCAGTTTTTCAGCCATATGCATAGATGTGACAAATACACTGCCTGGCCAAAATAAAAGTCGCCGTTGCACCTGTCACGCATAGTGCCCACTGTACAAGCCTCTGGAGGCAGTGTTATGATCTGGGGTTGCTTCAATTGGTCAGGTCTAGGCTCAGCAACGTTATGCAGCAATAAAATGAAGTCAGCTGAGTACCTGTATGTACTGAATGACCAAGTTATCCCTTCAATGGGCATATTCCAGGACGACAATGCCAAGATTCATCGGGCTAAAATTGTGAAAGAGTGGTTCAGGGAGCATGAGGAATCATTTTCACACATGAATTGGCCACCAGAGTCCTGACATTAACCCCATTGAAAGTCTTTGGGATGTGCTGGAGAAGACTTTACTAAGTGGTTATACTCTCCCGTCGTCAATACAAGATCTCGGCCAAAAATGAATGCAACTCTGGATGGAAATAAATGTTGTGACATTGCATAAGGTTGCCGAAACAATGCCACGACAAATGCGCACTGTAATCAAAGCTAAAGGCGGTCCAACAAAATATTAGAGTGTGCGACTTTTTTTTTGGCCAGGCAGTGTTTATACGTGTGTGTGTGCGTGCGTGCGTGCGTGCGTGCGTGCGTGCGTGCGTGCGTGCGTGCGTGCGTGCGTGCGCGTGTGTATGAGTTTTGGAATATAATATAATACTGTGGTTTCTTTTCCTCTCAGTGTGATGCTCAAAAACATGTTACTAAAATCAAACTGTAGTTCAGTAGTTGTACCGTATGTCTCATTTATAAAATATATGCAGTGTAATAAAATGATACAGAACATGAAAACAGAAGAAAGTTTTGAAACCCCAAATTCTGGGGGCTTATGTATCAAGCATGTCAGAGTAGGACTGCATGAACTAGAATCTTATCAGAAAGGTAAAACAGGTCCCAGGTCAGCACAACTCTATGCTGACATATTGGTCCAGGTCTAGGCTTTTCATTTGTGTTTGGGATAAACATATCAGTCATTCATTTTGATTATCTGCTCTGCTGGTTGCAGACAGTGCAATGCACAGAAATGAAAGGCTTAAGAAAAAGAAAGAGCGGGAGCTACAGCAGGCAGCCCAGAGTAGCAGCTCCCTCCTTTCATAGGCCAGCTAGTGGCAGTAGGGCGGATGAAAGCACAGGAGCTGCTGATTTGGAGAGAGATATATTGTCACCTGATAAAGAGCTCTGCTCTTGGTGTAAACAACTGAATACATGACTGACTGCATTACTTACACTGACTGACTTGCATTACTACATCAAATCTGTGGTGTATATTTACTTTGCTACAATAGTGCAGCATGTTTCTTATAGTTCATCCTTTGGCATGTATATAAATCTTGTGAAGACGTTAGCTGGTAAACAATGCAGATTTTTTTGCTAATATTGTCAAACCATGTAAAACCATTTTAAGTGAGTATGATATGGAGTCTGGTCAACAAATCAAGAAAAAAACCATCAAGAAAACCACCAAGCCCCCACAGTGATGTTGAGCACTGATGTACACACAGAGTAACAAGAAACAGGTACAAAAACCATCAAGCCCCCACAGTGATGTTGAGCACTGATGTACACACAGAGTAACAAGAAACAGGTACAAAAAAAGGCAACTGGGCAGTGCAAGTACAGATACAGATTTGAACACCTGACGTTCTGTTGTTTTCACAGGGAGAGCATGAGAAATGTTCCTAAATATTCCTAATGAACCTTGGTAAATGACTTGATTTAATTCTGAAGAATGAATTTTTTAAATGCTTTTCTGTTTTTTATTTTACTATCACCGATAATACCCGTAAAGTACAGACCAGTGAATGCACGTAATGAATCTTGAACTGGAAAAAGATCTGCATATATTTGGAAGTTTCAGGTGACGCCCACAAATTTACGCTGGCCGGCGGTAGGGGGAGAAGTCTTCCGCGGACTACGTCGGGAGACGACAGAAAGCTTCTGCTGGGGGGGTTGTCGCTGAAATAGCGGCGGAGCTTGTGCGCTAGTACGACTGATTAGTAGCGGAAATTAATGTAGTCCTTTTATCCAGACCTTTTAAAGATGGCTCAGGGGACCCCAAACCAAGTAAAACTAATTTGATGAATAAAACGTAATGTACCATGAAGCGTTCTGAGAGTGGGGGGAAAAAAAGCCTCCTCCATTGGAGGTTTTATCTCCCCGTATTACATTCAATTATAAATAAAACGTCTCTGAAAACCACCCTAGAGTACTACATACACACTCAGCCAGCTTAAAATAAGTTTGTTTGAAGACAAAGCTTCTAGGCCAGCTCCCAAGCTATCATAGTTCAGTTTCTCTTCATCTTACTGTAAGACTTATTTGAGTTTCACAAGGTTAATTCATCCCACTGCAGCAGCACGCAGAGCGGTTTTCGGGAAAAAACTTTCAGTATATCTTAGCTAAGTTATCATTTCTCATGTCATTGAAATTTTGAAATTGAAGCTTTCTTGAAAGAGTCAATACAACATTTAAAATGAACCAGTGTTAATACACGCATATTCCCAAGGTATGTCATACTCAATGAGTAAAAACACCATTAGGGTCTTTTTGATAATGTAAGTCTTCAGGAACACAAATTTATAATTTACACAGGTACAGTAAGTGAATGCCATGCCATGCATATTCACTCTTGAGTCGTCTTTGTTTGTTATTCAACTGTAACAAGGCAGTAGTTGAGTCAGTGAAGAATTGAGAATTACTGTTGTTGTCTTGCCACGTGGCGTCAATGTTTCTCTATGCTTTCGAAATGCAGATTCTCCTTAAGAAAGAAGGTGTTGACTTTTGCCTGTAGGATCTGGCCTAGCTGATTGTCATGAGACCCGTACACACCAATCCAACAGCCCTTTAAAATCGAGCGACCGTTTTTGGTGACCAATTGCGATCTTGTTACAGTACAAGACACAAAAAGGCATAGCACTGTCAAGTCCACGATCTTACTACAAGCAAAATAAAAATGTAAAAATAGAAAAGCTGTTTTTCTTTTTTGTCTTAGCAAACACATTCAGGTCAGACTCAAGCTTATATTTCACAATGTTTTGACTGCATTGTAAACACCAAACACTGTTTAATGCGAACAGGCAGTGTGCTAGAGGTAATCTCTATCTTAGCTTCTATAGGTCTGCTTAACCACAGAAGTAAATGAGTTGTGATGAGCAGGGATATGAGATGCTCTCCTTTTTTAAGTATTCTGTTTTTGGGTGTCTTCGTACTGCGCAAATGCACGGCGGCTTCAATTCATTTTCCTGTAATTGAGAATAGTTATTATGACTACTGAAAAGTGAATGTTGTAAAGTGCTACATTCTACGTTTTGGCTAAAACGTTCTCTTCACGCAGAAATGAAAAGCCTTCAAATCATCCTCCCACTCACTGGCTTAGCAGTTAAGGGTGGTTTGCATGCGACTGGCAATTCAAGTAAGTATGATATGGATTGCAGAAATGGGAGAAGGCTTACTTGCATGCTGGGGCATTGTAGCCATCCCCAGTCTGCACTGACCTCTAAAGGTACCGGTCCTGTCACACTAGAAAGCAGTCAATATCTCTTAAGATGAATTAGCTTGTAGGGATAGTGAGCAATACTTGGTGAAAGGATCATGGATAGAGATTTCCACTTTGCGATTGCATATCATCCCTTCAGTGCAGTTCACTCTACTTGATAGATGTTAAAAATAGAGATTTTATCTATTTTTGAAGTTAATTTAACAGGGGCAATGTGCATTATTATAATAATTCCAGATTTAGTCAAACGATTAATTTTCAACTGTAGTCCCAGGTTGATAAAAGCATTGAAATATCAAGACAGATGAAAATATGTAGTGTACAAACATGGAGACACAAAAGTGGGGGCCCACAGTAAGACCATAGTAGCGTACGTGTTGTCCAATATAGGGCGTCATTCCTAGGCAGTCTTGTGTGATCAGGAGCAGGATGTTGTGCTTCTTTTATTACATAGTTCTTTTCCATCACCCAGTTGCAATAATGAACGTGATTAAATAAAACACTCTGCTGTCCGTCTTAGTCACTGAAAAGGCCGGGCCAGAAAGGTTTAAAAGCAATCTGAACATATACCCCGTGTCAAAATATATTCACGTGGATGTGCTTGTGGCCTTCTACAGTACCGGGATGCTTCATGTCTCCTCTCCTGAATTGCCTCTGTGCACACGCACGCGGGGGATGTGTCATTTCCAGGTACTGCCGTGAGCCAGGGTCCGTTTATGTTGACAGATTAATTAGTCAGGGGTGACACAGAGGACGCAGTTCCGCGCCCGCCGGAATATGCTTCCCGGAATGTCTTCTAGAAGCTGTTCCGGCTGAGTGCTGGTTCCGCGGGCAACAAGCCGACGCAGACGAGCTCGGCATCTCGACAAAACTAATGGTAGTCTGCAGTACTGCCTCACGGTCTTACGTCTCATCATTGATTCCCGGAAAGCGTTCGCCACGTCACTCCAATGTTCTCTTGCTATGGTAAAGAAAGTAACGCGTCACTAATTCACGGCAGTGCTTAACTGCCGTCTATCTCAATTCCGAATGACATCAGGGTGCTGTCTTAGCCTATATGATGAATTGCACTGTACTCAGATCGCAGTACATGCTCATAACATTGCATAGACGTTGTGGGAATGTTGGATGTATGTTGTGATTCCACCCTAATGTTTCTCAAGGTTTATGTGTGTCATTGTGGCATAATAAGTGTTCTGGCTGGGGAAAGAGGTAGGTTTTCTGAAAACATCTTTCCTGCAAACCGTCTAGACTTGGTAATTACTGAGCTACCCTGCACATTATTGAAACGCCTTTTTTCAGGCAAAACTGCTTGTTGCAGATATTTGAAGACATCGCTCAAGAATCTCCTCTAAGTGAGGCGTGAAGAGATGTTTCAGTTGCGATACAATCAACAAGTCAGGTGTCTCAAATTGGAGTAAAGAAAAGTGTTCTATAAATTCTGTCAGCCTCTTAACAGTCAGAACCATAAATAACCTATGTCCGATCCATCTCCAAGTTAAATATCAAAGAACTTGGTTTGGCTGTGGTGTATTGATTATGTCATGAACATTACAGAACTTACTCTGTTTTTAATGACTATTTCTCTTTCATCACATGGTTTACTATAATCACGACTGTGTGGCAGTGACGTCACCATTTGATTTATTTATTCGATGATATGTTCAATAAACCATTAACAATACATTTCCTGCAATAACTGGTGACTGAATGAGTTGAAGCTACTGCTTAGAACAACAAAGATTAAGATGAGCATAGTTCACCGTCCTCTTTTATCTGTGCATCTGTGTATTTGAACCAGCGACCATTACTACTCCCTCCAGGACGTTTTTCAGATTTAAACCATTTCAGTGCACATTTGAAAGCTGTTGAGCTGCAGTTTCTGGTCAAAATGTGCCCCTAAGGTGAATTCCTTGTCGCACATGTGAACATAATGTTGTAGTGTGAATTGTAAAATGAGACTTCACAGTTGCAGTGTTGTTTTCCCCCAAAAGAAAATACTGCACCTCATAAGAAACGGCTATATTTTGAACAGCAGAGGGGGCTGTTTCCCATTTCTACATCTCATACAGTTTGCGCTCGGCAACATCATTGTGTTGTCCTGGTTGTTTTCTCTACCTATACTGTAGCTAATTGGTATAGAGTTGAAAACGTACGTCCAAGGTAAGGAATTATGTTTTAAACAGAAATGCAGGCCCTCAGTCTGTAGAAGTGAAAATTGCAATCCATTATGTTTCAAGACATTTTGCCATGGACTTTAAGTGCCGAGGCCCTTGTGAAAGTGTGTGAGATGGAGCGCAGGGGGGTGAGGGGAGGAGTGGGGTGTGTGATTCAGTGAACACACCTGTTTTGCCGCGTGGGACTGCGCTGGAGGTTTGCCGCCACAGGCGCAATCCTGAGCAGTCCGACCTCCTTCTGCGTACTTCAGCGCACATCAAGGCCTCACAGTCAGCCCAAAGGGCATTAAAGCCTGTTTTTGTTAAAAAAATAAGTACATTTCCTTTAAATTGCAGTAACCGTGATTACTTCTTTTTACATAGCGTTCCATTCCCTGAACTGTTTTGCACTCGTACACGCCACGCTCATTGTGAAAAAGATTAGAAAAGATTTCTAGAAAATAGAAAAGATAGATAATTCTTACTTTTATATGTTCACAAGTTTTCTCTTGACATCTACGTACTCATGAAATAATTATCAAAAACATCTAGGTTTACAAAAGTGCAAACATTACAAAAATATTCACATGAAGACTTGTTGAAGGTGTAGTTGCTGTAGAAGAGCTAATTCAGAGGAATTTTCTTGCCTTTGTTTTACCTGTTTTTCTACATGGTAGCCCATTTCAACAGTTACGGTAAGTGTGCGACAACAATTAAACAGGCACCGCAACAAGTTGAGCAGGTTTTCTAAAACCATCTCAAAGAGGGAACCTAATCTTGTTTTTGTTTTTAAAGGAGGATCGCGCTATGAATGCTATGACCTATTTCTGTCTGCTTGCTGCTCGACTGAACCTCAACGGTGGAACGTGAGGGAAAGGGACCCTCGGTTTTAAAAGTATGTGACGTGATTCGACATTCGTTCGCGTGAAAGAGACGAATGACTTTCGTTAACGTCGCTGACCATGAGAATTGGGAAGGCGACAGTTCCTCTGTGGTCTTACTTCTCTTGAAATTCTCATCGTCCCCAGAGGCATGAGTTCAGAGTTCAGGGCCACACCTGCAAGATATATTTTTCCTCTTCTCTTCCTGGTGTGTTCCCGCAACATCAGCTCATCCACGGGGGATGGGGGACGGACGCCGCAGCACAGGAGTGCTTAGCGGTGAGCGTTGTGGGCGGTGGGTGCTTGGGGGGGGGGGGGTGTGACTAGCGGGCACTATTGAGCAATCGGGAGACATTGGCGCACAGACAATGCAGGACATGAGCCATGACAGCTGAAGCAGACTCTTGATATTTATCTGGTGTGTTGACTTACAAGTCCGCAGCCCTACAGAGGAAAGAGTGGTGTTAGAGGAATTTCTGTTTTCCACCCCAAAGCTTAGCTAAAAATAGGATGGAGGAGTCTTTCTTTTTTTGACAGAGCTTTGTAGGACAGTTTTCGGAGTGGGGGGGGGTGGGTTTCAGGGGACAAATACTGTGGCAAACTTCAACCATGTTGGCAGTTTTATACGGGGGTTGTATTTCTTTCCCTTTTCAGTTCCACACCGTGGATGACACTGTCGAGCGCTTTGACAGTACACAAAAATGATGGAGGTGCTTAGATTTATGTGTTCATTTTCCTCCTCTCTCTCTCTCTCTGCCTGTATCTTTCTGAGAGTGAAAGTTTTGAGCTCCAGCCCTGTAAACTCTATCGGAGCTTCCAAGGTGTGTTTAAAAACCCTGCTCTGTCCTGCCTGTCCAGGCTGGTTCCTTTGCTGTGATAGCTTATGTTTGGAATTTTGTGGGTTTTAATACAATGGGAATCGCTCTGCGCTCTGACAAAAGGAAGTGTATGCAGTCCCCTCCTACCTCTATTTTTTTTTTTGGGGGGGGGGGGGGGATCAGTTCTGAAAGCTCGAGCTATAAGGTTAGTTTTTTGTGTTTCGGAGGTTTTTTTTCAACCCCTTTCTCGGGATGACATTTTTGCTTTTGGTGGGCGCACACAAATGTTGGGGGCCATTGTTGCGTTGAATGCATTTGTGTAAACAGCGACGGGAAGAATTGCATTATAAATACAGCCCTTCCCTGGGTGGGGGAGTGATATATAGATGAGCAGCTATTTCGTAGCCCAAGGTGTCGTATTCATCTCGAAAGGGAACGCTGTTGTTCACGACGTGCCGAAGAGGCGGCAATCATGCACTCTGCGGTTTGACAAAGACGGAGGACTCAGAACTGTTCTCCCCACAGTTGGGAATTATTTCTCAAAAGAGTCCTTTTAATCCAGCTTCAATTCCAGCAGTGTCAATTTCATTGTGTTTCAGAGGATTTTGTGCGACAAACATAATTACGTTCCTGGTAGGACACAGCGCAATTAAACACGGTCTTCAAAAAAGGTTGTTACATTTAATTTGCTCAGCAATTCTTTGTAAAGTATATCAAGGATGGTAGTCCTAACACAGTTTGATTTTAACAACAGCCTTGGCAAAATATAAGTGCAAGCTCCTGTGGAAAGATACACATCTAATATGCGATGTGTCCGTTTGCACTAAAAAAAATTGTGGTTGAAGAAAGTTCAAATGAGGAATAATCTAAACAGCATAATATGCTCACTGATAGCATTTTTAAAACAAAAACGTTTTCTATTGGGAAGTTGATAATCATGACAAGTGAGGCTAAATGATATGGATGAACCATGAATATGTGGAAAATTACTTGCCAGCAAATTATATTGTTTTGTTTTGATTTGTCCTGGTTCTTAAGTTACCCGTTGCCAGGTAAACTTCCAGTAAACTCTTTCCCTTACCAGCAAACTCATCCCACAAAGTTGGCTGGGTGCCATTTCCCCTGAAATGACAAGTTATTATTGTATGTTGATGATGACCTGTAGGTTCATGCCACTCAGCAGTGTTCTCCAATGAAGTGAATAACACCCAAAGTTCAAGGATCATTCGTCCGCAGATACGGTTGTGTCTGTTCTGCTTGACAATCCATCTTCTCATGCCTTTGCGGCAAGATAAACCGAGCTGCTCTCACATATTTTACACATGATGGCAAAGTCACATATCCCCTTACATACTTCTCGCAATACCTGAACAACAAAGAAAAAAGAAATCTCACTCTGACTTTATTGCTCTAACTTGCCGTGTTAAACAGTCGGCCCTGAAAGGCCATGAGAGCACTAAACAATGGTGAGGACGTGGTCATCGAGATCCCATGGGCATTGTACCTGAAGAAGGTGAGGCTGTCATACTGCTTGATGAGACCCAAGGTGTGTAAAAAAAAAACTGACTGTGTGTGGGGGTGTTTCTCTTCCAGAAAGCAGGGAGCACTTGATCCATGCCCAGAACTGATTCATTGATCTGGACTGGAAATAAAGAGCTACTGTTCATGACTCAACCTGTTACCTCAAAAATGTGGATTGCTCTGCAGTGAGGGAAAAAAAACCTGTCCGCGACCTACCCTTGAGCTGCTACTATTTGTGCTTTCAGTAACTGTTGCCATGTGTTAAATCTGAATGTTTTATTAGGAATGCTAACACCAATTTTTAATGTTCTTTTATTATTTTTAACCAATTTAAATTCATTGTAAGAGATTGGGACTGCTGTTTTGAGTTGTGCAGACTCTTGTAAACTCAATTTCTCTTATTTAGTAACCACAAGTTATTTTTGTTCACTTTGTGTGTGCGTGTGTTTGTGAGTGTGTGTAAAAGTAGCCATTTGAATTGAAATGCACCTCTCCTTCTTTTGGATGGGGTTCGTTAGTGGCTCGAGTTTATAAATGAGCTCACGGGGATTACTGGATCAAGCCCCCAGAGGATCTGAACAATTGACCTTTTAGACTCAAGTAATGAAAAACAAAAAACATTTTGCCCGGCGGCATCTATTGCTATGTCACAGAGAGCACCATTAAACCATTAAAATTATAGTCTAGTCTAAAAACTTATAACGAGCCATCCGCCCACAGATGCATTGTGGGAAGGTGCACAGGGTTACTGGCAGACGTTCGTGCCTTGCCGTCAGGGTTCAAAACTGCACAGTGAGCACTAAACACTGATTGATGGACATACTGAAAATAGTGCATTGTGTAAGATTTCTATGTAATGGAAGGGTGCCAATGTAATTTCAGTTAGTTGAAAGCAGTGGGTTTAAGAGCTCTCAGTTCCTTCCAGGCTCAAAGTCTACTGAGGTTTCAGCAAATTGTAAAAAATAATAAATAAAAAAAGGATGGGCCCAGGGGGCCTTATTCATTATACTTATCGAAGATAAGGAAGAAAAAAGAGTATGCTGGACAAACTGGAAATTGCCTCGAACCCCAGAAAACACAAGCCTGCATGTAGAAGTGCAGCAGCGGTCCCCAACCCTGTTCCTGGAGATCTATCGTCCTGTAGGTTTTCACTCCAACCCTTCCAAAGTACCCCTCAACAGCTAGAGATCTTGTTGAGCTGCTAATTGGTAGAATGAAATTAGGGTTGAAATGAAAACCTGCAGGACGGTAGGGGTTTGGGGCCAAGGATGTAAAGTATGCCACCATAAAGAATGGGGTTCTGACATGCTGGCACATTAAATTAACTGTGTATGTGTAGGTGCTCCCGTATAGGTCATGGAGGCCCATTTGCTAGCAGACGCAGATTTATGGCACTGAGTTACGGAATTATATCTTGTCTTGATTTCACGGTATGCATAAGCAGCACAGCAGTCGCATTAGAATGCAAACATACCTCATGAATCAGGTTTTTGTCCCATTTTACGCTTCAAATCCAAGCTTGATTTTTTTTTTTTTTCTCAGACATTTCCTGGCCCCCAGTGATTTAAAAATGAAAGGTCTATTGTAGGCGTGGAGGCTATATATCATGTAGGACTGGCATTCACTCAGATTGAGCAGTGCAAACACATTTTTCACACACACTTCTCTTCTGTTCCTGTTGGATTAGCTTTGCTCTACCTTTTGTCCATACACACATACTTTCTTCTCAGTGCTGCGTGGACTATTCAGCTTCTTTCTGCCAATTTTAAATGTGCAACTCCATGACTGCGTGATTGGGAAGGTTGCGCTGAAATTCGGAATGCCCAGCTGTATCTCCGAGTCTGTTCAATCACAGCAAAGCCCTCCATCAATTCTGGTGGGCATGTAGCATGATGCATTCAGCAAAATGCATATACAGTCTGGCATACATATACAGTGACACAATGTTTGTTGTTTTGGCTCTGTACTCCAGCACATTGGATTTGAAATGGAACAGTGACTATGAGGTTATTCTGCAGACTTTCAGCTTTAAGTTGAGGATTTTTACATCCATATCGGGTGAAGCGATTATAGCCCTTTTTATACATAGTCTCCCATTTTAGGGGACCAAAAGTATTTGGACAAATTAACATAAACTTCAAGTCAGCATATTTAATATTTTGTCGCATATCCTTTGAATGCCATGACTTCCTGATATCTGTGACCCAACAACATCAAAAGACTCTTGATGTCTTATTTTCAGGTACTCTCACAAGCGACAGTACCTGTAAATTACGCTGGAACAGTATGGAACACATGGTTGGCTAAATGGCTGTAAGTCAAGAGGTATCAAACGAGCCTCAAACCATCACTCTCTTGCCAGATATGCAGTAGATGTGGATGGATCACTTTAAGGGTTTCTTCTCCTGACATTTTTTGCCATAGAGTTGAATAGGAAAATGAGTCTGTGCAGATGGGGCAGCTGACTCGGGCAGATCACAAGCACCCGCTCGACCAGAGGAGTTGCAAGTGAGTGATGAGGCGTGGTGTACTCTGCCGGCCTTGGATGACGCTGTCCGTGTGCATTTGTGCATTGAGGGGACCGCTGGCCGCAGTCAGTACTGGCAAGGTGTGAAGTCAGCCAGGCCAAAGGATGTTTTCTCCAACTGCCTAAGATAGATATTTATATTGATACTCTCATTCACGTCTGCCTGTCAAGTCTGCTTTTGCTCACTATACTTTTTTGGAAATGTACTGTTGCATGACAGTGCTTTTGGACAAAATGAAGTTGGGGGCGAGGGGAAAGAACGCCAAAGCTGTGATTAGATGAAGGGCCCACTGAAATGGTCTTAATCCAGCAACAAAAGGTTTACAATTTCTATTGAAGGATATAGAAATGAATAAATCCCATTGAGCCATACAAGCTGAATGTCAAGCAATGCCTAAACATGCCATCAATAGATGCTGTTTATACTTTTCCTGGTTATACTGTATTTACACCAGTCTTCTTTCAATTTGTGCACTGCTAGAACAATCCACTACCTTATATTCTGTTTAGACTTACTGTTCAACTTCATGATTTTATGTGCATCCTGCATCTTTAGGGCACATGGTTTGATTTTGTTTTTAGGGTTTGTCCTTTATATACAGTGAGCACCACAATTTAATTAATCAAATGTGACCAGAATTTACAGCATAATACCTGCCATAATGTTTCATCTGTAATTACAGCAATTCTGACTTAAGTATGGCAGTCCAGGCTCCTGAAGGAAATACAGTGAGCACCATAATTCATTGGACAGTGACACATTTTTTGTTATTTTGGTTCTGTACTCTAGCACTTTGAGTTTGAAAGGATACAATGAAAATGAGGTTGAAGTGCAGACTGTCAGCTTTAATTTGAGGGTATTCGCATCCATATCGGATGAACTGGGAATTGGGGGGTGGGAATAGGTTTAGCTGTAAATTACACTGGAACAGTATGGAATACATGGGTGGCTAATGGCTGTAAGTCATCAATGGTCTGACGTATCAAACAAGCCTCAAACCATATATGCAGTAGATATGGATGGATCACAAGGTTTGTTTCTCCTGACAAATTTTTAGGAGAAGAAACCCTTCAAGTGGCAGCAGAGTGATGGTTTGAGGCTTGTTTGATACGTCAGACCCTTGATGACTTAGAGCCATTTAGCCACCCATGCATTCCATACTGTTCCAGTGTAATTTACAGCTAAATCTAGTCCCACCCCCCAATTCCCATAGAGACCCATTCAAATGCAGAGAGGTTATAGTATTACTTGTAGGAGTACCAGAAAAAAAGATATCAGGAGTCTTTTGATATTGTTGGGTCACAGACATCAGGAAGTCATGACCTGCAAAGGATATGTGACCAAATATTAAAAATGATTACTTTATTCTACATTATGTTAAACTGTCCAGTATTTTTTGATGCCCGAAAATGGGGGGGACTATGTACTAAAGGTTCTATAATCTCCAAATGGTTCATCCGATATGGATGAAAATACCCTCAAATTAAAGCTGACAGGCTGCACTTCAACCTCATTGTCATTGTATCCTTTCAAACTCAAAAGTGCTAGAGTACAGAACCAAAATAACAAAAAATGTCTCACTGTCCAATGAATTATGGTGCTCACTGTATTTCCTTCAGGAGCCTGGACAGCCATATTTAAGTCAGAATTTCTGTAATTACAGATGAAACATTATGGCAGGTATTATGCTGTAAATTCTGGTCACATTTAATTAATGAAATCGAACGGAACAGGAAATGGTCACTGGTGGAAAGAAGGCAACAGTGACCACCTTCTCCCACTGCATGGCATGTCAGGGCATTGACCATCCGCTTACTCCTTGGACTCTGCAGGAGAGAGGGAGAGGGACTGCGCCTTTACTGGGACCGGCTGAGAGAGCCTTCCTTCACCTCTCGCTGGAATCCTTTCACCGTGGACTACCCCTTCTACACATTCACCCACCACCCCGTCAGAGCCGTCGACGACAAGTTCGCCGCGCTGTGTGAGGTCGGTACATAGAATGTGAGCAGGATGTTTGACACTTCAGGTCATTGTGATTCTGATCCAAAAGCTCAGCGCTGCAGCCATTGTCAGTGTTTACCTCATTTTCTTAATGTGAAAGATTTAAGGCAGTTTAGCTGTAAAGGCTGTTTTCATTTTCTCTCTCTGTCTCTGTCTCTGTCTCTCTCTTTCTCTTTCTCTGTTAATACTAGTATTTCAGACTGGCACAGAAACCAAAAAGAAATTTGCATGTGTGGGTCTGGGTGATTTCTTAACCTTGAAAGAGAGGAAATGGTTAAACATAATGCATAACAGTAATTGCTTCCCAGTGGCACAATTAGCAGTGCTGAAGTTGTTGTGACTTGGGACTTAGGGGGAAGGAACGTGATCATTTATGGCCAATCTCTGATCACATGATTCGTTTGAGAATTTGATGGCAGAGGCTGCGCATTGTAGCGTCACTGGTTTTCTGGGTGACCAATTGGCATCCATTAACGTTGAGAGGGGTCGATGTGCTTGAGTTTATCTACCATTGCGCAGCACGTTGCCATAAGCGTGCACAAACCACCAAATGGTGTAGACCACAACATGACGCATGTGAAAGAATGGGGATTTGTATACAGTATTTGAGATATACTGATGATTCCATTAAGTCAGAAAGGCTTATAATGGAGTGTAATGTGACATCTCACAATATTAAAAACGGCTAGATGGATGCGGCTCATATTTTTTGCAATGACCTAATAATGTATCACAAAAGAAAATAAGAAATGCAATAGGTTTTCTAAAATAACAGTAAATTCAGAGATCAAATTACATCTTCTTTTCAATTCTTTATGTACTTTTGTCTATATATGTTCATACTCAGTAAAAAGAATATGTGATTTGGAATTGTAGTTTTTTGTGTTCAACAAGGATGGATGTTTCATGCTCCTTATTCCACTACTTGAGTACTAGAACATGAAATGCAAATGATTTGCACTGCAGAATTCCTGCTGTCGTCTCTGATTGTGAACACACACAATTGGCGAATAACCTGTGACTCCTTCATCCTGGTCTAATTAAAAGGGCCTATAGCAGGTGGTTAGCCTGCACACATTTATACGGGCATCGCCAGAGCGGCTTGCAGCCAGCCGCTGCTCCTTTTCGCTCATCCGCCTGCTGCGCTGCGCTCATTGCTCCAGAGGACTGTGCGTTTGCGCAGGGAGACCGCAAGTGCACAGTCGGCTGGAGGAGACGTTACTGAACAAAGAGACTGGGAAAGCCCTGCCAACTGTAACCTTTCCTCCTTGACCCATGCCACAGTCAATTGTGTTTTGACCTACACTGCAAAAAACTAATCTTACCAAGAATTTTAATCTTATATTTAGACTTTAGAATCTTATTTCACTTACTTTTTTGCTAAATAAGACAAAAAGATTGCCAATGGGGGTGAGATTTTTACTCATTTCAAGATTTGCCAGTGGGGTAAGATAATTTCACTACAAAAAAGTAACTTAAAACAAGCTAATATTTTCAGATTTAGAAATTTTAAGTCTAATTGCAAGACTAAAACAGACATTTTTTTTACTGTATGGGGCTCCTCAGTGGTATGGTCAGGATTTGATATTAGTATCTCGCTACACTGAGAGCTAGTGATTTGGCTAGGTGGGCTGTTTTTTACACTCAGTTGCTGTAGTATTCCACCAGCATAGGTGTAGCAACACGTTTGGCTTGTGATACAAACAGCATTGGATACACCGTCCCTAGCCTTATTGTGCTGTGCTGGCACTTTGTCATATGATGAATGTGTGCTTGGCTGAGGGTTAACCTTACGACCGCTTGCTCGCTTTTTTTGTCTGTCATTAATGTACGTTTTTCTCTTTAGTCAAGTAGCGCTTATCAGAAGTCCTCAATCATTTCCGAGTGCCTTATCAGCGTGCTTGCTCGCGCGTGTGTGTGTGTTTGTTTATCGCTGCACCTGCATACAGTGGTGGGCGGTGACTGACAGGTGAGGGGGAAGGGCAGGATGACAAATGCGGTGGTCAGTCAGGGCCCGCTGAGGCTCAGCCTGCTGTGGCATGGAGTTTATCATCTATGATTTCAGTCATCCAAGACCCTGCTTCTCAAAGGAAGTGAGTGAGGCAGCTTCACCTCAGCTCTCCGTAGGTGAGGTGAGGTGAAGCTGCCTTTCAGAAGGTATCTCCGTATCTCCGTGGGGCAGCTTCACCTCAGCTCTCTGTGGGTGAGACGAGGTGAAGCTGCCTTTCAGAAGGTGTGGTGAAACGTATCTACTCTTCAATAGTGTGACATCACAAGAAAGTGCTTATTAAATGCAAACCTAATTGGGTTGTTGGAAGCAGGGCCATCTGAGCTATGTTTTTTTTTTTTTGTGGTGAGTCAGTTTCAAAACAAACATAGCATCACATTTAAACCTGGATTTAAACCAAACAGTAATTTTGATTAAACAAAGACTAAGTCTGTGGAAAACATATAAGCCCACCTGCAGTCTAGTGTGAAATGCTTATTAGGCAGTTTAATGACATTTCGGCATCGTTATCATCTGCCGCTCCTCTTAAATGCATGCCATGGCTAATTTGGCTTATTAGCAGTTCAACGCAAAAGCAGTTAGCACAAGATCATCGAATGGAGATAGCCCACTTGGTTCTAAAGCTGTAATTTGGAATTGCAAATGCATAACAGTCTGACACCGTTCTGCATTTGGAATGAAGGGAATGTCTGTTCACTGTAATGTCAGCGCTGAAATCTGTCGGTTGAGCTGAGATTGGCCCTCTGACTGTGCTCAGATTTCAAATGGCCCTAAATGTCGCAACAGATAGAGGATTTGTCTCTGCTGTGATTCCTGACAGGCTCACCACCTCCAGCCGACCGGGGTCCTCGATGCTTACCTGAGGCTTCACACATTCAGGGTCATATGTTACGAGAGGTGCAGTATCCTTTCCTCCCAGGTCATGAAACCAATCGTTTGGGAACGCCAGAATCGTATCTCGCTAGTTCTGTGCCGTTGTGTGTGTTCCACACTTGCTCTGAGGTGAAAAGGGGCTTCAGGTATGGGGGGAAAACACACATACGGGTGTTTGATTTGAAAGAGCTTCTCCTCTTTTCCCCTCAGATCAGCGACTTCCAGGAGCAGCTGATCCAGGCGGCTCGTGCGGCGCATGTGAGGAATCCCGTTCCGGGAAAGGCCAACGGGGTGGTGGTTCTGAGTCAGTCCATCCTTATCGAGGCCTATGTCGGTCTGATGTCCTTCATCGGAAACCAAAATAAGCTAGGCTACTGCCTGGCTCGAGGCAACGTTGGTTTCTGAAGCCGACCTTGCACTACTTCAAGTGCACTTCATGTCAACAATGTTTCTGATGTTATCGCGTACAGATCACTGGCAGAACACAAGGATTTGTACAATATGTATTCATTCACTTGCATTAGGGGTTTTATCACTTAGAGTATGCAATTCACCTGCTGCAATTTGCCTTATGCAAAGCCTGAAATAGTATAACATGTAAGTAAATGGCTACATATCACCTACTGCCCCCAAAAGGGCGCTATGGTGCAGTACTGTAGAATTTGGGTTTATAATTTTTTCTTGATGTACAGCCAGGTGTCACACACATACCCCACTGCAGCCTATCTACTGCCTGGTCGCAGTAACATCGTCACACAAGTGTGGGTTCTTACAGTGTGCATTTGGGGTAGTGCATGTTTTCATTAGAGATCCCTCTTCTGAGGTAATTGTAGTCTCTGATTAGTCATCTAGGTCTGAATAGCTTCTGCTATCTGTGTTTTACTCCTGGCTATGAATCTGAAGGTGACTGCACTTAAAATTATATGTTCAGAGATTTATTTACATGAACAGTGGTATGTTTAAAATTGAATCGCGGTTTTTGCTATTTTGCTATAATAAAATTGATTGTAATTGTTAGACTATCTTAGAGAAGGAAATCAAGGCAATTTTTTGGATTAGAAATTTGTACTTTGAGGAATTTTTAAGCAGTAACAGTTAACCATTTATTTTATAATGTTTAATGATGTTTTAATAATTTTAAATTTCTGTATATGAATATTGTAAATCACCAATTAGTCAGTGCTGTGAATAAGGAATCACATGGTATGTATCGACAGAATTAATGTCATTATTTGCCTTAGTGACTATACTGTAAGCACACTCCACATAAAGGGAATAAAGTTTTTACAGTTTTTGTCATATCCCACTTTCATGCTTCCTTACTCCCGTAATTTATTTCATAATGGGATTCTACAAATACATTTTCATTGTGTGGGGACACTCTCACCTTGAAGTACTACATTTTAGCTTCCTCTATAAATGAATTCTGTACAATAGGAAAGGAAATATTCAAGGGCCTCTTTCAAAAATGACTTGTGTGATTTGTGACTTTGGTAACGACAGGTTTTCTTTCTCTCCCATGAATCCCTCACCATGTCACCCATATGCCCTTTGGGAAGTCTGTGAGGCACGGAGACAAACTGTCATATTTGTTTGATAGTTTGTAGTATATTATTACAGTGAAGCAAGCCGCTGGAAATTCCCTCACCCATTCTGTCGTGTATGCAACCGTGTTGTTTATTTCCTTAGCATAGCGCCTGATTTAGTACAACACTATAGTTGCTTGATTACTTGCCTTATACACTGCAAAAGCAATCAATAGCACTGTGCAATGCAACGTACATAAACATTACCAGAATACAATTTACATAATCTTTAAAATTTACTAGCACTGCCAACGAATGCCTGTATTAAAAATGAAATTACTCCACCGCTTTATGTGAATGGCCATCGGTGAATTTTTCTCGATAGGCGTTTTGCACACCTTCATGTCAAGTTCAAAGCAGGATTGAAGTTATTTAGTTCATTTATAAACTGTTATAAAACACCGTCAGAATGTTGGCTATTTAATTCATTAGAAAACTTTCATTGCATGAACTGGCATCCTACTCATTCTTTTTAATTGTTATGCGTAAAGGGCAAAGCACCAGTCAAGTTGCTTGGGTTTTCTGTCCCATTCACTCAATATGGGCGGCAGTGTAGTATACCCCAGTGTAGTATAATGGGTAAAGAACGGGGCTTGTAACCCAAAGGTTGCAGGTTCAGTTCCCAGGTAGGACACTGCCATTGTACCCTTAAGCAAGGTACTTAACCTGAATTGCTTCAGTATACTGTATATACAGCTGTAAAAATGGATAGTATGTAAAAATGCTAAAAAGTTGTGTAAGTCTCTCTGTATAAGAGCGTCTGCTAAATGCCTGTGATGTATATTCACCTATGACATTCATCCACAGTCAGAATCTATAGATTCTACAATCTATAGAGCTTGGTAACCATCTCCAACTACTTTTCTCCCAATTGGGAATGCCTACTTGTATTTGTTGACTTGTCTAATTGGTGCAGTATCCTCTATTGATTGGGGAGAGTGCAGACAACCATGTGACCTCAGTCAGGTCATATGTAACTGGACAAGCTGAGGAGTTGCTGATGATGAAGAGAAATTAATAATCAATAATGAAGGGCTGGGCGGAGTCCACATTTATTTTATTATCTTGGTATAGTCCATGTATATATTTTGGTCAGATGCTACATGCTTCATCTTACTTTTAGTGCATTGTTAATTTTTCCCCCTCGTCTCTCCCAGTAGATTTCATGACCAGTTTTGTTTTGTTCTTGAACATTAGATACTGTAGTTTCACAATTTAGCTGCCCTTGAATAGCACAGAACTATTAATACCCCAAAAATGGTTGAGATTTAGTCAACACTAAATGTACTCAAAAAAAGTCAAAATTAGCCTCAGTTAAAAGTCATTTCACAAACCCAGTGTAGCAAGTTGAATTTGGTGAAAAATAATAATAGTGAGTGAAAGATGAGGACAAATGTTAATTAAGTCCAGGCCAGTGTCTTTCTGCTCTTCATAATGAAGTTGAACTCAGGACAGTCTCAGGGTGCAAGGATAAACACAGTTTGCAGTCAAAAGTACAGACATTCATATCTAGACACTAGTTCTGTGCATTTTTATGCCTCTGCGCCGGCGATAGCCGTAGCCGGAGGCATGATGTTTTCGGGTTGTCTGTCCGTCCCATTCTCGTGAACGCCATATCTCAGGAACGCCTTGAGGGAATTTCTTCAAATTTGGCCTAAACGTCCACTTGGACTCAAGGATGAACTGATTAGATTTTGGTGGTCAAAGGTCAAGGTCACTGTGACCTCACAAAAGATGTTTTTTGGCCATAACTCAAGAATTCCTACGTGAATTATGACAAAATTTCACACAAATCTCTAATAGAATAAAATGATGAAGTGATGACATTTTATATCCAAAAGTTCAAAGGTCAACTTCACTGTGACATCATAATGTTTTGCTTACCACTGTAGCTGAGAAAACAATCTAATAATCACATTAATTATATATGTTCAATAAATAAAGTAAAAATTTACAAAGGAAATTATTCACTGGAATCATACATGTGAATATAGTGATAACTTCCATTTCGCCAATATATACACTTCATACCTTTTAAATTAAATTCCTTCAAAGTCTTCACTACATATTTTTTATGAGTCTGGACAGACATGGATGTAAACAGCAACTTGACTTGTTGGTGGAGGCATACAACAGCAAGGCGGTTATTTCTAGTTCATCATGCAGCATAGTCTCTGTCAATATTAAGACGTGTACCTCCTTGGCATGTAATACAAATGGTATTTGATAGAAGTCTGCACACTGAAAGAATTTTTAAAAATTCAAGGGCCTCTTACTTGTATGGTTTGTGACTATCATATTAGAATGCACGTAATATTACAATATGCACGTAAATGCACGTAATATGAATTTTGGATGAAGCTTGAACTTCGAGAACTCCATGAGAACAGCCTCATGGAATTGATGTTTGACAATGCTTCATTGTATGATCAAACAAAATTCATTAAACAAGCAGGCTAATTTGGCGTTTTCAAAGGTGAGACGGAAGCCATATTCTGGTAGCTTATTCTCAGCTGTTGCAGGTGCTTTTAACGAAATTAAACCGCATATATTTTCTAAAATAACAGCACTGGTGTAGGCTAATGGAAAATGTTTTCCTGGTTTTCCATTGTATTTCTGGGAAACGGGAAATAGTTTGGTCGGGAATTACCGGGAACCCGTACCGGTGTTAAACCCGAATGTTTAAGATTAATATTGTGTATTAAAACACATAATGGTTAGTCCAAATAATATTGATCCTAATATTGATACATATAGGCTATTCCTTGCTCGCACACTTTAACCGCAAACAGACCTTATGCAGGTCTGTTTCGCCAGCCTTAAATCTCTCTTTTTGCAGTCTTATTAAATCCGCCGTTATATTACCAATTCACTAAGGTGCAAACGCAGGTAGCTTTCAAAAGGAATAGGAAATAACACTCTGATTGGTTTATTGCATGTTACACCCAAGACATACCTATAATTCATGAAGAGGCTAGGTTCAGCCCATTTGAACCTTGTGCCTTACTTTGCGCCCTCTAACTAGTAAAAATGGAGTTGGACACGCCCTTAATGTACTTGCGCCATGTGTTTTAGGCCATGCGCTAAGATCGTCAAGATAGAGCCCCACACATCTTTCAATTGTTGACAAATTTTTTGGACTCCCTTAAGCAGAATTTTGTGTAAATTACTATGGTAACAGGCTTCCACCCATGGTGACTAAAGGGGCCGTGGTCCAAATCCTGGGTGGAGCACTTTTGTGCCCTTGAGCAAAGCTCCACCTATATTGCTCCTGTTAAGACTGGCTGGTTTTATGGCTCACAGCCTGTGGGAGGTTTATAAATGGAACCTGGATAAAATTGTCTTGAAAAAAAGGATTAGTGTAATGCACTGCGGTACATAGAAAATTGTTGCATTGCAATTTACACGGCAATGCATTTGGAATTTGTTTTGCAAGATAAGTCCTCAACATGCAATAATGCAAATGCAAACCGGTTAGTGGGGATGTCTCTTGCATTGCAAAAATAAACAATCAACTTTTAATAATCTAAACAGTGCTTGGAAATCTTTGATTGCCTCTGGCCAATAATCTAGTAATCCTGAAGAATTGTTTTCATGCAATACGACTGACGTGGTTTTAAATGAAAATGAGACCTCATGCATACAACAAGCTATTCGTCTTCCTGTTCTTATTCCAGCTCAGCCCATATGGTATTCAGGGCAGTCTAGAGCACCCAGAACATTCTCAGTCTTCTGTACTTCTACTATTGATGCAATTTGGTTGCAAAGGTTCTTAAATTGTGTGAAGCAGAGTGACCATCTTAACCATCATATCTTGTTGTAATCCAGCTACATTATTTCTACAAAAGTGTCAGCTTATACTGCTTTCAGGAATGACTTCGAATCGTTCATGCATTTAAATATGAAAACATTGGTCAGCATGGTTGATCATTTTTATTTGAAGTGAGGAATTAATTTTGACCGTCAAAGCAAGTAAGCAGAATGCATGGTTTGAATTTGGTTGCATGTTATACGTTCGGTTTTATGTGTGTGCAGGTTGAAATGTTCCCTTTGTTCAGCAGTCTTTTATGTTTTGAATTGAGGTGAAGCAGGAATCCTGCGTAATGCAAGTAGAATGAATAACATACTAAATAACCACGCTTAGCTACATTCAGTGTTTCTGGTGATGGATTCAGTTTAACGATTCTTTTATAATCCCCATAATTGCACTGTTTAGTTTTTTCGGTTCTCCATTCCCATGAAGACTCTAATTACATGTTTACAGTTCTTATGTGAAGATGTATTTTAATAGCGTTGAAAATACTCAAGGTACAGGGAGATCAACTGAACCTGCTTATATTGGCATGGAAAAGTGAATCTTTTTTTTCTGTGGGGTAAGATGGAGAAATCACCATGATGCCACAATAGTGGGTGTGTACAATGACCTCATTTACTAACAACTGATTCCTTAAAACAGCATACGGGGAGATTATTGCACACTGTAAATGGAACAAAACTAAGAAACTTAAATATTTATTCAGAGCAAAGAGCTTTTCGTGAAGTTTATATTGCACTTGTTTGTTTTTTTTAATTCATTTTCACAGCCATTAAAGCAAGATTAATGATCTGAAACACAGTTTTATGACTAGAATTGATTTGTGGCTTATAGACAGTGTCTCCTATTGCCAGTCTCTTCACCATATTTAACTCCGAGTCCCTGACTGTCTCTTTGACTGAGTCAGAGGTTCCCTGAGTCACTGATTTTACCTTTGCAGAGTATTATCTTTAGAAAAAGGTTAAACACATTTTCCCTTTTGTAGCTGCTCTTATATTTCACCCTGCATGTACTGAAAATAATAAATGCTAAATTACAAGTATTGGTTTCCCTTGGATAACTAAATTAACTGGAGAAGAGGAACAAATGCATACATTTGCCTTTTTATTTTTCATTTTGCATTTGCGTTTTTTATTTTTACATAAAAATGTTTTGCTCACAGCATTTTTCCAGTTGTTTTCTACAACTTAATGGTGTATTATTTTGTTCAAAAGCGACGTAAATTTAAAACAGATCACGGAGCTTAACTCTTCTAAATGGATAATGGAAATGATAAGTGAAAAAAGTGGTATAATCTGTTAAGTAGCCATGTGTTTTGTGTATTGTTTGTGACTGTGTTTAACATCTGACTAGCCTGAATGCAGATATGAGCTCCATCTCCATCACCATTGTCATTGTCAGACTTATGATTAATCCCAATATATTATTACTATTATTATGAAGAAGACGAAGAAGAAGTCGAAGAAGAAGAATTATTCGAAACTATTCTTAAAACAGGCAGTACTTCTTAGTCTTTATCAGTTAGCAATTATCAGTTAGCGGTGATGTCAGCTGCTGAAGGTTTGAAGACAGTAATGCACATTTTGGCTTCATGTTAAGGAATGAGGATAAGATAAAATCTTGGAGAACAAAGCTGGACATGCCTCTGGTTGATGAACTTCATCGCGTACCCGTGATCTCTTACAATCCTTTGCATGCAGTGACCTCCTTCGATTCAATCCCTCAATTTTTTTTTCCCGATTGTCTTTCCAATGGCCCCTGAGTTCATTAACTTTACATTACAAGTATTTCCCTTGGAAGTTTGAAAAAAAAAACACCCAGGCAAAAGTAGTTGATTATTTTCCTTTGAAGTCAAATGCATGGTGGCATAACAAGAAGCACGGAGCCTGGCTATCTATAAAATTAGGTCAAAGACTCTAACAAGATAATGAAACTCTTAACAAGATTGATTTGAAACCAACTCAGGTAATCCCACTGCACCGTCTCCTGGAATACGTGGAACACTTCTGTGCATTCAGGTGTGTTTAATTGCTCAATGCAAGATGAACTCACTGAGAGAAGTATTCATCTCCAAGGCTTAGTACAGTGCAAAAAGCATGCCGGTCTGAAAAGGTGAACCATTGCCTGAGGGTATAGACTGTGGCTCCAACAAAAGGCAAAACCCGTCTGAATCAAAACGTCATTGTTCCTCTCAAACTGTAAAAAAATTTTTTTGCAGAGGCTAAGATCATCATGAGGGGAATATGGCTTGAGTAATATGTTTGTTCTTCCTTGCCGTGTAAGATATTGGAGACCCAAGGGAACATAAGGGAGTGCCTAGATCTCTTTGTTGAGCTCCATTTTGTTAAACTGTGATCCGAGATGCACGTCCCATCGGCCCGGAGTGGAATTTGATTAGCAAAGTGGAGCTTTAAAAGCCCTCAGAATGCCCATGACCCCGTCTGACCCCATCTGGCTCTAGGGACTGGCCGCGATGGCTTGGGGCGAGTAACCTTAGACAAATTCTGGGCGGCTCTCGCAATCCCGGCGTGACGTGGAATCTGCGCATCTCCGGAGCCGCGGCAAGGCGACACGCGGCAGAGGCTGGCGGTTGGCGGCTGACAGCACACTGCAGGTCATGTGACCGCACATTTTTTTTTTTTTCCCAGCGCCTGCACGGCTTGTTTGCGCTGTAAACACAGAGCACCTGTCAGGGGAATGCGGGTTGCCAACGAGACTCATCCAGAGGTATTTATTGCGCTTGCAGGCCTCTTTTTTGTCCTCCTTCGCAGTCCCTCTCGCTCTCCTCTTGCCATCTGCTCCTGGTGCAGCTGCGTGTGGCTGGCCCAGATCACTCTACCACTCGTTCTCATGCAAAGCTGATAAGGATACTTGCTACTTAGTTTTTATTTATCCCCCGCCCCCCTTGTCTGACCCCCTCAGCTGTCACTGTTGTGTCTGGAGCGCTGTGTTGAACTCAGAGTGGAACGGGACACTTGGAAAAACGTCAAATTCGCTGGTCCTCTCAGCAATGCAGAAACGCAAGAGGGAGGAACCACACCCTGGATTCTGCCCATGGTAAACAATAGCTATGAGGAACAGCGCGTTCAATTGGGGACTCGTTACTGTGTAGTTCGACCCGTCTTGTTTACGACGGTGAATGAGACTGACAGCGGAACACTGCCCAGGCTTCTGCGGAAGGAAAAAAACGTGAATGTCAAGTGTGAAGGCCGAGGGGGAACAAGCTATTCAAATAATGTCATGCACAAATAGTTAAGCAAAGTGTGTGAAGTAAGTGTGATTTTGGAGGATTAGGGACACAGTTTTGCAATTTTCGTACCCCAAGGGGATATTTTTATACATTAAAGATTTACACTTGACATCTTGAATTCACAGCTTATCGTTTCCATTATCCATTTAGAGGAGTTATATTTCACAGCTTTAGCTACACCATTGTTGATGCTTACCATCCTACGACTACATTCCTAATCCCTATCTACTGTAATTAAGGCCTCATCAAAAGATCGTTGACAGCAATCCTCCATTGTACTCTGACTAAAAAAGTACATTTGTGTACTAGAAGTACAATTCACAGCTTGAATTTGCATGCAAACTATTCGATGTGTGACTGTTGTGATACGTGGAGATGTTACTTCAAAGGCTGGTGGAGGGTGTTTCTCTATCTCTCGCTTTTGCTCTCACTCAATCAAGAGGGCTCACTTTATTTCTGAATAACAGTTTACATGGTCTGGATGAAGGTTCACATATTTGCAACTTAACATTGTAATGCTACCTCATTTGTACCATATCATTACTCCTATAACCTTGACACCGCAAATTGTATGGACATCTGCTGCATCTAAAACCCATCTTTCTGATGGATGCGACTAATTGAGATTACCACTATTCAGTTACCACTCAGTGCTGCCTTTCACTGCATTTTGTGCTTAGCAATATTTAATATTAATAATATTTATCTAAAGGAATACACTTCTTGAGAGACTATACAGTTTATTTATCTGCATTACCATACAACTTAAAAATGGTTTATCCTCTATAAACATTTATGAAGTAATCTATTGAGACTGTCTCTGACACAGACTCTTCCCTTTTCATAATTTCATCACTGATGTCTGTTCTGTAAACTGTGCCTGATTTATACGCGGTGGGGGCCAAACGTCCGAGGACACTACCAACAAGAACTAAATGTTTTCATTATTTATCAAGGCTAATGCAATTATGATATACTTCTTATTGAAGAAAAAAAGTGTGTAGATATTTATAATGAAAGAGCGCTATAGCAGCATCATTAATGGGTAGAACTGCAGATTCGTTCAATTAATAGATGGTTTTATTTGTTAATATATTTGCATATTGAGCTTTAGGAACACACATTTGTTAATATTTGAATGGAATAAAGGGTGTGACAATGAATAGAGCAATGCCTACCTTATGGTCGACGAACCAGATATTCCCATTTCATATGAGCGTTTTGGAAATGTGTTTAAATTTTGGTTTGTAACTGTTCTCAATAATGTATTCTTGAATAAGAAGTAATAATTGAAGTATCATAATTACATTATTGCTTGATAATAATGAAAAATAATTAAGCTGTAGCTACTGTAGCTAATTTAACTAGTTTTCCATTATGGTTTAACTGTTAATAGCACCACTACTAGTACTACTTGCTGGTACAGAATGTTTAATGTGCATAACGGATAACCTTGATAACTGTGTATGCGTGTGTGCATGTATGTGTGTATGTGTGTGTGTGTGTGTGTGTGTGTGTGGAAATGTATGAAATTATTCTAGGAGTGAAATAATTTCTATTCTCTCCTTTAAAAAACATAAATAAAGCTGATTTGGCAAAGAGAGAAGGCCATCCCTGGGGCAAATGCTTTGAGGTGCAAAGCATAACACTGAAACTATGCATTTTAGGCTTCCCTGACAAAACAGAAACTCATCCTGAAAACCACAAACATCCACATTTTCAGATTCATTCACACAAAACGTCTAGGGGGTCTAGCTGGTCTAGGGGGTCATTATTCGATGGTGGGGCTTGTAAAGTTTTAATCTGGGCTCTGTGAGGGGGGTCGGGCATCAGAATTCAGAACTGTGTAAAACACCATCTTTTGTTTGCGCAGTGTTTATCAGATCTGTGCTTCGGGCTTTGTTGACGGTAGTCGTCTTCATAAAGACGCCATTGTGATGGCTGTCTCGCAGGAATACTGGCCTGCACTCGAGGAGAGAGCTGCATAACCAGTGAAACTCCTGCTGAGAGACGGCACACAGAGGGTGGGAGGACTGAGCTACGCCATCCCTCAGAGAAGAATGCTTAACAAGCCCTGCTGAGGTGCATAACCTGTTGGGCTACTGCTACGCGGTTGGTAAAAATGCAGGTAGATTCTCAATACTGAGAACCCGAGGCCGTCAGATCAAAGTAATGATAAAGCTCATTTGCCTCGAGGCTGCAAGAACTCTTCTTAAACTCACAAAATTAGACCCTTTTTTTTCCTCTTGAAAGAATTGATTGTTTGTTTCGTTTTGTGCCGTGTGCTTTTTCTCTGCCTGTCGATTGCACTTGGAGGGCTGAAAGGAAAACGCTCAGGGAAAAAAAAGCAATTTGAGCAACAGGTTGCGCTTAAAACGCACACAGTATTGGGTAAAGCTGAGAGTTTGCAAAGAAGTGATTGCATGTGCAATAGCAGGTGGTGCAATCAGTCACCTTTGAAATGGTTTGACTGGATTAGCTCAAGCACTCTCTGAATGAGATGCAATAAATGGTTGGCTATTTGGAGCAGTTGGTTGCAGTGTGGGTCAATTTTACATCTTTATAAAGAATGCATTTAACTAGCGAGACTTAATACGATGTGCCATGCATCTCTGCCTGTGTCTATGAGCAATAATTAGTGGCTCGCCCTGTTCTTCTTTAGGTTGCTAGTTTGCAGGTAGACAGTGCAGAAATGAAGACTGCTGAGAGGCAAATGAAAACGTTTGAGAGAGTGAGAGAAGCTCTCTGCCCCCAAGCTGCATGTGGATGCTGTCTCCCTGCAACATTCCAAACACTCGTTTTTTTCCACAGCTATTCATGCCAAAAGGCGCTCCCGCAAAAAAAATCTTGGGATGTTTGGCTGGAAGCGGGGCTAGTAATTCCACGTCCTCTTTATTCATCTTCCAATAAAAACAAGCAGACACTGATGCTGAAGCATTCCAGAGTGGTTACTGGATATTTGAGTATGAGTATATACAGTATATATATATATATATATATATATATATATACACGTGCACATACATACTTTTCTCTTTAGGTTTTGATCTGCATTTTCTGGATATATATATATATATATATATATATATATATATATATATATATATATATATATATATAATTTTCTGTTTTGCTTTACACAACATATACTTTTTTACATATAGATTATTGTCTACCAATAGGGGGCGATACTTACCATGATCCAGAGTCTCAATCAGCAGTCCTGTGAGGGCCTTGGTGGCCATGAGTACTTTTTTTCTCCATTGATATCAGCTGATGTTTTCTATCAGAACAAAAAATAATGAATACAATCTTAATTAATTTACCCTTTAATCCATGTGAAACATTGTTTCTGTGCGATATGTTCATATTGTAGTCCAAACCTGAAAATAAACCTTGAAGAGAGTAAAGTAATGCTATTTTATTTTATCATTCCGAGAATGTATGTCACAATTTTCACCATAAAATAAATCTAATGTGTGTACAACAACCCACTATCCCTTTTCTAAATGGACATAAACTAAGTGCACACAACAAGTGGCTGCTTCTTAGCCTCTGTAAATACCTTCCCTTTTTCCATGATCAGCTGCTTAAAAAATAATCAACGGTTTCAACAGATAATTTATTTATTTACATATTACTTACATATTTTATTTACATATTACATATTATTTAGATTAAAAGAAAACCGATTTAACTTAAAAACCAAGGTAAAATTTTTATTTATTTATATGGTGCAGCTTAAAAGTTAAATGGGACAAAATACAATTATTATTTCAGATTAAACTCCTGTAGACAATACAGAAATTACACAAAAGCTGCATTTTTAAAAAATATAAACACTTTTTAATTGAAATTTGCTTCATCATATGTTCCAAGTTATATTATTCCCGATTTTTGTTTTGTTCTGTTTGTTGCAGTGTACTGTATGGTTTTATATTTTTAGATTTCAATTGTGTTCTATTTGTTAGGAAAACTATTTTCCATTTGAAGTTCTTCTGTGCATCTTTCGATTTAATATTAATTTAATTCTTTTCAAGCTTTGTGATTTTTAGAACACTGCAGTATATTTGATGTCTTATATGGGAATAACAAAGCTATCCATCATTTGAAGGACTATATATGGCTTTACATATAAACTCTTTTATATGCTTGTATTCATGTGATCCACTCAGCTAACCATGTTGCCAGAGTCCTCAAAAAGGATATGCACACTGCAAATTGTTTAATGTTTCAGTACCACCGTATGAAACTCTGATTTTGCAGATACATCGGTTGTTTATACACGAGCACAGTCTATTGGCCTAAAAAGTGATACCCTCAGGCCACGCCCCCACAACCACGAGTGAAGTGTAACTGGAAACTGACAAGGAAGTGTGGATGGAAAATACTTTATTTAACAACTACTTGTCTTATGCATGTTCAGTATGTATGTATGAACTTATGTATGCATGTAGGCTAGGTATTTGTATGGCTAAATTAATTCAGGCTTCATTCAATATTGGTGAACTTTTCTAATTCTTCCCCTGGTCTGACCTCAATTAGCTATGAGTGCCATTCTCCACTTCCCCTCTCCATCACCCCCAATTCGCTGTCCCCAGTCCGCCTGTTCTCCTCCGGCTCAAGCTCGCCGCTATCTGTCACCGCGTGGGCCACCGTGTCCCCGGCAACCCTTCGCGACACGCAAATATGTCCTTGATATGGCTGGCATGCCGCGAGCAGATGTCCGTGAGCAAGAGATAAATTGGAGAGCAAGGAGATGTCAGGCCGGCGACAGCTGGGGCTACAGTTTCACCAGATGTCTGCGGTTTTAACCTTCAGTGGACGTGAGCTGGCCGCACTTTAAAATGCACAGTAAATATTTTCGCAGTGCGGGGCTCATAAGAGGCGCAAACTAGAATTTTCGCCCGGCCCGATGCGCGTCAGAAGCATTCTGGACGCGGTGATTTACAGCGGGCTCTTAAGCTCTCTAATGTGGGGCGAGGTGCTGTCACGCGTAACTGGAGTGCTGCCTCCCGTTAAATGAAATCACATCTGGAGCCCGCACACGCGAGGTATAATTGAGACCCTGCACAGTAGCCTACTTAGCCCTCACCCGTTGTGCTGATTTCAGCATTCATTTATTCTCAGCTGTAACAGGTGAATATATACAAGCATATATCTATATATATCTATAGCTGTGATCCAGTAAGAGGAAGCAGTCTGTATGGTTACATAACACATATTCAGTCTTCCTGTGCTGAAACATTCCCAACCTGTTTCCCTCCTGTGTGTTGTTGGAGAGGGGTCGGTGAAAGGCCTGCTGGTGGTACAGGGGAGGACCCCACACGGGCGCACTCCTGCGTGGGCCCAGTGGAGTGGAGATGGCCGGACTGGCCGGCCAGCCCCCCGCTGCTGGGCCGCAGGCCCACTGCCTCTGGAAGGCAGCTCTATCGGCCCCGGAGCTGTTTGCATTCCAGAGCTGCAGTGTGAAGTGCAGCGGGCGGCCTGGCGTGACCGCTGTTTACAGAGCCGCATGCCCGTCGTCTTCGCGCCGGCGGGGGAGGCTCGCGGACAGGCCGCTCGCTGGCTACTCCGGAAAGGCTTGTCACATTTACAGGGAAGGACGGCCACGTTCGGGGATGGCTTCGGCGGCAGCCACGAGCGCGAGATCGAAAAGGAGATAATAACAGCTCTGGGTTTCTCTCGCCGTTATTGATGTTGGTGGAGATCCTTTCCAGATTGCCTCGATAAGTCTGATTTCACCACGCCTGGTTGAAGAGGCAGAGTGCGGTGATTGATGAGTTGTTTTCTCTTGAAAGTGACAGATTGTTGAGAGAGTAGTCACTGACACCCTTGTGACTCCTGATGACACCGGGGAGACAGTGTGATGACACTGGGGGTCAGGTGGAGTAGCGGTCCCAGACAGTTTCCATGCATTTATTCCTCTCTACTTTACTAAACAAGAGGTGAAGAGGGTACAATGTGCGGGCACAGTCCAGTTTGGCTAAGTGATGGACAAGACGGTATGTGTGCATGCGTAAATGCGTGCATGTGTGTGTGGTATGTGGGAATATGTGGATTTATGTGCGTATATCAGACCTGGATTCAATTGATGAATATTTAGGTATTTGAAAATGCAATGTTTTATGTCATTGAAGTATTTAAAATACTTTTCAGCCAAACAAACATTTTACTTGAAGTATTTAAAATACTTTATTGAGAAACAAATGTGTTGTATTTTAAGTGTTTTCAAATACCTCTTTAAAATGGTATCAGTATTTTAAAAAACTACAACTGGATTTAAAATAGCATGACCAAATATGCCAGTGCCCCAGAATGTAGGCCACTTGGAGCACTGAACGGCCTTTTGGTAAAGTCCATAATTAGATTATAGAAAATACAACAAACAATATATTAAAAAATTTATGAGAGATAAGATGTGACCTATTTTCCTTTAAAAGCCTGCAGACTAATTTGAAGAAATAAAATAGGCATTTCTGTTTTGTCAATTTAGCTTTGTAATTGATTAGTGTGGGTACTGGGAATAAGAAAGAATAGTACATTCAATTTCAATTACGTAAATTTAATTAGAATGATTTCGAAGCATATTTCCAAATATATTGAAATAAAGAACTACGTATATATATATATGTGTGTGTGTGTGTGTGTGTGTGTGTGTATTTTTACAATACTGGTACACAATAGTGTGACAAAGGGGGTCAAATTTCAAATTCCTTCAAAAGAGCCGACAAGCACTTTATTGGGTTCATGAATATACATAGTATCAACAAAAATATAAGAAAAGATAGCATATTTACGGTGAAGGAGTGTGGGAAATCACCAAACTGAGACTTCTTTCCTGGTCGAGCTAACTGCAACACAGCTGCGTTCTTTATTTATAAACCTCATTCAACTCAAAGAACACGTCATAGAAGTTACCGTATATGACGTAGCCGCGTTGACAGTAGGAGGTGAATTATATATGTATGTCCCAGAGGTAGCCGCCACATCCGTCCCCCCAGAATTCATCATAACTGGCAACGCCAGACGAGGGGGAGGTCGAACCGCCCGACCGAAACGAGTCCACAAGGCCGGAGCGGGGGCCGGAGTGGACACAGGGGGACCACAAGAAGGTAGGGGGCGCCGCGGTGGTGCAACAGACAGAGGGCGACCCCGCCGTGGAGGCCGAGCTAACTTAACGGGCTGGTCCAGATCCAGATGGGCTGGTTTAAGGCGGTCCAGGGAAACGTAGTCCGGCTTACCACCGACGTCCACTAAGAAAGTGTTGTCCCCGGTCTCCAAGACGCGAAACGGGCCATCATAGGGAGGGTAAAGCGGCCGCTGATGCGCGTCGTGGCGGATGAAAATGTACTCCGCCGCCTTCAGGTCGGAAGGGACATGGGACTGCGGAAGACCGTGCTGTGATGTAGGCACTGGTGCAAACGCCCTGGCGCTGTCCAGGAGGGCGGTTCGCTGTTGTGATGCGGACCAAGGGCTTGTGGCATTAGGAATGAAATCACCCGGCACCCGCAGAGGCTGACCATAAACCAGCTCAGCAGATGAGCACTGTAGGTCTTACTTAGGGGCAGTCCTAAGCCCCAGCATGACCCAAGGAAGTCTGTCAACCCAACTGTCATCCTGGAGGCTGGCCCGAAGGGCGGTCTTCATTGAGCGGTGAAATCGCTCGCACAAGCCATTAGCCTGGGGGTGATAAGCTGTGGTACGGTGGAGCTTCACTCCCAGGCCCTGGGCGATCGCATTCCAAAGCTCTGACGTGAACTGGGGACCTCTGTCCGAGGAGACGTCAGACGGTACGCCGAACCGGGCGACCCAAGTGGCGATGAATGCCCAAGCCACATCGGCAGACGTTGTCGATGCCAACGGAACGGCCTCCGGCCACCGCGTGGTCCTGTCGATCATTGTGAAGAGGTAGGCGAAACCATGGGAGGGTGGCAGGGGCCCCACCAGGTCCACGTGCATGTGGTCAAAACGCCTCTCAGGAACCAAGAAAGGCACCAACGGGGCCTTTACATGACGATGCACCTTAGAGCGTTGGCATACAATGCAGGTGTTGGCACAGTTGTGGATGTCCTTCTTGAGGCCGTGCCAAACGAACCTAGCCGACACCATCTTCTGTGACGACTTCTTGCCCGGATGGGAAAGACCATGAATGGCATAAAAAACCCATCGTCTCCACTCGCTGGGCACAACCGGCCGTGGTTGCATCACGGAAACATCACAAAGTAGGGTGTTGCCGGCGTCGTCAAACGCAATGTCCTGCAGCTGAAGCCCTGTGACAGCACTCCTACAGGCCTGTATACCTGGGTCCGAGGCTTGATCGACTGCCATGCGGGTGTAGTCGATTCCAAGGTGGACGCCGCCGCTGACGGCCCGGGAGAGGCAGTCGGCCACGCGGTTGTCTTTGCCCGCAACATGCCGGATGTCCGTAGTGAACTCGGAGATGAAAGCGAGCTGGCGCTGCTGACGGGCAGACCACGGTTCCGACACCTTAGCCATGGCGAACGATAATGGTTTGTGGTCAACAAACACCGTGAATGGCCGGGCTTCCAGCAGAAAACGGAAGTGATGTATGGCCAGGTACAGGCCAAGGAGTTCACGGTCGAAAGTGCTGTACTTCCTCTCGTTGGGACGCAGTTGGCGGCTGAAAAAGGCGAGAGGCTGCCAGGCTCCATTAATGCACTGCTCAAACACGGCACCGACGGCGTAATCCGAAGCGTCCGTGGTGAGGGCGATCGTCACCCCTGGTATAGGGTGTGCCAGCATGACTGCGTTGGCCAGAGCCCCTTTCATGGCAGAGAAAGCGCTGTCCATCTCCTTAGACCAATCAATGGCCTTCTTGGGGGAAATGCCCTTAAGGGCCCCAAAAAGGGGCTGCATGATCTGGGCTGCATGGGGAATTAAACGATGGTAAAAGTTCACCATGCCCAGGAACTCCTGCAGGGCCTTCGCGGAGAGGGGGTGGGGAAAACTGTTCAGAGCCTCCACCTTCGACTGCAATGGCACCTTGGTAATGCGGTGCCCGAGAAAGTCAATGGCAGCCAGTCCGAACTGGCACTTGGCTGGATTAATAATGAGGTCGTGCTGGCTGAGCCGCTCAAAAAGGGTTCAAAGGTGAGACACGTGTTCTGCCATGGAGGCACTGGCGACGAGAATATCGTCCAGATAGACAAAAAGGAACGGTAGATCCCGCAGAACCGTGTCCATCAGGCGCTGGAAAGCCTGCGCTGCGTTTTTCAGGCCGAACGGCATCCGGAGGAATTCCCAAAGGCCAAATGGCGTGATCACTGCCATCTTCTGGATGTCCTGCGGCTGTACAGGAACCTGGTGGTATCCGCGCACAAGGTCCACCTTGGAGAAGACGACTTTTCCGGCTAGGTGGGCGGAAAAATCCTGGATGTGAGGAATCGGGTATCGGTCGGGGATCGTGGTGTCATTAAGGCGCCTATAATCCCCACAGGGGCGCCACCCACCGCCGGCCTTCGGCACAATGTGGAGGGGCGAGGACCAGGGGCTGTTTGACCGGCGAATAATGCCGAGGCGCTCCATGGTGCGGAACTCCGCCTGGGCAACAGCGAGTTTCCCGGGATCGAGGCGTCGAGCGCGGGCATGGACAGGCGGACCAGTCGTTGGGATGTGGAGTTCTACCCCGTGCTTAGTGGAGGCAGAAGAAAAGGTGGGCTCAGTAAGGCTTGGGAACTAGGTGAGGAGACGGGAAAACACGTCAGCAGATGAGAGTGCGCTAGACAGTTTTGATGTGCCAGAACAGCTAAGTGAGCATGGGAGCGAGGTAAATGTCTCAGCGTTGACGAGCAGCCAGTTCTTAACGTCCACCAACAGGCTGTTAGTGCAGAGAAAATCCGCGCCGAGGAGGGGGGTGGACACCTTAGCTGTGACAGAATCCCAAGCGAATCGTTGTCCCCCAAAACACATTGCCTCGCTCCACTTCCCAAAAGTGCGGATGGAACTGCCGTTGGTGGCTTGAAGAGCAGGGCCATGTCCATCACTTTGTATGTCCAAGGGTGTTGTGGGCAGAACGCTCACTTGTGCACCAGTGTCACAGAGGAAACGCCGCCCAGAATCAGTGTCAGTAATAAATAACAAGCTCCCCGTACGGCCGATGCTCATGGCAGCTAGTGAGCGCCGGCCCTAGCGTTTCCCGACGCCTTAAAGGTGCAAGGGGGGCGGCACTTGGTAGCCTTGGAGCCAAAACGCGCGTGGTAAAAGCACAGACCTCGCTGTTGGGTTGTAGCTGTAGTGCCAGTAATGGCCACTGCGTCCACCGGCAGTGTGGAGTCATTGGGGGCGGGACCCAGGGCGGCCCCGCAGGTGTGTCGGCCGGAGGAAAAAAACTTGTCAGCTTCTCTAGCCAAGGCTCGGAAATCTTTAAGGGGCGTGTTAGCCAGGGCAGATCGCACTGCTGTAGGAAGCTGTTGCATGAACAGCTCCGTGAACAGGAAACACGGTTTTCCCAGGAGAGTCAACATATAATCCATCAACTCCGATGGCTTGGAATCACCCAGGCCAGGCAGAGAGAGCAGCTGACGAGCGTGCTCGGATTCAGTCAAACCGAACGTGTCCAGGAGGTAAGACTTCAACGTCGCATATTTATCTTCCTCCGGTGGGTCTTCGAGAAGGCTCACGACTCTAGCCGCGGTGGAACTGCTGAGAGCAGAAACAACATAATAATATTTCGTATTATCATCCGCGATTCTCCGGAGTGCGAACTGTGCCTCCGTTTGAGCAAACCAAGCTGCAGATTGCTGTTCCCAAAACTCCGGTAATTTAAGGGAAACTGCATTCGCCGCTTCCATGATGCGCGAGTTCGAAAGTAATACTTGGAACCGTCCAAAGGCAGATCGGGGTCACCAATGAAGGAGTGCGGGAAATCACCAAACTGAGACTTCTTTCCTGGTCGAGCTAACTGCAACACAGCTGCGTTCTTTATTTATAAACCTCATTCAACTCAAAGAACACGTCATAAAAGTTACCGTCTATGACGTAGCCACGTTGACAGTAGGAGGTGAATTATATACAGTATGTATGTCCCAGAGGTAGCCGCCACAACGGCAAGTTCAGTCAGGCCACTGTTGTTCAAATAAAACTTTATTGACATTATAAAAAACAATACATTTTAGGTTTGGTGGTATGGTTCTGTTCACTAAGCCCTCCTGCCCATCCACGCGAGCAAGCATGGGTATGGCGGCGAGGGCAGCAGCAACAACCCCCCAATAGGGTTGCACTTAGAACAGAACCAGCAGCACTGAGAATGGTTTTTTACAGATTCCATTCAATCAGTTGTATGTATATGGCACTTTTAAGTGTCATTATCACAACAATTTACAAGGAACCGGGCCTGAACCCCCGTAGAGCATGCCTAGGGCGACCATGGCAAGGAAAAACTCCCTGCTGTTAGCAGGAAGAAACCTTGGGCAGAACCTGACTCTGAGGAGGGAGTCCATCCGCCGCTGACTGGCACCGGTTAACTGAATGGCTGATTACAGAATAGAAAAATGCAAGACAGAACATATGAAAATGTCAATATATAATGAGCTGGTGGTGGAAGGCGGATTGAAGGCCAGCAGGTGGCATCATCAGCTGGGGACGGCGTGGAGCTGGAGCTGACCGGCTGCTTCTGGAGAACGATGTTTGTTGATCTATAGCTACCACTCCGGCGGTTGCCGAAGAGGGAAGGAGAGAGGAAAGAAATCAGTAGGCACTCAAACATATTAGTGAGCCATGCAGGAGCGATATAGGCTAGGTGTCAGTGCGCAAAGGGGAACTGAAGAGGATGGAGCTGGGGTGGAGGGGGGGGGGGGGGGGGGGGGGTTTGCAGCAGGCGTGCATCAGAGGATCCACCATGTTAGGGCGAGGCTGTTAAATAGACCGCCTTGATTCACCAATCAATCCATTCAAGTAGCGTCACTACTCAGCTGAGCTGTCAGCTGATTACCTATGCCAGGTTTCACTCTCGTGACCTGCCTGAACTGACGCTATGCTCGATTTCAGTCAGGCCACTGTTGTTCAAATAAAACTTTATTGACATTATAAAAAACAATACATTTTAGGTTTGGCGGTATGGTTCTGTTCGCTAAGCCCTCCCGCCCATCCACGCGAGCAAGCATGGGTATGGCGGCGAGGGCAGCAGCAACAACCCCCAAAAACAACCATACGCCAAAGTGCTGCTAGTGTTGTGCATGGGTATGGCGGCGAGGGCAGCAGCAACAACCCCCAAAAACAACCATACGCCAAAGTGCTGCTAGTGTTGTGCTTATGTGTAATGACCTTTCGCTTCCGGAGGAAGCCATTCTGTCCATCAGCTCGAGGCCCTTCTAATATTACATGGATCAGTGGCTATGTGTACCAACGCTTGTTGGACTCCCCTGTGTGCCAGACGTAGTGTACCTAACCCCAGGAAGTTCTATATGCAGTGATGAAGAACAATGTGTGACCTTCCAGCTACCAATGAAGCCATCCTGTCTGTCAGCTCAAGGTCCTTTTAGCATTACATGGATCAGTGGCTATGTGTACCAACGCTTGTTGGACCCCCCTGTGTGCCAGGTGTAGTGTGAACTAACCCCAGGAAGTTCTATATGCAGTGATGAAGAACAATGTGTGACCAGCCGGCTACCAATGAAGCCATCCTGTCTGTCAGCTCAAGGTCCTTCTAACATTACGTGGATCAGTGGCTATGTGTACCAACGCTTGTTGGACCCCCCTGTGTGCCAGGTGTAGTGTGAACTAACCCCAAGAAGTTCTATATGCAGTGATGAAGAACAATGTGTGACCATCCTGCTACCAATGAAGCCATCCTGTCTGTCAGCTCAAGGTCCTTCTAACATTACGTGGGTCAGTGGCTATGTGTACCAACGCATGTTGGACTTCCCCTGGGAGCCGGAACATTCATTTAACCAGGGAAATTCTATGTGTAGTGGTGAAGAACAATGTGTGCCCTTTCAGCTACCGATGTAGCCATCCTGTCCTTCAACTCAAGGCCCCTTTAGCATTTACGTGGGTCAGTGCTATGTGTACCAACGCCTGTTGGACTTCCATGGGAAACAACTAATCAGGGGAGTTCTATGTGTAGTGATAAAGAACTATGTGTGACCTTCCAGCTACCGATGTAGCCATCCTATCCTTCAACTCAAGGCCCTTTTTAACATTACATGAAACAGTGGCTATGTGTACCAACGCCTGTTGGACTTCCATGGGAAACAACTAATCAGGGGAGTTCTATGTGTAGTGATGAAGAACTATGTGTGACCTTCCAGCTCTCGGTCCTTCTAACATTAAGTGGATCAGTGGCTATGTGTACCAAGGCCTGTTGGACTTCCATGGGAGCAAAACTAATCAGGGGAGTTCTATGAGTAGTGATGAATAACTACGGATGAAGCCTGACATGCCTATGGGGGAGAAGCTCTTCATCCCTTCAGGTCCATGCCAATTAATACCATACCAACGCCTGTTGGTCTTCTCCCTAGGGTTGGTGGAGGATGCTGTGCATAATATTGGCTTCATGGCGCCCGTATGCCTAGGGCCATTCTAACTATTTGTAGTATATGTATATGTACCACCCACCTAAAGGCAATTTCCGAAGCTAAATTACCATTTAAGGGAAATAGAAACTTCTAGGCTATACTCTTATCGGTGTGAATGAATTAAAACACCCATGTCTCAAACGAGACACCAGTTTTGTGAACTAAATTTTTTTAAAGTGAGGGGAAGGCGTTTATCTTTGCTTTGTGGGTTTTCTTTTTAAGCCGTTTAAAAGCAGATGGAGGGATGGATGCCTGAACAGGCTACCGACTGAGGGATCCCTGCATCTTAAGTGAAATTGTATGCTTGCAATGAGTGCCTTAAGAGAAGAAGGTTGCATTTTCCTTGACTCGAACCAGTGGACTATAAAGACGCAAACGATTGGAATGTTAACGGGTAGGACGTGGACAGAAAAAGCGGCGCGAAAGAGAAAAGAGACCATGCCGAGTCGTACGTTTTTTAATGTAGATTTTGTCAATCCAGTTAATCTAAAATGGTTTGGTCTAATGCTGGGCAAGACAGGTTTGCAGCAGAGGCTGCATCGGCGCACGGTTTTGGAATTGCTGGAATTTAAATCGGGACGAGGCATCAGCAATTTTTATTGTCGAGCCCAAGTAAATAAACAGCGTGAAGCATAAATTTATGCATAACGCAAGTCCAAATCCAATTATGCATAACGCAAATCCAGTCCAGGCGTCTACTAGCCTATTGATGAAAAGACAGATGAGCGTCCTTTGTTAAAGATGTTGACGGTGGCTTAATTGTCGCAATAGGCCAAAATTGTTTCCTTGGCCAGCTGTTTCCCCATAGGATGCGAGCAACGACGATCGGGTATAGTTCGAGCAAAGCTATAAATTGAATATTGCGAGGCAGAGTTTGCAGATCTTTAGGCCATGTTTCTGCAAACTACTGATTATTATAATACCCCCGAAAAGCAATTGAAGTGCTGCGTCGGTAAAACATTTTTAAAGTAGCAGATGTTTCGACGTAGTCATTATGAAAAACAAGATGCCGTTTAGAGATGGGCATTCCGGCTCTCTTCAGTGAGTCAGATCATTTGCTCAGCTCACCAACGAGAGCTGGCTCTTCATTCAGTAGCATTTCCGGTTTTTGAAGATTGGCCAAAGTTAGCGATATTTTGACCTATGATTGGCCTTAGAACGTCCCTGAGGGATAATTCGCATAGCAAGTTGAAATTACCCCATAGGGAGAGCATCTTTTAAAAAAAAATGTATTTTATAAAAATAAAAAAAAGAGATTCTGCGTTCTCGGTATATTTGATAGCTTCCCGAATGCGGGCCAATTTATCCGACGGCTGAGAGCCTGCACGATTATCTAAAATAATGCCCAGAAACTCGATAACACTAGGCCATTTAAAAGTTTCCTCGGATAGAGGAACGCCCATTTCATTAAACATGTTTATTTATTTATTTTAAACGGTGTATCGAAAATAGGGGGACTGCTAGCCTACGACAACCAAAAGTAGGCCTACATTTTTTATTACCCACACAACGCCGACAAATGCCATTGGGATGGATGGAGATGCATGATTTTTTAAAATGCATCCGTTATGTCGACTTTACCGAGCCAAGCTCCTTTACCGGCATGTTTGATAAATTGAATCGCGTGGTCGAGCGGTTGCGAAAAACAGGGAAAATGGTTGCGGGGGGATGATACTGTTAATAGCTTGGGCGTAGTTATTATGAAGGGCGGATAAGTCGATTAGGCGCTTTTTTCAGAAAATTTACGTGTGGCTGCTCCTATAAGATTGATGCGGAATATTGGAAATGGCGAGCTATCGAACGGGCCAATCATATAACCCTTTTTGACCTCTCTGGCAAGCAATTTGTTCACTATTTCGGGTTCATTTACAGCTGATTGAAAATTAGGGAAAACCAAGGTGCCGAGCGAATACGAATTATAAGCCTACAAAAAATTCTAGTAGCCCAACTTAGTATGCACGAAGCAGTACCACAAATACCCGTAGTAGTATCCACATAAAGCTACATGCGTAATGTTGAAATGTGAATTAGGGTTGTCTACAATCAGTAGTATGCTAGGCCAATATAGCCTACAAATCCCTGGCAATGATACAATTTAGCCGTAATAATGATGAATAGGCTACAACACTTAAATTCAGCCTGAAAACTATTAGCTAGCTATCCGAGTAGGCTACGCAGATGCAGTAGGCCTACGAGCGCAATTATGTCCCGATAAATGAAAATACCATGCAGGATACAGATTGGCCAACGCAATAACGTGTAAGATATAGACTGTACAATTACATACCCGGTCAACGGTAGGCCTAGTCTTCACATACCAATTACACGCACAGAACTAGTTACGATAATAGTTGGAGCAGCAGTGAGTTAAGACGTGAACTATGTAGACTAATCATTATTTCACCATTTGTTTATTTATTTATTTTCTCCCCAACTAACGTATCAGCATCCGTGAACGGCCACGAACCTCTCATATCAGAAGCCAGCTCAATGAATAGCCTAGTCGGACCGCGTCCACAATGTATCAAGATCTCTTTGGTCTCCCACTTCCAGAACGAGGCAGCGAGTATGCGAACATGACCAACCAATATTCCAGGGCAGGGTCTATGCTTACCGTTTAGGTTAGCCCAAAGATCATATAAAGGTTACCGTGCGTTTTATACCTCTAAAGCCCATGTAGTCTGTTAATGTTAGCTAGCAATTACAGTTGGAAGGTTTCGAATAACAAGCAATAAGGTCCGGGTTACACGACAGGACGCACGCTTTAAATAGCCAGCCTATGCAACGTGAATATATCGCCCTTCCTTGTCCAGGACGGGCGACGGCTATTTGCTAGCTTGCTTGATGTGGGAAAAGCGTACGAATTGAAAGGGATAGTGGAATATACGAGATCAGCGCAAGTAATTTAGTCTGGTAGTGTGCAGTATGCATGCAGAAAGAAGCATGTTATTTGAATACATCGCCCCTTCCATAGCGGACCACAAGCTTAACCGTACTACAGTCGCTTAGCTTTAGCAACAATTTCAGGAATCCAGTTATTTTTTACCGGCAGTGTGCAGTATGCGCCATGCATGTAGAAGGAAACACGTTTTAAAACAGCAGAATGTTATTAAATACGTCGTCAGTTTCCATAGCAGACCATAAGCTTAAACGAACTTGCAGTCACTTAGCTTTAGCAACAATTTCAGGAATCCCATTAGTTTTCACTGACAGTGTGCAGTCATGCATGCAAGGGAAGCACGTTTCGAATAACCGAATGTTAATGAATATATCGCCCTTTTATTTTGTCTAGCGGACCATAAAACTTTAGAACACAGAGCTTGACTTTACTTAGCTTTTACGTAGATATTGCAGGATTCCAATTCTTTTTCCCCGCGGCGTGTAGTAGAACATGCAGGATGTGCGGCGCAGAGGATGTTTTGTTTGCAGCAGGCGTGCATCGGAGGATCCACCATGTTAGGGCGAGGCTGTTAAATAGACCGCCTTGATTCACCAATCAATCCATTCAAGTAGCGTCACTACTCAGCTGAGCTGTCAGCTGATTACCTATGCCAGGTTTCACTCTTGTGACCTGCCTGAACTGACGCTATGCTCGATTTTCTGAAAATGGCATTAGACCAAGGGGCCAAGACTGGGATTTCGTTTTGAAGCCCACTTCCTGGTTGGCCTGGGAGCCGCCATTGTGCCGTTGCTCACTAGCGCCACTGCGGTTGGCTCCAGTATAGGTATTTCCCCATGTAAGTGAACGGCAGCAATTTGGTCAAAATACTCAGTCAATAAATTTTTTACAAAATTTTTTTTTATTGCAATAGGTGCCTTTCCTTCATCTAATGCCTGTGCATGTGCTGATTTTTTAAAATATTGTGTCGTTTGGACAGGGTATTGACATTTGTTCAGGACCAATCAGGGGACAGATTGAGTCGGGTTACTGCCGGTCATTTCACTCACTTTGAGGGGCGGGAACCATAGACGGAACGGGCGGGACGTGGGGCGGGACGTGGGCGGAACCCATAGGCGGTACCTCAAGTGGCTAGCAATGGCCTTGACATTCTCAGCCATTCTCCTCCTTTTAATGTGTGAATTTGGCTAATATTAGACACATCGCAATCAGATCGCAATTCTTATTGTCACTAGTGTTGAATTCATTATGGCATGTTCTGCATGTTATATTCTGCATGTTATATTCTGCATGTTATATTCTGCTCTGTCTTCACAATCCTATTGTAACACTGCATACAACTGTACTAATCGAGCGTCTCAAAAGCATTCTCTCCAGTTTTTTCGGTGAGACATTTTTTATTACTTTATTTTTTACCGAGTAAGTAACGTTAGCCTTATTAGATAACAGCCTGCAGAAGTAGCCTACGCTACCTAGCATGACAAGCTAACGTATATTACGTAGACCGGTATGCTAGTGGAGTTAGCACCTTTATCTCCCAAAACCGTTTGGTTTGGCTACTTAACGTTAGCTAACGATGTAAAACCTACATTGCACTTCGTCCTATGCTCTCCACTGGCTAAGTGCATTTTATGTGGTGTGAATTTCGACATTGCTAACGTTACCGTGCATTAGTCAAACAAAAAGCAGTCTCCAGTTTTTTCGGTAATACAATTTTTATTACTTTATTTTTTACCAAGTAAGTAGCCTTATTAGATAACAGCCTGCAGAAGTAGCCTACGCTACCTACCGCGACCTAGCATGACAAGCTAACGCTTTTGTATAATACGTAGACCGGTATGCTAGTGCAGTTAGCAACTTTTATCTCCCAAAACCGTTTGGTTTGGCTACTTAACGTTAGCTAACGATGTAAAACCTGTCAAAAGTAACGTTAGTCAAATTTCAGTTGTGTAACGTTAACTTATATTCCATTAAACATCGACCTGGTGAGCCTTTGTGTCTATTTTTAGCTTTGTAATTTAACGTTAACGGTCTCATCGTGGACATGTAGCTACATTGCACTTCGTCCTATGCTCTCCACTGGCTAAGTGCATTTTATGTGGAGTGAATTTCGACATTGCTAACGTTACCGTGCATTAGTCATGGTGTATTTTTCATTAGAGGTATTCATTTTAGGTTGAGCATTATTTATAACTTTTAAAGCATGTGGGAAACGTGTTCATGGAGATGGAAACCCGACATAACGTTAGCTGTCATTTAGCTATCATGTTTTTCGTGTCGCCACTTGCCACCACCATGGACTGTATAAAAATAGGGTAACGTTAGGCTAACGTTAACATTACAGTCTGATATTTTCCCACATAGGCTAACGTTAACATTATAGTCTGATATTTTCCCATGACCCTTGGATTATAGAATATTGTATGAGATTTCAGACAGAATTTGCTTTGAATTCTGGCAATTAACATCATCCAAATGTCTAATTTCAAACCATATTCCTCGGTGCCCGACTACTTTTATCTGTGATGGTAGTTTTATAATTCTGTAAGCTGCATCGCAACCGATCGCAGCCTATTATAACCATTTTATTCTTAGATAGATTTCCTTTAGCTAATGAAGACATGCTGCAGCAGTGGTTGGTCAACATGTATGTACATAATATTATATATACACACATAACCCCTGGATGACTGTTGCAAGTATCACTTAGAGCCCGCATAAACGGGGCATAAGTGTTTACTGTGGAAGTCCTCGCTTACAAAGACCCATGGATTACAATACCACTTACAGCCAGCATAAACATGTACAAATTTGATCTTTTATGTGGACCTTGTCATTTTTAATGTGTGTCTCGTCAGGGTTTGTCTTGTACTAAATGTGTGTCTTGTCTTGTGTTCCCACTCTCAGCCTGCACCTTGACGTGGTGAGTGGGCTTTAAACTGAGACAGGCTACTGAACTTTGTTGTCTCCTATGTCAAACCCCTAACTTCTTGTTACCTTTGAGTTTTTTGTCCCCTATTATGAAATGAAAACTGATCTTGTTCTATCCTTTCTCTATTTTACAGATGTAAATTTATTACCAGCTGTTCAAGTTACCAACATAATCAATACTAACACAGATCACTAATTCTGTGATGAAATGATATCTTGAGCTGCTAATTTGTAGAATCAGATGTGCCAAATTTGGGGGTTGAAACAGCACAAGGAATAGGGTTGGGGACCGCAGTCCTAGTCTGTGGGTGACCCTCTTATCAAATGTGCAGCATCCATATTACAAAGGAAAACGCCGCCATCCTGTGCGGGATGTATGGACCACAGACTCACCCTGTCAGCCACAAGGGACATCTGACCATCTTTTAAGGATACATAAAAGAATTGTACTGATTTCAAGTTGCTTTGTGAAAAAAGAATGATCTTAATCACTCCTTTAACACATTTAAAGTCGCAGCACAAGCTGGTCCTCCTTAGTCTTTCAGTGAGATTACAGGATGTGTTACTTATTTACATCAGTGGCTATACCTACACTGTGTGCACCCTGGGGAAGGCCATCTTGAGCGGTAATGTATTGGTGCATTATGTACTCATTATTTAACTGAATGCAAGAGGGTATTAAATATTTTAAAGACAAAAGCAGACAAAAACCTCAAATTACATTTTTCCACATTTATATAAAGGGTCTGATTCTCATTACAGAGCAAGTACTTACAAAAATTAATTGCTGTACAACATGTATAATGTAGAGGGTAGTTAGGCTACCAGATGCCCTTATTTATGCTTCATTTTGAATGACATTTGATTAGTTTATATATTGTGTAATATTTGCTATTTCACCTACTGCATGATTTTGTTATGCAAATAATGAACACATGAAAACAAGTTGGATAATTTAAAAAAAAATTTATTGACAGCTACACCGGCTTAGGGAGCAGGAAGCAAGAAAGGCCATGGGGTGCCATGGCTGGAGAGGACAAGATGGGGGGGTGGGGGAGAGAAGATGCGGGACAGGGATGAGGAAGAGCAGGGGGAGTTGGGTGAACAATGGCATAGCTACAGATGTCATTAATTAAAATAAATCATAATACAAAATATAACATCACATAAAATTTGAAAAGCTGACCCATTTCATTAAAAAAAAACCTATTCCATTAAAAGCTAAATCCAGGATTGGAGAAACTCCTCCCGTAGATTCAGTCTTTAAGGGAATGGACCATACTATTTAAAAAAATAAAAAGTAGCTGTCACCAACTATCCAGACAGTTTTAGCTGTGTAAGAGGAATAAAATTAAATGCATCTCATTGCAATATACAATGATACATTCTGGATGCAAGCTATTAAAAACATCATCCACAATCTAGACATGATACTTTAATATTGTCAATATGCTGTTTGGTCCTATTGCATAAGGCGAGCTACGCTTGAAAAATTAGCAATGAAAGAGAAATACACTCAAGTATATTATGTAAATGACTAGTTTAAGGCACAGTGATTAAAAAAGAAAAATGGTTCACAATGAAAGGTGGGTACAGAAACTCACAGTTGAGGCTTCGGCTTTCCATCGTTGTGTCTGCAAAAGACATTAAAAATGCAAGGTTACAACCAGTCTGTGTAATGAGACCATGCACTAGGGTGGGAAACTTCTGAAATTTTCACGCATGCAAATAGATTCTTATTAAAATGCTTCGTAGATGACCACAGCTGACGTTATTTCATCTTCTTTCATTGTGATTTGCGTTAGCTAGGGTGATCATATAGCTATTGTATATTTTATCCACACAAAAAAAATTAGGACAGGTTCGGGCGGGCATTATTAACATAATAGGCTACTCTGCTGGGTTATTGGAACGAGCAAAACCTAACCAGACATTTTTTGGAATTTAGAAATCCCGCAAGGACCTATTTTTATACAGTCTATGGCCTGGACGGATTTTTTGGGTCGCAAGCTTGCTGACAGCTTGCTACCTATTTAGAGCAGCTCTTCGGGACATTTATAATAAAAGTAGTCTTGTACGTAAATGTGATTGATTGACCGTCAATATCGTTAATGGCAATCATAACGTTACCCTATGTTCGCCTTAGCCTGCCTAGGCCTAACGTAACCAATCTCACTGTCAAGCTGGTATGCTAGCTAATGGAATTAGCCTACCTCCGATCTGAGTTGGGTGGAATATTAATGTACTTTAAATTGTACTGTAAATTGAAGATAACTGAATAAACGTTATAACATAACACAATGATGTGACGAATTTCACACAGTCAATGCAAATAAATAACACAGTAAAACCGTGAAAATGAAATGATATAATAAACATTAGCTTAACTTACCGTGAATTCGCTTGCAATATAAAACCAGAGCTCCCGCTTCTAACTTCTCCCGCTTTCCAGAATCTCCGCCCCGAACTGTCAATCATACTGTGCCTGGACAGAGACCCTCCCATGAAGACCATATCCGGTTCACCCTGCTCCAAGCAAAGGTCAAGTCGGCTCCACTGAGCAGGCGCAGTTCGTCCAAACAGCCGGCGAAAAAGACTTCCGTGTTTCAATTTGGTTTTTCCGAGGCCATGGAAAGGCAATGGGTGACGTCACAGTGGCTTTGTCCATATTTTTATACAGTCTATGCATTAGACAAATGCATTTTGTGTAACGGTTGTTGCGTGGTGTCCACCAGTGACCTGATTGGCACAGTAAGTGCAAGTGCACATATTTCTTATTCCTTCCTATGTTTATGAATACCACATGGAACAATAACATTGCAAACCCTGTTTCCACTTCATTCACCTGATCATGTGGTAGAATACTGCATCCATCTGAGTGGACACCGCAACGCGCGTTACATAAGAAAATATAAATTACAATACATTGTATCCATAAATAGACAAAACGGTACATTACCTTATGGATTTGAGCTATATCGACGGCCGATAGTTCGTCAAAGGGTTTGATTTGGGATGATTTTTTAGGAAGTAAAACGTCTTGGTAACGATCGTTGTAGGGCTTCCGGAGTTGACACGAAGTATATGAATTCGCAACTTGGCGCGTACGCGAGGTAAACAAGCGACCACGTGTTGCCAACTTGAAGATTGGATAAGTTTCTTCATTTTGATGACCAATTTATGCCAGATAAAACGTTTTATTGACTTTGAAAAGTCGAAAAATATATCAAAAACGGTCATTGCGTTTTTGACACCAAAATGTTTTTGGTATATTAAATTTGAATATCAGAAAAAATAATTAACTCGCCCCAAAATTACTGCTACCATAGGATACCCAGTTAACGGTTTGTGTAAAGCAGTAGGGGGTTGGAGCCACCTTGGTTAGCTTCCGGAGGTGCTGATCCCGATAACGGTCGTTGTGGCAATTGACACCAAGCACAACGACCGTTACCGGATCTTTGCTAGGAAGAATATCAGACATGTTACTGTATTTTCTTCTGGTATTCATGAATATTGTTCCCTAAAACATTTCCGAAACGTATATGTATGAGGGGCCATATGAAGTTTATTTATGAATTAAATATTCATGACTAAATGTGGCACAGTTTTGGTGTCCAAAATGGTGGTAAAACGATTAAATTTTGTCTGTCGTGAAAAAAGGTTTTTGACTTTCGGTCTTGAAGTTATCTTATTTATATCTGTTATTTATAAGGTTTCACATGATGGGTAGGTTTTTGTTAAGAACAGTGTATAAATTGAATAATCTGAATAATAATCTTGTCCCTCGAAATCTCTCCAGTATTGAAAAAATACACATATACAGTTGAAGTCGGAAGTTTACATACACTTAGGTTGAAGTCATTAAAACTCATTTTTAACTACTCCACAGACTTCATGTTCGCAAACTATAGTGTTGGCAAGTCATTTAGGACATCTTGCCATGACTTTCTGATGTCTGTGACCCAACAACATCAAAAGACTTTTGATATCTTATCTTCTGGTACTCTTACAAATGATACTATAACGTCTCTGCATTTGAATGGATCTCTATGGGAATTGGGGGGTGGGACTAGATTTAGCTGTAAATTACACTGGAACAGTATGGAAACACATGGTTGGCTAAACGGCTGTAAGTCATCAAGGGTCTGCGTATCAAACAAGCCTTAAATCATCACTCTGCTGCCAGAAATACAGTAGATATGGTTGGATAACTTGAAGGGTTCTTCCCCTGACTTATTTTTCCATAGAGTTCAATAGGAAAATTTGTCAGGGGAAACAACCCTTAAAGTGATCCATCCATATCTACTGCATATCTGACAGCAGAGTGATGGTTTGAGGCTTGTTTGATACCTCAGACCCTTGATGACTTACAGCCATTTTACCAATCATGTATTCCATACTGTTCCAGCATAATTTACAGCTAAATCTAGTCCTACCCCCAATTCCCATAGAGATCCATTCAAATGCAGAAAGGTTATAGTATCGCTTGTAAGAGTACCAGAAAATAAGATATCAAGTGTAACGTTCCGTTCCCATCTTGTCCGTTTTCCGTGTTTTGCCCTTCCCCTCCGTGTCATGTTTGATTCCCTTTGTCCGTGTTTTCCCCCTTGCTGCAGACTGGGCGTGTTCCTTCCGTTTGTTTCACTCCTTTTCCCCACTCCTGTCTCAGCCTATCTCCTTTCTCCGTTGCAGCATGCATTCCTCACACTCCGCTCTGTTCAATTACCCACGCTTACATTTTCACGCTTTCTTAATTGTTTCCAATCTCACTCCCTATTTAACCCTCCGGCTGGCTGCTATTCAGCGCCAGTTCGTTAACATTGTTTTGTTTGTATCCTGGTCTTTGAATCCCTTTCCTGTGCATCTAACTTCAGTTTGGTTCTGTCTCGGTGCTTTTATGCTCACTGCCTACTGTTGTTTGCTAACCAGTCCTGTCTGTATGCGGTTCTACCTGCTGCACATTGCCTGTCTCGTTAACCACCACTCTACTGTTTCTGCCAGTCTGTAGCTGTTCGCGTTTCCCTGATTGTGTTGCGGTACCTCCGCTCCCACCTGACGTTGCGCCCACAGCTGGGTGTTCTGCTCCTCCATTCTACAGTGGTTCCTGTCTGGCCGTGGCTACCGCCATTGTTACGGTTACGGTTGCATCTACTGCTGTTGCCCTACTGCCTCAACCGGGCCAACCCGAGGTCCGCCGCACTGCTCTGCCTTGCCGTATCCAGCCGCTACCCCTACCTCTGCTTCCATTACCTGGTTACCTGTTACTATTATTCCCCGGCTCCCCCTCCTGTACATTTCATGTATTCCATAACCGGTTGTCTGTTCTCTATGTCCTCCCTCGCTTCAGGAGACAAGTTCGAAGCATATTTATTGGATGCCTAGCGCTCCCCCTATCCGTCCCGTTTGTCCCGTCTGTCCAGATCCGCCAAGTCCAGTTCCGGTTTGGAACATTTCCTGAGAGACCCGCACAGTCCAGTTCCGGTCTGGAACATTCCAGTGTTCCAGTTGTCCAGTTCCAGTTTAACCCGATCCAGTTCCTGTCAGCCCAGTTCCGGTTTGGAACATCCAGTGTCCCGTACCAAGTCCAGTTCCGGTTTGGAACAACTCTGTGTTCCCGTGATCCAGTTCCAGTTTGACTCGATCCAGTTCCAGTCCAGTTCCGGTTTGGAACAACTCCGTGTTCCCGCTATCCAGTTCCAGTTTGGCCCGATCCAGTCCCAGTCCAGTCCAGTTCCAGTTTAGAACATCCAGTGTTCCGTGCTAAGTCCAGTTCCGGTTTGGAACATCCAGTGTCCCGTACCAAGTCCAGTTCCGGTTTGGAACAACCCAGTGTTCCGGTTAAGTCCCGTTCCGGTATTATCCGTTCCAGTTTCCTGTCCAGCCCAGTTCCGGTTGGAACTCCAGGGTTCCAGTACCAAGTCCAGTTCCGGCCTGGAACATCCTGCTTTGCCGTTCAAGTCCAGCTCCGGCTTGGAGCAAGTTCAAGTCCCGGAGAAGCTCCGGACTTTATTGTGTTTTCTGTTTAATTATCTGTGTACAGCTTGGTACTACTCCAAGCTATAATAAACTACCGTTTTCTGTCCCTCTGCCTCCTGGTCGTTGCATTTGGGTCCAGCCCGTATTAGGTTCATGATATCAAGAGTCTTTTGATGTTGTTGGGTCACAGACATCAGAAAGTCATGGCATGCAAAAGATATGCGACCAAATATTAAAAATTTAAAGGCACAGTCAACTTAGTGTATGTAAACTTCTGACCCACTGGAATTGTGATATAGTGAAATAATCTGTCAACAATTGTTGGAAAAATCACTTGTGTCATGCACAAAGTAGATGTCCTAACTGACTTGCCAACACTATAGTTTGCTAACATAAAATCTGTGAAGTGGTTAAAAATTAGTTTTAATTGCTTCAACCTAAGTGTATGTAAACTTCCGACTTCAACTGTATATACGGTTGCACTCAAAATTATTCAAACCCCTTCACTTTTTGCACACTTTATTGTGTTGTAGATTTAATTTTAAATGGATAAAATTGGCATTTTTGCCCATCAATCTAAACTCAATAACCCATAATGACAAAGTGATAACATGTTTTTAGAAATTTTTGCAAATGTATTAAAAATCAAAAACTGAAATTTCTCATGTGCATAAGTGTTCATTCCCTTTGCATTAATGTATTTTTAAAGTATCATATTTCATATTTGGTTGCATATCCTTTGCATGCTGTTACTTCCTGAAGTCTGTGACCCATCAACATCAAAAGACTCTCGATATCTTATTTTCAGGTAATGTTACAAGCAATACTATAACCTCTCTGCATTTGAATGGATCTCTGTGGGAATTTGGGGGGTGAGACTACATTCAGCTGTAAATTATGCTGGTACAGTATGGAACACATGTCTGGCGAAATGGCTGTAAGTCATCAGGGGTCTAAGGTATCAAAGAAGCCCCAAACCATCACTCTACGGCCAGATATGCAGTAGATGTGGATGGATCACTTTAAGGGTTTCTTCTCCTGACTTTTCCCCCATAGAGTTCTATAGGAAAATAGAGTCAGGAGAAATAACCCTTAAAGTGATCCATCCACATCTACTCCATATCTGGCAACAGAGTGATGGTTTGGGGCTCGTTCGATAGCTCAGACCCTTGATGACTTACAGCCATTTCACCAGTCATGTGTTCCATACTGTACCAGCATAATTTACAGCTGAATCTAGTCTCACCCCCCAATTCCCATAGAGATCCATTCAAATGCAGAGAGGTTATAGTATCGCTTGTAACAGTACCTGAAAATAAGATATCGAGAGCCTTTTGATGTTGATGGGTCACAGACTTCAGGAAGTAACAGCATGCAAAGGATATGTGACCAAATATGAAATATGATACTTTAAAAATACATTAAAGCAAAGGGTATGAATACTTATGCACATGAGATATTTCAGTTTTAGATTTTTAATACATTTGCAAAAATTTCTAAAAACATGTTTTCACTTTGTCATTATGGGTTATTCAGTGTAGATTGATGGGCAAAAATGGCAATTTTATTTTTAACACAATAAAGTGTGCAAAAAAGTGAAGGGGTTTGAATAATTTTGAGTGCAACTGTATATATATATATATATATATATATATATAAATATGAAAATTAGATAATTACACTTTTTTCTTCAAAAAAGTTTTGAAAATACTTGAAATACTTTAATTGCGCATTTGATCGATGTGTTTGTGTGTGTGTGTGTGTGTGTGTGTGTGTGTGTGTGTGTGTGTGTGTGTGAGTTTTCAAAAAAATGTATTTCTGCATTGCCTTATCATTGTTGTTGCTATTACTATTTTATTTATTTATTATTTTTTCCCTTTATTATAACCATATCTACCTAGTGTTCCATTTTATTTTGTTGGTATTTATTTTAACTACTCATATTTCACCTGCTTTGGCAACATTGTAACAGTTAGTATGCAGTCAGAGAGAGAAACGCCAATGTGCACGGGAGCCCTGCCACCCATCGTTCACCAGTCGGGGTAGGATGTTTCACTGTGTTTTTTTGGAAGTGTTGCAGAAGGTGTCCAAGGTGGTAGCCCTGGCTGAGCTTGCGCAGAGAGCCGGGACAGGATCACGAGGAGAGCTCAGTTTGGGAGGATCCGCACTCCCTCAGGGCTCTGCAAACCGGTCCCGCAGCCCAGGTAATCTTCCTCCTCTCCTTTGGCTTTCTGCATGAGTGTTTACCAAATCAAGGCCTTTCCTTTTGAAATAACTGATGAGTCCAGTGGACATGATCTACCTGTTGCACTGGACAGATGGTAATTTAAAAAGGGTTGCACATATTTGGTTAAAAATGGAACGAGTCTTTGTAGCACACCACGTGTGAGCAGTGTTGTTAGTCTATATCAGAGTGAGCTCCTTTACACCACATGCATCCAGCACAATTTCACAATTTTTACACTCATTTAGAAATTACTTGCATTTTGTTGACATTTTCCCCCTCACGTCATAGGCATAACAATGGTAATGGCTTCGGAAACTTTGGACTAAAAATGAAATTAAAGAAGACACAGAAAGGATTAAAAATCGATTCATTAAACCGACTGCCAATGTTTCAGCTGATATAGGAGCAGACTGATTCATAAACATAGGACAACCTTATGAAAAATAAAAACCTTTTTCTTTGCTTTGTGTGAATATTCCATTATAATAAAGGCTTCTTAAATTAACTCGTATGACGTATTGTCAGGAGGGCCTTTCATTCAAGTTGGCATTGAAGCAAAATTATAATTAGCCTATCAACTTTCATCACTATTAATTAAAATATTACCAAATTTAAAAACCGTATTCAGCATTTTGTTTTTGACACTTTTTGTTTGACACACGTTTTTGACACGTGATTTTACTAACCACTGTACCAGGAAGGTCAGTGGCAGCCAGTACATCACATTTATTGTACTGTATGCGATTTCCCTTAGCATACAGTAGAAACCATCTGCAATTCATACCATCCACTGTTCTATTCAGGGCCTGTGCTTTTGTAACGTAACAATTAGTCTTACATATACACAAGGCTTTCACAGGTTGTTTTACCTCCATGTTAGTGTACTGTGAAAAATAAGGTTTGAACAAATGCTGCTTTGTGAATTGGTAAAAACCCATGTACCAGTGTGTATTATGAATCACCCAATACAAATATGAACCAACAATTACAATTTACCCCGCAAGGCAACATTACTTAGATAAACAAATGTAAAAGAAAAATATTCATCCAAAACAGTTGAATTACAGCAATATTGAAAAAAGAAAATTACTACTCCAGTAGTGAACACTGCATTGCATGTTTCTTCTCCTATCAGAGACAAAGGGAGCTAGAGTGAATGCACTTGAACAAATTTTGCTTTCACCGCAGTATTCCATTTAAGTGTTTCTTCTTATCAAAAACAACTATTTTTAATTAAGATAAACATTGCAAGAAATTCACGCGGTAACGTACTTGACTAAAATTGGAATTAAGCTTGAACTTTTATATTTTCCAGGGAAATATATGCACCAGGTCAGAGCTCTGATGTGAAAGCCCTGGTGAAGGCAAGCCAAGGGAAAGTCACCAAAGCATTACTAACATTGACAGGCAGGCAGGCTGAAACATGGATGAACAGACAATGTCAACACCAATGACAGAGTAAAACAATATCCTACTGGAACATTGCATACCAAAGGGTTTCTCATGTATTTTTCACATCTTGTAACTTTAGACCACAGGACAACAATTACAATAGGCCTCCACTTAAAGACACACACACAAAAAACCAACAGTCTGAAACACAGGCGAGGGCGGAACAACTGTCGAAAAACTGAAAGTGGAGAGATGGTGAGTGGCAGCACAATTTTTGATTTAGCCATGACATTAGTCACTACAGCTATTCTTATCAAAACAGTGGATCGCCCAAAATAAAAGAAGCATCCCTTATGGAAAAAGAATATACTGCAGTATATTGTAAATATATCAAAATTATGTTCACAATTTTCTTGAACATTTTCAATTATTGCTGCATTGTTTACTGCCAGGCCAACAGGTTACAATTTGAGGGACATACGCATTGATTGTGTGATTCTCATGCATCTGATTAAGTGGTGATTCAATGATTAACTGAGATGATTACCACGGTTCACCGAATGGTTTGAGCTGTGGATTGAAACAGTGGCTCGGTCAACCCGCTTGAAATACATATGAAATAACGCATGATTATTTATCCGAACTCTTAAGCATTAACCTGCATGTCTTTGGACTGTGGGAGAAAACCAGTGTACCCGGAAGAAACCCGCGCGGACACGGGGAGACTCCACAAAGAAAGGCCCCTGGTTGGGAAAAATACAAAAACAGTAGGACAGTGGCCATTTTAAAATTTAGCCATCTACTCATGGCAATATCATAGTATATCTGCTATCTTATAGCATTGTTGGTAAAAAAAAAAAAAAAAACTGCTTATGGAGTCACAATGTTCAATGCCGAGAGACCAAAAAACAAACTGAGTGAGATGGGGGGAGATATGCTATTGTGGGAATTTCAGTTGGCTTTACACAAAAAAATGCAAGCCTCTCACAGAAGCCAACGCAGTTATTTGGATTCTCTGTGGGTGGCTTGTTCATTTTGTAACGGGCTGGTCAGAGGAATTATTCAAATACTCAAAGAAACAAAGTTCTCTTTCAGTATTACTACAGTTCTTGAAAGTGTTATTCTTTTTAAAAAAAACATTCAGTTCCATCATCTCATATCGCATATGACACTCAGAAAAACTACAGTACATATTCTAAGTATCATATGCCTTAGAACTGAATTATATTTTGACATAATGCATATCTAATTTTCATGTTTTGTTATCGTTTAGTCCCACAGCGTGGTAGGGTGAGAGGTAGAGAAGTAAAGGGAAATTTGGCTTGGTCGTTCAGTAGGCCGTCGGTGCCTTACATCATTCCGCAAGGATCAGTGCTAGGCCCAGTACTCTTTTCATTATATATGCTACCCCTTGGTGATATTATTCGGGCACATGGGGTAGATTTTCACTGCTATGCAGACGATACGCAGATATACATTTCCATGAAACCCGGCGAGGCACTACCACTTTCTCGATTAGAGGCTTGTATTGCAGATATTAAAGCTTGGATGCTTTCCAATTTCCAATTTCCTGCTCCTAAAAGACCGAAATGCTGGTTTTAGGTCCAAAAAAACAAAGGGAGAAATTGGGTACATCTACTTTAAATTTCGATGGTTGTTTAGTTGTTCCAAACTCAGCTGTGAAAGACCTAGGGGTTACTATAGACCCAGTTCTAACCTTTAGCGCGCACATAAAAAACATATCTAGAGTAGCTTTCTTTCAGTTAAGGAACATAGCTAAAATAAGGCACTTCCTATCAGAAGGGGACGCAGAGAAATTGATCCATGCTTTTGTTACATCTAGGCTAGATTACTGTAATGCCCTGCTATCTGGCTGCCCTGCTAAATAATCTCCATTTTGTGCAGAATGCAGCCGCTCACATTTTAACTAGAACTAAGAAATATGAGCATATTACCCCAGTACTAGCATCGCTTCATTGGCTACCAATTGAGTTTAGGATAGACTTTAAGGTTTTGCTTCTGACCTTTAAAGCTTTAAATGGACTTGCGCCAGTGTATATATGTAATCTGCTTTTACCATATAAGCCGAAAAGATCACTTCGTTCCCAAGACGCAGGCTACCTAGTAGTCCCAAGAATGTCTAAAAACTTGACGGGTGGTAGAGCTTTCTCCTACAGAGCGCCACTACTGTGAAACACCCTGCCAAAATTTATAAGGGAATCAGACACAGTCTCAATATTTAAGTCTAGATTAAAAAGCACCTTTATGATCAGGCTTATAACGAGCTATAGTCTGGAGACAGGACCAGAGAAGCATTTAGCCATAGAGTAATGTGGGGTGGCATCCTTTCCTTACTGTCAAATATCTAGCCTTTTATCTTTGCCTTTCAAAGCCTAGCTCTGTGACTCAGACTGTGCTACTATCCAGTTTTCTCAAGACTGATGTGAAGTGGAGACGATTCGAGGCTCGGGGCTTGCCGTGAGCTTCGCTCGGCCAGAGCCCTCTTCCTCCGTCAGTTCCAATTACGGAGCTTGTAGAGCTCTATAAATCCTCCTCTCTGGCCCGAAAGCCTATCCCGTCCATCGCTACAGTAACGGCCGGGTCAGCAGTTGTTCAGCAAGGCCCGCTTGGCACAGGGATGGGAGACCAGGTCATCTGAGAAGGTACCACAATACAGGGTGCATGATGCCTCACGTTAGGAATGTGTCGAAAGCGGAAAAGAATGAACGGCGGCTTTCGCGATGGCCGTCCCACGCACGTCCGCCTCCCCCTGGCAGCTGGACGGACTGATTGACATGTGACGTTATCCGCCTGGAACCTGGATCCACCGAACGCCATAAACCCCCCCCCCACCGCCCCCTCCCTCCCAGCCACCCACCCACCCAGCTCGGCTTTCATGCGGAGGCATCGCTATGTAAATTCCTTAAGCCAGCCCAATTAGAAAAACAGATTACACGGTCTTTGCATCTAATAGAGCTCAGCCTTTCGCCGCAGACGTAAACAGGTCGATCGAATGATGCGAACGCATTGGAACTCATTGGGAAAGCGGCGATTGTCGAAAGTGCACCACGAGTCCTCCTGACGGTGACTCACGGTGGAGATTTATCAAAGTGAATTCAGCACCTTTTAAAGTAATCTCCTTAGCTCGCCTTCTGCCTCGGACTTTGCAGCATATACATTTATGGATTAAAGGAAGCAAAAGCTTGTAGGTCATTAGACTCGCTGACCGGGAAGAGACTGTTATATCGGAATGCTGTGTACTTTCTCACCAAATGGATTTCATCTTGCATTTTGCGAATGAAATTCATTGATTGGCTCGCATTTTCATCGTGATCCAATAACAAATCCAAATGTTGTCAAATCCCCTTCCTCTGAGGCAGTGCCTTTTAAAATGCAGCAAGAAGTTCTATCTGAAGGTGCAAGGCTCAATAGTTTTCACCATGTCTCATACAAATTGTTTTGTCTTGTTGAAGTTACAATGACATGACACCATTCTGAAACACAAATCAAATTCAGCCACAGAGGCCTTCAGACAGGGGCTTGTAAAATATCTGCAAGCATTCAAGCATCCCTTCATATCATGCTACATGATTTATTTTTAAAGTATATCCAGTGACAAAGGACACTTCAAATCCTTTCTTAGATTACACGGGGACGGGTGTTAGCTCATGGATACCAGATAAAATGTCTTTGGGCAGCTTCTAAACATCATTATGTGTTACCCATGTGTACGTTTTAATAGGCTGAGAGACTGTCCAATCACACTTGCCTTTCTGTTGCCAGGTTACCAGTATCCTGCTAGCTAAACACAAGTCCATAAGTTTTACATCATGGACTATATTTCAGAAAGTTATAGAATATGAAAGATAGTGTTACCTCAGTGAATTGCTGAAGCAAGCTTCTCAAAGCCATGGACACCTGCTCGTTTGGTGTGTGTTAGAAAATGAAACGGTGGCCTTTCACATATCTGGACTTGATTATACATTATAATCCTTGAGTCTATTTGTAGAGGATGAGGTTAACTAAACCTGACTACTGTATGCACTCAAGCCCATTCTGAAGATTAATTAAATCAGAAGTGAAAGCTAATCTGGCTGACCTTGTTGGTATCTGGGAACTATATGAAGACTCAGAAAAGCATTACAGAATATTTCAGGGTATTAAAGCAACGTAAATTTATTATGACAGAGAGCAATCATTTGTCATTCGCTTTAAAGTTTGAAATACAATACAGTTAGTGAGAAACACTAGTAGGACACTGATGGTGGTAGGTAGTGGTTAGGGCTGGGAGGGGCAGGGGTTGGTGGGGGGGGGGGGGGGGGGGGGGGGGGGGTCTGGAAATGGGTATTGTAAATTTTGTAGACATAAATGTTTGGAGAAGAAATATTCCCATTGTATTTTTAAACATTGTAGTTGTGACTGAGTGATATTATTCTTGAAATATACATGTATATGTACCGAAATTTCACTTGTACAGGAAAAAGAATAGTCAGAACAAAAATGTCCACGTATGGGATTGCCCCAATTTTCGAAAACAAAAGGGTGGAACAAAATAACGTTTTCTTTCTCTTTTCTTCTTTCTTTGAGTGCATAGCTTGACAACAATGTACTGTATGTTTCCTGTATTTGCATAATAAGCAACACAAGCTATGTTTCCATTACAATGTCATAGTGAATTTAGTGCAACAACCAAACCTTTTCCTTCAGCTATCAGAAAAAATAAGGAAGTCACATGAATTGTTGATAATGCTCTATTAATATGATAACGATAATATAAATTTCAAAGCACCCTTGTGGACTGTTTTTGTACATTTGTTTTGAAAAGACTAAAACAGGTTTGCTAAACAATTCAGATCAAGGCAGTATAGTAAATATTCATATTACTGTCAAAGGCTTCTGCATTTGTTTCTGCATTGATAAATTATTGATCAATGATCTATCATTGTACATAAGAAAATGGTGCTAGGCCCTTCCAAGTGTTTTAAAAGTTGCCCTGTCATATGGATATTATCATTTTGAAAATGAAAGCATAAAAGGCTAACTGTTTTGAAGGAGTTGCCATTTCCTTGTGTTCAAAGACAAAAACCTCATTCTAAACCGGTTTATGCAATGGAAGATTTGTGATTGGGGTGCTGTGTCTTTTATCAGATCAGTGTGAGAATGCTAGTTGCCAGAAAGCCTTCATGACTTGTTATTTGTTTACTGAGCATTTTGGTACTTGTGGATCAGGGGATTATATGCCCTAAAGAAAGAAAACAGAAAATCCAGAATAACGTGTTTGAACCACAAGAGCACCATTACCTATTGTTTTCCGTACTGTAATTTATTTTCAACTTATTGTAATTTATTATAAGACTTCTGGGAAAGTAGATTGAGTAATAGTAGAAAACTATTGTGAGATGTTACTACCCTGAATGCATTGTGGATGTCCTGCTAATTTGACTAATTCTGGCCAATAAGATCAACCTCATTCAAACCACAAAAAAGGTAAGGAATAGGTATGTGGGATAAATCATGCCAAATTTACAATGAACTTGTAAGAAATGTATTTATTTATTTAATTGCATGTTAAGAAGACCAGTTGGAATAATGTTATTCTGTAATTATACATTCACTGCTTTATGTTGGCATTGGGTGATCTGATCTATTATTGCGGGTGCGTGAAGCCATATTTTGAAACTATGAATTGTAATCCTATTCCACACCTTATCACACACACACACACACACACACAACAAAGCAAACAAGGAAATCACTTGTTCTCACCAAAAGCCATCAGACTGGAAGGTTTACAATATTTCAATTTTGGCATATGGCCTTCTTAATGGCAGCCTCTGGCAATACGGATTTTCTCATGGGTGGAAGTTGACGCAACCAATTCCGATTTAAATATCAGTGTGGAAAACATAGTTGTAGTGAAAATAGAAGGGATTCTTTTGAATCACAGTGTAGTTTCCATGCACACATTCGACATTAGTCTCAGAATTAAACATTCCCTTAACAATTTAGTCCAAGCAAATTTAGAGGGAGCAATGCATTTAATTATTTGAATTATTTTGGTTTGGCCAGCCACGGTTCTATCATTTGATTAAGGTCATTATTATAATGTAATTCTTATTATTTGGTTTAGGTCCAATTACAAGGATTATCTATCAGTGGAAGTGAATAATCAATGACCAGTTTATAATTCACAGGTAATTAGATGCACACTCAAGCACGGTCTGATTCTGTGCATTTCTTTTAAAGTATACAGCTTAGGCTGACGTACATGTATTATGTCATCATATCAAATCGGTACGACAGCTATAATACTGATTCGTGTTACTACCTAAATCTGATTTACAATTCCTAACAACTACTACTGATGGGGAAGTTTTGCAGTACATTAGACATTTCGGGGGATATGCATGTATAGTTGATAAGGGCGGGAAAGAGAATAGATTGTATTAAAGAAACAGTTATCTTTTGCTGTATTTAGGTTCAGAATGACTCTTAAGTTCTCAGTCAAGTTGAGGATCATGCCAATTTAACTTTGAGTAACACATTTATGGAGGTAAATGTGTCATATAAAAAAACATATAATGTATATATAAATATATATTATAAATATATATTTCTCCACCATCACTTTCCAGCTCTAAATATGTGTCCAGGTGATGAATATGTTTTCTTTACTGGCTTTTTAAAAATTGAATAAATGTTTGGATACATTATTGAGAGCTAGTTAAATAATTGTAAGCCTGTTAGTATTTTGTGGGAAAGTCCACACGCACACGCCGTTTGTATTTGCATACTGAGTTGTCTTGCGCCACCTCTTTCCTTTTTCGTTTGCCTTAAAGCTATTGTGTTACTGCCAAACTATTACATGAACTTGATTTTGAATTTGTTTAAAGCAGTCTACTGGACTTGTTAAGTAATCCGTTCTTAAGCTTTATTGAAGATATGCCCTCCAAAATGATTATTATTATTTACACCTAGGCAAAGATAGGCAAAAAAGAATAATATTTATTAGTTCAAATAAACAGTAGGCTACATGTAATGACATATGCAACATAATGTACAAGATTAATGGGATAAATATATACTTTACACTAATGTAATAATACAATTTCTCAGAGAAATAATCCTTTTGGAAGGGTGTGTGCATGCACACATTACATTTATAATTGCAAATAAACTTTAAGAAGGCAATAATGATTCCAGGAATGTACAGTAAAAGCGCACATAATGGAATAATACCCTTTAATAGTGTAGATCACTGCCCTTAAAGCAGTGAACCCTATACAACTGTATATGTGTACCATGACTACCATTACAATGCAGTAAGTTTACTATTCTCTGCCTTCTTGCTTGATATGGCAATGTCTTGCAAATTGGTTAAGTGTCCAATACTTTCCTCATTTGCTTGGTCTTAAAAGTAGTCATACATGGACAAAACCGAGAAATGGTTGAGACAACAACAGGTTGCTGGGCAGTTTTTTTTTTACTGGCCCTTCGGGGTCGTGGCCTTTTCAGCCACGGTAGCAGACGCTAGGGGAATTGACTCATCCGGATTTCCCCCGCGTTAGTCACCGGCTGGAATATGCACACAAATTCTGCCGCACAACAAGCGCCGCAGAGGACGGCTGGACGTACCGTATACGACCCACTCTGCTAATAAAGCCTGCTGTAGACAGGCCTACGTCAGGGCCTACCTCATCAGCTGCCCCGCCATTTGCTGAATGGCATTCCATAAGTAAACTCTGGACATTAATAGGCGAGCGGCTGCAATGCACTCAGGAAGACGGGGGAATAAAGGCAAATTAAGGGGGAGCGGTAAGGCTGCTGGAGTCGGAGTCACCGCCTCTATTTGCAAATGACGGTTCGGATGCCGATACAAATGCAGATTTACGGAAGATTAGCGCGGCGCTCCGGCCGACGGTGTCCTCCGATTGAAGCGAGAGCTCGAATAATAAGAGCGTTGGGGACGCGCGCTCGCAGGCGGGCGCAGCTAACCGCTGACGTAGCCGCGAAGGTGTAAACACGGCCATAGATTTCGAGTGAAGTAACTGGCGTTTGTGTCCAGTTTCCAATGAGGCCATGTTAGAGCAATTAGTGATGTAAGGGTTTCATGTGTCATTGGCTATATCAAATGTAATCTGTCATGGAGGTCATTGCTGTAATTGCCATTTGTCCTTTGCTAAGCACTTTTCTTAAGGGCCTTGGAAGAGAGCAAAGGCCAATGTGGAGTGGAACTGCGGCACTGTCAATAAAAATAGAGTATCAAATAAAGATGCAGAACTATATTCTGTTCCCAGCTCACTCTTCAGTATGTACAGAAATGTAAGTAAAATACAGCCTGGTTAAATCTTCATAATTTAATTCATCATTCTAAAAAGCTTTTGTCTCGTTTAGATTAAGTACATTAAACAAACTTTGCTGCAGGTGGCTTCTTGGAATTAAAAAAAATAATAATATGATAAACTCATGAAGGTCTGCCACATAAAATCGAGAGAAGACTTTCTATGGAGCAGAATTGAAATGTCGTGTTTGTATATAGACTGAGAAAGAGAGAAAGCCTATACAGAAATCAGACATGGTTGGTATGATCTTGGTAATCTACTTGTAACCACATCTTGCGTGACAGTTTGCTCAAGCCTTGTACTGGCCCTAAAAAATTGACTTTCTTTTTAACTGTAACCTACATAACACAAACCACTAAAGTCAGGAAAGAAACAACATGGAGAATATGAACCGGGTAGAGAACCACCATGCAGTTGCATTTATTCCCTGTACATTTATATATATGTTGCAGGATTTTTTTCTTTTCTTGCCCACCACTCAGACTTTTTATTATTACACATATGTCAATCATGTCAACTTTGTATTATTACATTTAGATATGTAATCTCACCTAATTCATGTGCATAGATGACTCCGCCCCCATCCCACCCCTCCCCTCAAATACATATGACAGCCCCGCCCCTGTCTAGGTTTAAAAAAAATCCCCTGCTTTTACCCTTCTGACATGTGTTTTGATTGAAAATGACACTTCTGAAAAGCAGCTCCTGCACCACAAGTGAGAAGAGGTGTTTGGGTAGTGGAGGCATGTACAGAGGATGTAGAGGAGACTCAATCCTGTGTCAGTCAGCTCAGAGCACAGCACCGCGTGCTGTTTTAGTTGGACCTCGTCCAGGAGTGGCACTTTTAGACGAGGTTGTACAATTTGCAGATGTTAGTAACTATCTGCCTGGGTGTGGGCAGAGGGTATCAGTTTAAAATAACTTTCTGCTGCCTTGGCATGTGGAGAAAGCGAAGAAGTGGTCCGTCTGGGGAGGGGGGGAATTTTTCCACATGTCACTCTCCTCTCTCCTTCTCAATACTCTTTCACAAAAATAAAATAAATTTAAAAAAAAGTATGTCTGAGTCTGAGCTCACTGAGCAGGCATCCTTGCTGACATCATCGTCTCCCAGGTGCATTGTGGGTAGGTGAGTAGATGATCTCTTTATTAAAGGTACCAATGTCCAGCTCGAGGGGTCGTGTTCCCTGGATACACAAGTCTATTTATTGTCGTTCCCCCTTCGCTGACCCTTGCTTTATTTTAGGTCTCTGATTCATGGGCCGTTCATTTGCGAAAACCGCGAAACGGCTATAACTTTACATCTCGTACTATTTGGGTGGGGGAGAAAAGCAGATAGTTGTGTGTAGGGCGTGTGCGTGGATTTGGTTAGGCCGGAAGCCGGGCTTTGTGTGGAGTGTGTGCGTGTATGCGGTGTCATTGGCGGGTGTGTGTTTTTTTTTTTTTTTAACAGCACTGAGGTAGGGAGGCAGGTTTATTTATACAACTATCTGATCTGTTCATAGACTACTTACTACTGATTGTACATGCTGATCTTTTCTTTGGCCAGAATCCCCTGGAGGAAATTCAAACTACAGAGCAAGTCAAAAGACACTTTGAGGGTAGAAGGTACTTTCTCAGGGGACAGAACTTTCGGTCTGCCTTGGCCTCCCCTGGCAACACTGCCACCCTCAGCAGAATTTCTGGAAATCATCATAAATTCGCTTGGGAACAGCACCGAACGAAGCCTCCCACCCTGCTAGTGAAGAACCAAGGTTGGTCAGCTCGTACTCTGGGTCGAGAATGCAAAAGAACCTCCCCGCTAAAGGTAATGTTCGGACCCTCTGTCCGCAACACAGCCGCTGGGCCTCGGCTGAATGTGCGGCCGTGGAGGGTAGGCGGCGTTGGTTGCCGCTCTTTTGCCAGGGCGGTTCCGGAGCCCGAGATGCCGAAGCAGCTGCGGTTTGGCAGCGTGATGCAACCGGCGGCCAAGCGAAGGCATTAGGGGATCTGGGTGGAAATTTCAGAACGGGCTGAGAGAACAAATGACCCGGGGTGAGCTTTTCAGGACAGTCGAGGGAGGGGAAATTATGGAGACCGCGGGGGAATGGCAAGGGATGGGGTTTGGGTTGGGGGGAGGGGGAGGGGGGAGGGGGGTTAAGTTGCTGAATCTCCATATCCTAGCAACTCAGTGATACTGTATGATACTCATCCCAGCTGCTCCTTGGGATTGGTCAAACTGCTGGCATGAGCCCCGCCTATTTACTTGCGCGGGGGTGACAGCATACCAAAAATCAAAACATCCACACCACTTTATTCACTCCTGTGCACTTGACCTCACAGCACTTTAATCTCTCATTTTTGCCTCTTTTATTTATTTATTTCTATTCTATTTATTTCTCAGTTCTACATGTAAATATATATTAATACATGTGCTTTTATTGTCCATTGTTAGTTGGGAAGATCTCAGCCAACAGAATTGCAGTGCAGTATGAATTCTCCCTATGCAGCCTTACAGTACTGCCCAGAACACACCTTTCAGCGGTAAGTAAGACATTTTTTTTGTGCAAATTGTTTCTCCATGTAAAAATAGCCCTTTGGCATCTACTAACCACTTGTTAACCATTACTTTGTGGAAACGGTCTATTGTACGAGACCTTTGTTGGCATAAAGGTTGGTCTGTTACAAAGTGTTTGGTTTCAAAGCAGATGATTGACTCAACAAAAGCCAACCACTCTCAGGGGATTCTCTGGGAGAAGATATTGCACTTCAACATTGTGTCCATGACCTATCTATTTAACATGAACATTTAGCAGGAAACCAGAGGGGCAAATGGGAATGTACCTGCACAAAAGTACAGGCGACTCTTCAGTTAGGTTCTTTTGGGAGGGAAAATGTTTTTATTTAGACTGTAGTAGGTGGGATAGGCTCTGAGACAGCTGTGTCTGGAGGTACAGCTGTTACTTATGTCTGATATTTATAGGTGTGGCGTACTTATGGCAACAATGTGAGCGTATGGGAGAGTCAGGTTTAAAGTGGCGGACAGACACTCGAAACCTCCGCCCGCCGGGGCGGCTTCTCTTCCCTACTGTACACTTGGCCATTGAGAAGAGTGGAAGTTTGGCCTTTAGATAGATCAGTATTAATAGAACAGTATGCTTGTCATTAATATTGCATTGTATCTTCCTCTCTATTTCATTTGTTATGTTAAAGATCGGCGCATCTTAAAGCCAATGAGATTGGATCTACAACCAAATAGGACACAAATCAAATATGCGCCTGTAAAATGACAGAAATCTACTCGTAGTAATTTTGTTTCGAAAATAATCTCTTAAAAACATCTACAATGTATTTGTATCTTTTAGGTTATAATAGACAAAATAACTGGTTTAATTCTATCCATTATATTGTGATCCTTTAAGTGTTGGTTGAGCTTTAGTTCGTATTGTTATCGTGCTGTCATCTGAGACATCTGTTTAACATAAGCACTCTGTTTCTTTTATCAATCTTTTAGTAATCGCTCAGCTAACTTTCTTGGGTTAGCATAATCTCCCTCAGGTGTTTGAAGTGTCAGTGGAAAAAACGTCTATATTTAAGCCAATGTTCAAGATGGATCCGTGTAACAAAAGACCCAGCATGTCTAGGGAGGGAACTCAATGGGAGCCATATACTTTATATGATCAGGGCCTTTTTTTATTTATATAGAAATTGCTTTACCCGCTAAACTGTTTTTTTACACGGTTGTTTCATTATCTCAATTTTTTATTGTTGTATTAAGTAGTAGTGTCAGTTGTATTCTTAACAATTCTGTTTTTATTGTATATTTGCATATAAAGTCTATTTTTTATAAATGAATAATTTCTTAATACCCAAATTACAGAGGGAATCCAGATTTTCAGCTTTATGCAATTATACCATCTTTGTTAAAGCTAGAGTTACGTTTTTAATGTTTATAAATAACTTTTTAAGACTAGCATTATTTGCTTTCAATATTTTATTTTGTGTTTTGGTATTTTACTGTAGATAATATCAGATGTTACACGCATGACAAAAAAATGTATTATTTAAACATTGAGTTATGTTAGCTCACTACCTCACATTGATTAGCATGGCAGCTTATCTTCATTAAAAAATGTACTAATTGAAATCCATCTTGCACTGAAACACACACATTTATTTTGTTGTAAAAATGTTTTTAGACACACAGTAGTGCCATGTAAATAGTCCAGCCCTTGTGCAGTCTGAGGCATGTGAATGCTACAGCTGAAGCTGAAAGAATGTTATATGTACAGTATATTCAGGGCACCTGTGTACCACTGCAATTTATGAGAGTAGCATGTGGTCCTTGTAATGTGCATGTTCACTATCTTTCTATTTGGTCCAGTACAGTACGGTAGCTTAATTGGCATCCTATGTTTAAAACCCTGCTTGGCTTGAATCAATCTTTATTTCTCCGTACTTTAGAGAAACTATAATTTTTAAAACTAGAGAATTCTGTTACTCACTCAATGCAAAACTGGATCTTTTTCAGATAATTTGCAGTACAAAATAAATTTAGAATAATTAATTATTTAATAACAGACTGTGAGGAATATGGGATTTACTACTAACTCGCATTCCTTCTTAAAAAGCAGAGGGAATGGTTCTAGACTGAGTAGCCAGTCTGAGATGTAAATCCTCAAAATACTCAACCCTACATTAAAGCAAGAGGAAATGGCTAAAATCTATTCAGGCTTTCATGCGTCTATTTGTCCACCCATCTTTTCCTTTCTCTGTAAGATCGACACGCCTCAACCTAGGTAAAATATTTCATAATTGACAAATATATAACTTGGACACAAAAGACAGACTAAAATCTGTCATGGCGCTGGACGCTTCTGACTTCCTATGTTTGCACTGAACTTAGTGTCATCTTTGCTATTGACAGAATGACATCTTGCTGTTGGTAGATTTGCTGGGTTATTAACTTCTATCATACCTAAATAAACAGGCACATAGAGATTCAAGTAAAAGAAGACCACACACAAAACAGATATCGGCACTCAGTAAATGTTTAGAGTGAAGCTCTGGTTGTGCTGGACTGTGAGCATATGCAGAAGATGCCTGTCACCTCGATGGTTTCTCGCTGTCATTGTTGTTTTAGAGGATAATTCACCTGCTCTCACAACAGATTAACCTTTGGAAAAAAGTAAAAAGCACATGTGGGAGTAATTGTCAAGGATTGACGGCAGTGTGCTGAAACATAAAGAATAAATATAGTGTCCCACATTTTGACCCACTTCTTAAAAATGAGAAAGTGCAATGCTCAAGGAAAATTCCAAGACATCTGATCAGCAAAAAATACATTTTTTTTATACATTTTTTCTCTGTTCAAGAGTAAATGTTTTGGAATCAACACGATTTTGCACAGCAAATTCCCAATTGATGGATGGATACTTAATAACGTGTTCTTTATTGTTTTCTCTGTTTTCCAGCTGTTATCCTAACTCAATACGCAACGTTATATAATGACTGGATCAAAGAGAAATGTATTTTAAAAAATCTAACAACCTGCAGTAGTTGCAACTGCTTTTTGAAACTGAAAACTTTAACAATATCTGTGTGGACTTCCCTGGGGACAGTTCATTATTACTGTTTTGCTGAATACGGCAAATGAACAGTAATGTTGGTGGTCTATTAGATTGTACAGGGGGTATTTTTGAAAAATTCCCCTGTAGAGTACCTAAACTGTTAAGGACACAAATTTGCATTCACTTTTGCAGCCATTTTATCTAAAATGAAATGGATCATATTTTGTTGTGTGTGTGTTTTAGTTTTTAATTAAATCAGCTTCATGAGTGGGCGATAATCTCTTTTGTGATTAATTATGCAAACGATATGAATCTATACAAAGTATTTGGAAATTCATAATTTGGCGTTGGTCAAATAAAGGGGTATAAGCCCACTGATCAAGCTAATGTTTTTTTTGCAGGAGCAAAAGTAAGAACATTCTATCTAGTACAGTATGTACTTGTTGGAGTTTACAGCTTGAGGTTGGCTACTTGCATTTGCCAAGTTGTCATTTGAGTTTAAGCCATTTCAACACGAGGCAGCGCAGAGTCCTGCGGTAGAGCTTTTACAGGGATTTCTGTTGTTCGGCCGTCATGTCCTGCTCCCACAGTTTGAGTGATGAAAAAGGAAGGCTGAGCTCTTTTGAACGCTTCCAAGCCTTGATTAATGGCGACATCGGAGAAGGCCCCTGATCGCTGCCCTGTTTGCTTTGATTGCATTTTCATCTGTAGATCTGACAACCTGGACGGAGACAAAGGCCGCCCCTGTTTCGGGCTGACCCACTGCCCAGTGCCATTTGAGGAGCGCACTCTGCCTTTAAGTGGACACTGAACAGCTTTCCCCTAGGGCTAACAAAATAACTCACTAGGTAACCGGACACCTGGTAACAGGCAAACAGCAGTACTCAGCAGACCAAATTCCTTGGGGCTTGTTTTTGTTACAGAGTTTCTCTAAAACCTATAATTCATAAGATTCCACATCTATACCCGATCTACGTACTTTATCAATATGACCAGTTATATTCCTCAAGAGAAAGAGTATAATTTATACTGTATAAAGCTTTGCAGATACAATGCTGAGATTTAAGAGAAATGTGAACCCATTAATCCCCAGTAACAGAGTAGAATATCTCATCTTTAAAATAAAAATGCTTCTTTCAAATTAAATATACACTACAATATAGAAACAGTAGCTGACACAGACAATAACATTATTTTATGACAAAGGTGGCATTTAAAGTTAAATCACTTGCTATTGTGGTTTCCAATACAGGGTCTATTCTTTGCTTTTTCAAGTTGATCTTTCTTTGGTACCACATTGTACATTAATAGAAGTTAGTCCAAAGAAATGGTGCCGCACACTGTTTCTTGAATAATCTCACATTTTATTGCTGTTTCTGTGTATTATACCCAATCAACATCAATAATACAAATTAATAAACATATATATTAATACAAATGGTTTTATGGTTATCCACCCAGATTACAGATTGACCAAAACATCATTATTTAAATTTATTTGGAAATATTTAAATGCAATCATAACATTCTTTAAAACCTGATTCCTCTCTTTAGTCATTGCATTAATAGGAGGCATCACATTATTTCCACGTTTCTTTATATTTTATTTCTAAGCAAATATTGGGTGTGCAAACACCACCTTCCTACATTTATATGACTTAAACTCTTGTATAGGACTTTAAATGCCGCTGTTGGTATGAAGTGATAATGAACACGGTAACTTTCCTGTTGTAAATAAAACTTGACAGGGCTCCTATTAAAAAACCAGGATGCTTCTTGATGTGGGTGCTGTACCTTTTTGTGGCATGATGATGTCGGTCCTGGCCAGGACCTACTCAGCAGGGTTGTGTTTCCAGCCTTGCCAACAGTGATGAGGGTTATTCGGTTGCTTGGTTCCGACTTCCCTCTTCCCATTTCCTCTCTGGACAGGCCTTCTTCTCATCCTGGGGTGGTGATGTCACTATATCAGGCCGTCACTGGCCTCTCCAGTCTCCAGCAGTGCATGTCAAATATGTCCGTACTGTGTGACCCGAGATAGTAGCCACTCAGCACCTGCTGAGAGCTTATATAATCCTAATGTTCTCACCAGGCTGAAATGTTAACAACATTAAGTATAAAAACATATAGATGAACTAGTCCCCAGATATTAACCTTGTAGGCCAAAGGTGTCTGCTTTTATCCATTATGATACAAGCAAGCAGACGCTCCAGTTTGTTTGCGGTGAGTGACTATTAATTTAGACGTCAAGTGAGACTAGCAGGACAGGCGTTCACGCCCTGTGTCCCTTTTTATGGATTTTAGGTCTTAATTCTTGGTGGAATGCCACTGTTTTGCCCTTCAGCAAGGTACTTTACCTCAGTTGCTCCAGAATCAGAATGAATTACTACGATTAAACTCAGACCTTTGTAATGCACCTTTTAAAACTGAATCTTCTAAACAAAGATCTAAATATTAACAATTTCACTGAGCAACACATGCATTTATTTCAGCAATATCTGAGATTTTGTTGTGTGTAATATTTGTAGTAAAGTTAATTGCTTTCATTGAGGAGCTTAGAGTCACTTTTGAGAATAGAAAATTTTAAAAAGAGGTGTATCCCTATGTGGAACCGAATTCACTAATTGCAGTAAGAACAAGGTGTGAAGTATAATGAATGTGCAGAGATAAAAAAAAAACAAACACGGTGGTTTACTCTTTTGCACACATCTTATTCAAATAAAATATCTATCCTATCTATTTGTACAAGATTAACTGTCATCAGATAGGCTATATGCTAATGTGGCTAACTGAAGTTAACACCTTCTACAGTACCTTTTCAACGCCACTAGCACGTGCTATTGTATCTGAGAACTTCTGCAAGATTCAGCCCATTGCTCCAAGTAAGTGGACAATTTGTCCTCTAGAGAGAGCATATTTGGTTTAAAAAATAGCGAATCTTTTTTTCTATTGACTATTTCTATCGGTTTTATTCATGTAATATATTTTCAATGTTGTGAAGAATCCAAAATAACGTTTATCTATTTTAGATAGCCTAACTGAGCTAGCTACGGTCGATTAGCTGAGCTAGCTGATCGATCAGGTTATCTGGTTTACCTCTTTAGCTTTTCTCGTTATAATCGTCTTGTAAATAAATTAGCATGCATTTTGTTTTTTTCTCATTGTCTCTAGATAACAGCGCTATCCACTATTTTCACGAATATGGCTTCAGTCTCTTTCAATCCCATTTCAACAGGTGTAGGCCCGGTTAGCCAACAGTTGCTGCAATTTAGCTGTAGCTAGCTAAATAGATAGATAGATTTTTCTGAAGGTCTAACTTACTGCTCAGAATTTCTATCGTCGTTAATGTAATTTAAAGCGTGCATTTAATTATGACTTTATGAAATGCCCAGGCCTGAGAGCGAGCAATTAGGAGATGGTCAAGATAAGTGAGTTATATGGCATAGCAGCGCTCTAACGTTAAATGTAGGTTAACATTTTATCACCCGTGTTATACGATTTATTTCCACTTAATGATGTACTTTATATGAAAAGAGTCCTGAAATTGAGATATTTTTGGTGCATTCCCAGCAAACAGTGGTCGTCCTAGGGTCGTACATTTTAGTCCCCTCAAAGTTATGATGTGACGTTCCCTATGTATGTCCTTAAAACATTACTAGAACGTTATTAAACTCCTAGGAAGGTCACTGTTTGGTTACAATATGACATTTAATTTGAATTTTTCGGGGACGTTTAAGCAACTTCCCTATTCGGCTATGATATGACGTTGTGCTCATAACATTCATAGGACATTCAGGGACGTTCCTGCAACGTCTGTTACTGGTTACAATATAGCGTCATGTAATGAATGTCTGGGGGATCCGGGAACGTTCTCTGTAACATTTAGAAAACCCTACAAAAAGACGTCAAGGCGACGTCCTGATGACATTTCGAGAAGTTCAGGGGATGTCCCGGAGACATAATTTTGTCAGCTGGGATACATGCACGTTCAGTGCAGTGCAAGCGCAGTGGAGTTAGAAACAAACCTGCCTGGTTTTGGTCTTTTGGAACGATTGTTGTTTGATATTTAGCTAAGCCCTTTGATGGGTATAGTTCTTTGAAGAAAATAGGATCCCCTTAACGCTTGTCTGGCATAATCTCTGATTAAAACGGCATCAGAAACACTCAAAACACAGGGTTAACTCCATAGAAGCCAACCCTTCAGACCTGTAATTGCAGAAGGAACTGTCAGTACATTGGATTATAAACACAGGATTAATAATATCCAGTGCAGGTGTTCCATTTGCAGTTGCACTGCTTTTACGGGGAAGCAGGACCGTCTCCTCCCCTTCTTTGGTTTGGCTGTCTTTGCATTGGGTGCAAAAATAGCTGGTCGGGCATTGTTACAGTTTTTAGCTAGTTTGTTTTCTTTGGCAAAGAAGCTAAATTTTAAATTACTACTACTCAAGTCTGTTGGAAAGCCTTTGTTAACAGAATGAGGGCTGCTCAGTGAGGTCTGGCCTTCTTGGGGCTTTCTGAATTGCTTATGAAAAGAGGGGTCATTGCTATGGTGTGAGTTCCTTTATCTCTACAATCCTTTCATGCAGCACTAATCAAAGCAAACAAAGGTGCTAATGAGTGAAGGGTCAGGTTGTCTTGCAGACAGAACCAATGGGAATAGTGTAAATCCAACCACATTGATCACAGATCATTTGACTGCTATCAGTTTCCAGGCGGCATACTGTTGGACAGCAATGAAGTACGGGTGTGCTGTAATTGGTAATAATGTTCTTGGAATATTAAAGTAGTTTGTTTTAGTGTAGTTTAGTTTTGGTTTCATTTGTAAATCTCTTGCAGATTCTAATAGGTATAGAAACCGTTTAATTAAACTGTCACACCTTCACATTATTTGTGAAACAGGCTGTTTGTTTCTTGATATGTTACGTTTGTAATACAGTAGCATTAATTTGTGTATGCCAATCTATTGTCAGTCAGTAATTTTTTATTTATTCACTAGCTGAACTCTTGAACTTTGGGGAGATGGCTGCTTTTCGAAATTTCACCTGGTCAGAAAAGTGACATGTGTATGTTTAGTCTTTGCTGGCATGACTTACTTGGTCACTGTATAATAAATATTTGCTAAGAAACAAAAAAAAAAAATCCAGGAAATATGCGTGCTCCAATAAAAAAGCCAACAGGATTATTATTCTTGTTGACACATAGGCTAGCGGTAAGTGGAAATACCGGGGTATTGTATGTTGCCGCTGAGTGACAATTGAATTGCTGGTTTTGGTGTCCGCATGTCTCGCATTGTGACAAATGACAATATATATGGGCCTCAGAGAATAACCCAAACACTCCTCTCTCCTATATGACAAGCTTGGCAGCACATTGTTGTCTTTGTAATGCAATTCGAGCATTTGCCTTGCACCTCTTTGGCTTGTGAAAACAGACTGAGTGCCATGTATCTGGACCCTGTCCTGTAAACAGCAGTGTCCAGGTTTATAGAGTACATTCGGGCAACATTCCTCTTTAGACTTCGAAGGAATTGCAGTCTAGTCTCCATTCTCAGAACCTAGGCATATATTAGGCCAATTGCATTAGCAGTAATCTTGTGATAATCAGTTTTATTTTAATTGAATTGGATGCCACAGAAAGAGGCTACCCATCTGCTAAAAAACTGCCAACATGTGTACTGCACATCAGACATCCAGCAGACCAGGATGAATGTGTGTGTAATTAGAGTAACTCCCTATTGCTTGCATCACCTTTGAAAACTCGTTGTCACAAGAGGCAATGTGGAGATAAAGCTGTTTCTGTCTGGAGAATATATGAGATTGGCCACGATATGCGTTGTTCACATGATTGAACGCAAACAAATTAAAGAGCCTGCATCCTGCCAATGGTACTCTTTGCAAATCATGTACACTGAACAATTTTTTTTTGTCAAGTGTAGATTCACATGAAATGTGACTTTCAAAGAACTGATGTGGTTTCTGCAAAGGCTTCAACCTACAAAAGCCCCGCCCCTCCCCTCCCCTTCCTGAGCCATGTCCCATCACACTGACAGCAGTGGGCAGAGATACAGCCTAGCTCCTGCTATGCTGCGGCTCCACCCTGATTGGCTGTGCTTCATTAGAACTGTTTGTGTTGGAGAGTCAGGTAATATCTAGCTGCACAGAATGTGGGGGAATTCCGGCAGCTCAAAGAGTGCCAGCTTATAGTTGCAGGCCTCTTCCAGCGCCCCCGCCCCCCCCATGCATTCCCCCTCGGCCCTGTTCAGCTGTACGCATACCAATGGCTGCGAATCACTGAGCCGCTATCAAATGTACCGTAGGGGAATTCCACCGAACGCAGACGACAGCGTGCTGCGGCCCACCGGGAAACAGTGGGGGGGGGCCTTCAATGCCACAGACTGGTGTACCGTTACAAGAGAGCGAGACAAGGGCCCTCAATCTGACGCTCCCAACTGGTGATGTGTATGAGGTTTTACAGCATAACAAAAACGCCCGTCATCATTTTACACATACCAAGATGTTGGATCCCTGCTCTTGTTTTTGGTAACAAAAGGCTGCGTGGTTTCGTTTAATTGGCAGCAAGTCTCAGCTGCGCCAGTTTCAATAGGTCCGATTGTCGAGAGCACCTCCTTCACCTGTGACAGTTAAACCCTCGTGGAATCTACTCATTCCATACCTTGGATATAGGCTGTGACATGAAATGACATAACGTTAAATGGTGGTGGAGGGAAATGGAGAATTTTTCACATTTATATACGGTAGGGTTTATATTCTCACTTGGTATTCCTTTCTATTTAGTTTATTTCTTTTTTATTTATGCATTGATAACTCCTGTGAAATACGTACATGCACCTTGGTGAAAGGGATGGTTTTGTGGGGGAGGGGCAATCTTACACTATTTTAAATAAAGACATCCTAGCAATGTCCATTTTGCCTTATTGACCACAATTTCCCCAAGAGGTGGGCAATATGATGGTCTTATATTGTCATTGATAGGCTACAGTTTCAGCGATGATATGCCTTCAAATTTATCCGTAAAGCTACTCTGGATATGATTGCTAACATGCTAACCAGTGTTAGCTGCTCTGAAAAGCCTTGATGTACTGTAATTCTTTACCAATGGTGATGTTTTTGTCACTACGTTGAAGTAGAGCTGCAGTAATACTGCAAAGGATTTTCCCCCCCAATCAATTTTTTTTGTCGGCTACGATCACTCGCTGCTAGGCATGTCACGGCATGGGTTTGTGACATTGTGATAACTATCCTGAAAGATTCTGTGGTAACCACGGTTTCACGGTATCAGTGAGTAACAAATGCACTGCTATGAATGAATAGAGTAAGTCAATATTAGCCTGTATATATCCTCAACTTTGTAAGCATATGCCTCAGCGTTTCCCGATTATGAAGAAATACATTATTGTTAGTTACTCAGATAAGGATTTCTCAAACAAGCAAAAATGTTTGTCTATTAATCAGGTTGTCATGATTATTTTTTATTAACCACATTAACACAAAAAGACCATGATTTGTATGGTATTTTCTGGCCGTATCACGCACCTGACATGGAACTGCCCCATATACAGTATCAACATAAACGCACCCAGGCCTGTAGCATGCTGTTCTTTCGTATTAGTGTAGCGAGCCAGACCACTGGGGTCCGATGACCAGACTGACTCGCGGGGGAGGTAAATGCGATTCTGTGTTTTTGCAGATTGAGAGACCCTTCATCCTGCCTGTCCTGGAGAGAGAGCTCGTTCCTCACCGCAATGTCTCAGGCCCAGTCGTCACAGGGAAGTGACATCATCAGCCAGGATGTCTTCAACCAGTTGTTGGAAATGCTGGACCAGTGAGTATATACTGTAGGCCAACTGTGACTTACACACAGCTTATCTGTATTGAATCCGCGCATGAAATAAACGCAAGGTTACTCAAGGATAGCTACTTACAATAACGCTACTTTCCACGTAGGCTACTTTCTTCTAAATTATAAGCATACTAATGTCATTAAAAGTAGATTGGACATAAAATGGCTGCACAGCTTACTACTTGCTCTTGGGTGGCCATTATTTAATGCGTATGTTCTAAACTCTTTCGGTTCTCTCCTTAATCACTCTGCATTTAACAGCAGTGTTTTAAATGACGTTAGATTGATGGGCCGAATACAGCTGTATCTGGGTTTATACGGCTATGAATCAGTGTTACAGTCTGCAGTTAAGAAGACCAGACCATGGCTCACACACCCATGCCTGCAGCATGCCCGTCTTCATAGTTGGGAAAGTAGATAATATCAGGATGCTCAATACACTAGTTCAGTTTGTTCTAAAGCAGCAGTGGTTCTTTGATGTGAGTTCCCTTAAGCTACTTTGAAAGCAAGCTGTTTTTTTTCAATAAATAAATTGTGCATTTCTGGAAGAGTGAAAATGCATCACCGGGTAGTGTATTTTTGCCGTGGACTGAAAGTTTCAGTGTTTCGGAATTTATTCCGCACCGCTTGACATTCTTGTCAAAATAAAATCGAAGGTTTTATTGGTACGAGTGTAAACAAAGCTAATGATCCATCTCACCTGCTTATGGAGGTAATCCTATTTATCCTTTTTTATTTTTATATAGAAGGGAAAGGGGGAACTGTGCTTATTTAAAGTTTCCACACCCAAAACATCTAATTCAAAAATATTAAAGTCATGTAACTCATGTAACTTTGTATTTTATTTTAGCAATTAGTTGTGTGATTTCAATAACAAAATTCCAGAAAGCTGAGATATTGTCAATGAGAGATGGAATGCTTGCTCAGTTGGGCTTTTTTTAAAAACTTTCTTACGTGCATAGAGCACATAAGCCGTTTCTTTTTAAACTGTCTATGATGTGTTCTCAAGCATAGTCACACATGAACAATTTCCCTTTCAGGCCTAATTTAAGCTTATGTATTATGCCTGTTATTTTCTGTATTCTAAACTGCGGTACAAGCAGGAGTTGTTGATCTAATTTATGTCAAAAGACAGAACGTGTAAATAGGAGGTTTGTGGAGGTCAGGAGAGCAAGAAATTGCAGAATAAAAGCATTTGCGTTGTGGCGAAACTCCTCGGATCTCTAATGCGCCGTCGAACCCGCCCTCTGTGCCAGGTCTGCCTTTCACGCTGTCCAGCCCATCGAGCTCAACTTCTCAGACAGCCCGACGGATGGGTCCGCCGGCAACACCATTCAGATCAGCATGGACTGCATCACTATGCGCGGGCCCGATGACCCCTACACCGTGAGTACCGCCCCGAGAACAACACGTCCAGTTCAGCCCACAGTCCTACTGATCAGAACCATATCACTACCCCTAGTAGCGATAGTTGCATTTCAAATTGACCCTTACAAAACTGGATAGTTTGCCGCAAACTTGCAGCTAATATGTAGTGCATTTGCCGCAAACTAAATTGTTTTCCACAAAATGAGAAACAATTTAGCCAGATTTTGTCAGAGTTTGCCAGTAGTGGTGAACTAAAAACTTTTATGATTTGCTGTGCAGATGCCATGTACCATGAATATGTAATTGGAATTTGAAACGAAATTGACCTTTTTCCAGAGACATTTTCCAGACAATGGCTATTTTTTTGTGCTTTGTTTTTCTAAGCACGTGTATTAGCTTTGCTACTGAGGAATCGGGAACAAGCTCACTGCAGGTAGAAAACCTTCATCATACTGACTCATGAATTCATAAGGTGCTGCATGTCTAACCAAATATTTTACAGGGTTTTGTTTTCTCACAGAGGCCTTTTAACTTCTTAGCATCGTCAGGGGTTTGTGTAGCGGATTCATAGATAAATCAATCCTGTTTTAACTTCTGTGGAAAATTCAAAACAATTTATGTCCTCTGGGCCCCGTGTGGCCTCTGATCATTTGCCTGGGAAAGGCCCTGCGGTGACTGTGCCCTCCTAAATATGTTGTAATGGACAGCATGTCCTGAAAGACCAGTGGCTAATGCTGTCGCATTCCTACCCGGGAAGTATTCCCGTGTCACACCCACTCAAATACTTCACATTCAGCATTGTGCATCGAATACAAACAAGACGCAGCGCAACGCTCGTCCCTGTGAACTCTAGCGCCAACCCGTACGATTTTAAAGTGGTGGCTAGGTCCCCGAAACGTACAAACTGTCAGAAAATGTCGAATATTTAAAAAATAAGTTCACAGCCGGGGATTTCCTTTTAACGATGAACGCTCATGCACTCTTAATGGTAAGTCCCTCGACGTGGACGTGTTGGAGTGAACACATCTGGCCGCGCTGGGGTTTCCCGTCTGTGCCACCATTGGAGGAGGTGGGTGACGTACAAGACCCCCCAGGTTTCTTAAACAAGAACAACTTATTAGGGTGTGTATATAGGATAAATTCTTAGGGTGTGTCACCAGTAAGTGTGTACGTAGAGGTCGCGTTTTCGTGTTAATTGTTACACAATTTTTTACTGAGTTCTGCACTGAGCCGTGGAACTCACTGAGTTTGTTAAGCAACCAGCGTGAGGCAGTAACCATCCTCTATGGACATAACCTACAGCTGGGACAAAATTACACCTTGGCAACAAAGAAGATGGGGTTTTTTCATGTAAGTTTTTACAGTAGTCTTTCACAGATCTGACTTTGTGTCCTGTGTTAATGTTTTTCTTTTGGTCTTGATGAATGTGTGGAGAGAAACAAAACAAAATTATACTCAGCTTGGTTAAGTTTTATTGATGGAAGCGTTTCTGTGTTTCAGAATGCCTCTGTAGAGAGAGAGATCTTTTTGCGCAAAATTATCGCACAAGACAGGGACTATATATAAAACAAATAAGAAGGGAAAATCCTTTGACACCCCGGCTTTGACATCCAGCCCCGCAGCCCGTCGGCGCTGAAAGACGCGGTGGGCGTCCCCCTCCCTGCGCAGGAATGCAGCCGCTCCCCCCGCTGCCCGCGGTCCGGCGCTGAAGACACAACCCCCGGGCCGGAGGCGCGGAGTAACGCGGCGTCGCTCTCCGCCACGGGGGCGGCCCGTATCTGCACCATCTAGTGATTAATGCTCCGGCTGCTCCGCCCACCCGACCCCTCCCCTCCCCCCGCTTCCGTGCGCGGGGAAGCTTCGCCAGCTCCGGCTGGCGGCCGAGGGAGGCTACCAATCAGAGGGCTCCGATTACACGCTCCGAAGCGTCCTTTGATGAAAAGCCCCGGAGTGGGCATCGCCCACACCGCCCCCCCCACCCTCCCCCCACCGCTGGAGGCGTGTCCCTTTAAAGGCTCATTAGAATACAGCTTGCCGTTTAGTGCCCTTGGGGACGTGTTTGTATTGTGCAGGTTTTATGTTTAATCCGAAATACCTTTTCTTGTTTTCTCTAGCTGCGGGGCAGCAATTTAGCGCAGCACCTGCCTCCCCGACCAGGTCCCGGCTCTCGTCTGTCAGTAGGTGTCTCCTTGCAGCGGGGGGGGGGGGGGGCGGAGTAGTGCGTCGGATAGAATAACAGGGAGGAATGTGGCAGAAACAGCGGCAGGAGAAACACTATATCCTCCCCAAACAGCTGATTTTACACCCAGATAAAGCGTGGATCAGCTGAGCGTGGAGAGACAGTGGGTCCATATAGAGAGGTCCCCGCACGATTCTCACGTCCAGCAAAAAGTTTCCACAACACAGCACGGGGCTGACAGGCAGTGGGATCTAATAGCACGTTAGCGTTAGTGCTGGAATCTCCCTCGTTCGCCTTGCTGCAGTTAGATACGCTTCTGTGAGACTCCGCTCTCTTTCCTCACGATTCTTCATTTTGCTCATAACAGAGAGGCAAGCCCTTTTAGCTGTTATGCTGTGATTCATCCCGAAACTAAGGAAGGATGACGCGTTAGCCATTTTGCCTAGCACAAAATGTCAGCAGTACTAGAGTGCGAAAAAAAACTTGGCCGATTTTTATGGCAGCAGTCAACAGTCAGAATTTTCCAACGCTCGTTGTTTTTGTTGTGGACGGGCATCTGTTAGTTCAGTCCCACGAAAGGGGATTTGTGTGTGTGCCTGAGCATCTTCTTGTGAAACGGGTGATGACAAGCTGGGTGTGGACAGGGGCTTTTTGCCAGGATGCAGTGCATTCCCCAGCGTGTCCTTAAAGGGGTGTCTTTACCCCGAGCCTCTGATCTCTGCACTGTGCCCTCACTTTAATAACCTGATTCTACATTGTCCGTCTCTATAGCCGCCGCTTGTAGGTGGCAAAGAGGGTGTGGCCTGAACCCTGCCTGTCTCTCTGTCCGCCTGTTCGTTTGAGGCCAGGATAACTGAAAAAGCAATGGCTGGCTTTGATGTCTTGGTCAATTAGTTTCCTATTGGACCAGTAAGAACTTATTTTAGGGCTGCCATGGCAACTGTTGGGTATCCTTGACGTATGCACTGCACCAAGTGCCACTGTAGATTTTGTTCTTTTTAATTGAAGACAAATGTCAGGTAAATAAGTGTATTTTACTGATAAAATGATGATTTCTACTTGCTATTAGAGTGCATTTTTTGGACCCCATCTTGTCGAGAACAGTGCTTTGTTTAAAAAGGTGCATAAGGTCTCACTTGATGCGAAGCGTGTTGTTTGTGGAGTCTTTTGCACACCAAGCCTTTTGGCAGAGACGTGGATGAAAATTGCAGTCTTCAGCAATTAAGCGCGATCTCTTGTGTTCCTGAAAGAATGGGGCTTTGCTCCTCCGCCCCGCCAGTTGGCCTCCAGCAAATGCAAACAGAGTTCTCAAGGTGCGGAGCTCCACCAAAATCCCATTAGATCAAGAGGTTTGCTTTGATTTTCATTTGTGTCTAGTTCAGCAGTTGTTAGATGAGCAGTGACAAATCAGTGACTAAATCCCTTTCTGTGTGCATTCACTAAACACACGGATTGTGTCTGCCGGCAAAAAAACGGGAGGAAAACCCCTATTGCCCCCATTCCTGATTACCTACCACCTTAAAGCCTCTTCTCAGACAGTGGCTAAAATATATTAGCTTGCAGATGAGCCAAGCTGGTTCATTTGAAAAGCTGTCATGGGCTTACTGGTCAATAGAAACCAGAGCCTCTTACCCCCCCCCCCCCCCCCCTCCCCTTATCTGACTTGGGAGTGTTTTGAGAAAGGTGACCTAGCATCGGAGGAAGATGTCTGCCATTATTCCACTAAGTAACATCACTCAAGTGCCTAAAAAAAAACCCCACACTTATGTCTGGAAAAAGTGCATTACAAGGAAATGGTGGCATTTAGTCTAATTCAGGAAATGGTAAGAAACCAGAAGGTTTTAAGAATGTCAAATAAATATTATTTATGAAATGTCTTGGTGCAATTTGATTTCCTCAATTCTTACATAATGCCATTCAATTGTTTGATTTCGATCACTTTTCTCTCTAGTGGATATTTATATTTTTCAACAAAAAAACAATCATGAAGAGAGAATCTTCCAATATATCCAGTGTCCCCCTGGCAGTTCAAGGGTAGTGTTTCATTTTGTCAAAGCTAGACCAATAAAGGTAAAGGAAGTTCCGAGTCAGTTATGCAGTAAAATATTCCATATGGTTGAAATGCGGGTGTTTACTACTTGAAACCATCCACCCAAGTTAAAATGGAAATCTACGTAGTGTGCAAAGTTAAGTTATAAGTTCAAGGTTCAAGATATATTATAAATATTTTGCAATGAGCTTTTTGACCTGATTTTAGTTAAAATGGGTTAGTTGTTTGTGTGTTTACACAGTGAAATTAAACGTAAAGATTCACTTTATCCTAACCTATATTTTCTTTGATACAAATGACCATTTTAAGCCTGTTAAATATAGCTGAGAGTGCAGTGTGTGTCAATTACAGCAACCGAGACGGAGTAATTCGAAAGAATTCATGTTATTTTGTGGATTTTGTGAAATTGTTCTCCCAGTTCTGATGTCATCAAGGCAGGTTAACATTAAGGAGTAATGAGCCGTCTGGATTCCGTGATGCTTATGAAAACTTTCGCTGCAAATGGCTGCAATGACTTCTCATGCATTTGCCGTTTTATACATGCATGAAGAAGAATGCTCTAAGCCTCTATTACACGCTTGTGTGAATTAGCACACAGTAATTAGTTTAGGTGTGCAAAGGGCTTTTCTGTCATATTTCCGGTTGACCTACTGTACTTTTGGTTTGGATGTGTTTGTCTGTTGATATTCAGGGACACCATCTGATAGTGAGTTGTCCTTGCCTACTGTATGTTTTTATTCATAGTTTATTATGGAAAAGCTTATGTTTCATAATATTCAGTTTTACCCACTGTCATGAAACTGACCCATGTAATTTTTTTTTTTTTTTAAACCGACTATATTTGAAAAAAACACTGACTCTAAGCATAAAATAATACTTTATTACCTAAGTAAAGACTTTAAATTGTATTTTAAATGAAGCACTAAAAATAAATACAACAAGGGAAAATACACCAAGCTATACAATAGAACACTCAGCAATGGCACAATCAGTAAATGAAAAACTCAAGGATTGCATGAGAGGCATTTTCAAATCCTTAAAGCACAACTGAACTTTGGTAGAACTTTGGGTTGTGTAGTTACCTGGCCATGATATGAGTCCAAATGGTGGCGAAATATGTCCGTTAGTTGCTCTGTGCTCCCCTGGGGTGATAATCCAGAATAGGGTATTTGTCGCTCTCCATTCACTTCTATAGGGCAGCTAAAACGGTCTCAAAATGACACTTCTAGCACGTATACGAACGTGAACGAAGTGGATTCTGTCAATACAAACAATAACCAGTCTTTGTATGTATTTACTTTCGTGTAATTAAAATTATTTATAAAAGCATGCATTCGTACATACATACAAAGATACAATTCTGCCCTAGCCATTGACACCAGCCTGTAAAAAAACCTGCCCTGACCAGTTGCATTAGTCTAAAAGTATGGCTGATAAACAGTTCAACAGATTTCAGATCTTTGTGGCAGATAGTTCTATGCATGCTCAAGTGCCTTTATCATGGCATAATGCAACATCACAGTTAATAAATTATTACACCTAACTGTATACATTTTGCAGATCAGTGCTCACAAAGTTCAGTTGAACAGAGAAAGGAAGCTCTTAATAAGTGCATCTTGGAAAAGCTGTTTGCTGAGTGGTGGAAGGTAAAATGGCATTACAATAGCACAGCACTTTGATTGACTGGCAAATGACTGCATTACTGTGTCTCTGTGAAAATATGACCTTACACCTGATGATCATGTTTATATCAATGTTCACAATTAGGTTTTGTTCAATTGAAATGTTACGTTCTTTTTTTTTTTCTTAGATATTCAGTATTTTACATTACATCGCACATTATGAATGATGATGTCATGTCATTTCACCTGTGTTGACCTGTCCATGGACTACAGATGAAAATGGACTCGGTGCTTATGGGCGCACATTTACATTGCTATGCAAACGGGTTCATGCTCACTGTCCCTGCTAAATACATCTCATGGTGTAGTTCATTAGCATAGTTCTGTTGTTCTACTGAAGCGCTAACCGCGCTTTTTCAGCGAACTTGCCGAAGCAGAAATACTCGTTCCCCTTCTACGCCTTTCAATGTGTCACTGCCGCACTGATCTGCGCTGCAACAACAGCGGAACGGCAAGAGAGCTGTGGTGTGCTCCGCCTGACCCTGCCATTTCTCATCGTGCCCGCCCGCGGGTGAGCCAACATGGCTACACCTCAATTATTATTTTATTGTCAGTTGCCAAAGCATGCATCTCCATTCGCGCTTTGGCAACTGGTAGCGCACAGCCGTTATCTTCCTCACAAATCTCGGGACCCGCTGTCAAATCTGATTTGTTGGCGCAGCGAGAAGGAAGAGGCGTGATTTTTTCCCTTTTTTTTTTTTTTTTCTCCCCCGAACCGATTTTTTCTTCGCGCCCGATTACATTCGGAGACGGGACGGGCTCTTCTCAGGCGTGGCCTCCTGCAGCGGGACTGAAGTGGAACCGACGCCCGGTCCCGTGCGTTTGGGGCATTCTGGGCCAGGCTCTCGCATCCGCTGCCAGATGCCCCGCGGCGCTCTGTCGGCGTCATCAACGTTCGGCTTCTTTCACAAGGGAAAGGGTTGACACCGAGCGCCGGTTAATTACTGAGCGCCTGAGAAGAGACGTCGCTTCATTCTCAACCGCTCGCCTCTGCGATGAGCTAGTCACTCAGTGAGCAAGTCCATTGTTGATGCGCCACGCACATCCAGCAGAAAAGCCTTCCCGTACAGCGCTTTTAAAGCATTGGGTAGCGGCTAACGCACAAAGGCAATGGGCCAAAGCAGGTGTCGATAAACAGAGTGTGTCCAGCGCCTGCTTGCGTCTGACAGCGCGTGCGGAAGCTCTCATTGTGGAGGGCAGGTGCCCCTCAAGAACACGGAGCCCGATACACGATACGCTACTAATCTAGCGGACTTCTGCTACAGGAGCCCGGACGGGACAAACAGTAAGGAGTATGCTTCGCGTGAGTTAACAGAAGGCCTTAATATTTATTAACTCATAAATAGAAGCAGCAGAACTCTTTATCAACTTTATCTTTTCTCATCAGCGTGCTCCCAAGAAAAAAAGTATTCTTCTCCACCGTTAAGAAACGGGACGCGGGCCTTTGAAGTTGATTCTTTCACACCACTGTGAAAAGATATGAATTCAAATATTGCGCCTGAGCTGTGAAAATATGTTACCCAACAAGTGGGGCTGGGAACACTGACGACCGTTTTATTTGTGAACCACAGTTATCACTAATGATGACCGTTAACATTGTGTTTAATAATACAGAAAAAAAGACAACTTTTCATTTTGAAAATATCTGTTTGGATATTGTGCTAAAATGTGTCTGGTTATTGTTCAAGAACACGCAAAATGATATAAACAAATAAAATACAAACAAAATATAAACAATAAATACATAACGTATATGTATTTATGAAATTACGGCCTGTTAATAACAATGTACTAAATACTGTATATGAACCATCAATACGTGATTTTTTTAAATACACAAACATAACAAAAGAAAGCGACGAAAATAGTAATTGATAATTCATTCTTACTCCCTAAGCTAAAGTCTTTGTGATATCTTTTGTTCTCGTTCCAACAAAACGGTTATTTTTTATGGAACAAACAAGTGACTGGTAGATCTTGATTTACAAGCTTGCCTTGTATGATGGCAAAGCCATTCCATAATTAGTGTCTTTGGCTTTGTGCCAACTTTCAGTTTGGCAGGGATAGTTATCTGCTGAAACAGTTTAATATATTTAGCCTCAACCAAATAAAGACTTTTATATTCCGTCTAATTAAGAATCGGTTGACTATTTGCCACAGGGCCTCTTTGTCATTATTGTTGTCTTAAGCAAGCATCAAACAGCAAGGATTGTAATTTGTGATTAGTGGGTGGGTCAGAATTTCATCGGTTTTAAGCCTTTGTACTGTGACCAGTGTCACCTCAGGCTCCATCCTTATTGTGCTACGCGCACCTTAACCTTTAGCCTTTATTGACTTCCATAAAGATCTCGCCCGGGGGTATAGCAGGTCATCGCTGCAGGCATCCAAAATTACATAAAAAGGTCAATAATGTATTATGACGGAATTTGAGCGCGCATTCCATTCCTGGCTGGGCCTAAAGACTAAACGAAATCACTTGAAGCCACTCCTCGTGGGCTCGGATCCAGCAGAACACAACCACACTGTGTATGCACACAGACTGCAAACAGTGTCACCGCAAAGCACAGAGCCCTCAGTCACGCGCCCTACATCAGTGCCTTTCTGCCCATTGACCGGGGAATACAGATGACTTCAGTCAACAGGATTAATACGCGCCTTTGAAGATTGAGCCGTGCTCATATTTATAGGGAAGTTTAAGTCATGTGGAGTACATTAAACATATTTATTTTTCTGGAGGTGACAAAAGTTGAGCCACACATCATTTCCTGTACACCTTTGAAGCATTGAGATATAGTGGACTAGTGCAGTAGATTAAAGCATACGTTCTCAAATGCCTGTATGTTTATGTCCGGATTGAGGTCAGTTCCATTTCACCTCAGCCAGTTGAAATGAAAATGAAATGAAATTCAATTAATGAATTGAAAAACGCCCAAAATGTTCTTTGGGTATTTTTCAATGCATGAGCTGACTTTCAATTAATTTCATCAAGTGTGTGATTTGAAATTGAATGGTCCCCCAACACCCTGGTTTTTGGATTAGTGATTGATTGAATGAATGAATGACTTGCTTCAATCAAAGTCTACAGTCTTTGGGTCTAGAAAGTAGTGGCCCGTCTACTTTGGTAGGTTATTTTAGAATGTGTACATTTAATGAACTAAAACCATGTAAAATAAAAGATAAACTAAAAAATAATAATGGCCTGATGGTAGCCCGTTGTTCCAGACTTGTCGTAAGCCCTTGTCTGTTGACGGACAATAGCCCCGAAGCTGGGCTGGGTGTGGCGGGCAAGCGGAGATGGTGACTCCCGACTTGTGGATATCCAGATTTAGTGACATCTCTTCAACCGTCCTGGCCCGAGGGCAGGAGTAATCCCTTCAGGACCTGCAGTTAGAGAATTACCCATCCCCGCCCCCTGGCCACCCCCACTGCAGTGACCGCCCCAGCCCCTTAGCGTCTCACTGTCTTCAGCCTTCTCACTGGCCTCTGTATCGCTCTACGCACGGGTCTGTCATAATACACGACACTGCCGTGTTGTGCTTGGAACATATAGCCATTCGGGCCTCAGTAAATCAATGCAATGTGCATACGATAACCTGGTGCTGGTTTGCTTGTGACTCCCTGGCGTCTGTGGTTTTACCGGCCCGGGGCAGATTGGCGGGGTGCGGTCAGGGCGGCCCCAAAGGACCTGTCACTCGAGGAGCTGGCATGTGGTCCCATTCTATAGGGTTCACAGGTCAGGGGCGAAAAGACCGCTGCCCGGTTAAAGACCTCACCCCTTTTAATAGTGGGGAGAGGTTAAGGATTCAAAGGCTGACAAAGGCTAACGGTATCTTCATGTTATTCCAGTACGTGCGCATGGCCCTAGCAGTGAATTAACTCCTCAGGATGTCTGGAAATCCTTCGAATCTCAACACACATCCATGTTGCTTGCCTTTTAGATCAGTCGGCGGGATATAAAAACCGTGGCCCTTTGGTTAAAGCCCTATAGGCAAACCCATTGGAATAGCTTTCAGAGCCACATCTTTGGGTCGTCTGTTCCTATATGTCCTTCCTGCCTGTTCAGTCCTATCCTAGTTCATCGCTTCTCATGGTAGTGTTTAAAGAAACGAGGATGAAAGACGGTATTTTGGCTATGGTATAATTGCACGTCAGCACATTTTGTCAGATAAGAACAAAAAGTTGGAATGAATTCAGAGTAATTATCAGTCTATGAGAGATTAAAATTCACCGTGATTGAAATAAACCAACAGGCAGAAAATATTATGTGCTATTTTATTGCATATAATTTATATTATGTGTTATATTCTTTGATTACTTCACTGACTCCTTTTAAAAGCAGCGTTTACGGCCCCCTCCATTTTAAGTGCTGTGGCTGCCGACACGCGACACTGGAGAGCTTGCATCGTCTGCAACCACTTGAATTCCTGGAAATGGTTGCATTTGAAAATGGGGCCGCACTGTAGATGAAGCGGCAACGCGTTTGATGAGACTGAGCACAGCAGGCACATCGATACTAGACAAGTAGGCAATTGGCAACTTGGAATGGCTCGAGTGCTTTATCTGGTTCACGCTAGAGAATAGTGTGCTACATGGAAGCGAAGGTAGTGCTAGAGAGGGCTCTATGTGTTCCTTCATGCATTCCTCTGTGCATACACTGTTTAAATTAGGATTAGGAGCAATTTTCATATTCAGTTTATCGCTCTTATTTTGTTAAATTTCGATCGAATCGTTCTACGTAGACGTACATCATTTTTGACAAGCGCAAGTGGCCTTTAATGCCACTTAAGAAAGTATTGTCTCGCTGCCCACAGAGTAGAATCTGTGTTCTGTTCCCAAGGTGCTACATTCAGTTTGTGCTGTTAGTATGGAAATCATGCCCCGGCGACACAAGAAAAGGCAAGAGTCTCGCCATTTGAAACAACCTGCGTGTTTCCAAAACAGGCCGACGCCACTCATCACTGATAGATACAAGTAGTATACATGAGCCCCCGCTGTTAAGATCAGGCTACGTCTGGGGACCATAATGATGGTGCAGCGAGGCACTTATTCTCATGCTAATTAACCGGGGCTCACGTAGTCCTAGCCCTTCCGAATGCATCTGAATTCTTTGCTGTTGGATTGTTTGTTTTGGAGGGCCCTTCCATGCCTTCGGATTTGCTTTGCGTTGGATGCTGCACTCTCTAGGAAAGGTGCCGTTTTTCCCGGGACTGTTTCCACGGCGCCCAAACGGTCCGTCCCCTCACCACCTGACATTTCTGTCCTCGTCCATCTTTGCTTCTGTCTTATATCACGTGTTCATATCCTCAAATTAAGTTTCACATCTCCAGGCTGCTGGTGAAATAAGCTGGTGATAGTTTAATTAAAGCGATGCTCGTGGCGGCAATATTGCATTTCTGTTTGGCTGCACGGTCTCGATTGTGTATTTAGAGCCAGTAATGGTCCAGACGCCTTTTATTTTGCAGAGATAAACCGCATCTTCATTCGGCATCTAAATGTATTTCACTGAGTAAATATTATTTTCCTTCAAATTGCATTTTTTGGGTCTCCGGGGCCCGGTAAAATGCAATTAGTCAAAACATTTAGTTTTCAGCGTTTTCTGAAAAAAGAGGAAAAAAATTCCATTAAAAAAAATATTGAATGGGCTATGCTCCGCAGTTTTGAAATTACCGATGCTCCAAACCTGGGATGTTCACACTTTTTACCGTCCTTTTGAAAAAACACCCTCAGAAAAGCCAAAAGGCTGTGTGCTGCGCCTGGAGCACAGCTCCCAGCGCATTGGAGGGCTAAGCAGCGCTTTTAGGGCAAGACTCAAAGACACCGCTCACTCCTTAGGAGATGGGTGTGGACTCAGGTATTGGACAGGTAGCTCGACAAACCCCTCCCCTCTGCTCCCGGTATATATGGCAACCCCCTAGAATCCTATAGAGACTCTGCCTGTCCCATTCGCGTCCATAGACCAACGCAACTCTCTAGATCGGGGGAAAAAAGAGGTAGAGAATCCTGGAGCCAGAGGAACAGACGGCAGCCGCACTGCTCAACCTCAGCGCCAGCATGTTGTACCTGGAAACTCAGGCCTCAGCCCAGTACAATGAGGTAAGGAGACCAAGGCCCCGGTGGGGCAGATAGCAGGGTCTTGGCCCTCCCAAAGTTGGAGTTTTGGAGTACGCAGATGATGCTGAAAGGGAAAGACTCCGTTAAAGGCCTTACGTGGATACGCATTATATAAGCTGGTACAGCAGCTCTAGTCTTAGGTTCTGTTCATAGTGGTCATGTGTTTTCTTCTTAAAAAAGCTGTGGACAACAGCAAAACAACCTGCGCGCAATGTCTAAATAGACACTATGAGCCGCTCTGGATAAGATGAATTCCTGTAATGTAATGTAGTGTAACGATGTATCTTTTGCTTTGAGTAGGACAGAGCGGTTGGATTTGATCTTTTTTTTTTGTGGTGAGAATACTTTTCTCCTCTCGCGTTCACGTTAGTGCAGTTTAGGCAGACGCTTTCAGCGCACACAAACAAAACATCGCTGGATGCGTTTGGGCGGCAGTTCCCATTTTGTTTGTTTTTGAGTCGGTGGTATATATCATTGTCAGACTGCAGAAATGCAGGGAATGTAAACATCAGGCCTGTTTTGGGAGTCGGGTCGCTGTTTATAAAATGGCAGTCTCGCCCAGGTTCCGTCAGTAGAGCTCGGGCAGGGACAATTTCGGGGTCAGATCAGAGCCGCTGTCAGTAATGCACATTTAAGACCGGGTGCAGTCCAGCACCACTGGACACCTTCACTAGTCAGACATCAGACTAGTAGTATACCACATTTGCAAAGGTTACAAAGGTGCTCAGATAAGAGCTAAGAATTACAATGCATCGTATCGAATTTCTGAAAAAATGCTTTGGTACAGAATTACAGTGAGAAAGTACTATTTTGCATGTACACCAGCGTGTGTAATTATGCAGACTCTATTGTAAATTCAAAATGCACGACCGTGAGCAAGATGTAGGGAAGGTAAAATTGATTTGGATATTCTGCCTTTGCGGGACAAAAAGATTTCGTTATTTTCTTCTTAATGTGGTTTGATGCTCCAGGCTGCCAGCTCAGATTGGAAAATAATACGGTTTCATTAATTGACTTGCTACCCGGTTCGTATGAGAGAAATATGTTTTATTCGGCTAGCCTTGATTTAGAAAGCCCAAGGTGTACACTGTTTATGTGCTTTCATTGAGCTGTGTTTACAGTTCATTTACTGTATTTACTTTCGGTGGCCAGGGCAATATGTTTACTTGCCAATATCAAATTGTTTTTTGGTACGTAAGAGAAGCATATCAGGTTGATTCCAGGTGAAACTTTTCATATAAGCAAAAAACTTAAGTTTAAGTATTTAAGTATTTCACAGAGCCTGTGACAAACATGCTATTTTGTCCAAATGATGTTTAAATGATGTTCCAGTATTTATTTTTTATGTTAAACAATACTATAGAGACAGAGATCGCATTCTCTAACATGCTGAGCAAAGACCAATATCATTGTGATGCTGGCTGTGGACGTATTTGACGACTGATCATTTTCGCTTGTTTGATGTTTGGGCGGGTGACTTAAAAATAACCCATGGAGTATCATTAGGGAATATGAATGTAAAAGTACGTCATGTACTGAAATCAGTGCATATCTACGGGAGGGAATTGTGTGTGAGGTAGACTCAGGTAGTGGAGTCGTGGCTTAGAGGCACTTAGGCGTTTAAATTACAGGTGTACGGTATGCATTCTAATTAGAAGTCTCTTCAGCCTGAATGACCTTTATCCCCAAAACAGGGGCTGCAGCTCCTTGGGGTGCGGTAAATTATGGTGGAAATAATGGCCCTTGCCTTTTTTCCAACTCCACTCTGAGGTGTTGTGTTGTTTACTGGGAAGGGCTAGCGGCCGTTAAACATCTGACTTTATCTAAATCTGTAGGTTCATCCTTTGCTTTTCACAATGGCTGGTGCTCAGGGGTTTTTGGCCAGCCTTCATGAGAATTGGCACCGCTCTGAGAACTCAGCATTGTTCTTGCATACTTAATTACTGCTTTGAGCCCTGCCCACCACAATAGCAATTGTACCCTAAATGTTGAGTGTACTATGTGTGGATTTAGGCGTCATGAGGAGGCGTGTGATTTCTGCAGACACACTCTGGAAGGCTGGAAGGTGGAGGTCTTCCTAATTGGGGAGGGACACAAAACTCACACGCTATGGTCATAGCTATAGAATGAATAGGCATGGCTTAAGTCGTCTGAGGCATTGCTGTTGTTTAAAAATCATTATAAAGAACATGCTGCACATTGTCATGATTTAATGCCTAATGCTGCTTTTGATGTTTTGATATTCAAATGAATGCCAATTCCTTTTCTGTTTCCTGTTTTGGGGATAAAATATGGCAAGCTGGTAAAATAATATTTAACTTGCCTGCATGCATTTTCTTATTTTGGCTAGCAGAGTGCTGAGTAAACATTAAGTTTTAATGGCCGTGTGAAGCGTTTCCTTTGTGGGCAGTAATTGAGACGGGCAGGCAGTCGGACGCGAGGCTCTCTCCCTCGCCTTCGACGCGGCTGCAGGATCAAAACAGTCCTGGCTGTTTGTTCTCCGCAGTCCGGCATTCTTTATTAGCAGGTGGCTGCGTCGTCTCCCCAGTTCAAAACACCCTGGGCTCACGTAACGCCTTTGTCAACACACTCTGTTAGTCTTGAGTCACTGGAGCAGCGGTGAAAATAAGCCCCCACTTGAGCTTCCTTTCCTGTGCTTTTAAGGCTCAACCCACGGCAACTGCAGGGCGACAGTTGTGATGAATAATGCCTTCTAATAATGCTAGGGGCTAGAAAGGACCTACATATTTGATATAATTCAGGACAAGAAAAGCTTTAACTAAATAACTTTTTGAAATAGGCACTGCTAAGTGAACTCATTTACAATGTTTATGTCGGGGGGCGGGGGTGAGTTTCAGGCAACGTGATGTTTGTTTTTGCAAACAGGTTTGAGCGCAGGTGTATTGGGTCGCACTTTAGGCGTCTGCGCCCACCTGTGTCGCCCGCCGAAGTGACGGCTTTTACAAGCGCGGGTTCCGCGGGGACCCATCTGCGCCATTATAACTCCGCCGCCTAGGCACCGTTGCTTTGCCCTCTGGCTCTAATTGCCTTAATGGTGTGTTGATGCAGATATAATCACTTGCTCTGGTTTTCCTAACTGGTTTGAGGCGCTGAGAGAGGCCCTCGTGCCCCACGGTCACTTGTCACAGTCAAACATACGCACTTACTGCTCTCAGCAATGACAGCTATTTTAACCCTGAGGCCAGGTCCCCTTCAGTTGCTGTGGCCCTTTTCAGTGGCTTGGCTACTTTGTGTTTTTAAGAAGCTGCATTACAGTTTCACAGATAGTAGTTTGCTTTGCCGTCTATATCATTGCCATTCTGGAGCCAGAATATTCCACACATAGTATTAACGAAGGGAAATGTTATTGTATAAAATTTTTTAAAGACCTTTAAAGTCTTTTATCTATTTTTTTATTTTATTTTTTGCTGCCGTTGATGTTAACAAAAGCCCGTCTTGAATATGTACGTATATGTTTATATATGTTTACTTATTATTATATGTGGGGCCTACAATGTAGGCCTATGCGATACCCACACTTGCAAAAAAGTGTAATTTTGGTGCATCCAATGGGAAGAGGAAAAACGGGACGGCCAAATCAGCGTTTCTGTTTCAGGAGCTGCGTTCTTTCCCACTGTGGAATATTCTGGTAGCCGTGTGCAATAATCTCTGAAATGAAACGGGTAATGACTCATCTGTCAACAGAAGACATGGAATCCGTTGTTAACGAGCTAACAGCGCTACGAGGAGCACTTGCCTAATCCTCACGGTCGTCGCACGGAGCCGGCTGTAAAAGAGACTTCCCGCTCGCTTTAGATAGGTCGGCTCTAGCTTCTACTTGCGGGGGTCTGCGCAAAGTGGAATGGCAATTCACCTGTGCTCCCTCTAAAGGAATCCCAATGCCATGGCTGCCAGAACTAATAATATTATGGATGCTGGTTACACGGGGGAATTGTTTTCGCTCCTTTCTGATGCGTAGTTACATGCCACATTGTCAAGGGATGTTGTAGCAGCTGGAGGTTCAGGATTTTACAAATTACTTTTCGGATTTACTATTAATCCGCTTTTAGTGCTCCGATACATGGCAAAGTCCAAATAAAACGGCAGCCAATGAAAACGCCGGCCATTAATACTGACCTTTAATGGGGGCCACGGACTGTATTTTGAAAATCTCTGCAATGGTGTTGGCATCTTGGGAGATTACAGTTAGGGAATCAGCAGGGGATCAGTCTGAAGGTTACCGTTTTTCTTGTTGCTTTCCCAGTGTGTGAAACAGCGACTACTGCCTTGGCTTTAGACAAAGAAATGTTTGAATGTCTTGAACAGGCTGCATAACCTTTCGGCAGCTATATTAAAGGCTGTCGAGGATGTCAAGGCCACTGATTTACTGCAATTCTGCTTAGCAGCCTGACATCTCAGGGGCCTGTGCTCGGAGGCAGCTATAAACGGAAGGTATTTTTAAGAGGACCTAAAGTGGTTATTAAACTGTTGGTGTATTACAGTGGAATAAGATATGATGAAAGGCAAGGGAAAAGGCTACAGTTCCCTCTCCAGGCCTTTTAAGGTTTGATAGCCCACTGCCAGTTGATTAAAAGTAAAAAAAAAAAAAAAAAACTGTTTAGGTTTTCTGTTTCCCTCCAATGGCAGGACAGTATATCTCAGTACATCTCGTAAATCTAAAAGGAAAAGAAAATTGAGTTTGCTTTTTTGCTGACCACACGACTTCGGTGATCTAAAATGGCCATAACTGAGAAATAATGCCCATCAGCACTTTTACTGTTGATGGTCGTTTGTGATATTGAAAATAACGGGGAGCGTGTAGTAGAATGAGTCGTCTTTTTGTTGTTGTCCATTCACTTGCAAATTTGTGCTGATCTGGTGAACAAAAGGAGGGGGTACAAAGCCAGTGTCATCCCCTACCAGAACATTGGAATTGGAACTTTTTTTTTTTTTTTTTGCTGACATATTCACGTTTTTGGCTTGAGAAACATACATACGTTGTTTTTTTCCTCATGAAAGTTTTGACCAATGCCTGCTTTTTTACCAGCATTGGTAAATATCTGTTTCTTCTAATTATCATAGCCTGTCACAATTTCCGCAAAAACCGCATGGTATTACGCCATTTTTAATTGGCGAGGAAGCATCGCCGCACAGCTGCGCTGTCTTGCGCCACAGCCCACAAGCTCTGAGATCAGCCGCTCCGAGCCAGGAACAGTCTGTCTGACAGAGAAACGCTGCGTCACAAGATACTGTCTCACTGAGAAGAGACGTCTGTTTTAATTGATTTTTGGGCCTGCTCAGGGCATGAAATGAACTTTTTCACCCACTGGCTTGTGGATTTTAAAAATCACCAGCCATTTTCAATATTTTAGCAGCCACATTACCTTTTACAATATAACACAACCCGGGCCCCGTTTCCCAAAAGGATCTCCGATAAAGATCATATTTTATATTACGTTTGTTTGTTTCTCGCCATTTGTTTTTTGTCTTTCTCCCTCTAATTTTGTTATGTGTTTAAATTTAAATATCAGTATATAATGTAATATAAGTTTTAATCATTTTACTCATAAAATGAATGAAGCACAAAGCACTCTGAGATGATCTTAACTTTAAGATCTTTTTGGGAAACGGGGGCCCTCGTTAGTTACCTACCAAAGTGGCTGCTAGAGTAGAAAATCTTACGAGCCACAATCTAATTTTTACCAGCATTTGGTTGGTAGCGGGTGTTAATTTCACACCCTGGGCCTTCTAGAGCGTAGTCGTTTGTCCACCATTTTGGAACGCCGGTCGTTTTACAGTCAGGTTTTTTGGTGTTGATTAGAGGGAACTGATTAGTCAGTTCAGCTCTCCCACCCTCCCTTCAGTGGCCTTTTCCACCTTGTTTTTAAGAGGGAAATGATCATTTATTTTCTTTGCAGACACCCTAGCCTCAGGGCAACTGACAGTGCTCAATTTTGACGCGTTATAAGTTTATACAGCTGGCTATCAAGCGAAGCTCAAGGTTACAGCGTCCCATCTGGGAACATAACCAACTGAATCCACTACGGTATTGTGCTACCGTGCTTAACCAAAGAAAAACACAAACTTGATTTGGTTATTTTAGACCACAGCTCACCTAGAAAAAAAAGTAGCGCTTCTCTCCGGTTGAGCCTTGCAAGTCAGGGTGCTTGAATCGTATGCGACCAGCGATCAGTAGACCTGTACTTTAGCGTGCCTGAAATTCACCTAACAGTTTTCACACTTTGCTCAAAAAGCCAGAGTCCCCCCACCCGCCCATTATGCGGACATTAAGGAGGCCTCGTTTGCATGCGTGACCGATCTAATCCCAGGATCTTTTCTCAAAAGCCCCGGTCCAAAGAGGCAGGGGATGGCTCCCGCATTCAGACCCGCGGGCGGCTCTGCCGCTTTCCCAGTCTGAAGAGCTCCATTATCCTCTAATTGCTCCATTGTGGAGCAGCGCGTGTCTGAGAAACCTTCACCCCGCTGGAGGCTAACGCCGGCGGTCCTTTTGTGCGGCCGTCTGTCGCTCACAATGCACGCGCGCTTCCGCTTACGCCTCCCCTCCCCCGGCCCATTGTCCGCCGGCGGGGCCTCTAAAAGCCCGGGTGTCATTGTCTGCGGGGGCCGCGCTGACTCGTGGCGCACACACACGCGTTGACCCCTGTCCGCCAAACCACACAGAGCCGTCCCCCGTGGCGGTGCAGCCGCGATACGCCGGGACGGCCCCTCGTTGCGCTGCGACTGTGCGAGCGCGCGTGCGAAGATGAGTGCGTACACGTGTACACACGTGAACTTGTGTGCTGCTCGCGAGCCTATATTGATACGTACGCGCACAGGTGTTTTTGTGTACATGTTTGCGTGCGTTTGCGTGCGTCACCTGGCCCCGGACAGCACCTGCCAGAGGGTGTGAGCCGGACAGCTGCGCCCCGTCGTGCCCGAAATACAAAAAAGGGGCCCAAAGAGATTAATGGCCGCCCAGAGAGCCGCAGAGACATGGCACCTAGTCCCGGAATGCGCGGGTATAAATGGAACGGAATGGAGTGCATGGCCACCAGAGCGGGCAGGACAGGGCCTGGCCGGGGTCCAAGCGTATCTCCACTCTTCTCAAGTGGCAGCCATTTTAGCTCCTCTCCCCCCACTACCCCCTCCCTGTTCTAGAGCAGGACTGATGTGGACTCCAGACCAGGTGGACAGAAACCAGTGGGTTTTTAACCTCAATCAAAATATGACATTGCCTTGGCTTTTCCTGTAAAATGACACAGCGAGACCTGCGGTTGATGCCCCGTAAGGCCAGGTGAGTAAACCTGAAGGAGGCTGAGGTCATGCCGTAGCGCCTCTCGGAGAAGCTTCTTTGTTCAGTCCCCTCGTCCTGGTTTTATTTTTATCGCGGCCCGGTCGTGCGCGTGTGCGGCCAGTGATTCACAGCCGCGCCCTCTGATTAAAAAGAGCGGTAAGGAGTCGCCTCACCGCTTCTTACACAGTAGATATTGGGAGGTGGTCAATGAGAGGTGATGACATAAACCCTGTCTGAATACACCGAAGGGCTGGTCATGCGATGATGGCTAACGCTACTGCGTCATCGCTTTATTGACGTCAACATTGTGGCTTATTTCTTAAGCCAAAATTAAAGCAAACGCGCTGTCTTTCGCAAACTCTAAGGTATGCAGCTACTGTGTAAAGGGAAGTAGGGTGCAGTGGAAAACCGTGTGTGATAAACATGTACATTGGTTTGGGGGGGAAAAAACTGGCTTCTCCATGTAATGAAATCATGCGATATGCTTGATTAATAAATATCTTTAAGCTCAGAGATCTTTGACAGGTTAGGCATTGCGGATAGTAATGGAAGTGGACCATAGAGCCTTTGGTAACAATCTTCTGTTAACGCCTTCACAATTCGTACCGTGTGTTAACCAAAAGTGTCTGTGCTTACATAAAAAGTAGCTAAGAATTTGAAATGTTTCTTGCTTGATATTCAGTTACTTTGAATGTGTTTTGGGGGAATGTGTTTATGCACTTATACCATATGAGAAGTGTTAGTGATGTTAAAAAGGTTCTGTTTATGGAAAAGAAAATTATATTTTTCATGTAAAATGTATGACTTGTCATCATTATCAACTCAAATTTATACATTCATTGAAATGAGCTTTGGAAAATGCTGCAGTGTCACATCCATGCTGTAATAAGAGAGGGGTTGAACATGCAGTCTATTCAAACAGTGCTCTTAAGAATCACACTACATTTCACCGTTAACTTTCTTATCTACATTTGCCCTCATTCCTCTTTATCTCTGAGATACGCATTCATATTTTTTTCCCCTGGCATATATGCTGCGGTTCCTAATATTGTGACATCCGGTGAGAACACATGCAGTTTTGCTTGGCCGCTACTCCTCTTTATCCTTATACTTCTTATTGTTTCTAAATATCTTTTTTACAGTTAATGAATCTGAACCTTGCTTCTGTACTATCAGTTTATTTTGAGCACGACCGTATACCTCTTCCAGTTGTTACCAGTGACTAGATATTGTCCTAGTGTTTAGGAAATATCTCGATGCATGTTATACTATACATGTGCACTGCAAAAACTAAAAAAGCCAGTATTAACAAGTATCTTAGTCTTATATTTAGACTTTAAATCTTATTTCTATTATGCTAAATATGACAAAAAGATGGCCAATGAGGTGAGACCGTTTTACTCATTTAAAAATTTGCAATGGGGTAAGACAATTTCACAGTTCAAGAAAAAGAAAAAACAAGCTCATATTTTCTCCAGAGAAAAAATAAGATTTGAAGTCTCAGAACACTAATACTTGTTAAGACAGACTTTTTTTTTTGCACTGTATGTACTTATTTAACACGCATCTTTAGCAGAAACAACATTTCTGCTGGTAAATGCATTCATCTTTTTTTAACAACCATACTTTTTTTTTTATCCCACTGTACATATACACGCATTACACCAGGTAATTCTGTCAAAGTCTGTTGATTGCTGTCATGTGACACACACCGTCAGTGTGACCACCTCTCCGCTAATACGTTGTGGTTTCAGATGCCCCAATGTGAAACATCCAGCACTTGGTCCTGTGCACTAAGACTGGGACCCCCATCACCTCTTGGTGTTTTGTAGTTGCTGTTTAATGTAATATAAAGATCTTGTGAAATTTATCATTAGTTCAAGGCATTGTTAACAAAAATGCAATGTCCTGGGGGCAGCTATATTAGTTACAGATGATCTCACACAAACAAGGACTTGTTCATGAACTCCAGACACAGAGTCCTGTGTTTTCTTGTAGTTTGCAGCCACAAATAGTTTGTTCTGGAGAGTAAGACCAAACAACAATGGCTCTCTGGGTTTGCATTGTTTGATACGAGCCAAGAGTGACGCCAGCTTGAAGACTTTGTGGCTGTTTTGCATTTCTTCTTCTCATTACACCAAATGCCACCATGTCACCTGTGAGACAGTGAGGAATCCATAATTCACCTTTATTCATTCACCACTAGTATCTCGTATGGATTTATGAAAAAGGCTTTTGCCGAATGGATTGTAATGCAGTATTTCACATCACAAGGTGTCTCTTGAAGCGATTCTGAAAGGCCTTGTTGTCTTTGTTCCTTTCCCGCAGTCTCAGTACACAAACCTGGGGCTCCTGAACAGCATGGACCAGCAGATACAAAATGGTGGCTCCTCCTCCACGAGCCCCTACAACAACGACCACGCCCAGAACAACGTGACGGCTCCGTCTCCCTACGCTCAGCCCAGCTCCACCTTCGACGCCCTCTCCCCGTCGCCCGCCATCCCCTCCAACACCGATTACGCCGGCCCCCACACCTTTGACGTGTCCTTCCAACAGTCCAGTACTGCCAAGTCTGCAACATGGACGGTAAGACCCCACCCGCTCACCCACCCACCCACCATGCAGTGTGATTTTCACGACATTGTTTGGCAAGCAGAGGCCATCTCATGCATAGGAGCATTGTACCTGTATACGTTTGATGTAATAGACCTCTCTCTTTTTGAAAATATACGTATTTTGTCAGCCAGCCGGATCTCCCGGCGAGGGCCCCTTCCCTCAAACTGCGATGCGATACAGATGCAGGAGATTAGCTGTCTGGTGGAGGGCGTGGACGTTTTATCAGGCAGATCTGTGCTCCGGGCCAGTTTGTGATTTTTATGGAAGCCTTACAGAACTACACCTGGCTGACAAATGCCTCCTGAGATCATTTTAGTTCTGATGTCTCAGGTAGCCCAGCATCCACCCCACGGCGGTACTGCGGGCTCGTAACGAACGCGCTCTCAGAAGGCCGGGAAGCGCGCACCACCGCGGCTTCACGGAGCGAGGGAGGCCTCCCAAATGGCCGCTTTGCACTGGCTGCTCCGCTAACTGTCCCAGCTTACAAAACGTTTCCAGAACATTGGGGAAACACTGAGGTTACATTCCCATTTAGTTGTGAGGAAACGTTATGATGAGAACATTCCCCAAAGTCTTAGAACATTTTAATGTTCCGAACAACTTTGTCAGTCACAGAAAAAAATTCCAGGCTTGATGCATACACACTTACAGGCAACATGTGATGATTATGAAAGATGAAACGCATGAAACACCATCATGTGTAAAATGTATTTTATGAAAATTCCAAAAGAAAGTTTTGATGTTGCAGATTCGTTCAGCACTGCAAGCATTGTAAAGTGAACACAAATGACCATCCACCATTCAAATATGAAAACTGAATAACATTCCAAGGCCGTTCCTGCAGCAAACCTCATGACTTAAAGGGTAGTGTTTTTTTTTTTCGACTTTGACCTATTTTTAAGAACTATTTCCACCATGCTGATCGGTAATAATAATAATGTTGTCACGTCTTTCTTTTTCGAGATTTGGTCGCCCAAAGAATGCTCTGTTCGGCTTTACAATGGAGTCCATTGGGGCATATTTAGATCCAGGTTCAATTTACTTCAAATAAGTCTGTTAAAGTGAAAACCAGTGTGAACGTCAAAATTTATTTGCCAAAATTAAAAGTAAAACACATTTTGTTGCATGCTCTATGAACTTTGTGGTTGTCGCAGGTGCCGACACAGCAGCGCAAGGAAAAGCGACAGAACCGGCTACTCAGGCGGCATCATGCCGCGGTTTCCGAGCAGCTCTTGCATCACCGCTCCGCCCGCGCTGTTTATTTGTGCAGCTTCCATATGCCGCGCTCTCCACACAATGGAGCACAGCGTATCGCGGCACCCTGGGAAACACAGAGCGAAACAGAGCGCGCCCTTGTGGTCGATGCTGCTAACTGTCACGCGGCGGCTTTCGGCCTGCAGATGGAGATGTCGTCCATTGGAAGAAGGAGACGTCGTCCCTTGGCAGGTTGTTTGACAAAATAGGTCCTGTTGCAGTTGATTTTGTAGTAATCAAAGCTAAATGTTCACAACCCAACTACTTTTTTGGTTTTTGGCAAGTACCCAATGTAATAACATACGATGCTTATAATATACTGGGGGAAAGAATAGGGGATTAAGGTGTTTTAAACATAGATATAGAACCATAGATGTGACATATCATGTAATGTAATAGTAATTTGGAATTCTGAAATGGAACAATTTGGCAGCCATCTTGGGTACAGCTATAATAGGTACCTATGGCAAAAGTGTCATGTACTTTTTAACCCACTGTGATGTCATAATCGGGTTTCAAGCCACATAGCTGATAATTGGCTCATAGATATAAAACCATGGTTACTGGCCACCATCTTACAAGTTGTGCCATTAACTATGACATATGTCACATCTATGGTTCTATATCTATGGTTTTAAATAGCCCATCAGATGAATCGTAATATAGTTTTATTCGTTTTATGAATCGTTTTATTTAACCTTTATTATCAGGTGAATCGTTAATTGTCTTCATATTATAGCTGTAAGGAGTGCTCAAAGACGTGGGCCTATTGCATACATTTCAACGGTTAATCTGACTGCCTTTCATCTAAAGGTCAGAACAGAGGAAGTTTTGGGGCGAACTTACACCCGTGTGTTGTGCGCAGTGTGGGATAATGGCATTTACCCAATTCCCACACTCGTTTGCTCATCCGTTCATTTTCATGTCCAAAAAACAAGTGTCAGACTCGCAATTGTTTCCAGGGAACCGCGCGGGGTGTGATCGGCACGCCCCAAAGCCTCTGTCATCCTGTCCCGCTCAGGGCGAATCCCAGCACAAAACCAGTTCGGCACATCAGTGCACGTACACACCGGAGCTGCATGTGCTTTGTCTATTCTACAAGATACTGACTGTCTACGCATACACTCTTTGTCTAAATACAGGCCTATGCTTTCCAATGTATTAATATGCCATGAGCTGTTCGCACAGAAATTAAATCACCGGTGATGTTTGTGATTGTGATTTGCAGAGCGTGTCATTGTGAGATTTTTGCAACTGCCAACTGGGTTTGGATACGGTTGAGTGATTGAGAAGGGAGGAGCACTTTTGTGCTTTAAAAATAGGGGTTGAGTTTGTCTTCATGAATCACACTGCACTGCTCAGTGATGATGAACAGAATTCCCACTGCACAATGCTAATGAGTGGCTAAACCTCGCACGCTGGTATTTGGCCCACTGAAGTTGACGGTGAAAAACTCAAGAAATGATTAAAGTTGTAATTGAGCCAGTTTGATTTCCTCTTTAAGATTTTGGGGCCACATCCATCTTTCAAATAGTTGTCTTACTTGCCATCACAGAATTCTTAGTAACACAATTTTTACGCTTCGTAGCATATTCTTACACATTTTAAGAATAAGTCAGTGTTGTGAGTCAATATTTTTTGCAGGTCAGTCAAAAACATTCGTCTTTCAAGAATTGTTGGTAATGCTCTCTGTTTGACAAAAAAATCGTCCTGTCCTTGGGTTGCCAATTTTTTTTTTTTTTTTGAGTGCTGAAACTGGAGGTTGGGAAAGGTTGCTAACATGACCGCAAGGTTGAGTCCATCTTTAAGCCTGTTAAAATGCAAACTGCTGCACTTTACAAAACTATACCCTTTCTCCCTCCATTAGCTCCCCTGTGGTCCCGTTTTAACAAAGCAGCGTGTTTGCACCCGTAATCCTGTTAGAGTAATTGTCGTGCAGCACGTATGCCTGCGGGTGGAAGGGCCACTCTGGATCCGTTCTCTCCAGCAGCTCTGTCAAAGCCCGAGACCACTGCTCTCTTCCTGCGCCCGGCGTAGGCCCTTGGGATCGCCAGCGGGAATTAGCGCACTATCCCCCCGCTTTGTTTGATGAAGACAAACCTAATCCGTACCCACACCTTAACCTTTTCCTGTCTGGAACTCTGGACGCACACAAGAGGATGTGACACGCCTCAAAAAGTTTCAGGCCTTCAGTGCCCCCCCCCCACCTTCTCGACTGGACGGCCAGTCGATACGTTTTTTTCCCCTCACACTTGGGCGCCACGCACTTGTACGGTGAAGAACGAGCAGGATAAATGTAGAAAAATCGTAAACTTTTTTCTTTTTGACAGGTAACACTTGCTTGTGTCACTGTCGGTCTCTGAAAGGACCTCTATTGGCCGTGTCAATAGTGAGCGATTGATGAAGGACAGACTGGCTTCCAAATAACTTCTAATACACATGCTAAGTAGAAATATTGGTTGTTTGCCTCAAATTACCTCCTACCATGTAGTATTTGAAAAGCAAACCAGTGACTCTGTTTAGACTATCCGTGGGAGTTGGGAATTGGAGGAGGGATTACTATAATGGGTTGAGGGCCTACGGATAATACTTGTGTACATACTGTATTCTCTGCCCTGACCCCCACTGCTCCCAGGATGATCTCTGTAGTTTTCAATGCATTAAGCTCGTATAGCACCGCGGGCGAACAGGGCGGATACCTTGTGCAAGGAGACCGAGCGAGGCGACAAGACACGACTTGCCCGGAAACATCTGCAGACCCATCCCATACCGCACGAGATGGGGCCGAGACTTGTTTTTGTCGAGAGGCCTGTCCCGACTTGTCCCTTGCAGTGAAGCGGGCCCGAAGGCTGCGGGACTGTGAGAAACGGCAGGGAGAAGAAATCTTAAGGCTGAAAAGATTTAGCGATAGCCAAACGCTTCTCTGGGTGATGCTTTTGGAAAAAAAAAAAAGCCCCATTTCAAACAGGTTTATTATGCCTAGAGAGCCCTTTTCAATCAGGCCCAGATTACCTGTGCCAGGCAGCGTGTCTGGCACTCCCAATACACGAAAGGGAACATTCGACTATTTCAAAGGGAAGTCATCCGTCTTAGTTCAAGACAGACAGGCCACTTCAGACTTGAACTCTTTAACAGCCTTCTCAGATTCTTGAACGCGACGTACACACCAATCGCACGTTTGAATTGGTCCACTTTCTTGTCAAGTAAAAGTCCTTCGGAATCGCACTTTTTCTCAACCTCACTTTTTGGATATTAAACTCGGTGAAAGAAATATCTGCACGGGTAGAACAGTAAAGACATCAGGCATGCGATACTTGCCGAGAAATAAACAGAGGAAGACTGTGAAACAGGAAACAATTTGGCACAGCTCAGGGCGACCCTTCAAAAAGTGAGGGGAAATCCGCCGTAATTACACAAAAGCCCATCTCCTCCGAGTGGAGTCCCCTCAATGAGAGATCACATTCCTGAACTTGATATTTTAATGATAGGGCATAAAACATTGCTTGGAGAAAAAAATAAGTCATATCCATTCAAACATCCCCACCACCACCAGCTCCAACAACATGTCAACGTGTCATTTTTTTATGTTGTGCTGATACTTTCAAAATGAGTTTTACCACGAACCAAATTAGTCGTTTTACTTTGAAAAAATTGGCATCGCCATCCTCGATGACTCGATCGAACCGGTTCCCCTTTGTAGTTACCGGAAAACGAACCTGAAGCGTACATTTTCGCTTTCAGATGTAGGGCGCGTCCCAATATTCTTCACTCCTCACCTCCTTTCCTCCACTCGTCTCCTACAAGGAAGTATGCAAAACAGCCTGTACGTTTCAAGTACAAGTAGTTGCACGTACAGTATACAATGTACCTGACATTGCGGTTTGCGTCGAGACATTTATTAATATGTAACCATTTATAGGTAATTAGTATGTAATCAGCAACTTTAAATTAGGACACAAAGATCGGTTGCCGGGGCATGGAGGAGAGGAGGTGGTAGTGGAGGAAAGGAGGATGCATTTTTCGAGTATTGGGACGCATCCGTAGAGTCGGATTGATGAGTCATGTACTTTTCTGTGGAATTCCGCTTGGCTGGTTATGACAGCTGAGCTCATCTTTATTCATCGCAGGAAGCTGTCATTCATGCCTCCACCTTCCACATCAAATCACAGCATCACCTCTAGTGTCACCTCCACCTACACCCTGTTAGTAATTGTAGTTTTTTAAAATTCGTGTTGAAAAAAAAGAAGATTTTTTTTCCCCCCCCATTTCCTTTCTTTTCTCTTTTGTATGTTTTTAATGTTTTTCTCATTTTCATCGTTGTTTATATGTTGCAGTTAAGAAGTTTCCCCGACGAAGGCTCGTTTTTTGACATGGCTTTTGAAATATGCGCACGAGAAGCCACCAAACGCAAAGGAGGGCTCGCTTTTCAAACTATTAAACGGAGTCGGCCTTTTTCTTTCGCATGACAAGAGGCAGGTGTGTTTTCTGACTGGGGGAAAAAAAGAAAAGGAAAAAAAAAAAAACGGGCTCGCATTTTTGTCAGATTAAACAGGTTTGGGAGAAGCCGTAGACATGACACTACTTGCACGGTATGAGCGAGACAAGACCAGAGGCGCCGAGCGCGCTCGGTTGAAGCCTGGCCGCTGTCAGGACTTGCCTGGCCCCTGCGCCCGCAGCGCTCGTCTGGAAACGGGGACTGCTGCGACTGCGGGCCTGCCTCGGCTTGCGTCGCCGGGGAAGTGCGTTTCTGTGTTTATGCGAGCGCGGGCCGATCGAATGCACGTACCCGTAGGTGACTTGGCACCGATCGCTATTCGCCAGCAACTCCATTTCCCCTGTAATGACAAAGCTTTAGAATAAAAGGAATTGAACAGAAAATAATTGAAACTTGTGAAAAACTACCTTTGGAAAGAAAGCGATTGGATGAATTCATCCGATTCCATCGCAGCCAGCATTGGTTCATTCTTTGGCTGGTTCAGCTCAACTATTGAGGTGAGCCCTGAAAAGTAAATCATAAACCAGAGCAGTTTCATTGAGCGTCAGTGGATACCAGCTCACACTGAGGGGATTTTCAATGGCCCTGTTCAACATTGGATATCCTGCTGAACACTGAATTGGTGAAAAACCCAAACAGCTCATTTATTAATTTACCGATAAAAGGGTTGATAGCCAAGGGATCAATAGCGTGTTGGTAAAACGTCCCACTAAAATGTAGAGAAAAGTGATTAAATGTTCATTTCTTCCTGCCTTTTATTCCCTGACCATATAATTGACTTTGTGACCGATGGATACCTAGTAATTACACCTTAGACCCTAAGACACGCCCTTAATAGCCACCAAATCCCATCTGTCAACCTGCTTCATTCCTCACTCCACTGTTAGCCTTTGACTTGTGGCTCTTTCAGTGCCAACTCCTACCTCTGAGCAAACAGGAGCCTGAATGCATATTTGCCTGTTCAAAGTTTGTGGCTCCAGGGCTGGGATGGTGCCGTGGCAGGTAGAGAGGTGTGTGCGTGCATTTATGCATGTGTGTGTGTGTGTGTCTGTACACGTGCAATTGTGTGTTGAGTTGTGCGTTTGCGTGTGCATTTGTGTACATGCGTGTGTGTGTCTGTGTATGTGCCTATGTGCATATGTGTGAGCGTGTGTGTGCGTGCATGCCTGTGTGTGTGTGCGATTCGGCCTATACGTGTGTACATTGAATAACTGGACTGTAAGTTAAGGAGCAGTAGAGAGCATTGGTGTTGGAGCAGCTCAGGCAGCGTGGCTGGCACACAGCCCAAACCTCAGCGCAGGCTGACCTCCTGGCTGCCACATGCAGTCTCCTGTCACACTGACCTTGCAGAGCATGTGCTGTGCTCACCTTTACCGCCACTCTTTTCACCACTGTTCATTTCCCCTTAATCCTACTTTTTTTGAGTGTTTTTTGGCCACCACATATGCAGAGGTTCCTGATGTGCTGCTGTTATTAATCTTTAAGATGAATTAATTTGTTCCATTCGGGTTCCCCTTCTCTGTCAGAGGGTCCCGATCCCCCCCGGGGGAGGCGTGTGGCTTTAAGCGCGGGGGCAATTACGGTTATTCGTCTTTCCATATAAGACGTTTCACAAACCCCATTTCCATTTCACGTAAGGGACCCTTAAATCATCCCCGTCGGCCGAATAGCCCGAGAGCTCAGCCGGGTTGGCTGGTGTCGCCGGGCGGTAAATCACGGCGCGGCCGGCGAAAGCGCGGAAAAGCCCTTCGCTTTTATTAGCACCTCTGCCTCCGTGTAGGAAATGAGAGAGGAGCACAGGAAAAAGACGGCAAGGGAAATTGGTGCCACTCGTATACCACTAATGACCACGGTTTGTGTGGCTCTCGCACCTTCCCCTTAGGACAGGGAGGTAAACGCAGGGCTGTTTCCCATTAGCGCAGCGACACAGGCCCCTCCTCCTCCCCATTAGCGCAGCGACACAGGCCCCTCCTCCTCCCCATTAGCGCAGCGACACAGGCCCCTCCTCCTCCCCATTAGCGCAGCGACACAGGCCCCTCCTCCTCTCCATTAGCGCAGCGACACAGGCCCCTCCTCCTCTCCATTAGCGCAGCGACACAGGCCCCTCCTCCTCCCCATTAGCGCAGCGACACAGGCCCCTCCTCCTCCCCATTAGCGCAGCGACACAGGCCCCTCCTCCTCCCCATTAGCGCAGCGACACAGGCCCCTCCTCCTCCCCATTAGCGCAGCGACACAGGCCCCTCCTCCTCCCCATTAGCGCAGCGACACAGGCCCCTCCTCCTCCCCATTAGCGCAGCGACACAGGCCCCTCCTCCTCCCCATTAGCACAGAGACTCGGGCCCCTCCTCCTCTCATTAGAGGGCACGCCGTTAAGACACTGGCAGGGGTGATCTCTATCTGCAGCTGACTCCTTATATCGGAGATGTCTTGTGAAATTTACACGCTAACGGAGAGAGAAAGGTAGACTGAGACTGTAACTATGATGGAGGACATATGCACCTTTAAGGGGTGTACCACTGTTAGGTGCTATTCGTCTTTGCTGTCGCTGGAAAATTTTACTTTTTGGTTTCTTAAAATTTTTACACAGATACATTTTTTCATCCTGCACAAACACCAGCTTTTACACATATTGTTATTCATACGTGTTTGTGGCCCCTTTAAATCTCGTCCAGGGTTTTAATCAGTGTAAAGTCCTTGAAGGAGAACTTGGTAGGTGTTCCAGTAAGGAATTTTTGGCAGCAGTGCGTGTGTTGGTTTAGGGGAAAGGAGAGGGAGTGTGTTTTGGGGGGGCTGCCCTGGTGGAAGTATCACTGCCAACCTTGTGTAACATTATAACTGGGCTCAGGCAGGTGCTGGGATGGGCGCCTTTCATTGGAACAGTTCATATCAAAAGCCAATAGAAATGGAATTTAATGTACCATTGTTCTACAAAAACAGCCCCCAGCCACGTGCGCACACATTTTTTTTTCCTTTGAAATGAACCTGAAAGGAAAGTTTTCTTAACTTTTTTTTTGTTCACCCTCTGCGCTCAATTAAGGAGGAGGACTTAATTCTTAAAGAAGCAGTGGGGCATGAACAGAACTCTAATGCGGAGCGGAGTCAAATCGCAGTACCGAATAAATCGTATTTAAACAGAGGCTGGTGGAACTGCCATAATGGTCTGACCAGTGTTTGGGTGTAGCTTCTCACAGATGGCTGTAATCAACGCAAAGCCACCGCGCGAAGCACGCCCATTAGCTGTAATAGGGCAGACAGGCCCAATCGGAGGCGTGTGGGGTGCGTCAGCGCGGTGCGTGTGCGCAACGCATGACTGTAGCATTGAAGGTGTCAGACGACGGCATCCTGCGTGTGACGAAACCCCCCGTGATGAAACACCCATTCCTGTGGTCAGTGACACAATGACGAGAGCGCGTACGTAGCACTCGGCACCGACGAATAGAAGAGGAGGGAACCAAGTCCAAAACTGCCAAGACCTGCTCATTGTGAGGTCCCGAGCCCCCCCCTCCCCCCCCGTTATAAATCGACCAAGCACCTGCGTTGACGCTCGGTCGCTAAGTGCGTGCTAGCTGCGTGCAGTTTCATCGCAGCTTTGATGATGGAAAAGAGGCTAGCAGAGCACCTGTGGGGAATGCAAGACCTCAGGCTTGGGTGAGGTGATTTACGGCAAACTGTGGAAGTACCGGGGGGGGGGGGGGGGGGCTAGCAGACGTCAGCGGCTCTGGGTGTGTCCCATTCACACACCCCCCCCCTCCCTGTCCACAGCCTTTTCAGACTGGGATTTTTTTTTTTTTGTGTGTGGAGCCCATAATCACAGGACGAGATTTAACTCCTTCAGCTCCAGGTGGGAACAGGAATGCGTGAGACGAGTAACAGATGTCACAGGAGTGCTTTACAGACACACACTCCATAGTAAACAAATATATCATCAGTGTTGTTAACCTGTAGTGTCTCTACCATTCACCGTTTTTTTTTTTGCCTGTTTGATGACAGCATGTCAGTAGTATGTTGACACTGTTATTTGTGTTGTCTTGGTGGCAGAAAAGATTGTAAAGATTAATACAAACTGATTCATTGTGTTAACTGTTGGTGCCTATTATTGAGAAGAAACCAACATAGTAGCTTGTGCTCAAGGCTATAAAAATATCTAGTATCTTTCTGCTCATTTTGAATACTGGTCAAGTATATGCTGAATCCATGCAACCAATCAGAAATTTTGTTTAAATTTGGCAGTCACACTCCTCAGCCATGAGATAGACTGATATTTTCTGTGATTACAGAAAACCAGGTACTGCACAATGCACATCTGTTCATAGGGTTCATATTGGATAAGGTGAACAGGCAAAAATCAGATACAAATCTCAAGCAGTCTCGTCATTCTTTATCTATGGGTCAAGCTGCCTGACTATCCCCAATCCCTCACGGAACATTCCAGAGTAACAACACCGCCCTGGGGACATGTCATCCCGAACAGTGCACTGACACACACAGAGCTCAACAGAATGGACTGGGTAATCTCTACAGACATACAGCACAGAGCAAGCCTGTATCTGACAACGTGTGAAAGCAAACCAATCGGCCCGCAAGCTCTGTGTGTGTCAGTGTTTGACAGCAGAGGGCACAGTTGCATTGTAGTTTATCGTACAGTCTGTACTATAGCGTTGTGCGGCGTAGTTCGTTCGCTTGAAGTGGCGTAACCTTTTCTTCCTTTCTCCTCTCCAGTATTCCACGGAGTTGAAGAAATTATACTGCCAGATCGCCAAGACGTGTCCCATTCAAATCAAGGTTCTGACCAACCCCCCCCAAGGGGCCGTCATCCGTGCCATGCCCGTGTACAAAAAGGCCGAGCATGTGACCGAGGTGGTCAAACGTTGCCCCAACCACGAGCTGAGTCGAGAGTTCAACGATGGTGAGCTGCCCTTTGTGCACGGCTAGTCTGTTATTAAAATAATATGCCCTCAGTAATTATTCTTTTTTGCTTTATTCTACAGTACAATGGTGTTCAAAAAAATAGCAGTACAACATCAGTAACCTGATGAACCGCTGTTATTAGTAGTAGTGATATTTCTGCATGGCAAATAATTTACTTGTAGATGTAGTAGTGTAATAGAAAAACAACAGACCCAACTGTCATAACATGCACGCTGCTTGTTCTGAGTAATTGACTCATTCATTGAAAGGGGCGTGTTCAAAATAATAGCATTGTGGAGTTTAATTAGAGAATTCATTCATTCTGTGAAAAAAAACAGGTCAAACAGGTATTCCACAGGTAAACAGGTGATGCCATCATGATTCTGTATAAAAGGATATCAAAAGACTCCTGATATCTTATTTCCAGGTACTCTTAGAAGCAATGCTATATCCTCTCTGGATTTGAATGGATCTCTATGGGAATTGGGGGGTGGGACTAGATTAAACTGTAAATTACACAGGAATAGTATGGACCCATGGTTGGCTAAATGGCTGTAAGTCAACAAGGGTCTGAGGTATCAAACGAGCCAGATATGCAGTAGATATGGATGGATCACTTGAAGGGTTGTTTCTCCTGACAAATTTTCCTATTGAAATTCCTATTGAATTTCTTCAGGAGAAGAAACCCTTCAAGTTATCCATCCATATCTACTGTATTTCTGGCAGCAGAGTGATGGTTTAAGGCTTGTTTGATACCTCAGACCCTTGTTGACTTACAGCCATTTAGCCAACCATGTGTTCCATACTATTCCCGTGTAATTTACAGCTTAATCTAGTCCCACCCCCCAATTCCCATAGCGATCCATTCAAATGCAGAGAGGTTATAGTATTGCTTCTAAGAGTACCTGGAAATAAGATATCAGGAGTCTTTTGATATCCTTTTATACAGAATCATGATGGCATCACCCGTTTACCTGTGGAATACCTGTTTTTTTTCACAGAATGAATGAATTCTCTAATTAAACTCCACACTGCTATTATTTTGAACACGCCCCTTTCAATGAATGAGTCAATTACTCAGAACAAGCAGCGTGCATGTTATGACAGTTGGGTCTGTTGTTTTTCTATTACACTACTACATCTACAAGTAAATTATTTGCCATGCAGAAATATCACTACTACTAATAACAGTGGTTCATCAGGTTACTGATGTTGTACTGCTATTTTTTTTAACACCACTGTACATGTAGAATAAAGAATACATGTAGAATACACATTAAATTCAATAGCAATGCTATTTTGTAGTACTCAGAATGTAAAGTCACAAAACTGCATATCATAGTCAAGCTATAAAACGCTTTAAAATGCAATCATTTTCTGTTTGTAGGTCAGACGGCTCCACCCAGCCACCTGATTCGGGTGGAGGGAAACAGCCACGCCCAGTACTTGGAGGACTCGATAACAGGCCGCCAGAGTGTCCTGGTGCCATACGAGCCGCCCCAGGTAAAGCCCCCATCATGGCCCGTTGCACGACCATGTCATCGCAAAGCCGTCATCCGTGTCAACAGCGCCATGTGTTCCAGGCAGACAGGGCCACACAAAACACAGCGCACAATCTCACACACACGCCTCAGCTGCACACGGTCAATCACCATCCAACCAGCTAGTGACGCTAACCATAAGTTGATTTTAGAGCCCTGGATGTAATTATCATAAACCACCTCTGAATGCCATAAACTTTCTTCTGCTGGGTGTCATAAAAAATGTTTTGCCCTATATCAGCGTTACACCAACTCTAAACTGGGACTGCACCTACCCTGCACTGGTTCCAAGTGTCTTGGTTGAAGTTGCAGTGAAAATATTTTTTTAAATGATTTAATTTTTATTGAATGTCCCTTGTAGTGTATGTTTCAGCATAGTGAATATATGGTTCTTGAGATTAAGGCCAGAGACCCATGTCCCCTACAGGGGACAAAAATGATATTTGACAAATTTACAGTGTGTGATGATACGTGGTTCTGCTCTGGTAAACAGTCGGAGTCTAAAAGATTCCCTCAGTAACTGACCCACGCACTTGTAAGCATTTCACTTTGCTCTAGCTCTGCACCATGTCTTTTTCGGTGGTTTCACAGCTGTACGTTCTCCATTGACAGGTCGGCACAGAGTTTACCACCATCCTGTACAATTTCATGTGCAACTCCAGCTGCGTTGGGGGCATGAACCGGCGCCCCATCCTCATCATCGTCACACTGGAAACCAGAGAGTAAGAACCCGGTCTGTTTTTGCGTCTGGGTTGAGCAAGTTGAGCAGAGAAAGAGCTTGTGTCTAACGCTGAGGCCGTCTCTCTCCCCTGTGGATCCCAGCGGTCAGGTCCTGGGGCGACGCTGCTTTGAGGCCCGCATCTGCGCCTGCCCCGGAAGGGACCGGAAGGCGGACGAGGACAGCATCCGCAAGCAGCATGTGACGGAGGGGACAAAGAGCAGTGAGGGTACGAAGCGCCGTAAGTAGCTGCTGGGGCTGGCTGGTGCAGGGCTGCTGTATGGCTGGTGTAGGGCTGCTGTATGGCTGGTGTAGGGCTGCTGTATGGCTGGTGCAGGGCTGGTGCAGGGCTGCTGTATGGCTGGTGTAGGGCTGCTGTAAGGCTGGTGTAGGGCTGCTGTAGGGCTGCTGTATGGCTGGTGCAGGGCTGGTGTATGGCTGGTGCAGGGCTGCTGTATGGCTGGTGCAGGGCTGCTGTATGGCTGGTGCAGGGCTGCTGTATGGCTGGTGCAGGGCTGCTGAATGGCTGCTGTATGGCTGCTGTAGGGCTGCTGTATGGCTGCTGTATGGCTGGTGCAGGGCTGCTGAATGGCTGGTGTAGGGCTGCTGTGTAGGCCCGGTGTAATGCTAGTGTTGGGGATGCTGTTGGGATAGTATAAGCCCCAGGGGTGTAAGCATTTTGCATGTTGCGCACACTTCCTCAGTTCCTCCAATCAGAGCTTGCATTTGCTAACGCACCAGGCTAGGAGCTGGTACTGACCACGCGTCTGTTTCCCGTCCGTAGCTTTCCGCCAGGCATCACACGGCATCCAGATGTCCTCCATCAAGAAGAGAAGATCCACAGACGAGGAAGTGTTTTGTCTGCCTGTAAGTGTCCTTCACTCCCTCCGCTATGGCGGCGGAATTCTCGTAATTCGTGCTCGAGCCGCATTTTTTTTTTCATCTTTTTTTCCGCACCACTCATCCCCGCCTCTCATCTCTCCCCCAGATTAAAGGCCGTGAAATCTATGAGATTTTGGTGAAAATTAAAGAGTCTCTGGAGCTCATGCAGTTTCTGCCCCAGCACACTATCGAGTCGTACAGACAGCAGCAGCAGAATCTGATCCAGAAACAGTGAGTATCTCACCGCCAGAAAGGCCTCGCGCCTCGCCAGTCTGCCCAGCAGTTAGGACGGAAAAACGCATTAAAAAGGAGGCGTCGGCAAGGTCCACCCTCAGCCCGTTTGCTGTGATTCCTTATTTTGCTTGGGGTTTTTTTTTTCCCTTTCTAAATGTGCGCTCTGCTTGTCTGTCCTTTTCACCGTCTCATTTAACACGGTAACGTTTTAAAGAATGCGCCGCTTGCGAAGAAGGATTTTACGCCTCGGGGACCTTTTCCCTCTTGAAAAATAAATAAGAGAAAGGCTTCACTTCTTGTTTGGCTTCATATCTTAACAGAGTGTGTCACTTGTTGAGTGGAATGGTTTCAGTAAATTAAGAACGGACGGAAAAAATTCTGTTCGGAGCATGAGCATGAGCGTGACTTGACACAGTAGTTTTGAGATGGTGTCTTAAGAGCTCGGTAACACCCCGAGCGCAAGCATGTTTTTTGAGCTAGCATGGAAACAGCCTGAGTTCGAGTGCTGTGATCGGCTGCCGAGCGCTGCGATTGGCTGCCGCACGGTTGTGGAAATTGATCGCGCTGTGGAGCAGCCAAGCTTTTGACGGGAGCATGATTTCAGCCAACAATAATACGCGTTTGCTCAATTGATTTAACACGGGGGGGAAAAAGGGTGAACCTTGCCCGTTTCGGGATAGTGTGCGCTTTCCTTTTGGAGTTGGCAAACTGCTCGACGCAGGCAGCGATGCGCTGCTAAGTTTTATTTTCGGTCAGACAGGTGGAGATCCTAGCTGCTCAGAGGAGACGAGCGTCTCCTTCGGCGTCCATTGACAGATTTGCACGACGGCTCCGATGACACAATCCTCCCCGGTCCTCCAGTCGTTCGCACAAGCCGCTTCTCACTTTTCCCAGACACTCAAGCCGCGCTGCACCTCTCACCCAGGCAAGCGAAATGAAAACAAAAAGGAATGAGATATCTGTAAATTATAGCTTTGAATGTGGGGGCTTTCAACGCCCTTTGATAATTATTGCTTTTGTTATCGTTCCTCATTAAGAAAACTTGACAGACGCCTGGCAGTGAGGTAATGCGCGCGTTTGCTGGGAAGCCGCGCGGTCGGAGAAGCTCTCCAACTTTTTTTTTTTTCCTTCCACCTCTTCGTAATTAACGTTTCCCCCCGCTGTCTTTAGCCGGGCTGTCGAAGGCATTACGAAAAAAAGCCCTCTCAGGGAGCTCGCGGGAGCAGCCGGTGATCTTGGGGTTTTGTTACTCAGCTATAGCGCAAAGCCCGCTAAGGTTCATTGCATCAGTGTCTAGGCTTGTGCAGATGACAAGGTGAGAATGGGTTGGGTGGCTATTATCCCAAGAGCCCGCTCACAACTCCTTTTGTCCCCGAAAGCCACATCCTATTTCACATTGTAATAAAGAGAAAACAGCCAGTGCATCTCTGATTTCGGAAGGGGAAGTTCGCTCATTGTATTTCGGTGACTTTTACAAAGCCATTCAGCACAACGGAATAAAAGAAGAAAAAAAAAACATTAGCCGCTAGTTCACTGTCCGCCTATCTGGCTTATCCAGCCTAGTGTTTAGCGGTGGATTTGACTCATCTGGTGTGAGAAATGTACCCCTGTCTGGCTCGTGCCAGGTTTCTAAGCTCATCTCTTTGTCTCTCTTTACTTGCATGCCCTTGGAATCCCTTTCTATTGCTGTCCCTTGTTGTATAACGTGCTTCCCTCCCGCATCTCTTTGTGACCACGGCGCCTGTAACCGCCACTTCCGCAAGGCGCTCCTGACATTTTATCAAATAAAAGCCCTTGTTACCTAGGAGAAAAGTGTGTCAGTCTTTTTATTTTGTTTTTATTGTATTTTTCTGTAGGAGTTTTTAAGACCAGAATAATTGTTTCCTTTAATCCCACTTTATGGTGTCCAGCCGAGTTGGATGCACTGCATAAACAACCCCAGTGCTGTCAACCAGTGCCACCTTCTGGCGGTTAAAGTCACTGCAGCACACATCTCGAGGCACTGTGGAAAAGCCAGTCAGACGACGCAAGATTACAAAACACACTTGACAACATAGTAAAGTAACTTCCATATTGATGATATCATTAATAATGCCAATGCATTAGATATTTTTGATATTCTAATATGAAAAAAGTCTATCCACTTAAATATTGTTTTGAAAATGTAAGAAAGTGCAAAGCTTTTACATGACCACAGTAATGCATATTTTTGACTCAAAAGGGTCAGAATACAGTTTTGCAGGCCTGATGCGTTTTGCCTGATTCAAAACGCAGCAGGTCTTGGACTCGGTTACCCAGTCCACAGGGCCAGTCCCCATTCCAATCCAGTCAGTCTACAAAGTGCCCCCGGTCATAAGCACACACACCTCCCTTCTCCTCCTCCTCCTCCTCCTCTTCTTCCTCCAGACCTGTGGCCTTATTTCTCCCTCTCTTCTCTCTCTCTGGTTCCTCTCTACAGTCTGCTTAAAGCCCGCCTCCGCACTGAGCTTCTGGAGCCAATCAGTGAGCAGAAGAAGCACTCTGGTGCAGCCTGAGAGCCCCGCCACACATTCCTCCTCTAGTCACATTCTGCGTGTGTCAGAGGTTTAGTCCGAGGCCGGGCCCTACGCTTCTCCCACCCCCCCCTCACCACCCAACCCTCATCTCGTCCCCGTCTCTCCTGGGTGTCTGTTGTTCAAGGAGTGCTTCTTGTTGTTGCATCACGCTCTTGTTTTCCCAACAGGGATATGGCAGTAGACATAGGGCGTAAATCAGCGGATCATGTACACACCAGTTCTGTAACACACAGTTCTGTTTCGTCACACGTTCACACTTCTGGTTTCAACACTGAAGTTCAACTTAAGTTTTAGCAAGTACCACCCCCTTGCTTGTTTCAGGCCAATTTATTTAGTTTTTTGGCAGTACCCGTTTGTATTCTAAAATCAATTTAGGGTCTGGTTTTCTTTTTTGCATGTTTAATGAAAAGAAAAGGTATTTTCTACGTAAATGAGTGTCAAAATTTCAGTCGCAAACCAAAAGGGTGAAGCAAATTTCTGCAATTGTTAATTTTTTGATTTTATTTTTAGTTGAGAAGAGATCCTTTTAAAATATTCCCTCCTCACACGCATGAGTTTAGGTTTTCGCTTTAGAGTTTAGTATTTGAGAAAAGGAACAGTGTGGTTGGATAATGAGACCTGCTTGTATTGCACAAACCTCATTGCACATATACAATGAAGGCCTCTCGGTTGACCTCTTTGCTTTCCTCAAACTTCAGGAAAGTCTTTGCTAACACTGAGTACCCCTAGCTGGTCAGGAACCAAACGTTAGTACTTTTCTGTTCAATTTGTAGCTGTTGTTGAGCTTCTACAAATGCTTGTTTTTAACTTTGGGTTGTATTGCGGTGTGTTTTTTTTTGGAGCTGGACTCAGATTACCGTAGTTGTTCTTGGGGTTGTGGGTGGTTTCTTGTGTTGGGAGGTGCGGAGCGGGGGGGGGGGGGGGGGGGGGGGTCATTATAAATATATAATATTATAACCTTAATAATGCTGGTCATGTTTTATAAAAATCACTGCAGGACAGTTTCTTTTGTTTTTTTGATTGTTTCTGAGTCTTTGTGCATTTTCTTAAGAAAAAAAACTTTATTTTGCCTTTTTAAGATGAAAATAAAATGAGAGATATGTACAGCGATGATCAGAATATATTAAGAACTTGCTTTTGTGTTTATTCTGTTTGAAACAGACTGTTGTGATAAAATGACTCAGTCATTTCTCAATAAATATGTTTTCTGCTCTTTGCTCCTTTTCTCTCTTTCTTTGGGTCCTTTCATTTCATCCCTTTTCTCTTTCATTTATGCCTGTTCATTTGTTAACGAGGAATCACAGCAACATAAAATGCATAGGGAATTAAGATAATATTTTCAAATAATCTACACATAAATTAAATGTATATGTTTCAAACATAATGAATAAAAGACATACGTTTGCCTCATGCTTTTCTGTCAGTGATAAACACATATGAAATACAGCCATTTTGAAACTGTTTTTGTGGAAGTTTTGGCAAAGCACCCATCTGGTAACTGCAGCAGTTCTGGGTTTTATGAGGGCACAGCCACACTTTGCCACGTCTCAGATGGAAAAATTAAAACGGCAGCATTTCAGTTGCGCCTGACAAAACTTTTCCACAATTTTAATAATGTATGTGAAAGATTTTCGCGTGCTTGAATTTCATAAATGTATTACACCTTTTGAAATATTTAATCAATTAATAGTTCTGATACATTTTGAAATATATATATATATATATATAAACAGTATGTATTTGTATGCATTCAAGAGCCACTGTAACTGTTTAGAATAGGAAGGCTGGGGGCAATGGTGTTTTATCATGCTACTTTCCATGTTCAGTGTTGAAGAAAAAACCTTTAATGTGGGTTCTTCAAAGTAATAGAAAACGCAGCTGTCTTTGAGCTAGAGGTGCAATTAAAATCCCTTCATGTTTTTGTTTTATTATATTCAGTATGCATATGACAACAAGTGCATTAACCTGCAATATCTTTAGAACTCCTAAACATAATTGCTTAAAAGTAAGGACATCAGTTGCTCAAGATTCAAACCAAACAAATGACCCAGTGGAAATGTCCCTTTTAAAATTGATAGTTGAGAAGATTTTGTTTACATGTTTGCGCAAGATTGAAAACTAAAGAATATATTGGTTTTCATGCCTTTGTGCAATAAAGAAAACAGCATAAATTTGTGAAAAAGGGAAGCATTCTGCTACGCCTGGCACAGTTCAAATAAAATCGATTGATGTCAAAAGATGAAATGATTGTGTTAAAAGCCACAATTGATTCCGGCTGAGAAAACATTTTGCAGTAGTGCGAAAACTGCGGAGTACATCACCGGCTAGTTTTTCAACTCCAAAAAGTACCTCAAGGACGGCCAGAGTTACACAACCTTTTGTATGTCAGGTGACGATGTTGCGTTCTGTATTAAAAAGAAAAGAAAGCAAAACACCTCCTTTGTGAGGTTTTGACCTCGACGCAATCGGTTTTAGCCCACCTAAGAAATGCAAAGAATCATGATAATACACCGTTGGCTGACTGTAAGTATAAAGTCGTTTTATCTTGACCCAAAATGGCTGCCGTGGCTCTTGGAGTGTGCTGATGATTGTCCTTGTCGCAGCGGAAGCCGTTCTCTGACTAACCCCGGGGCTTTGTGTTGTTAAAGATGGGATGTCTGGGACGATCAGAGTAACGGCATGTGTGCTTTTCCGTGCCCCAGGAGTCCCATGCCCTCACAGCCGGCCTTTGGCTCCAGCTCCCCCCCACACAGTAAGGTGAACAAACTCCCCTCAGTGAGCCAGCTCATCAACCCCCAGCACCGCAACGCCCTCACCCCCTCCAGCATGTCTGGAGGCCTGACTGACAGTAAGTGCACCCCCGACAACCTCCCACGCCCCCTCGGGGGCTATCACATGACACGCCAGACTGCCTGTCTGGGCACGCAGGGGGTACTGTAGTCGACCTTGGAACCTGCCACGGGACGCTTCCTGCCGCGTATCAATGGTACTCTATCCGTGTAAAACAGTCCCTTCATTCTGAAGTGCAGGACTTTATTCTGCCCATTGTTTTAAAGCTAAATAGGATTTAATTATTTTACACTTGGCCAGTTTTAAGTAAAAAAACAAAAAACGATAAAAGTAACCATAAAATTCTCTCCGCCATGCTAGTTGACGCTGCTATACAGTGCATCCGGAAAGTATTCACAGCGCTTCACTTTTTCCACATTTTGTTCTGTTACAGCCTTATTCCAAAATTGATTAAATTAATTTTTTCCCTCATAATTCTACACACAACACCCCATAATGACAATGTGAAAAAAGTTTTTTTGAGATTTTGGCAAATTTATTAAAAATAAAAAAATAAAATTTCTCATTTACATAAGTATTCATACCCTTTGCTTTAACGTATTTTTAAAGTATCATATTTCATATTTGGTCGCATATCCTTTACATGCTGTTACTTCCTGAAGTCTGTGACCATCAACATCAAAAAACTGTCGATATCTTATTTTCAGGTACTGTTACAAGCGATACTATAACCTCTCTGCATTTGAATGGATCTCTATGGAAATTGGGGGGTGAGACTAGATTCAGCTGTAAATTACACTGGTACAGTATGGAACACATGGCTGGCTAAATGGCTGTAAGTTATCAAGGGTCTGAGCTATCAAACGAGCCCCAAACCATCACTCTGTTGCCAGATATGGAGTAGATGTGGATGGATCACTTTAAGGGTTGTTTCACTTGACTTTTTTCCCCATAGAGTTCTATAGGAAAATGAGTCTGGAGAAATAACCCTTGCAGTGATCCATCCACATCTACTCCATATCTGGCAACAGAGTGATGGTTTGGGGCTCGTTTGATAGCTCAGACCCTTGATAACTTACAGCCATTTAGCCAGCCATGTGTTCCATACTGTACCAGTGTAATTTACAGCTGAATCTAGTCTCACCCCCCAATTTCCATAGAGATCCATTCAAATGCAGAGAGGTTATAGTATCGCTTGTAACAGTACCTGAAAATAAGATAGACAGTTTTTTTTGATGTTGATGGTCACAGACTTCAGGAAGTAACAGCATGTAAAGGATATGCGACCAAATATGAAATATGATACTTTAAAAATACGTTAAAGCAAAGGGTATGAATACTTATGTAAATGAGAAATTTTAGTTTTTTATTTTTAATAAATTTGCCAAAATCTCAACAACAAAAAAATTTCACATTGTCATTATGGGGTGTTGTGTGTAGAATTTTGAGGGAAAAAATGAATTTAATCAATTTTGGAATAAGGCTGTAACAGAACAAAATGTGGAAAAAGTGAAGCGCTGTGAATACTTTCCGGATGCACTGTAAGTGCTGTTCACATCTGTATGTATATTAAAAACATCCAGAACCTCTATTTGAAATAACGGACTCTAGCACATACTGAAATGGCATTATCAAACAAGAACAATGCAACGGTTTTACCTGAAACTGCATTGTTATACATTGCAATAATGAGGCCCCTGCTAGCCTCCCCTGTGTGGTTTCTGCATATACGGACCCGTTTCCCTGACAGCAGTGTGCTGACGGCTGGGTGTGTCTCCACAGTGACTCCTATGATGGGCACACACATCCCCATGGGCGGCGATATGAGCACGCTAAGCCCCACCCACGCCCTGCAGACGCAGTTACCCATGGTGCCCTCCTCCCACTGCACGCCCCCACCACCATACCCCATGGACAGCAGCATCTCCAGGTACCCACCCACCCCCCCCCTCCCACACACACACAGACTGATCTCTACATTTCTCCCCCAGCACGATAAACTTCACAAAGGCGGGTGTATTAATCTGTAAATAATTCATAGGTATTGAGTGGTTTCAGTTTTTCACAAAACGCGTCAATTTGAGCTTGAAATGTTTGGAAAAAGTAATTTGTACGCGCTCGAGAGCGATCTTATAAAAAATATTAAAAAGGGAATTGTTTGTCCGGCTAAGCCTCGTTTTTATTTTATTGTCCGATAACCTTAACTGATTTTTATTTTGAAAGCAGTCCAGTTGTTAGAGAGTGCCTTGTGTGACATTATGCATTGTGTTCTTTGTAGTTTTCTCTTGCGGCTGGGCTGCTCGGCCTGCCTGGATTACTTCACAGCCCAAGGCCTGACCAATATCTACCAGATTGAGAATTATAACATGGAGGTGAGGCCCTGCCTAGCTCACACAAATCCGCAGTGTCATTAGGAAGAGCGGCCGCCACGAGCGAGCTGGCGGGCGGGCGTCAGGGACCGAGGACTTAACATGCTGTGTGGTGTCTGCAGGACCTGTCCCGGCTGAAGATCCCTGGCGAGTTCCAGGCCGTCATCTGGAAGGGGATACTAGAGCACCGGCAAACCATGGAGTTCTCGCCCCCACCGCACATCCTGCGCGCCACCAGCGGCTCGTCCACGGTGAGCGTGGGCTCCTCGGAGGCGCGGGGCGAGCGGGTCATCGACGCCGTGCGCTTCACGCTCCGCCAGACCATCTCGTTCCCGCCGCGTGACGACTGGAGCGACTTCTCCTTCGACATGGACTCCCGGCGCAACAAGCAGCAGCGCATCAAGGAGGAGGGAGAGTGAGCGGGAGGCGCGCCGAACACCCCCCGCCCCCCCCTCGCTCGCATCCTTCCCCTTCGACGCCCCTCCACGACCACGCAAAAGACTTCAACTTCAACTCTGTCCCCCCCCCGGTACAGTTGTTCTCCATACGAACAACAAAAAACAAAACAAAAAAAAAGACAGAAAAGTTGCACTTATTTCCTTTTTCGTTTTTTTGTTCGTTGTACTGGTGTCGTTTCGAAGCCCCTCCATTTGTAATAAGCAAGGTGAGAGTCACTGGATGGTGCATGGTTCTTTCTGATGGTGGCAATTCCTTTCATCTCTGAGACAGAGCGCTTAACTTTTCGTTATTGCTTTGAGCAGATACAACACATGTTCTCCCGCTGAGAGGTTCATATAGAACTGTTCAAGCAGGGGGGTTTGGACTGATCACAAGCGCCTTGCTCTGTGTTAAGGTGGTCTGGTTAAAACCTCTTTCAGTACCGTAAGGCAAAATGTTAACGAGCACTGCCTTTCGCCAGATATGATTGTATACATTTGAAGTTGTATATTGTGCTGTAATTCCTCCACATAACGGTCAGAAGAAAGTGTTATTCTGCCTTTAAATATGAGGTTTTCAGACTATTGTAGCCACCAAGTTCCCTCTTGCAAAAGTGTTGCTTTAAAGTATCATTGTATTATGGTGTTACTTGTTTTTCTTGATTACGTACTAGTGCAGAATGTGTGAAGTATTGAATAATGGCCACTGGCACTCACCCTTAAATTGACAAGACGGTTAATGGTAATCATTGTACAGAGGGTTTATGCAAAGTTGCTTTACCCCCATACTTCTCATCCTGGGAACAAAATATAGAAAATATTTTTTTTTAGCGAAAAACAGAATTGTGATGTATGTAATGTTGTTGTAATGAGGATGGATTACTTCATCCCACACTAGGCTCCATTATTCACTGAGCAAACTGGTGCCTGCCCTCTCTATCACCTTTTCACTCCATTTCTATGGCCTTTTAGTATTTGGGTTGTGTGTGCACAAAGGCACTTGCCTGTCTGCCATGTGACATTGGATTATGAGGCAGGACACACTAGGGAATATGTGGGTGGTTGCCTTGTAACTGGTGCTTAATATCATTTGCGAATTTGAGGAACGCTACGCGTTGCCAGTCTTGTCTCTACGGGCCAGCTAGAACAAAAATAGAAATAATTGTATATACTTTTCTATATAAAATGGCTTAAAAGTAGAGAGGGCCTTCCCCCCCCCAAGTTCAGCGAGCTTTATTTTTAAAGAAGCATTTTCCTTTCTCTCAGCCATGGATGTTTGGGGCTGTTGAAAGCCAAGCAGGACCGCAGTTGGGCCCAAAGGATTTTGTTTTGTACAGCTGAACGACTAGAAAAATCGTATGGAGTTAGTCTTGTGCGTAATTCTTTTGCATTTCAGTTGAAAATAAATGTAACCCTAAGTGTTGAGGGATGAAAAATTTAGTTTATGAAAGAACGTGCTTGGTTTTAATGGCCTTAATCACCCCATTGTTGCATAGAGAACAAAAAGAGAGATTTAAATATACTAGAGTCACTGCCATTAACTGCACTGGGGAACAGTGCAGTGTTCATAATTGCAATATATAAGAATGCAAAGTTTCATGTAAAACAGTTGTATTGTTCTTGTTTGATGATGTCATTTCAGTATGTGTTAGAGCATAGAGTCCTTGATTTCAAATAAAGGTTCTGGATTTTTTTTTTTTATATATACAGATGTGAACAGCATTTATAGCAGTGTCAGCTAGCATGGTGGAGAGAATTTTGTGGATACTTTTATCTTCTTTTTTTTTTTTTTTTTTTTACTTGCAAAGTGTTAAATATTTCAAGTTTATTACAAAATTAAGCTGACTGCTTCAAATGATGTAGCGGTGTCATAGCCATATCTTGAATAGAAAGTTTGTTCTGACATTGCATTCAAGATAAACTTTTTTTTGTATTGGCTTTTTTGTATTACGTAATGGGGGAAAACTTATTTGTCATATTGTACAATGTCTTGTAAATATTTCACAAGTTACAGATTTATAAACATTCTTCCTTATTTTGATATAAACAAAAAAATAAAACTTAATTGGTTAAAGATACCTTTGTTTGTTTATTTATTTACTTTTTTTGTCTGAAGAGCTTGTCATATAGTGCAGTTTAAAATTTTTAGAAACGTATAATGGCTATGCACACCCACTCAAGTTTATGGAACAGTCACACACACCATTCATGGCTAGGCTATTGAAGCAATATTAATGGAAAGCGACAACTAAAACCTAACTAAAACCTAAAAGTCCTAAAATGTATGTGATTGTACATTTGCCTGTTTTGGCACCAAATAAGAAAAATGCATGCATGAATTATAGATTTAAGGGATTTGCGTATAAAGGCAAGGGCAGCAGGCAAGACAAAACAGATGCTCTGGCTATACAATGAGTTTATGGATTGTACTTTTTAAACTTTTTAGGCACTGGGCCATAGGCCTACCACCGGTATTTTAATTAGGCTGTGTTGTATGCAACGGGAATCGCTGTTTTAAAGACACTTTGCGTGAACGCTTCCCATTGATTCCATCTGATGAGCCAAATACTTTGGCTGTGGAAAACATTGCTCTGCAAACCTTTTAAATACTTTCTGGTACAACATGGATACCAATAAAATCTGGCAACCTAAATGTAATCGCGCAAGAAATTAAAAACGGATTATCGTCACCTGTGTGCTAGCCTACTGTCGAGTGACAGTCGATTCTTGGCGACATTCGCCAAAGCCCCATCCCAGTTTCGTACAACGTAAATGAAACGGAGAACGTATATGCAACTACATCTAAATACTGGTAGAGAGAGGAGAAACATACATACAGATATGGGCAAGTCTTCGAGATACAATTGGTGATAACGAATACCAGCCTAACCTCGTTCCTGTCTCCTGTCCAAGTGCTGCTGAGACTCCTAAGAGCTCTCCTGGGCTGGATCATCCACTTTACTTTGCTGACACCCAGCATCGGCGTATGGAGGATTATTCAACCCAAAATTAAAATTAAAATGGAAAATTAAAATGGAGGATTATTCAGCCCAAAATTAAAATCTTTTCATTTTCGTTTTCATTTTCATTATCATTTTCATTATCATTTTCATTATCGTTTTCATTTTCATTTTCATTTTCATTATCGTTTTCATTTTCATTTTCATTATCGTTTTCATTTTCATTATCGTTTTCATTTTCATTTTCGAACTGTACTATCTATGTAAATGAGGGGGTATGGTCAAGCAAGCAGGGTGGGCCTCATACAGGTTTAGTGCAGTAGCACTTAATGAACACTAGGGGGAGCATAGCATAGGGATGGGTAACAGTCTATGCTTGATTCTATGCTGTCAGGGCACTCATACGTTTTAATGTATGAAATGATGAAGAATCTGAGCAGTGTTATAAAGTATTCTTGTTTTATGAAAGAAACGGAGCTAGCTAGCCAGCGCTACGCTGTGTAGGCTATAGGTCAAACCTGCGAGGTGGAAAATCCAGGTTCAGAAAGTGAAAGATTGCAATCATTTGTTGCAATCACCTGGATTTGCTAATTATCACAATTCTTCAGCCAAGAGGTAGGAGCTAACTAGGCTAATTAGTGAAATCGTGAGTTCATGGGTGGAAGAAACACGGCAGGACTTTTACTTTCTGACCCCTGGAATTTCCACCTCTGCAAACCTGGTAGTAGCCTACGATAGGCTACATTGTGGCAGGTTAAACGTTGGATTGGATGGTTGTGTTGTGAAATCCTTTCTTAAAATAAATGAAAAGACCGCAAATGAGTCACTGGATCGTTTAAACTTTTAACCTGGCTCCGGTACTTTAAGCGAACATTAAGGCATTGCTTCAAAAAGTCTATCGACAGCCAGATTCTATTCTATATGTTATGCAAAATGAGAAATGTTAATGTAGCCTAGGCTATTTGAAAGTGAGTCGGCTTCGTCATACAAAAAATCCAGGGTTGAATCTTAAATTGAGCTTGCTAGCTGTTTATTATTATCCTAAAATAGCTCTCATAAGTGTTTATGTTACCCATCTATCGTTAATTGTGTTTACTGTATTACACACTTCATGTGTGTGCCATGAGTCACTGGACCGTTTATTTTAACCTGGCTCCGATAGATCTAGCTAGCCTACTTCAAACGAACATTAAGGCATAGCTTCTAAAAGTCTATCGAGACATTAATGTATTTGAAAGTGAGTCGGCTTTGTGATATACAGAAAATCCAGGGTGGAAATTTAAATTAGCTGTCTAACCCCTTAATCTCGTTTAGTAGCTAGGCTACACCTCTGCTTCGTGAAATTCCCTCAGGGAAAAAACAACGACACACTTGGCAGGTTCCAAGTTTAGACATTCTTGTTTATTTTTCAGGATTCTAGCTCCGATGTGTATTAAAACAACCGGATAGAATAAAACGTCATAGCACCATTTTGTGCGTTCCATTTTCAGCTGTCAGCACCTTTCATGCCCTAGCCTATTCATATTTGCGACCATATTTTTTGACGACCGTCATGAATCTAGCTAGCTTTTAGAAGCTATGCTTTAATGTTCGTTTGAAGTAGGCTAGCTAGATCTATCGGAGCCAGGTTAAAATAAACGGTCCAGTGACTCATGGCACACACATGAAGTGTGTAATACAGTAAACACAATTAACGATAGATGTATGACGAAGCCGACTCACTTTCAATTAGCCTACATTAACATTTCTCATTTTGCATAACATATAGAATAGAATCTGGCTGTCGATAGACTTTTTGAAGCAATGCCTTAATGTTCGCTTAAAGTACCAGAGCCAGGTTAAAAGTTTTAAACGATCCAGTGACTCATTTGCGGTCTTTTCATTTATTTTAAGAAAGGATTTCACAACACAACCATCCAATCCAACGTTTAACCTGCCACAATGTAGCCTATCGTAGGCTACTACCAGGTTTGCAGAGGTGGAAATTCCAGGGGTCAGAAAGTAAAAGTCCTGCCGTGTTTCTTCCACCCATGAACTCACGATTTCACTAATTAGCCTAGTTAGCTCCTACCTCTTGGCTGAAGAATTGTGATAATTAGCAAATCCAGGTGATTGCAACAAATGATTGCAATCTTTCACTTTCTGAACCTGGATTTTCCACCTCGCAGGTTTGACCTATAGCCTACACAGCGTAGCGCTGGCTAGCTAGCTCCGTTTCTTTCATAAAACAAGAATACTTTATAACACTGCTCAGATTCTTCATCATTTCATACATTAAAACGTATGAGTGCCCTGACAGCATAGAATCAAGCATAGACTGTTACCCATCCCTATGCTATGCTCCCCCTAGTGTTCATTAAGTGCTACTGCACTAAACCTGTATGAGGCCCACCCTGCTTGCTTGACCATACCCCCTCATTTACATAGATAGTACAGTTCGAAAATGAAAACGATAATGAAAATGAAAACGATAATGAAAATGAAAACGATAATGAAAATGAAAATGAAAATGAAAATGATAATGAAAATGAAAACGAAAATGAAAAGATTTTAATTTTAATTTTGGGCTGAATAATCCTCCATTTTCATTTTCCATTTTCGTTTTCGTTTTCGTTTTCGTTTTCATTTTCATTTTCGTTTTCATTTTCATTTTCATTTTGGGTTGAATAATCCTCCATATCGGCACCTCCTATAGGCGGAATAGGCAAAAGCCTAGGGCCTCGCAAAACATTTTTTTTAAACTCTCCAAAAAGTGTTAACGTTCTGGATACAGTACGTACCAGTGATCATAAAACCAAATAAAAATCGCAGATTTTATATATGTATCTGATTGGCTGAGGCCCCAACCGAATGTGATACTCGGGTCAGGCTCAAGTGCAAGTGCGTAATTGCTACATGACATGGGATGATGGGCCATCTAAGCGAAAACATCCATCGGGTGTTGCGAAACGTCAAATTAAAAAGAGGCGACAAGAAAGTGCAGTACGTGAGTCAGGTATATGTGAGCATTTAAAATAATTGTGCATGTCGTAGTAGTCATTTAGTTGCTTCGTCTGTAGGTGCAAGTGGCAATGTTAGCCGCTGCAATACAGCTAACGCTAGCTGCTGTTACACACTGCATAACAAGGGAACCAACGTTAACGTAAGTTAGCTAGCTAGCGTTAACGTTAGTTCCCTTGTTATGCAGTGTGTAACAGCAGCTTTGTGAACATTCAATTCAGTAATATTTTCGATGTGACAGTCAACTGAAGTGAAATGATAGTGTTTTTAAGTTACCTGGCAAACTAGCTTGCTTAGCTTTATCTGTGTGGTTGAAAAGCTGTAATTCACAAATTTACCACAGAACTCGGAAATTCTGTGCTATAGCTAACCGTACCGTACGTTGGTTCATTAGCAGTGTGTAATACAGCAACAGTAGCTTTATTTAGCTAGCTAGCAGAACATTGTCACTAAATTTAGTAAAGTTGGGTCAAATGATAGTGTTTTTATGTTACCTGGCAAACTAACGTTAGCTAACTTAACGTTAGCTGTTTGTGATGGTTGAACAGCGCGCAAATTCACGAGTTTACCTCAGAGCTCCGACATTGCAATATGTGTGGCCACAGGTTCGTAAAGATTGGACAGGGAGACTACGCCGTTATTAGACTTATGGTCTTGTTTTTTTACACAATTGTGTTTTTTGACTGCATGTTTAGGTCAAAATAACAATGCAGCCTTGTCCAATGATGTAATTTAATTTAGGTTGTCATGGTATGGTAATATTAGATCAGATCAAAAACGTCTACGACGTAAAAAAAAAAAAAAAAAGCCAAGTTACTCACGCATAGCCTACATAGCGCTGTCTATAAATTCTTAATTCCAACTTGCAAAAACTAGGCCTGCCTTTAAAAGTCTTGATATCAAAATGTGGCCAAGTTACAACTAACAATATTGCCTATCGTAGCTCACACTAAATAAACTAGCTCTATTCCAAAGCAATGCTATCCAAACTTTCCTAAATTATTTAATGCAACTTGGCCCTGTGTTTCTTCATCTTTGCATGTGAAGAGATTGTGCCTCATGGAACAACATATGATTTCAATGAATGTTTTTAACAGTTGATGAATAATTACACTCCAGAAAGGATATGGTTGTACTTTGTTGGCAAGTTTACTTTAGAAAATGTACAGGTTTTAAAATGTTAACTGCTGCTACAGCATTCTTTACAATTCACAGTCATTTATATGAAGAAACATTATGTACAATAGAGAAAGGGGTGATGAATAAATAAATGCAGATAAAAATTAGTAATATTTTTACCTAGAAAATAGTGTACATAAAGCATTTTTACAAACGTATCCAGACATGTTTGTGGGTCAGATGGTGGCAAATAAGTAATAGTACCAATTTTCTTAACATAATAGTATTTATGATATTTGCAAACAGAATTTTGTGAACATAAGGATATCTATGCTCTGTAGGTCACAGGTTTTGATAGAAATCCAAATAAATAAATCAATAAATACATAATAATTATAATACATTTTATTCATTCTGTGCTTTTCATAGACCCAAAGCAGTGGTTGCAGACAATTGTTCAAACATGCCCTATAGTGTAGTAATTTTTCTGTTTAATTTCTAAGTGCAACACATCTGAATCAGAGTATTTCCACTATAAATTATTTTCATTTTGCAGTTTGATGTGGCACATACAGTTTCATTGACCACATTCTCTTAAGATGGTAAGATGAAGAAACACAGGGCCAAGTTGCATTAAATAATTTAGGAAAGTTTGGATAGCATTGCTTTGGAATAGAGCTAGTTTATTTAGTGTGAGCTACGATAGGCAATATTGTTAGTTGTAACTTGGCCACATTTTGATATCAAGACTTTTAAAGGCAGGCCTAGTTTTTGCAAATTGGAATGAAGAACTTATGGACAGCGCTATGTAGGCTATGCGTGAGTAACTTGGCTTTTTTTACGTCATAGACGTTTTTGATCTGATATCACTTATTTTTTATAGCTAACTAATGATGAATAATGCATGAAGATAAACACGGAGAGAGACAGGCATTCCAAAGAAATGTATGCAGACATTCACGTAACCATAACGCCCTCTATTGACAAGAATGAGAACAGTTATCCTATTACAGACAGTACACAATTACATTAAAAGAGTTTGTAGATGAGCAGTATTTAATGTGTAATGAAATACAATGAACAGCACCACCTGAGCTATGGATCATGAAGAAGCATGTAAATTAATGAACCAAGTCTACATGGAGACATACATGCACAATGGGCTAGATGCAAACACATTCTAGCTGAAAGACATACAGCCTAAATAGCTAGTACAGCCTAAATATTTTGCATCAGTAAAATATGGAAATACAGTTTTAAAATAGGGCTATTAGTATTCTATGAAATATATTTAACGTTAGGCTATTCAACACTGGATTGCCGGATGCGTAACTCCAACCTTCCATGTGTGGGCTACGAGCTAGTGAGCGAGCTAGTGAGTTCATAAGCATAGCAGTTAGGCTATTCAACACTGGATTGCCGAATGCGTAACTTCAACCTTCCATGTGTGGGCTACAAGCTAGTGAGTTTCTGCACAGCAGAGTTTTTTTTTCCGGTAGTGTAGAACGTTACCTGTGGGAAATGTTTGGCGGCAGTGTATAATGGTTAAGGAACTGGCCTTGTAACCGAAAGGTTGCAGGTTCGATTCCCAGGTAGGACACTGCCGTTGTACCCTTGAGCAAGGTACTTAACCTGCATCGCTTCAGTATATATCCAGCTGTATAAATGGATAATATGTAAAACATGATAAAAAGAAGTTGTGTAAGTCGCTCTGGATAAGAGCGTCTGCTAAATGCCTGTAATGTAATGTAATGTAATGGTACCGGACAGCTAGGTTTAGTTTAGTTTAGTTTTCTGTAGTGCAATGAATGTAGGCTATAATGCATGTTGATTCGCTTCGTAGTAGCCTAGCTTGTTTCTGCTTCCTGACGAGAAGCAGGAAGTAACGTTGGCAAACAAGCTTAATTGGACAGCGCATATTTCCCAGGAATCTTAGCCAGAAAAAAAACAGTAGATACTACTAAGAAAGTACATACCAGAGATTATTCTTCTTATTATTATTATTATTATTATAATAATTAAAAGTGTTTGCAGTAAGCTACATTATCAGCAGAGTAGCGTTGACTAGAGCCACATTCGGAGGCTATCTATTTATTTATAAGTGACTAACCATGAATCAGATATGTTTGGGGAATTGGCGGTTTATAAATCCGATCGCTTAAAGGCTTGCAGCTTAAAAGAGGCTATCCTCAATTCTTAATGTAGGCTATTATCGTAAATTCTTTATTTTCCTAGTAGTTAATTTTATGGTGACCTTGTGTTATGTGTGAAAAGGATAAAGTGAACAGAGCTGAAGTGAAGAAATTAATGAATAAAGAAATGTTGGCCGAGGCAAGGGGTTTCCACAGTCAGTCAGTCATGACCGCAAGAGCAGAGCGTAACACCCTCCCCAAACCAGACAAAAGCGAGCGTCCGGTTTGGGAGTGTTTCCCCTAGATTTTTTTTCAGGCTGGGCGGTTAAAGTGCGCCATTTTGCGTAGAGGCGGAAACTATAATTACACCCTCATAATATCAGCGCTGCCATTGAAAATTTTAATTAGGCCTAACGGGAAACCGTTTTGGCAAGGGTTTTTCCAGATGCTATTTTGATCATTCCCGCATTCTGCGGTAAGGGAAATATTGCAGCTACATTTAAAAAAATTAAAAAAAATTATATAAAAAAAAAAAAAAAAGAATAATATTTTTTTTATTTTTATTTCATTAAAATTATTTATTTTCCCTCTTGTCCAAGCCGGGCGGCACGTGAGTTTGGCCGGGCGGGCCGCCCAGCCAAGATAATGGTAGGGGAAACACTAGTACAAGTGAAATACAAGTGAAACATTGAACAGTTAATATTGTAAACCTCTTTTGCCTTTGCAATAAAAATACGTTAATGTGTCAATGTGAAAATAATAACAGTCTAAGAAATGAAAAGTACTTAACAGTTGCACATTGTTTTTGTGGAAAATACACATGTGCCCTGCTGGGCTCGAACCCACAATCCACTGTGTTAGAGACTGCAGTTTTAACCACTAAGCCACAGTAGCTTCTTGGAAAGCATGAAGCCATTAGCTACATTAACATTAAAAAATGTTTTTATTGGACGATAAGCTTGATGAGCAGGTATACGGACCATACCCTCAAATAATAATTCTCCCCATTGGATAACATCGCGACGGCAGGCAGGCAGTTTGGCAGGAAAATGGGAAGAAGAAGAAGAAGAAGAAGCGGAAGAGAGAAAAGAGGAAGGAGAAAAACGGCAAAATAACCCAAGTTTGGGGCTTTATTGTGTGGATGTGTGAAGTTGTATCTGAATGCTGTGTGGTTACATGAGGTCAGAACATACAGAAGTTAATGTTTTTAAGGGCTTAGAGTCTATGGTCATTGTGGTTACTTCTGTAGGAAACCCTGAAAAGTGCCAAACTCTCGCTGCTGTATAGGTATGGGGCATGCCCCGCCAAGCCGTAACTTGGCGGATGGCATACCTGCCATCCCAATGTATTAATGATTTACTGGATTCTACTACAGACTCAGAGCATTGTCCATTAAAATGCTACGTTCATTTAGGTTAGTTGTAGAGAAGGTATGTAATGAATTACAATTTTATCTCAAAAGGGGGCCTCCACAGAAAATCTTGCCTAGGGCCTCCAAAAGTCTAGAGCCAGCCCTGCTGACACCTGAAGATCAACTTTGAGAGTCGCTGATTCCGATAGGGAGAACACACAGTCGACCATACCGTGGACTCGCACGCGAAGCTATACCATTGACTACGAATAGCTATCAGTCTATAATCACCATGAACTTATTTGACAGATAAATGCAAGAGGCTCGCTGTAAAACCACAAACCTAAACCGACGCGGATTTAATTGGTAACACGTGGACCGCGGTAGGTGAGTGCCACCCTCCCCTTTTACCACAGACTGTTCAACTGATCTGACAGCGGTGTCAAACGCAATCATAAGTCATAAACACCCTTCCCAGACAGGCCTCCTTGTCAGATTTTCAATGCTTATCAGAAACCTGGCTGCATAAAAACTCAATTTCGCTGCTTTGACTTTGCTTGGCTGCAATGTTTTCAGAAGCGACTGGAGGACCGACAGAGTAAGGAAGGGGGTATCGTAGCCCACGTTTAAGATAATATTGGAACCAGATTCAGTAGTCATGTTATACTGATATAGAATGTATTGTTCTTAATGTGATGTTGTCTCCTCAAATTTCCCTTATTGGAATCCATTAGCCACCATCTGCTTTTTCATCAACTGAATATCTTTCTTACAAAATGTAACCTTCATAAAGAGGTTATTCTAATGGGGGACTTCAATATAATAAATCAGATAGGTAAGTCCTGAAGCAGCTTGCAACTACACTGTGCACAATTATTAGGCAAAATGTGTTTCTCAGGATTAATTTTACTGTTGAACAGATACAATGCTATCAGTGAATCCAAAACTTTATTTTGTATAAAAACTGAATGTTTAACACTTTGATTTGTCTGTCTGCGGAAAATACAACAATTTTCTCAAATATTAGTGTGCGCAATTATTAGACAACTAGATTACAAAAAAAATGTTCTTCACTTACTTTAAAACTTAACAATAAACAAGTATTTTTAACAAATAACTAATATAAAATAACACAACAATTAACAAATAACATTTTTGGCCTTTCATGAGTCTCCCAGTTTCATGATTTGTTCATGACCAATTTTAGCTGAAGCAGCCACCACAGCCTCCCAGATGCTGTTCAAAGATGTGTATTGTTTTCCCTCACTGTAAATCTCACGTTTGAGAAGGGCCCACAAGTTCTCAATCGGGTTTAAAATCAGGTGAGGAAGGGGGCCAGGTCAATATTCAGTTATCTTTGAGGCCTTTTCTGGCTAGCCAGAAGTACTTGGACGCATGCGATAGAGCATTGTCCTGCATAAAGATCACGGTCTTCTTGAATGCTGCGGACTTCTTGCACCACTGTTTGAAGAGAGTCTCTTCCAGAAACTGGCCGTTCATGTTTTGGGAGTTCATTTTCAGTCCATCTGCAATCCGAAAAAGGTCCAACTAGCTCATCTTTAATGATAGCAGCCCACACCATTACCCCTGCCCCACCTTGCTGGCGCCTGACTCGAACTGGTGCCATGTGTCCAGTAGTGATCCAGCCTTTTCTTCTCAACACATTTTTTGCGAACCTGCTGACTATTATTAACAAAGCGTTTGATTGTCCGGTGGTCACGCCTCAAGAGTTTGGCAATCTCAAGAGCGTTCCATCCTTCTGGTAGGCATTTTACAATTTTTTACTTTTCAGCGTCAGATCTCTTTTTTGGCCCATTTTACCTGTAATAAAAAAAACGGAAAGAAAAAAGAGCATCCTTCCATGGGTTAAAGTCAAGATGACATATGGAGACTGAAGTCATATAAAGTTAATGACACAGAGTGACTTTGCCAGGCCCATTGTAACAACAATAGCAGATGACACAACCAGTCTTTGCCATAAAAATGATTTCTGAGTCAAAAGTAAATAATGGTGTTGTTGAAATCTATCAAAACTCAAAGGATACTGATGTGTCTGGCCTCTTTTTCAAGCCATTTTCAAGTTTTGAAAAGATGTCCATGCCAGCTGCCCATAAACTCCAATGATCCATATCTCCAAAATGGCTCAGTGATTCATGCCTGCACCTCATGTAAAGAAAACAGTTTGTATGTTCTTCACAAAGAGAGCAACTACTGATTCTGAGCCAACAGTTTACGTCAGGGGAATAACTTCAAGTGGTGTCCAATTTCAAATACTTTGGCATCGTAGTTGATTCAAACTTCACATTTAAAAAGCAAGTGAAACATGTGACACAGCCAGACAACCAAATGCAATCTGTAAAACACAGATACACATGAGCTACTGAGCCTGCAAAACTTTACCTTCATACTATTATAATATATATGATCATTCCTCACATAACCTACTGTTTATCTAGCTGGTCCCATACCAACTGGCAAAACACAAAAACCCATTCAATCCATTTTTAAACAGGCTCGCAAGGCGTTGGATATGAAACCAAAAAGTTATCATCCTGACCAAATATGGCTCTTGAGTGAAAATCTTAAATTCTATGACATTGTCGGATCTATAAAGTCCTTCATGGCCTTGCTCTGCCATGGAAGGGGATATCATTGGCCCACAGAGGGGAAGCACCTTTAGTCAGGCAGCCTTCTGAGTGAGCGCTTCTCAGGTTTCGAATACCCTGCCCTTAAAAACACCTCATAGCACCACCTATCATTCATTCACCAGTAAGCTAAAATCCTGGCTTCTAAGCAATGAGGTTTGTCAACATAACTAGGTACCCGTGCCTACTTGCCTGTTTGCCATGCCTGTCCCTGTTTCTGCATGTTAATGTTAGCTTTGTATGCCTTGCTATGTGTGGCTAATTTATTTGTCTGCTAATGCTAATGACTGCTACCTGCTATCCTCTTCCCATCATATTGTGTTGAATGATACAAGCTTGCTGTTTTTACGTGGGTGTGCAGTTCAGCTCTGTACAAATAGCCACATGACTAAACTGGTCTACATTATTAGCTCACAGGTTCCTGCCTGCTTAGTGCTCATTGTGAAGAATATTGTACCGCACGGCTTTTTAAAATGAGACTAAGGAAAATCCTATTAGACATATACAGTTGAGGACAAAATTATTGGCCCCCCCTGTAAAGATGAGCAAAAAGGGTTATAAAAAATTAACCGTTTGGTGAATTAGCTTAATCTCACACTGAAAAAACAATAAGAATCCAACCTTTAATTGACGTTAATTTATTATGAGAAAAAAAAATCCCTCATCAAGAAATAATTATTTTTAACAAAACCACATTGGCCACAATTATTGGCCCCCCTGCATTTATATATAGAATAAAGTAATAATTTTTAATATTTGGTCACAGATCCTTTGCATGCCATGACTTCCTGATGTCTGTGACCCAACAACATCAAAAGACTCTTGATATCTTATTTTCTGGTACTCTTACAAGCGATACTATAACATCTCTGCATTTGAATGGATCTCTATGGGAATTGGGGGGTGGGACTAGATTTAGCTGTAAATTATGCTGGAACAGTATGGAATACATGGTTGGTAAAATGGCTGTAAGTCAACAAGGGTCTGAGGTATCAAACAAGCCTTAAACAATCACTCTGCTGCCAGATATGCAGTAGATATGGATGGATCACTTTAAGGGTTGTTTCTCCTGACAAATTTTCCTATTGAACTCTATGGAAAAATAAGTCAGGAGAAGAAACCCTTCAAGTTATTCATCCATATCTACTGCATATCTGGCAACAGAGTGATGGTTTAAAGCTTGTTTGATACGTCAGACCCTTGATGACTTACAGCCATTTAGCCAACCATGTGTTCCATACTGTTCCAGCATAATTTACAGCTAAATCTAGTCCCACCCCCCAATTCCCATAGAGATCCATTCAAATGCAGAGATGTTATAGTATTGCTTGTAAGAGTACCAGAAAATAAGATATCAAGAGTCTTTTGATGTTGTTGGGTCACAGACATCAGGAAGTCATGGCATGCAAAGGATATGTGACCAAATATTAAAAATTATTACTTTATTCTATATATAAATGCAGGGGGGCCAATAATTGTGGCCAATGTGGTTTTGTTAAAAATAATTATTTCTTGATGAGGGATTTTTTTTTCTCATAATAAATTAACGTCAATTAAAGGTTGGATTCTTATTGTTTTTTTTCAGTGTGAGATTAAGCTAATTCACCAAATGGTGAATTTTTTATAACCCTTTTTGCTCATCTTTACAGGGGGGGCCAATAATTTTGTCCTCAACTGTAAGTGCATGAGCATCAATTGCAGTGTTTCATTTGTTATTTATGTGAAATCATTTGAAGTTTGTATTTTGAAAGGACATCAGTATTTCAGGTTGTGATAAATTTGTTCAAATACCATTGGGCTCATGTAACGAAGACTGTGGCACAAAAGGTTTTCTAAATATATATTCCATAGAGGCAACGCAGGGTGTAACCCCGAAAATACTTTGAACGTTATCAAACCTTTTGTGAGATTATTTGATAATTGCCGGCACCTGAGAAATTTTAACTTTTGAATATTAGGACTTGCACTCCCAATACAAGACACACCCATAAATCCCTCCTTTAATTTTTAGGAAGCAATTGAGAGATTAAGTTAATTGAATCAGTTGTGTGTGATTGTGTGAACGTAAAGACTCCTTATGTTTGCAACTGCTTCTAAAACATGTGAAACAAGATGACCACTTGAACAACAATGATATATTTTTAATCAGTGACTTGTTCATTGTTCGTGTAAAACATAAAACATCCACAATATATGTTTTATATATATGTTTAATTTATAATCAACTAAGTTTATATGTTTATAAGCTGCAGAGCTATCTTGAATGGGGGCTAGAGCCTAGGAATACCCCCTGGACAAGTTGCCATCCATTGCAGGGCACACCCACCATTCACTCACACACTCATACCTACAGCCGAATTCAGAGTCTCCAATTAGCCTAACTTACATGTCTTTGGACTGTGGGACGAAACCGGAGTAGCCGGAGGAAACCCACGCGGACACAGGGAGTATATACAAACTCCACACAGATAGGCCCCTGGCCTGGATTTGAACCCAATGTCAAATAAATAAAAAATGCTGTATATATACAATGATAAAAATCTAAAACTACAAATGTACCTTTATTATCTTAATCCATACATGAATGCATATGTGTGCATGTGGTTTTTGGCAGCACAGATATACGCGTTCATGAATGCCAATATAATATTCCCTTAAAAACTGGTTCTGTCTTTATTAAAAAATAACATACAAAGGATTACTGGCATGTATTAAAATATGCCCAAAGGTTTAGTTACATACCTTGCAGTCCACTCCAGAACTACTATGAAAGGGCATACATTGATAAAAGACTGCCAATTAAAGCAAAGCGAGAGGTCCTTTCAGGCCAGGAATCTCACATCTCCATGGCAACAAGGCTGACAGCTTATATCTGATAATTGCTTCCGCAGACAATCCCCCAAAAATATACACATTTTCTATGAAAGGCTGTGTTGACGTACGTAAACATAAATGAGCTGTGTGCCGTTGCCTTGTTGTGCTCTCCCTGTGCTCCTCGTAGCAGTGTGTATGACATTTCTCAGCGCCCACGTTCAGCTGCTTCCTGACTTCACCTGATGGGAGTCAGGGAGACTCTCTGCCAACCGCTTGTCACCAGGGGTTCATTTTGTTACTTAAGTTTGTGTTGCCAGGCATTGAACCTCTATTGACAAACAGTCTTGACGGAAAATGGTCGTAGTTATGATCTTGAAGGGCAGAGTTAGCTATAACTGTCGCTATGGCATGGTTTCAATGGACATTCATCCTTCACTTTAACTCTTGATGAAATGCAAGTGTTTTTTTTTCCAATGCAAGCATGTTTCGTGTTTTCAATTACATTTTTATGATGACTGAACTCAAAAACCTGTGTTTGTGAAGAAAAAGTTATCACTTGTTAGAAAGTTAGAATTTATAAAGAAATAAATGCTCACGAGTCTTTCAACCACCACATGCAACACGCTCTTCTTCTAGCCGACATGAAGTCTCATTCTCAAGTCATGATACAGTATATTGTTCACTCATTTTAATTCAGAGAAAATAATGATATTCCATAGAATTTTTTATTTACATATCAATTACAATGAAAATTAAAGTACAACATTTAAATTTTCAGTTCACTAGAATTTCCATCTTAAATATTAGTCAGACAAAAAAATACAAAGTGGCCTTCCTCCCTATCAAAAGTAAAGTGTGAGCTAAATAAGACTTCAGTGAAGGAGTTACATAGTGGATGCATAAATAAAGCAGCACAGTAACAAGGCACACCCAGTGTCCATTGGACTAAAAGCAACCGCGCCTGTGTCAACATTGCTTTGGAAATATGATTTTGAAAGGAAAGGATAACTATTTGCCACATCAAATTACAAATTCCTTGAAACAGGAATAAATTAAACATCTTTTATTAAAGAAAGTATAAAAGTCCCTAATATTAAACGCGTCTATCTGAACGCGTACCGTGGCCTTGTGCAACCTCTGTAAACAGTATGTTTGCTCTGTTTTTATCTGAACTGGAGATAATGCAGTGGCCCAACACTGGATACTGTATACAGTATCACACTTATAAAAAAGAAAGTGCACAAAATGGTGTATGTCTTTAATCGCAGTGTTAATATGTATGCCTGTATGCGTGCTTATGCAGGACTGGGACAAACATAAAAATATATATTTCACTATTCTCTTCTTAAATATGATCATCAATTCATCTTCTATTAACATTGTGTTTAATTATTTACTATGTTAACCTAAATATAAATGTATTCTGTACTAAAATATTCTAAATTTCAATAGTTACATTAAATAAGATTTATTTTATAACGTTATTAACAATAACTCTAATATGCTCTAAAAATATTCATCCCAGATCCGACAGATGCAATATACAAGTCTGTAAATCAGTTTAGGAAAAATGCATACACCGTAAATGTTATAAGTTTACGTCTTATGTGAATAACCTGAAAACAGGAAACGCAGAGTTTGAATACGGGGACTATCGAGTTACTGCTGTTCTTCTCTTTGGCTTGTTCACAGTGCAGTATCTACCTCACGCTGGAAAGGCCTTTATACAGTATCATAAAATCTATGAGATACGACTGAACCCTGTCGGAGAGCCCACACGACGGTCAACACTGAGGCACATACGCCTCACCTCACATTTTCACCGGCGGCACTGCGAAAGGAAGACGTTTCCGAACGCGCGGAGGAGGAAGGAAATAAACTGGAGGTGAACTCAAGTACTGGTATAGGTAGCACACGGAGGTGTGACCATCTTTCACGCCGACTAACAAAAAAACGGAAGAAAAAAAACAAAACCTGCACTTCAAACAGTACAAAAATAAAACTGTTCAGATAAAATCCATTTTGTTAAATAAATAGATAAATCATTTGCGATCGCGCCTTTTCTCTTCCCTGACACTACAGCTCATCTTTGGGGTTGATGTTGAGCTCGTGGTCCCACTGTTGCCGGTTATATAATGACTCCATCACTTCGTCTGCCTGGAGCCTCTCCTGTAATGAATGGATGCAGATGAGTGCCTCTGTATTTATATATATATTTCACAGAAATGTGTTAAAAAACATACATTGATTTGTATATCTGAAATATTGTATTTCTGAAATATAATTACAAATATACAAATATTTCTGAAATTGGTCATAATTTGCATTTTTGCGCACATATTGTGATATATATATAGTAGCTTCTTATTTTATTTTATTTTATTTCAATTTTCATTATATTGCATTTTCGTAAAAGATTGTGACATCCAAAGCAGTTGGGCTTGATTTACAAAGACCTTTAGCGTGTGCAAAGCCTTTTAGCACACACAAAACCAATAACATGACCGATGATTGGTCATGGTATTTGTTTTGCACCAATCACTGGTTGTGTTATTAGTTTTTGTGTGTTAAAAGGTTCTGCACACGCTAAAGCTCTTAGTAAATCAGGCCCTATGTTTCCATTAGTGTGCATTTATGCAAATTTATTTAGATTCACAAATTTGACATGACAAATGGGAATTATATTGTGTGCATTAAAAGTTAGTCACCTTGATAAGCTCAAAAGGCTACATAACGAGTGTGCGCGCTGGATTTGCACACAATTTACTGCATTCTTTGACCACATTCAAAAATACGGCATTCTATTAGACAAACGATAATCAATTAAATGCTGACAGAAACACGTAAAAAAAAAAAAAAAACATGAACTCTAACATACACTCTACTGATTCTTACAAACATGTCCTGCGTGAAATACAGGAACTACCATTGCCACTCTGCAGGTGCTTAGCACACAACTGGAGACAAAGTGTACCACGGTATAATCCAATGGTATAATCCCTTCATCATGCTAATTGAAACATAGCTAAGGATAACATAAAATATAATGTATATTTCACATTGAACTCTTTTGAACACCGTCCCACATTGACACTGGTGCGCAGAATGTGGTGTTGTGAACTCACCAGCTCTCTAAAGAGGGGATCAAGAGTGAACCAGAGGGCCACGGCACACCTCTGTCCACGGGTCACCGCTCGGACACCATGGGGATTCTCTCCTCCGGACGAAAAACCAACCATGCGCCCGCATTTGGGCTTGACTGATGCCTAAAGGGAGACGTGAAAGAAATAGAGAGCGTTACTGCAAGCAAAATAAAATCTAATCTTAATTTTGAAACTGAATCATTCGATGCACCATCGCAAAGCTGGGGTTCACGTATTTAGTATTATTTCAGAAACATACTTTTCACATGTATTCGACTGCCCAGGGATTTGTAAAATTACAAATTTTACTTCAACACAATACTGCTTCAGTGACAGAGCTAAGCCCAAAAGGTCAAGTATAAAACCAGCATAAAAGAAAATACAAACTTTCCATTCCTAGGGTTTGAACCTGAGGTAGTATTTCCAAGTCATATTTGCATCATTAATGACCAATAATTTTACTTCCAACGCTCATTTTGAATTGCTTTCTCTATTTAGAAAACGAACACTCACTGTGACTGTTTTTGCATCCATTTCTGTGAAAATGAACTCCCCTCCTTCAAAATCTCCATTTAGATACAAGAGTGCGCTGAAAGAGACGGGGTAAGACATGAGTCTGATATAAGGATCTGGAACTATCTCTGTTGCATGCTGAGCTGTGACTGTAAAGTGATTTTACTGAGACACGTCAGTGCAAATATTTGAAAGTTTGGGATTCAGTGAACTGAGCAACATGATAAAACCATGAAGAGACAGGAAGACCTTGGAATACCTTAGAAGACCTTTGTGAAAACAAGGCCTCTGTTGATTATTTGCTGTGAGATCCGCTTATAGATTGAATAAGTTTTTATTGTCTAATATTGTAATACTGTATAATTACTGTTGACCTTATAATACTACTATATGCTACTTCTGCTACTTCAGATAATTCACTAGCCAGTCATAAATTATGGAGAGAGATTTATTAAGAGCCTTGCAATGCTGGAGTTGCCATGGCTACAAAGCAGGCTAAACTGCTCACCTGTAGTCTCGGTAGGTGTAGGCGGGCGGCTCTTTCCAGCATTCATTGGCCTCTGGGTCCAGGAGGCAGTTGTCAGCGTGTATGGGGTGGCTGAGGTCATTTCTAAGGTCTTGTTGACCTAAAACCACAGAAATACAATTAACTTCACAATGAAGACATGTCTCCTGCCTAAAGTGGAGCTAGTGAGAAGCTTCCCATATGAGATATACAGTGCCCTCCACTATTGGCACTATTACTTTATATATAAATGCAGGGGTGCCAATAATTGTGGCACATGTGGTTTTGTTAAAAATAATTATTTCTCAATGATGGATTCTCTTTTCTCATAATAAATTTACCAAAAGGTGAATTTTTTATAATCCTTTTCACTCATCTTTACCAGGGGTGCCAATAATAGTGGAGGGCACTGTATATCTTGCTTCTCAGTAAACCAGTCTTTACTGTATACTGCGTTTATTCCTGCAATGTGAGATAACGGCCAACAGAGGGCGATGTGAATGAAAAAAAGCCTCACCAGTGATAGCTGTCCTGCACACCAGATGAGTGTAGGAGAAGTGTAGGGTGGAATTAAGTATGAAGTAGGACTCGATGACCCGCCTGGCCTTCTCGCTGATGTCGTAGAACATGCGCGCGCTTTTCAGGGGGATGCGTCCCTCGTAGCCGTACTGCAAACATCGACACAGGGATCGCCGTTACCTACAGTTCGGCTCACTTTGCATGCATTGACAGGGGTCATATGTGTATGTTTCTGAACTGAGATGAGCGGTCAGGCTACTACAGCGTGGAGGCATACTGCACCTGCAAGGTCTTCAACACTGTCGCCCCCTCGAATTTCTCATTGGGCGTGTGCGGGGACATCTTTCCTCTGTACCCATCACCTGCCATCGTGACAGCCTGTCAGGGAGTGGAACACAGCTCAGAGTCACTGCCTAGGGCTGCGTTCAGTCATTCCTTCTCTTGTTCCTCTATCCTTTATTTCTTTTGTTCCTTTATTCAAAAGTCATTCGGGTGAATATTGCGGTGGACTTGAAAAAAAGAATAAGCTGTCCAGCCCCAAGAATGTTCACTGGCGATGGGAACTCACCTCGGCCAAATGTTTCAGCTCCGAGCACTCGTCTTCAGAGATGACATCGTCGAACAGCACCCTCTGGGTTCCATTCAGGGCCTCCGAGTTCTGGACCAGCCGAATGCTCTCGTACAGCAGCGGCCCTCCTACGCACAGACCGAAAGGGCAGGCTCGCGTAAGCTCACCATGACGACACGTCTTATACACAGCGTGGCATTGTGGTAAACAGAGCGCGTAGGCATTTCCACCGCACGCCCGCAGCAACGTGAATAAAGCTTTGTGTCATTAGTGCCTCCCTGGGGGGTATACTACGAAGCAGGATTACTGAGTTAGCTGGGTAACTGCACTGAGTAAAACCAGGAACAGCTCTTTTTACTTCAGTCCGTGTTACATATTTGGGATGGTTCCGGGCTTTACTCAGTGCAGTTATCCAGCTACCTCAGTAATCCTGCTTCATAGTATACCCTCCTGGTGTCGCAGGAAGAAAAGGGCCCCACCCTCTCTCAGCTCCTGCACCACGTTCACCGTCACGTTCTTCTTCTCTGAGATGGGGACATACTCCATCCAGCCATCTGTGCCTGAAGGGATTCTGCGTAGAGAGGGAGGCACAAAGTCACCAGCCAGTTGGTAAAATAACAGCGTAAGGGATAGTGTCCTATGACACCGTAGCACTGCTACTATGCAATATGCTGGTACATTTGACCTTTTATTGTTTTCATCATATTGTTTTTCTGTTATTAGCTTCTTGTTTTGTAGGTGCATTGGTTAAATAGGGTTTACCAAATATAGAACATTGTCAAATATAGAATATATGTATTTACCGATAATAAATTTAAAAAATGGCACATTTTGAGGATTGTCCCTGTTAAATAAAAACAACTACTACAATGGCTACTATGAATAGAATGACAATGTCATTTTCAGTTTTTGTCTCCTTAAAGCTGTTAAAATTGTGTTATAATTTTGTTTTTCATGTCATTACATTTGTCTCCCAACAGGTGTCATTATAAACTCAGTATTCCAAAGACCAGTTGCAAGTTGCCTTTTGGAACAAGAAACTTCCATTGCAAATACATAGGGTGCTAATTTAGATAAATACCCATTAATATGCATGACATTTTTTAGGCAAAATTATTATTTAATTTTTGGTCCATTTTAAGTTCCTCAACAATTAAATAATATGTAAGACAAAAGGGTGACTAAAAGCACTTGTTAAGTGTACACAAAACTACAATTATGCTTTTCGCCAATGCCTTGTATTACATTTACGTAATCACTATTTGTGTTCCAGTAAACATTACATTTATGATTAATAAACATCTAAGGGGCATTCAATAATACAAAAATATTTATAATAATGTTATATACTTTTTTTAAAGTCAGTTTAATGCTGTATTCATAAAGGTTACAGCATTAATGGCAGCATAATCAATGCAGATGAGTAAACAGGAAGCAGTTGCTAATTGAACATTCTTATTGAAAAATATTAAATTTTTAACCGTTAAAAACAATAATTTAAAAAAAGCTTTTGGACAATTTTACTTTTAACATTTTCAAGTTCATTACACCAAGTAAGTTCGCTTGAGAGAACATAACTATCGGTATTTGATTTCCCATTGACTGAATATGAAGTGAAATTGCGTATCACAATGCCTTAAAGATCAGTAAAATAACGCTAACTTCATAGAACAATGTACATGTACATAGTTTTTGACCACATAATGCAAAACTCTTTACATTTAAATCAATAAAGCAAGTTTAACTTTTATCTGTCAGTTACCTGTTAACATCTTCTCTTCCGCCAGAGCTGCTCCAGTAGTTCTACAACAACAAAGATACAAATTAGCCTATATTTTCTTTTGATTATTGTCAATCTGCAGTTATTCTCACAGAATTTATAAATGTACTTATTACACTCCTATTTGTCCATCGTGTATGCCCTTGTACATGCTTAGATCACTTTACTTAATCTAAATATAAGCTGTCTAAATATATTGTAACGTGATCACAAACTTTTCAAAAAAATCTAAGAATATCGAGGTACAGCAGCCATTGCAGTTATTCTACACATGAGGGCGCCATGAGCAGATGATTTGGTATCCCTGTGACATTGCCAGCCCAGGCCCCAGACACCTGCCCCTCTCCTCTGTTCCTCTCACATTCTTTTCCAATGCAACATACTCTTTAAACACAACTAATGTAAGTTACACCTGTTTTCAAAATCGCTTCTCTCTCATGAGTTTTGTTATTCTTTGACACTAAAGAAATGTTCAAAGAAAAAACCCTGGATGTGCTGACATATTTGGGTTTAACTTCTGGTGGTAATTAGGGCTTCTTTTCTGGTTCTGATTTAAGACACAATATTTCTCTCAGCACTTCCCAACTGACAACTCAATCAGAGCGCGTTGTTTATCAGCCTACCTCATCTCCAAAGCTGACGCGTAACAATGTTGCTACAATGCCACAGAAAATGCAAAGCAATTTAAGCAACAGCTGGGCTTGTGTCCTCGGGAAAACCTTCCCTGTTTTTCCGCTGTGCTGAAACTTTAATCACGTCTGAAAGTGCTGAAAAGGCCTGGTTGCCCTGTAAATAGTCATCTGCCTTCAATTCGCCGATACTCACCCCCTCCGTGTATTCAATTCCTAAGTTTTCACTGCCCACGCGCAGGAGGTCCCGTTCCTGGCGGTGACGTTTGATGTACCGTTCAGCCTGCTGTGGACGCACAAACACGCAGCAGCCACGTTATTCTTCACGCCGGCTGCTTACCAACTGTCCTCGGCCCTGTCATCATACGTAACTCCATTCATCAGGCAGACAAGTCAGGTGGGCTTTGATATAGTTCTATTATTCCTTATGTCACTTTATGAGTCACTCACTTTGTCTGCACAAATCCCCCCCTCCCCCCTTGCAATGGCTGGGCTCATCTTTGATCTTAGGCCTACAAAGGTGTGACCTCAGTAAATGTGCCGTAACTGAGCCCTGGTGTGAGAGTGGGTGGAGTGCGGTACTCTCTATTGGTATCTTGCGGCAGCTTTTTATTGGTTGTTCCTGGCACTGGTTTAAGGGATTGTTGCAACTGGAGCGGGGGCCCATCCCTCTATGCCTGTGTTGGACCTCACTCGCGAACGGGGAGAGGCAACATTCGCGAATGTTATGAAATCGGGAGCCGCCGGTAGCGGCCACAGCCGCAGAACTCTCCTTCCTGAAGCAAAATGCAAACAGCTCCTAGATTATCCCAGTAAATTCGTCGGCAGCACGGAATGCATTTGCGCCCTGGAATAATTTGTATTCCTCAAATGCAGAATTCCTTTTTCGGGAGCGCTCGACCACACCGAGTAAACGCGCTGCCATTGGCGGCCGTCCCCAAGGGGAGGGTCCGGGCGGCATGGCTGGGCGCACAAAAACGCGACGCAACGCACGAGCAGTGAGCTCTGAGCCGCGGTCAATTCCAGTGGCTAAACACCGCTGGCTCATTGCACCACTGGGAAATTTCTTGTCATTTCAATGCCGTGCTGATTTTATAAGAATAATTCCATGAGGTGGTCCTCTTCCTGCCTGACTGTATTTGTCGTAAAAACGTCTTATGAGCTCTGAGTTATGTCGAGGTTCCAACATGCCATGGTTCCAGGATAGTTTGCGGGGGCCAGGCTCTGAGGATGACTCCATAGTAACTGCGCATCCATTAATCGAGGCCTCAGACTCACCCTTTGTATATAGTTTGGTACACACTGTGCTGTCAGTTGTTTAAATATTTAAACTTGACACATTACCATTTGACCTCGGAATCACTAAAGGAAAATACATCCACCATAATCAAAATACAGTTGAAGTTGGATGTTTACATACACTTAGGTCATTAAAACTCATTTTTAACCACTCCACAGATTTCATGTTAGCAAACTATAGTGTTGGCAAGTCAGTTAGGAGATCTACTTTGTGCATGAGACAAGTAATTTTTCCAACAATTGTTTATAGACAGATTATTTCACTTTTAATTCACTATATCACAATTCCAGTGGGTCAGAAGTTTACATACACTAAGTTGACTATGCCTTTAAATTTTTAATATTTGGTCGCATATCCTTTGGCTTTGCATGCCATGACTTCCTGATGTCTGTGACCCAACAACATCAAAAGACTCTTGATATCTTATTTTCTGGTACTCTTACAAGCCAGTGGCGCCCCCAGCTGTACGCAGAGTAGCCTACGCAGTCTGCGTACCTTAGCAACAACAGCAAAATTAGTAATTCCAAAAGCTGAAACTGACGTGAATTGTCAAACTCTCTGCGTCTCTGTTTCTACGATGTTGAGGAATGATATTTGCTTATTGTCTTCGTTGTATTGCCTGGTTATTGTATTTTCCAAGTTTTGCATATTTCAAACATTTGAAAGTGATTGGAAGACACAGTTGAAAGTGATTGGAGGATCACCATCACGCCGTTAACACCGTTGAAAGTGATTGGAGGATCACCTTTTTCTTTAGACCGGGAAAAGTTTAGAGTTGCCTTTTTACTTGTCAGTCAAGATAACTAACTTAAACGAATACTTCATAGCATACTGAAAGTCCTTCTTACGATGCCCGTGTCTACTGCTTCGGTCGAGCGCTCATTCAGCTGTTTGAGACGTCTGAAAACCTACCGGAACAGCATGACAGACGCGATTGGCGATTATGAACATTCACAACGACTTTGAAATCGACACAGAGCGGATGCTTAGGGAATTTGACGCAACCGGGACAAGGAGGGTCAATCTCACATTCTAAAGCCCTATTCGGACGGGTACGTTTTCAGGACAATGTCTGTAAAGTAATTATTACCACAGGACGTCTGTAATGTTAATGGCCGATTCGGACGGGATAAAGTAGCTATCTCCGTAAGCAGCGTCTAGAATTACAGAGATGGGAGTGTCTACTCTATGTTGTCGAAAATGTTCCCCACGAGTCATACAACGTTACACATCCTATCTTCACTGCAAACTGAGCCGCCAAAAAAAAAAAAAACTACGTGGAGACAATGTTGGCATGGCAAACATGTCCACAAAAAGCGTGAGGAATCCTGCATTACACGGTACACCTCTTTATTAACGTTAGCTTGAAAAGAAACAGTGTTAGGCCATAACATGTATGTAAGGCTATAGCTAGGCTACAATACTAGCTTACCTAAAGCGGCCACAAGTGTTGCCCCACTGTAGCCTACTTTTTAGCCTGTTTTTTTTTTTTTTTTTTTTTTTTGCTCTCTGTCTTCTTATTTAATGTAACGTTACATTCATTTAGAGGTCGGCCAATAGTTGGACCGAAGAGAGCACAACCAAAGGCGTCCTCGAGTGCTTACGTGAAAACCCAGTAGAAAAGACTGGGGAAAACTAATTTCTCACAGGAAATAACAGAATTTTACCGGACATGTCAATTCGCACGGGATTGCTTTAACCTGGGGTAATTTTTACAGGACATTTAACAGTAGGTAAAAGACTCCGGAATCTTTACTGGTGCGGGAGCGCGCAGTCCGTAAAAGTTACAGACATGGGAACTAAAATAGCGGAGCTCTTCCAGTAATTATTACATTACCCCACCTCCCCCTGTAAAACTTATCCCGTCCGAATAGGGTTTAAGGGTAAGATGCTATTTATTTTTATGCAGTGATTGAGGAAACATGTTCTTTTATTTGCAGTGGCGTGTTTTCTCTCTCTCACTCTCTCTCTCACTCACACACAATTGGCGAGCATTCAGTGATAATATTTTATTATAAATGTAAGCAGTGAATACATTTTGTTGAGCATGTTCGATAGTTACATTGACTTGTCAGAAGTGTTTTCATTGTGTTAACATTAACTGTGCTGTAAGTAGCGTAACAGCTTGTTGCGCGCAACATTTCCATTCTATTGTGAGGTCTCCGGTTTTCCTGATGAAAGATCAGGCTACTGTAAGTCACGTAACATCTTTTTGCGCGCAACATTTCCATTCTATTGTGAAGTAAGTCTCTCCGGTTTTGCTGATGAAAGATCCGACTTTAACGTTTACTCCTACGTTAGAACTTCTTGTAATATGCGACCCTATGAGTGCAAAATATATCGGTAAATTACGTTGTAACGTTAGTCCTAAGTAGTGGCTTTGTTTTCATGTAGCCTATGGCTTGGCCTCCTCTGTTGCGTACCCCGGGAACAAATCCTGCGGGCGCCCCTGTTACAAGCGATACTATAATGTCTCTGCATTTGAATGGATCTCTATGGGAATTGGGGGGTGGGACTAGATTTAGCTGTAAATTATGCTGGAACCGTATGGAATACATGATTGGTAAAATGGCTGTAAGTCATCAAGGGTCTGAGGTATCAAACGAGCCTCAAACTATCACTCTGCTGCCAGATATGCAGTAGATATGGATGGATCACTTTAAGGGTTGTTTCTCCTGACAAATTTGCCTATTGAACTCTATGGAAAAATAAGTCAGTAGAAGAAACCCTTGAAGTTATCCATCCATATCTAGTGTATTTCTGGCAGCAGAGTGATGATTTAAGGCTTGTTTGATATGTCAGACCCTTCATCAGTGCTCTGTGATCATTTCCATTGTCCAATAGACCATTTCACTCAATGATCAATTCATGGCGATCATGCTTGAGCAAATTTATCTGACAGCTTCACAAGCCTATTCTTCTCCAGGATAAGATAAATAATAATGACTTACTCACAATACCACAGTATTATCACGATAGCATGGCAAAGTTACATAAACGTTCTGCAGTGTGATACCTTCGGGCATTTCTGTTTCAGAGTTCACAGCTGTACATTCCACTCCCTTACCTCCTCCGGTTTGACGTCGTACCCCAGCACCTCCCTGTAGTAGTCTACGTTCTCCGTCATGAACTCCTCTCCTTCATGGAAAAGCAGGTATGACTGGGCGCACTCCATGGCCTCCCAGATCTTGTCCACTGGAAAGAAAGGCCACACTGCTGCTGACTACACACCATTCCGTTCAAAGAGAGTTACGAAACGTACCATTTCTGACAATTCACTGAAGGAGGCCATTAATCACGGATCCCTCCTCATCCAATCCCTTTCCTATTTCCCCCAACATCCTCTCAAGGCTGATTTTACTGATGCTCTGCAACGTCACCACACAAATCCCTGTACTGTTTTAATTTTGTGTCATATAATGCAACAGCCAAATGGCATGTTTCATTATCTTGACTAGGAGACACCTATTCACAAGAAGCAAGTGCAACAGTACTTGATACACATCCAGTATGAAATTCCTGGGTGATGAGCAGTGGATAGTGGAGATAATTCGCTGAGATAACAGAAACTAAACTAAAGCCCCAAAAAAGAGTAGAAACTATTTTAGCAGGCAGCTCCAAGCAGCGGCGGGGGCATATGGCGGAGCCGTGGAAGCACTTTGACTTCATCACGGTCCCGGGCCACATGCGGTCCCCCCCGACGGGCTTTACTGCCTTGTAAATCCGCTCGGTCCCTAACGACAGAGTGGTGGAAACACTTATGCGCTCGCTCCATCTGCGTTATTTCCGAGGTCGTAAACAATCCGGGGCCTCACGCTCGTAAAAATAAAATGTTATTAACGGTTCATTTTGAAACAGTTTATCACAGAGCTGACTGGCTGTTGCATGAAGAGACCGGACATTGAATGCCAAAAAGAGTTCCAGGAAGCCTCACACAACAAGGCCAGGGGTTAAACCGATATTTTTTAATTCATCGTACAAGCTCATGAAAAAAGCTTGAATATATTGCTGCTAGATTCAAAATTACCTTTTATTTTCCACAAATATAGGGGTTAATACTATAAAGCACAGTGGGATGACCATTAAAAGTGAACTACTTTGTATATACTAACTCATTTGTATATATTTGGAATTTCGTTTACCTTTCAAATGAGAAAAACTAAGGTACGACAAAAAGCTCCACTTCCTTAAATATAATTACAGACTCAAGCAATTTTTTCACAGAGCTTTTTAGATTAGTATCTCTATTGTAGTACAGAAATTCAGAGTACTGTAACAAAGGCTTTTGTTTTAGTTGAGATGTTGGGAATCCCTTAATGGAATGAGCTCAGCATTCAGGCAGGCCACCGTAATCCACTTTGTCTGATTGGCCACAGGAGTGTATTTGTGGAGATTAGGTATAATTGGGGGAGAGCAGGAAGGCCCTCTTTCTTAGTAGACTATGTGTATACAGATTGGGCTCTTGCCATTCTAATCCAACTATTTCACTACTGTGTTGTCATTTCTTGACTGCTGCTAGGCTGGTTTCTCTCATTTATTCCTGCGCCTTATGCATTTCTGTTCGCCCTTTAAAAGCCAGAGACCATTTGCAATTTAGCAATATGCACTGCAGCCCCTTTGTACCCAGGTAATTTGACATGGCTCCGTAGTCATTCATTTGTGTTTGATGCGATCAAGGTCAGAAAAAAATTGGATTCGTTTTAATTTCTGTTTTTCTCATTATTGACATCCAGGTGTTTTTCCCAGCTTTCAAGACCCGTATTGTTGATAAGTAGCAGACTGGTGACTGGAATACCTTTGAAGTAGGCAAACTGCAGGTAGTCGTAGTGGAGAGGTAGATAGTTCTCCATTGGGGAGAGGCGGCCGGGACGCGTGGCAAGGTCTCTCACGCACTCATGTTCACAGTGCAGCACCAGCGTGAAATGATCTGAAATACAGAAGGCATCAGATATATGATCTGAAATACAGAAGTCCATCACACCGCACAGGGGCCTACACACAGAGGACCCAAAATGCAGACGGCATTGGGTGCGGCAACAAGCTCCCGGCATTACCAGGGTTCACTGAGCCGAGAAACCAATCGGATATGTGCCGCGCCCACCTTTACGCAAACACATCGGCGCTTTGGCTTCAAGTATACACAAGAAGAGGCTGTTTGCCGACGGTGCTGTGTTTAAACCGAATTTACACTTAACCCGAGCCAAACCCTTCACACACAGATGCAGTTATGCCGTGACGCGTACAGATCTGGCCGATGATTTCATGTCGGGACAGAGACTTTACTGTGCAACTTAACTAACACTTTTGTTTTCAACTGACCACAGACTGACTGTGAATGATGTGGATGCTTTTCATTAGCCGTCTAAGTTAAATTGTCAAATATGATTGGGCATTTTAAATATAGAAATATAAGTATGATTAGCAATAAGACGCAAGGGGCACAAAGCTTAATACCATTGTATAACAGAGAAGGCAGCTTACTCAACACAACACACACAGTATTCTGCGTCCATACATAATGTCAGAAGCTTATTTTAGTAAATTTCCAAGGCTTATATACCAGTTATTTTCTTGAGTTCATTATTAAGTGGTTAAAAAAAGTACTTCCAAAAGTACTTGATTATGGTCAATGGATTGCTCCTTATTTCACTTAAAAAGATTATAGCCACATTGAGCCCAAAACAGAGAACTGTACTTTGTCAGATGTGATAGATTAAAGATGTAGTGACGCAGCCATCTGGCCACTGTGAGGCCTCTTCAATTTATTCCCATTAGATCTGTTTACCGTTCTCAAAGACATTTTTCATCTGACACCACAAGCTGTCGCTAGCAAAGTATCTTCTTAAAAACAAATCATGAAAGGTGCTACACCCATTCTCATTCCCGCTCGTATGAGGTAACTCAAAGTGATAATTGTAACTAGTGTTACCTAAGCACTGGTAACCACAATTTGAAATGCAGCCTCTGCTTCGTAAGGTTCTAAACCCACAGCCTCAAACTGTTGTACGGGCCAATTTTCTTTAAGGTTGGTTGTAAAGGTCATGGAATATTTACTATAAGAGATGTTTTGTAAGCCTGAGATACTGAAGAATACCGGTATATAATTTAGTAATTAATACTTTATAGCTGATATAATTTGTTTCCAATCATGGAAAAATCCAGGAGAGTTTCAATGAGGACACAGAGTTCCTATCTTTCACCTCTCAAACTCTGGCCAGAAAACTCCCTACAAACAGAGGCAAAAACATCTTTCGTTCCATGGAGGAAGCAATAAAATAGATTAAATTTCTTTTTCATTCCTCCAAAGTGAGGGTTTCAAAACAGCCCTTCAGGCTGGGAGCGGAGCCATTTTGGAAACAGTAATGTGGACTGAGGTTGAGTTAGCAGCATTACCAAGGTCTTCTGCGAGGCATGCTATCGAGAAAAATCACTGAGGAATTACACCAGCTGCCATAAATCAATTCAGAATGACCCCTCCCACACACAAGAAATACAAACAAGAAAAAAATGACTTGTACTGTATTTGCCTTGACATGTTTTTCATCAGTCTCAAATAGCACTTAATATTCAAATTCCTGACTTGAGGACTTCTTAGTCGATACAACAAAGAGGTCTGCTGAAAAATGCATGACTCGCAATGCGGCTCCTGCGTAAGTCGTAAAGGAAATTTGTGACCAGCCAAAATGCAATATGCAAAACCATTTCCAAAGTGGGCTTCCTATGTTTATGAAACAATTCTGCACATGTTGGAGCTAGGCTCCTTGTCATGAATTTAATTTGGAGCGGGGAAAAAAAAAAAAAAGATTCCACAAGCGGTACTGACTGCAAGCATCTCCTGCAAATAAGAAACAGCCCGTTTTCCTAGTAAAGTAATGGAACCTGTCAATTGCATCATTGCATTTTCAATACATTTCTCAAGTTCTCCTTTGGCTGACAAGGTCCCCCTTCACCCCATTGGATGCTTAGTCGTTTACAGATGGAAATCCATTTCCAGCTGTGCTACTGTAACCCCTCAACAATAACCAGCTATGTCAATATGGGTGTATAAATCTCATAAGATAAAATAGTCCATAAACCGTACACACGAAGGCCTCAAAGGACCGCTACTGCTCGAGTGGTAATTGGCACTGCATTTCGGGTAATGACACGGGCCAAGATAAATTACAACCGCTCCAAAGGTCCAGATAAAACGTGCTGGCCGTGTGTCTCGGATCGTGGGTCCATTACTGACCGTAACTAACTGACCGCTTTCACTTCCTGTCTCTCTGTGTTCTTTACGACTGGTTTTTACAAGTGTTACAATGGAAGCGAGGAGAGATGGTTTTATGGCTCACGTTTCTCCATGGCGACCCTCGCTCTGGCACGGGCTAAGACTGCTGTCTCCGGCACTGGGCTCTGGAAACTATTACAGAGTCATACGGGGCCCGTTTGGCCCTGACGCTGGCTGCTGGCTATTCGATGCATTGTTACACTCCTGCATAGCAAAGAAAACTTTCACGCGAGCGACATAGTGCTAAATCACGATCCCATTCACAGGCTCAGAGCCTGGAAATGTAATGTAGATGTAACGCAATCGCAAAAGATGAGCAGAAGTGCCGTGTTCGCATCTTCTGTAGCAGACACACCTCAATTCTAATTCGTTTATACCTAGAGGCGTGCAGGCATGCACGGCTGTCAATTGTCCACAAATATGTCTGTCAAATATTCTTTCCTTAAAATGTAACCATTCGAATATAGTAGTAAATACTATATTCTGGGGAGGCACAGTCATGCAGTGGACAGCACTGTCGCCTTACAGTAAGAAGGTAGTGAGGGCCTTTCTGTGTGGAGTTTGCATGTTCTCCCCGTGACTGCGTGGCTTTCCTCCAGGTACTCCGGTTTCCTCCCACAGTCCAGAGACATGCAGGTTAGGCTAAATAGAGACTATTGCCTATAGGTATGAGTGTGTGAGTGAATGGTGTGTGTGCCCTGCAATGGATTGGCGTCTCGCCCAATGCATGCTGGGATAGGCTCCAGCCCCCCCACGACCGTGACCAGGAATAAGCAGGTTAGATAATGAATGGATGTATGGATATTATATTCTGTTTATAAATAATTAAATGGCAATGCCATCAACCAGTACCAGGATTGTTATGCGTGACAGTATCTTGGTATGGATAATGTGTGTGTGGACGGGGGTGATATATATGTCCTAATACTGCTTTGTTTTCATAGAAAACTGCGTTGAGAACAAAAATAGATAGCATGTTTGATTTCATTATGCTGTTTAATTTTTGTCCTCGAAACAGTTTTACGTAAAGGAACAGCAGCAGGATAGGCAGGTATTTAATAGATAAATATTTGCTTATCATTTAATTAACAAAGCACATTGTCTTTCTGAAATATATTTAGGATTTTCCTCGTTTTTTTGTAAGAAAAACAAGGAAAATAAATGGTTCTAATAAATGTCTCCACATATGAATTGGAAACTGCGGTCATGGTAATATATTGCAACATATCTGTGGAAAAACAGTAACACTATATATCATACATGTCATGTTCTCAGTCCAAGATACACATCACCCTTTCCCACTGGCCACTCTTAGGCCAGGCTTTGTGTTTTGGTGAAAATGTGCTCATGATTTATCAGAAATTCTGTTTTAAATGAAGACGGAAACTGAGCTGCCCTACGTCCCTTTAGCAAAAGTAAGCCACTCCGTAATTTTGTTTTAGGCTGCCAACCTGAAAAGCAAATCTAGGCAGCTGTCAGTTCTTTCACTTTTCAGCCATTCTGGAACATTCATTGGTCTGCACTGCAAAAAGGTGCTCCTTACCATTGGTTACCATTGCAGGTAAGTCGATTCCCAGGGAGAACCCGCGTACACAACCATTCATGTTTTCCTGGTGCGCATCATTGTTACCACTGTTCTTAATCGACCCTTTCGATGCCTGTTTTCCCCTTACCCCATGACCTTGTGCCAAATAAATGCCATTCATATTTAGCAGCTAATGAACAGAAACAATATTCGCTTGCATTGAAAATATCACTTTCAACTGATCAGGCATAACAAAGGCAAGATGTAACCCCTGAGGTGCAGATTTGAAGGGAAAACTGACGATAGGATGCAGACATCCACCCATGGCCAGAAAAAAATGATCATTCCTGCTGTCTTGAGTACAACTATTACTTATAATAAGACCCTGATGTACGATGCTTTTCAATACTGTGATATACAATTTTTTTGGAAAAAAAAACAACAACAAAAAACTGGCAACTCTAAGTGTTCTACATTAAAATCTTGGCCCATGTCTAAAGGAAAGCCAGTTTTCACACACTCCATAAAACTGTTAAGATGAGCTAACATAAACATTTATTATCTCCCTCGAGGGTTTGCACACAACATAAAAAGACACCGTAAAATGGGCAAAACAAATTCTTAATAAGACGCCGCAAAATATTCAGATCACGTCAGCTGAAGAAAACTCTGCTTTTCGTTAGGCATTATAAGGCCGCTGAAGGCATGTCAATGGAGTGCGGCGTGGGTAAACAAAAGGCAATGTGCTTGGGAGCTGGGAGACGGAGCTGGGAAGGGGGTTGGGGGGGGGGGGCACGTCAAGCCTGTGGATGTGAAAACAAGAAGTCCATATCCACGACCGAATAACCGAATCGGGCTTTCCCTGCCTGCCACTCACGCCTGTGTATTTCTTTTTTCCAGGAGGGAGCGTGCCGAATGTTTAAGTTGGGCTTCACCCATATTGGATCCATATGCTACCCTTCAGTAAACAATATAAGGTCTGAACGAGCGCTGCAGGGGGTACAGGCCTGAGATGTAATGCACTCCCGTGGTGTGACGGTGTTTACGTGCATAATGCAGTCGGTCTGTCTGACGGGAAATCTGAGCAACATAGTGGGACGATATACTCTTCGGAGAAGCAATTGATGTGACAGTTTGAAACAGTTTGAAAGAGTGGCTGGTTTTTGTGACTGAATACAGGCTTTTCACAGATTTATAATACCAACAGCGGCTCTCCTTAGTTTTCCTGCTACCGTCGTCCAGGCCCGGGTCAAGTCTAGGAAAAGGGAAACGTTAAGCTAAAAGCGGTGCGGACAGCGTACCGGAGATGAGCTCGTAGAGGGCGGGCCGGTAGTTTAAGTGCTCGTGCTCGTCGAAATTCTGCGGGCCCTCGCACAGGGCCCTGCACTCCACGTCCGCCTTGTAGTACTCTGCCAGGGCCTCCTTGAAGTGCTCGATGGCCTCCTCGTACTCCCCTCTGTCATAGAGCTTCACCCCCGCTGTGAAGACCTTCTGCAAGCAGCACAGGGAGACAGACAGGAACATTACCGCGTTACGCTCATGCTCGCGGGAGCTCAAAATGTCTCGCGACTGCCATTTTCCTCCGCTGGTGTGTGGCGAGGTCTATCTCAAAGTCCTGTCTGCTTCGGACTGCATCTTGGCTGCAGGTCCTCGGGTAGACCTCTACGAGTTTTAATGTTCCCCACAAGCAGCGTTCAGCCATCTAAACTTGTCTCCTTTCACCACAGTCCAGTGGTCACTTTCAGACCTCTGTGTTATGACCAGAGCCACAGAAACTCCTCTAGATAGTAAGAATGACCACAGCGCACAGCTGCCTTAATTATGCTCTGGAGGAAAGGCCTCAGTGTTTCTTTGCTTTGCTGCGATGTTGAACAGAGCCTTACACTGCATACCTGTATTAATGCCAAAGCTAAATCGGGACTCAAAGGGCCGTTTCACCCGGCACCTCCCTACGTGACTGACCGTACTGTCAACTGAGGCCATGTCGCGTCCTCTCACCTGGTGCGGGCGCGCCTCTCTGTCGATAAAGTGTTCCTCCAGCACACCCTCCAGGGCCTTGTACTGCTCCAGGTTGTGGCTCATCTCTACGTGCTCTGGGTTTGCCTGGAAGTAGGTATGCGCCGCTGCAGCCGCTTTGTCCGGCTGCTTCAGCTGTGAGGGGGACACAGGGAGGGAGGGGTTAATGCGTCTCTAACCTCTTCTTGAGCAAGACTTGCGCTCGGGCACTGATTCAGGACGTATGAGGCCTTTTCTTAAGAACACGTGTTTCTTCTTCATCAAACACACATGGGTAATGCCGTTACCAGACAACGCATTATTAGACAATACATACAAGTCAATTTCCCACTTCCTGGTTCAAATTCAAATTCATGGTCGAACTCCTTGTTCTCTACCCCCACTGGAATTTTATTAGTTATCTTTTTTACGTTGCTAAAACTGCTGTGGATTGTTCTATACATTCTCCAAATGTATGTAATGTTCTATGTAAAATTCTTGTTTATACCTGCAAATGGAAGACCACTTTGACGAGATTTTAATTTGTTTCTGTGGTCTTCCTTAACTGCTCAACAATGAGGTTTGCCATTTCTTTAACTTTTCTGATCCTGAAAATACCTCCAGCTTTAACGGACATACAATCATCGACTCATTTAACTCATATAATGCACCACAAAACATAAAAAGCCATTCAAATGATCAGCACTGTTTTCCTGAGTTCTTCAAGGTTTTCAATAAGCTCCAGTAAGACATTGCAACTCATACCACAAGATGGAATATTATCTTGTAAATTTCTATTGCTTCGTCTGGTGTATTTGAGCTTTGACATCACTAAAGACACACTATTACATGTCTTTTTGAAATTTCAGGGCCAGGAGGGTGTGATTAGATATTTATGGCAGTAAATCAAGTAATACACACAGCACCCATACTTTCCACCAATCATATAGAGGCAATCACTCTGAATTCCATACATGCTATTCCATACGGTGTTAAATGTCATCAACAAATGCTTGATTTTCCTGTATGTGATATTGGTGTGATTGTATCATTCTGAGGAGGTATAGCTATCTGTAGAATTCACACTCTTCAGCGACGAAACAATTGATCCAGTAGTCCTCTGAGAAAATGAGAGCACGGTTAAGATGTACAGTAAGATGAGCCACCTGTCACCTGAAGGACACTGCTATCGGCGGGGGAGAACATTCACAGGCACTTGATTGGTCATCTCCAGCTGGGACTGGGGTGGACACTTCGCAGAATTACTGTGTTGCAGCAGTTCTAACTACAGGACACTGGATTGATAACAGTACTTGGGTTACCTTTGAGCACCAGACAGGAACCGAGATAAACAAGGTCAACTCCCTCACAGGAAGAGCCAATTTCACAGTCTTTGTCATAGACTGTAAAGAGGGAAATACACTCCAGATGTTATGTATATTTCCGACTACAGCTGCATGGCCGTCAGGGGGGTATTCTTTTGCCAAAAAGGCAACAAATCATTAATTAATTATTTAACTATATAACAAAGGCTGAGGTTGTACTAAAGTTAAAGCTTAATTTTAAGATGATTTGTCTTGAAACAGGACTAGGTCGATGTATACACATCTGTGTTTCTAGTGCTCCCTATTGACAAACACACACCGTGTCATATTTATGCAGCTCAAAGGCTTAGTAGAAAAAAATTGGATCATCCGAAATCAAAGACTAACCTACTGTCCTAACCTTTTCCCGAGCTCCTGAACATAACCCTAATCTTACTTCAACTCTAACATTTACCATTTCCCTAACACCTACTGAACCCTAATTTCAACCCTAAACACGAACTCTAGCCCTAGGATTTCTCTTAAACATCTGATTTTTTTATATTTAAATTGATGAAAACAATGGAAACATCATCAATCAGCTGAGATACCATTAATTCAATAAAATAAATAGCCTACAAAGAAATGTGTTTGAAGTAATGTATTTTGTCATTTATTTTGTATTTAACAAAAAAAAAAAGGCAGAATATAAGGCTAAATTGTTTCATCATTTTAGTGAAAAAATTTGGATAATCCAAAATCAAAGACTAAGCTTTGTCCTTCGGCCTTGAATTAACATGCCACTGTGTATTCTAGGTTATTCAAGAGGCAGGCTTATAGTTGTGAAAGTAGTTCACAAAAATGTCACATTGATGTCAGAATATTATATGGTACCCTACAAATCACAAACAGTATTTTCTTGCAGCACACATTTATCCTTTGTAGGCCTATGCAAGCAAGTTGCCAATGCAGGTGTAGCTTATAAAATAAGATTGTGTATAGTGCAGGAGACTCCCTAATTTTGTTAATATTTCTTTTAGGGCTTTTCAGCTAAAATCACAGTGTAGAGAGACAGGAAGAATGAGGCCATGATTTCTACGACGTACGTACCTGAGCTTTGTTTAATTTTACGTCTTCACTTCCAAGAATAGCTCAATAAGATGTCTTTCAAACAAAATTTGTAGCTTATCGGTCAACTAAAGACTGATAATTACTGGAAAGGAGACGGATAGCCGCCGGGTGCTTATTCACTTTTTCCTGTCCTGGTGTTGTGGTGTTGTGAAGTAAAGCCAGAGAAATTGCTAAGTGGGTCTGCTGTAAAGCAGCCAAAAAAAAAATACTTCAGCAATCGCTACGATAAATCAGCTCGTAAAATGTCCCATCCCTAATCTGTACGTGACATTATGTAAATGCTACACCTGTATGTCTTATAATGTGAACTTTACTTTTATGAATATTTAATCAGTGGAAATAATTTCATGGTATTGGAAACTAACTATTACCCATTGTTAACACTGTTAGACCTTCCGGGCACTGTGGCCAAAATGAGTAGCTTCCTGATTAACACGGAAGTGATATAACACAATTAATATGGATATTGCATGGCAAAGCATTCGGGTGCATGTGTCACTATGACGCCATAGCAAATGGAAAGCCAACAGCTGTTACTTCACAGTCTTGGCACACAACTTTAAGCTCCCTGTTGAAGTGGTTTGCACCGGTATGGTCTCTGTAAAGCTTAATATGCTACTTATCAAAGGACCGACAATCATGTTTTTAATTAGTCTGCTGGCCAGCCATCAAGGACAAAGATGTTACTGGATACCGCCCGAAAAGCAATTCCTCAGTTCCAGAACGCCTAATAATATGGTCTTCCCCTCCCCATCTGCCTGCTTCTCATGGAAACTCGACAAGGACCCATTCACAGGCGCTGCTTTTCTCACTGTAGCCCATTAATCCAAAAAGCAAAGATTATTTCCCCTTCCTTTTACAGGCATATTAGCCAGGATACAAGTACAGGTGTGTTGCAGATGCAATACAGGTGGGCTACTGTAAGAACCGAAAGATGGAAGACGTTCCCGACGTGAGAGGCCTTACACACACGTATGTTAACTGCGCAGCTGGGCGTTTTCCGACAGTTTCACGGCTAGTTCTACACGCATATCAAACCGATGGCAATCTTAATTACTGAAAGTAGTATTGCAATTATTTTTGAAGAAATAAAACATTTTTATATTCTCCACCAATCACTTCTCACAAGTGTATTCCTGGCCTCTCATGCCTGCAGAACATTCCAGGGAAAACATTGATGTTTATCTGCAGCAAGCCCAGACAAACATACCCAGCACCAAGAGCAACAATCTTTCTGTTTGCTGATGCCCCGAGAATAGATAAACATGGCCGAAAGCACGTTTGTGCATTGGAAGCCAGGTGTGATGAGGCAGAGGGTGCGCAGGTTTAAGACTACACAAGAAGCCCTCCTGTGCCATAGGGTCTTCGTGTTGCTTGCTGGGCCGCCCCCCGGGGCTTCTGATTGGCTATCGTTCCAAGGTGCGGCTCTTTTATCTCCAGTAGTGGAGCGGGGAATGAAAAGCTGGGGGCCACGCTTGGTTACCCCCGAAAGGCCAAAGAGCATGCTGGCGTCTGCCGCATTCCTGCACAGTCCATCTCTCCCTGCTGCTGGAAGACTGGGGATATAATGGGCCGTTTTTGTCACCCTTCCAAATGCTGACATGTTCTCTTTTATTTTAAAGCGAGGCAAATACCATGCCCAGACCCACAGCCAATCGGTGTCTATTCTGAGAGGGTTGAGGGACTCAAAATCTATCTGGGGAGCAAACCACACCACCTGTTTCTGGGCTACACTCACTTACTGTAGTCCTCAAAAAGGGGAGTAAAAAGGCAATGGGCAGAATAATCCCCATGGGGAGTTGGGATAAGTACAAAAGAGAGAAGGACAGCAACTCAGTCTTGTTTTATTTGGGCACGGATGCGCTTTTGCTTACCGCCTTCATCAGCGTGCATCAACATGCACGCTGATGAAGGCGGTAAGCCAAAACACGTCCGTGCCCAAATAAAACAAAAGACTGAGTTGCTGTCCTTCTCTCTTTTGACCTTATATACTCTACGTCCATGCTATTATTATACGGCCTGTTATCTGTATACACGCATGAATCCTCCCACTTCTGACACCTTAACACTTAACCTCACTGATGTTGACAACAAAATGCAGGTCTCTGTTTTTCCTCTTCATTCGGACTCTGACACTTCTGCCGTTAATCCCCTAACCCCTGAGCAACAGCATGATTTTCTGCAGCTGTGTTTGAGTGCCATGGCAACAGCCTATAAAGCCAGGATGAAGTCTGCCCCAGTGACCAAATTCTGTAGGACTTCTCAGCGCTCTTTAACACAGATAAAGGGAGGTTGCATCATGTGTACACACAATTTCTGGCCCCAAGCGGCTGGGGACAGGAAGTGACAATGCTGATGTGTGCTTCTTTAAAACTAAGGAAGCTTTCTATCCCATTGCAAGGCACATTTCTACTCTGAAAGTCTTCCCCAAGAGGCACTGATCAAAATATATTGTTATAATTGTTTCAATGTTGCCACTACTACCTCTCGAAGCAACAAATCCTCCCTTTCCAAACACTGCATAAAAATAAAAAAAGGGATTGCATCAAAATTGCAACTTTGTTTAAAATCATAAAGTTTAATTCTAGGACTCGTTTGTTTTATAAGTCAACACCTGTACACCTATTTTTTACTCGGCACCTGGATAGACTGAGAGTTGCTTGTTTGTGAATGTTTGTGTTTCTGCATAAAAAGCAGGCCTGTATTAAGCAATACATGTTGGGCAGTACAAACAGGCATTTTTCCTTCACAGTTAAATGAGTAGTGAAACCAGGGGGGACTGGGTCCTCACTCTTATAAAACCCCTTTTAAGTGGGATTAGACAGCAGCCAAGTTTAACCCATAATTAACATATTTCCACATAATCCGAAACCCAAGAAAAGAGCATGGCGTGCACTTCTCAAAAATGTAAACGCTTGTTGTGGAGCCAAAGATGCAGTCGCGCTGTGATGGTCGGCACGTAGTAAACCTGCGGCGGACAAGCAGAGGGACGACCGTGTGCAAAATCAACACCCCGGCCTGACCGCTTGGAATGGCTACAGAACATTCCCCTGTGTACACAACTGGGTAAAATTCAAATGCCCTCGAAGAACCCAAAAGTCCTGAGCTAAACTGCAAGGCCTTCAACGGGCACCTTGTCGTGAGAACATTCTGGAAAAAAGAGCAAAGTTAAAAAAACAACACGGGTATCAGAGAGTGAGAGACTGCCCTTTGATGACTTGCAGGTTTTACAGTTAGCCCAAACATGGTCTGAGGACACAAGGCATGGCTCTAAAGCATCGCTGATCACATAGCACTGGGAGCGTGATGTTTCTGATTCCGCTTATTAGACGAGACTCACATTATCTGTCTGATGTTCCCCCACCCACCTAGAAAAGGAATGAAAACAAACTTTGAAAGCTACTACTTATATTTGTGAGAACCTCTACATTTGACATTAGGCTCAAGCGGACTGCAAAGTAAAATAAATCATTATATACAGGTTCACTAAGTGCTGGGCAGTCTTAACTGAACGCTGAGTCAATTAATCCTCATTGACAAGAGTAATGTGTTGAGGCGGGAGATGAGAACAAAGAGCAAGAACGGACACGGGGAATGTGTTGGGTTGTTGAATAATCCTAGACGTAATCCAATTTCTGTAATTGGCTGCCCTACACCCTGTACCCTTTGTGTGCCAAATGGCTTAAACTGTTTGAGGCTTGGTTGGGATGTGAATGTGACAAACTGGGGGAGGTTGAAGCCACTAAAGCCCTATAAATCCACTGTCTACGCTGCAGTCAGGTACTACCCTGTATGGGGTCATCTTTTGGATGAGACATTAATCCTTGATCTCAGTTGACCTTCACATTCAAATATACAGTAACTCTCCTCATAATTATTAATACTATTTCCACTTTCCACCACTAATTATAACAATGACTAGTGTACTCATAAACCCATAGTTAATGAGTATATGTAGATTTTACATAGGTGTGACCATAATTTTCCATAAAATACCATCCTGCAAGAGCACACCAGACTCTGATTAGGCAATTAATTCAGGATCCAAACAGATTATATTGACGATAAAAGCCATTTGTATTGGATTTGAGCATTGTACTGTAGCCATTCCACACATCTAGCTATGATATAATGGATAATTCCTGACATAATCCTTGTTGAATGTACTGAATCTGGGGCAAATCTTATTGACTTTCAACTGCAACATGATCATTGCAGCGCTTTAACATGAATGTGGTGTATTTTCAGGCCACATTAGACTAACAAACATACCTCTACTCTGAGGGACTCCGAGATGAAGAAGTATCAAGCAAGTCGCTAACAATTCATAAATCAGCATGCCATAGCTCACCCTCAAGATCACTATCAACATGTATCATACAGTAGTATGCCAAGGAAACTTGCAAGGCCACAAGCAATATGCCTGGACATGGATTTACCACAGAGTATCACCAACAGCAGCATTTCAGAAAATGGCATAAAAGAACATTCTCTGTAACCATACGCATTTAGCGACCCCGTATCTGGATCTGTTTCCAGGAACATTCAAGGCGAAGCAACTTTGCTCTAGGATACAACAGAAATAACCCACTCAGGTTTTAAGCCTGAAACTCTCAGGTCTATAAGTGCTGTACTCTCCACTGAGAAACCAAAGGTGAATTCATTTGCACTGAGCACCCAGAGCACACCCCATTTATTGATTCTTAATCTGCAATTCAGACTCCCTATGGGCCGCATTAAACTCCATGAAATTCCTAGTCCTATGCTTTATTGACCAAGTTGGCCACATACAGTACATTGCTCGCATGAACTGCAGTTTCCATTGTACTCTACTATTAACTTTGGAAAACAGTTGTCATTTCTCAAATGACCAGTTAATCATGATAACACAAGCCAAGTAATACAAAATAAGAAAAGAAAAAAAACTCTTCTCCCGAAATGGTTACGAAATAAAGATTTACCACATCCGATTTGTTCAGAAATTAAATGTGTAAGTCAATTTAAGATTTTTATACAAATCATTTGAACTGTGTAAAGATAAGAATTGCACAGCACTGTCCATTCTATCCATTATTTGGCTGCATGGTTATTTGGCGCAAAGGGACAATTATGGGGAAAGTCTCTCTAAAAGTCTTATTACCTGCTGAGTGATGTTAAATATGGACACAAAGGCTTACACTCTAAGGGCTTCTAAACAGTCTGTTATCCTTCACAAGTGAACAGTGTGCTACCTCACTCCTTGAAGAATGTGTTTTAATTCCTGGAAAATAAACTTTGGACCCCTGTGGATTCAGCTTGACGCGTTTCCAACTCCCGTCCGTGAGTCATCCGAAAGTACCAGCGCGCCTGCATCTTCCGTGTGAGGGAACTCTCAGAGACAGTTCTCTGGAGAGGAATCAATCATGCACCGGCTCTGTGACTCTCAGCTGCCAGCCGGAGAGGATAACCCTTTGGCAGCCGCAGGCAGGCAGGGCTGGCTGTGTGCGAGCGTTGAGCTCTGCTCTGCGGTACAGATCTCTGCCCCGCTCTGCTGTCCGTACGCCGTGTCAGGCCTTAGGTGACATGGAGGAGGGGGAACTCTCACTTCTGTGAGTGGAAGCAGGTAGGAAGCGAAAAGGTATTCGGCCTCCCGCTGAAATTGATATTTTGTTACAGTGTGAGTAAACACTTTCAAATACTGCTGACAGGCAGGTTCTCTGAGAGAAGCTAGCCCCCTCCTGTAGTTAAAGCCTCCTACAATTTACTGTCTGGCACTTGAGGCCTCCAGAGCATTGCTTGCGCAACTCTGAAGTTAACTGGTTAACTGAGAGACTGCTGGTAAATGTAGTGTCTTTATCATAATTGGCAGGGTTTCATAATACCTCTGAACTAAAACAATTGTTCACGTACAGTATATTTATGTATATGTAAAATATATACAAACCATAGGTCGTGTGTCATGGTATATCCCTACATTCTTCTAATTGTTCAAGTGTTTCCATTGGTTGAAAGAAAGCTCTGAATAAGATTTACCTGCCTCAGGAAAGAAATGTAGCAAAATAATTAATTCAATAATTCAAACCATTTTAAAACAATAGATTTTCTGAAATTTCTGAAGCAATGGAAGCCATGACTAGCAGCGCACACCAGTGACTAATTTTCACCCACAAGATTCACTATCACTTCAGGGTGCATCAAATTGCATAGGATATCGCAGAAAGAGGTGCAAGGGCACCGGGGGGGCTTTCCTCCAGGTGATGTCACTAAGACGGGGATGGCTTGTTCCCCTAGCAGTCCCCTACCGTCCACTGACATGTCCACACTGGCCCCATTCTGCCTGTCCTCGCCGCACCCTCCGATCATGCGTGTTGATTCAATAAGGTAATGCCTGAGGAATTTTTCTGAAGAAGGCCGTAAACACAGCCTCCTTTATTAAGGGCCTGGTTGCGTGGAGGCGCAGGCCCACAAGATGGGGGTTTGAAAACAGGCCCGCGCCTCCCTAGGACTGACTGTACAGGACCGTACAGTCCAAACAGTGCGGAATAACCTCGCCACTGTATGCAGGGCAGAGCCTGACTCACCCCTTTGTATGTGTGCTCCGGTTTAGGAGCTGGGCGCTATTAGTGCCATCAGCTAAGGCCTGCTGGCTTTAATTAGCACGGTTCTGCCCCCGCTAGGTTTGCACTGAGCTGGAACGGAAGGGAAAACTTTGATGTGTTTTAAATGATAAAAGGAGACACAAACAACCATGAAGTCTGCTGTTCAGCTGACCCAAGCTATTTGTTTCCAGAGGGGGAAATCCCATACTGCTATCGTCAGGGACCAAGAGTCCGATGCTAATAAATGATTGCGGTTCGTAGATCCTGCCATGTGGGAGAGGTCACTGTTGTGGGAACTTTAAACAGCTAGGGGACTCTCTCTGTCCCTCGCCCATGCCTGACCGAGATGATGTCATGATGCCTGCCCACTGGTGCTTCACGGCTGGCGCTTGACCACCTCTCAACACTCCAAAATGGCTTCCATCTGGTAATGTAGTTACAGTGCAGGGGGCAGGGGGGGGGGGTTAGAACAGGAGCACCTTTGTGTCACCCTTGCAAAAGGCAGAGCCGGCACGTGAATCGCATCGGCGTGGAAAAACTCGTACTTGAAACCTCTTCCTTTCGCACCGGCGAGGTTCTCGGAGCGGAACATTCTCCCCTGCTCCCAGGAGCCTATGAAAACATGTCCTGCGCCGGCCTGTTATTTTTAAACTCCGGCTCCCCTGATTTCAAATGCTCACGGTTTCCACTCGTATAAAGATCCCTTTCTGCACTACTGAGAAAAGCCCAATTAGCCGTTCACGGAATAAGTGCTCCTGAACATTTTTCCACCCTTTCCCTGTCACCTTATCGGCTTCCTGTCTGAAGGCGTGAAGCCCCACATAGGCTCATGTTTGGAAGCCCCCTCGTCCTGACATTCTGATATAGTGCAATACTTTGGCTACTAGAACTACGCCCTTACACGGTAGCCCCAAAAAACATTTCCGAGCAAATGAACCACGAAACCACTCACGAAGCCAAGCAACACGGGTGCAAAAAAGGCATATACTTAACCATTTCAAAAACCAAAACAAACTTGTGCTAAAAGACACACTAAAAGTTTTCTTTTCTGCCAAAAGAAAGACACTGAAAAACATGGATCCGTTTTCAAACAGAAGTCAAACGCTGAGTGAATATTCCTACTCGGAGTGAATGAAGTCAGTGTTTCCATTGTAAAATGTATGGAGAGAAGGGTCGTTTGACTCCAGGGGTGGTGGGGGGGAAATACAAAGCAGGCACGGTGTTGGCGCGAGACTTCAGAACAGTTTGTTCACACACAACAAGCCCTTAAAAAGTCACAAAGGAGGCTGGGGGCTCTGCCCCAGACAATACCACCATTCATCTAACCCGCTAAGGCCTGTCCCCTCTGCCCCTCATGGGAGGAATATAAAATGTATTAGTTCAACTTCCCATTGAAATCAATCTGCCGCTAATGCATTGAGGAACTCTTTTAAGGATGTTAGAACATATGCACTGCATATTGCCTGACTCAATTTCCAGGCTGTTTAAACAGTGCACCTATTTAAAATGAATAAATAGCACTCGTACGTACATATACTGTATGATTCATTGAGTATGGAATATAGAGCATGCCTGTCACCCACCAATTCCCCGTTCAGTTCGGTTCGGTTTTGAGAACTGCCGGTTGAGCAGTTTATGGGATACCATCCTGCATAATGTAGAATACCAAACTTCAATAAGCGTTTGATGGCTAAGAATGAAGTGGCTATTCCCGCACATTTAGGACCCCTCTCCAATAGAGGCGTCGCGAGACTTGGTACCATCACTGAATGGATACCAGGAGCAGCAGGCCCTCCAATTAATGAACGCGGACCATTAACGGTGCTGCGGTTGTTAAAGCTACAGCACTGTTAATGGTCCACATTCATTAAAACAGCATTGGGCACTGGGTCATTTAAAAGAGGGGTAAAGTGGGGTGGGGGGGGGGGGGTTATTTTTGGATGAGAAGAGAATTTTGTCAGTAGCCTGGCGAGCAGTTCTTTTGGCAGGCGAGTCTCCTGGACGTCATGAGGAAGCTTAAAGGAGGCTTATATGGATGCACAGAACATTTCAAGGGACCCTCTTTCTATGGAGAATGTCCCCTGAAGAAAGGTGTCTCCTACAAAAAAAGGACAGGGCAGACATGGAAGCCGTATAAAAGGACAGAAACTTCCCCGGAGATGCGTTTGAAAGGGGATGAAAGCTAGCAGAGCCGATTGCTCAAGGTGCGCTTGTGACCATGGCGGGGGGGGGGCGCAGTCTGCTTTGAAGGCATGTTTATTTTCTGAAGGCGCTGTACGTGACTAAGCCAAAATGGCCGGAGCTTGTTAGCAGATGAAGGCCGATGCTGTCGAACGGATAAGCTCCTGCATGTTTCTCTTGCACTCAGACTGAGACACTCTTCATAGGTCATTGCCCCCAAGGGCTGTTATAATCAGTGGAAACAGCCTATCAAGTTATCGTGTTCCATGGAATTGTCCAGGGCAGGAAGTTAAAAAAAAAAGTCAGTGACCTCAATACTGCATTTTCCTGGAAAAGCTAATAAATTAATGCGGATATGTTTCTTTGTGGGGTGTTCTTGCATCTTGCAGGAGCAGTTTATGGGATACCGTACTGCATAATGTAGAACGCCAAACTTCAATAAGCGTTTGATGGCTAAGAATGAAGTGGCTAATTCCCACAGTTGTAAATGTACTATAAATGGAACTTCATTTAGAAAATTCATACCCTAAGTTTAAAAATCAGTCACATTGAGAAGACTCAAGGAAAAGCTCAAATGAAGGTGAAGAAGTGTGACATGAAGTTTTGCACCACCTCATGTTGACTAAACAATGGCGAAACCGATGGCGATGTAGTGTGGGACTGTATAAGCAATGTACATTCTCCCAATGGAGAATAAGCATGTAGTAGGACTACAGCGCATCAGTGGCCTGCAGAGAACTTAGTCCAACAAATAATTAGGCGCCCAGCCGGTTCCTCTTGGGGGCCTAAACTGATATATAGCTAGGGGGCGGAATGCCAAAGGTCAGCATGTTGCTACATTTCATCTATCTTTTCGCACTCAGAAGAAAAAAAAAATTGATTTACCACTTGGCTGGAGTTGTTTAATAGGCTTTTGCTATTGACTGGTACTGTGAAAAGGGTCATTAAAAAAGTAAACACAAAAATAGCCATAAATGACTGCGTGTGGGGCTGTTGGAAGGATGAGAAGAACGTAAACGAGGAAAGGGAGTGTGCTGAGGGAGGCTTTGGGAGCGTCTGGCGCGCCTAAGCGAGATTTAGGGTCTCGCTACTTTCTCAGAAATTTTTAAACACGTGTTATTATGGGCCGGGGGCCACAGAGGTGAGTCTTGCCCACGGCCCTCAGACATCCGTGACTTCCTTTGAAGCGCAGACGTTATCCCGCTGGGAGGCTGAGGGCCAGGCTTGAGGTATCCACGAGGCAGGATGGGATTATTGCCGCAGAACATTCCCGGGGATTAAGTCTAGAGCAACCGGTCTACCCCGTGGCGAAGAGAGCCTCGCCACACTGCAGGAAAAAAAACCCTCCGTTTTCGTGTAGCAAAAGGACGGCGCCTAATTGGTCCACGGTTTCAAAGGTCTCAGGGGTCCAGAGCTGCGCAGGGAGGTCAGCTGGACATGAGCAGAGCTGAGTCACCTGTCACCCTCGCCGCCCCTCCTTATACATTATATAAGCAGTAACCACGTAACAGCTGAAATTGAGAAAACAAAAAACCTCTCACAAGCCCGCATGTCTATTCTACATGCGAACCATGAATGGATTCATTCTGCAATCTTGAGTTGAATGTTCCCCTTGTCATTTTGGAAAAGCAGGCAAGGTCCTGACGCACAGCATGCGAATGGAATCGACGCCAACTTTATTAAGAACCAACACAATGGGCTGAGCTCACGAGTCATCTATCTGTCAGATTTAGCAAAATCAACATCGGTCAGGAAGGGGGACAAAAAACCCTGAATCACGAAACCTCAGTTCGTAAACAATCCAGGAACGCTCATGAGGCTGAAATACACTGCGTTCACTCAATGATAATCCCGGTAGTATACAAGCGTGGCGGTGCGAGCAGATGTTCGCCGCAATCAAGAAATCTGTCTTTTGCATTGCCCTTGACTTCAGGTAAATAATTTCAAGCGAGGTCACACCATTTAAGAAACAATATATGATGGATTTAAAATTCCACATGACGTGTGACGGACAGGTTAGGCTGGGAGAAGACAGCCGACACACCGGAGTTGAGCTCCATGTGAAGCAGGAGCATGCCCTCTCTTGTCACGGTAATCTTAGTCTTAAGCGGGGGATGTCAGAGGGCGTGAACTGCATCTCCCCGAAACACCGTCAGCAGTCCAGGCCGACCCCCTTCTGTGACCGGTAGCTGGGATTCTCGGCATGCCTGAGCAGTGACGTCTTCGAAGGGTCAGAGAGGAGCCCCGCAGGGAGCTAAGACCTTGAAGGGATACCTGCCCGATGGGACCACCCAGAATGCACAGCGGCTTCCACTTTCAATCCAGGAAACAGAAATGACTGGTCAGTAGAGGCCAGGTGCTGGCAGTGTTGTATGGTGGTTCAGACGATGAGCACATACCTCTGAGACTGCAGGTTAAAATCCTGGCTGGGACACTGTCATTGTACCATGAAGCAAGATATTTAAAACTTCATACTTCAATTTACATGCCTGAAATCTGGGGGTCACCAAGTTTTTCGAGTTCCACAACTTTAAATGTCTCATTGTCGGGTGTCTCGGTGGCACAGCCTGTAAGAGCACCGTCCACATGCTCATCGCGAGCTGCGATGTCCGCCGTTCGAATCCGGCCATGCGACCCTTGTCTCTCCCTCTCTCTTGCTCCCTTGCTTCTTCCGGTCTCTGTACACTGTGCGGTCCAATAAAGCTGAAAAAGCCCTAAACATATAACTTTAAAAAATGTCTTATTACATGCAATTGACCACCTTTTTCATGTGCAAAACCTTTTAGCACACACAAAACTAAAAACAGAACTAATGATTGGTGCAAAATAAATGCCATGACCAATCATTGGTCATGTTATTGGTTTTGTCTTAGTAAATCAGGCCCTAAGTGAAGTGCGAATAATGCTTTGCATAATAATGAAATTTCACTATTGGTCTACAGTAGTCCTTCGCTGACTGTTCCATTAACAGTGACGGTTTACACAGAGACAAGCGGTGAAATCTTTTCCCGTACATACTGTGTGTGCATCAGTCTCTCCAGCTTGTATGTCTCAGCCATGAAACACGTGCGTGACCCTGGAAGGAGATGAGACAGTCCTCCCTCTGACATCACTGACTTAGTGTCTGGCCCCAGGGACTGCCCAAGCATTCCACTGCCGGCCAATTATACACCCGCAAAAGAGGGCACGTGCCCTGTTGCGGTGGTGCGCCTCTTATTTTAGCAGCTCGCCTGCACTTCTGATTGGCTGCTGCAGATCTGAGGGACATGTTAATCGACCTCTCCTCACCTAATGAAGGGTTTCCAGGGCGATCGCCCGCCGTTATATAGAAAGACGCTCGCATTTAAGTTAGTTCTTTTTATAACCGTCAGGAAAACACTTAAAAGTTAAGGGGTGCCCGCGAGACTGCCCTGTAATTAAGCTGCAGGGTTGTTTGAAAAGGGGGAAACGTACAGCACAGCTCAAAACTGTAATACGCCAACCGTGTCTTCATGATTTCCATAGTTCATCCCAATTATACCAGAATGTTCTATTTCCGTTGGAAAAAAAATCATTGACTCATAATTCTTTGGGACTTTGACAGAAAATTGAAAATAAAAGTCCTCTTAAATGAAAAAAGAGATTAAGTACTTCTCACAAACTCCCATTGTCCCATAATTGAGATTACAAAAATACAATATAGTAAGAACCTGAAATTCAATAACCTCCATGTAAATTATGGCTTGCTGGCCTAAGCATTGACAGGCATACAATTATATTCTAATAAATACATTTGCAAATACAGTGCAATATGCATTTTATGATGTAATCATACAATCATATTTTATAATGCAGTAATTTTTCAATATGATGTTGTAATCATACAATCATTTTATAATGCTGTACTTTTTCAATATTCATATATTAAAAAAATCATATATAATTCTCAGAAAGAAGGCTGTTAGATGAATGCTGAATCTACTTTTTTCCCCTTGCTTGTAACTAATGCTGTATGTTTTCATTTATTTTTTCTCATTTGTTTGTTCATGGTCATGTTCACAAATGTCCTTCAGAAAATAAACATCTGTGAAGAAATGTGAAAAGCATGACTGGAGCTATGATGACATTTCCTAATGGAAGTCAATTGGTCTTGGTTTGGGTTGTACATTTGGTTTTCATTCTCCACCTAGTGAAAAACAGAGCCTGGGTTTGTTCTGTTGTGATTAGGCATATTATAGACTGAAATTGAGCATTGACGATGCCAACACCAGGGACCACAGGAGAAACGTGCTCCGTTGCCCTAAGCTGGAGAAAGCAGCGGAAAAAAAACACAAAACAGGGTGGAATATCCCAGTTGTTTTCTGTCCCTTTCTTTCAGATTGACAGAGGTGGTTATATCCCTTCCTACACTTCTAGACAGTACTTAGATGCACAGGTCACACATCGGGTGCCTGAATCACCGTGCATATGGTGTCAGAGGCTTGAAAGCACCTGTGCAGGATCTCCACTGAACCATCACCAGATTCTCCCCAGTGGGCCATCATTTCTTCCCACACACCATTTGGGAAGGAGCTCAGGAGGGCATCCATAAGGAGCGGCAATTTTTGCCCATGATATTACTGCAACATGCGTTCAGTTGGAACTGGCATTGCCAGTACTGAATAAAGGCTGTATGGTGCATCACTGCTGTACAGAGGAATGTACCACTCTGGACCCCCGGGTGGGGGTGTGTCCTCAGAATGGAATAAGGAAGGTGGATCTTCTAAGATGATAATGCTAAAGCTTGTGGCTCCTGGACACAAGCTAAATCGCTGAATCTACTGTATTAGCCAACGGAGGGATGAAGAATGAGTCCCCTCATCCGCAGAGAAGTTGGTGAAGTCAGCCCCCAGGCTCAGAATGGAACCATGGAGGGTGGTGCGGGGGATTCATACTGTTATGTTTTTCATTATGTGCTGCTTTCCCGAAAAGCTTAGACATGTAGCTTAGTTTAAAAGCACTGACCACCTGAAACAACTGTCTGTGGAACTCTGAGATATGGATGAAATCTCACCTACTCCTTTTGCAATGAATTCCATCGGCAGGCTAACCATTTCTCCCTGTGTCCTCCCCATGACTCTCTGAAGTGGTACATCCACCGATGAAGGATGTGCGTGACAACAAGTAATTGACGCGTGAACGCTTCATTTCTGAAAGCAACCCATTGTTGAGTAGATGTGGCCTAACTGTACCCTGAAGCAGTTAAGAGTCAGATAGTCATCAGTTTAGATAAGCCCCTCAGTAGAGCCAAACTGTATGACACCTGGCAATGGTTTCCCTCAGGCCCATTTAGCACAGAATAGAATTACAATACCGCTTTTTCTACAACAATACCAAGGTCAGTCTGAACAGCTTACTTCCTGAGGTTCTGCACTAGGTGCTGTGGAAAAGACCATTAAGTTTGAAGGATACATGTGGACTTAAAGTACAGACAAGCAATTATAATCCCCTTAAAATAAACATTTCAGAGCATGACTCATTCCACATTTAAGAGGCAACCCCCCCTTGGTCGGAAACCAGTCAGAAATAGAAACTTGTTCAACCTCCACCCCACCCCATGAGAGCACGTTCAACCTCCACCCCACATGGAGATATTACAGACCACGCATTACTGTGACTGAAAAGCGTAAGGAATCGCAAAGGCACAGCTCATAAACTTGAAGAAAGTACATCTTACAAAAGTATTCTCCGAAAGTAGCCTTTCTCATTGATCTATAGTGCTGATTTGGGGTGGAGAGGCTCCCCAATTTCACTGCCAGCCATTACACTGGGTTCCACAGACTACGCCTTCATGGTGCTAATTTGGTGCACAAAACAAATAATGTGAGCGCTGACCCCTATGCGGGGTACTGACCGTTTATAAATATTTGGACATTCCCTCCTCTAACTTCCCTCTCTCCCAGACAACCATGTTCAGATGTGTTCTGTCAAATCTCACAAAGCTTCTCGAAACCCCAAGCAAGGGACAAGGAAGCGAGAGCAGCCCAGGGTTCTCGGATGAGTGCATTCGGTAACTTTCGGCGACTCCTCAGTTTTTATCCAGAGAGAATTAAAAAAGCTGCAGGAACGTGGCTGTTTTGTGAAAATCTACCAGTTCTTCTAGGTGAATCTGATCTCAAACATTTTCAAGATTGACTTCTTAAAAGTTTTTTGAGTTCAGAAATCCCGGTTCAAAAATACAGAAAAATTAATAAGGAAGCTGGTTGGCATAGTAGGACAAATGGGAGGTGAATTTAAATGATACATTTCTGCATTTTCAAACTTTTTAACATTACGGCTTTATGGTGCGACCTCAATAAACGTACCAACTCAGCCTTTCATGTCTAACTTGTTTTATTGCATTCAGAAATAACATTCAATTAGCAATTTTATAGCTGACCAAAACTATGAAATGCATAAGAGTACTAACACATATTCTAACCCAGGGGTTCTCAATCCTGGTCCTGGGGGACCCCTGTGTATGCTGGTTTTCGTTGCAACCGCAGTTGCAATCCCAGAATTTTAACAAGCTGTTAATTTTTCTTAATTAGGTGCTTTTCATGTTTGGAGGAATTATTCGCCCACTTAAGACACATTATGTCAGAAATAGCTATGCATGCCATGTAGAACAAACTCCCCATGTTCACATTGTGCTTATTGTGCTATATTGCAACAATTACATAAGAAAAGGTTACAAAATAATGTATTTTCACTCAAATGAAAGAGTGAAGTGAATCAATAGGCTCCTAATTAGGTTGTTGAACACATGTGTTTAACTCAATTTTTTCTTTAAGCTTAAGACAATGCAGGTTTGGCTCGTTATCATTTGCTTTGTGTTTGAATTCTTCATTATCTACGAAATGGTTAATTTTAGTGGCCATGTGTCCACACTTTCACCAATTAGGAGCCTATTGATTCAAATCAGTCTTTAAATGGATCTGTTAAATAATTTTCTTATCTTTTTTAAATAATATAGCACAATGTGAACATGGGGTGTTTATTCTACATGGCATCCATAGCTATTTCTGATATAATGTGGCTTAAGAGGGTGAATAATTCCTCCAAACATGACAAGCACCTAATTAAGAAAAATTAACAGCTTGTTAAAATTCTGGGATTGCAACTGCGGTTGCAACGAAAGCCAGCATACACAGGGGTCCCCCAGGACCAGGATTGAGAACCCCTGTTCTAACCTACCGAAATCATTACCAGGTGTTGCCAAAATTAATAAGGTTATTTAAGGTTATTTGCCAGCTCTCCTAAATTAAACATACATGAAAGCGCTGTATTTGTGATAAAAATCTGCTTTTCTGAAAACCAATGGACCAGTGAAAGTGATTCGTTGTTAGAGCACCATTTCCTGGTAGTTTAACCATTTTTTTCTCTGGTGCTACTGAATCTCCTTAAGCACAACCTCTGCAATGAAAAAAAGAAATGGCACAATGGCGACAAGACAGTCAGAAACACGCTCTGTGCATTTAGCACGACCACATTTATCACTGCCCGGACACTTGCACAAAGTTATTCCTTCAGGCGATGAATCTCAGTACTGTCAGGACCTTTCAGCATTCCTGTCTTTTTAACACAGATCTAACCAGAGCCAAACTGCCAAAGTAATTCATTACAGGTCCAGTATCAAAGTATACAGTGGGTGGACTTGGAAGAAAAAGGGAAATAGTATGTCCTCGTGTAGGAATCATACAACCGATGCTCTTCTGTCACCTTATGGGGAAAGCTGCATGGAGAAATTGGTTTTGGCTCATTCCAGCTGCAAATCGTTTATCTGAAGCCCTGGGGACTATCAGACTTTGGAGTTTGATCTCTAACCCATAGAGCTGGAGATGCTTATACCAGACTAAACCATAATATAAACAGCAGATGCACACAGGATTTGCAACGCATGGGGCCGCGTGACAAACTAGCACCCGCGGCCTCAGCCTTCCAGGTGGGGAGCTTCTTCTCTTCCGTCAGAGCTGTCTACCTCTCTCTCTCTCTCTCTCTACGTGTATAAGCATACAGACCGTGCAGTGCGCTGCACCTGAAGCAGACAGCCTTGTGCTGAGTCTCGAATCAGACAGCCTTTTGCTGAGTCTGACGGCTTCTCCAACCTCTGTCAATCCTAACCGCAAGGTGTTAGCCAGTCGAGGAAGCCACTGCCCCCGTGCTACTTCCCATCATCTGCTAAGAAAAGTAACCCCCCCCCCCACCCCCAAACCACTCACACACACATGGCTAGACTTTCCAGACTCAGACGTCAGATGTGCAGCTGTCTAAGGGGGAGTGGTGTTGGTTGTGGTCAGGTAGGTTGAGGGGGTGTTAGTAACAGAGCAGGAATTTTTGCATCCTTTGGCTCCAGGCTGAAGTAAACGATCGGCAAGTCCCTCGGTGTGATGCAGAGCTGCATTCCGCCATCCCGCCATTGTAAACTCACTGCAGAGGTAATAGCCCCTGCACGGCAGAGGGGTAATAGACTGGAAGGAAAACAGAGGCAGCTCGCTCCTCTGTGATTTTAAAGGCTTCTGTAAAATGGAGATCTGACAGCGACGTCACCTTAACAGCATTCCGTCTGCGGGAATTCCAGAGGACTTGATCTTGATCTAGGTCTACAGAGCAAAGAGGCGTACACAACGGGTACACAACCAAAAAGAATGCCATTATCTGCTTTTACCATAAACATACTTTCATTTTTCTAGCAGAGTGAGACACACATTACGCATTATCGCAAAATGGAAAGGGGTGCGAAAACGAGTCGTGTTATCGGGAACAAAATAATGATAACATAGCTATGATGAAAGCCCGCGAAATGACACAGAGCTTTTCTGGTGCCGTTAACGCGGCCGATAGACCCTATGAGCTCGCAGTAGAATGGCCAGCAGAGTGGAAAAATAGGATGGGAAAAAAAACAGACATCGAAAGAACTGGAAGGCTCCAAGTGCAGAGTTCAAACCAACTGTCTGCTTTTCCTTTTACTTTCCGGAATGCAGTAAGCGAAGTTAATCACTCTGAGCGGGCAGGGGGATGACAGAAACCCACCGCTGGAGGAGAGAACTAAGATGACTCATTTTACAAGATTTCCCAAGCCTAACAAATGAACCAAATTCATAATAATTCAAATGACAAAAAGGTCAAAAAGGCATGTGCTTGCTTACGGAAGCACATGAGGGAAAACCTCCGAGATGTTTTAACAGAAGTAATGAATGCTCGCAGCAATGAACTCGGTCTAAATGGTTTGACTCTTGCAATGGCCATCTGGCATGAGTTGAGTGGATTATTTTCAGTGGAAACATACTTAATGTTAAATTACTGCAATGAACACACGGTGTTTACAGCTCACAAAGGGCTCTCAATTCAAACAGCCATGCAAGCACTTCCCTGTGGGCTGGCAAAAGGCCATGAATTTGTATTAGAGAAGTCTTGCAGCACACTGTAAATCACCATACTAGCAAAAGGTTTCACATGTCTACAAGACTGAGGTTTTTCTGTTTTTCTAACAATGGTTTTCTGAAATCCCCTCACAGAGGATATATTGTTTCTTTCAAGGTTTTGGCTCTAGTCTCATGAGATGTTTGCATGTTGATAGCGGTCAACACTGCACCTTCTCACACATCATTTGGTGAGGAAAGCGCCAAGAGATACTTGGCAACGGTGATAAAACTCATATGCATAGCAAGTTGCATTTCTCTATCAGATCACAGCTTTATTTTTTTGACCATACATGCAGGCACACTTATAAATCAACGTTATCTTAAGCTCCCATTTCCCCTTGTGTGCCCCATTCCACTCACATCTTAACTCAATTCCATCCTGTGTTTCCTCATCGCTTTTCCATAAAAGCTGGAAGTAACAGACTTTGGTCTTCGGCCTCGCAACAGAGATAACGTAAGTTGCACCCCCCTTTAGCATTGCTAGCATTAAGAAAGTACACATTCCTGGCAACTCACCCTTTCATTTTCCACACTCGGTTTTTCCTCCCCACTAAAAATCTCATTTTAAAAGTGTGTGGTAAAACCTGGTACAATCTTCAAGGACAAACTTCAAAATTAGAGAATTATCACTTCAAGTAAATGTGCTATGTATGTGTTATGCGAATATCTGAATGTATACCCCAAAATACTCTCCAGAGTTACATGCCTATTTATATATTACATACTGAGGTTTAACCCTCATATTGTGTTGACATTTTATGACACCTTTTATGTTCAGAGTTAAATTGACACCAAAAATTTGAACTGACACTAAACTAAATTATTGTAATAGAAAGATTTTGACACTTTCTGCGTCACATTTTGTGTCCCCGCAATTGACTAGCCTTTTATCCCTAAATATTAAAAATCTGTGATTATCTCATTTTAGTGCCTGACATACATGTACGTGAAGTTTTGCAAGTTTAAAACCTGTATGGGAAAGTGCCACCCACAAAAAAAAAAAAAAACAACAAATCACCCATAAAAAATAAAAACGACATTTCAACAGCTACCCCACAGATGACCCCCACACAGCACCTTTGTATACAAAGTTGGTGCAGGACTTTTGAAAACAAAGCATTATGTTCATTGCAAGTTTACTATTTAATCCCAACAAATTAGAGTCAGATAGTGTCAAGACGAAAAAATACGGTTAACTGGCTTTTGAGAGACGTCAAACACTGAACCGGGTCAAACTGACCCTGAATACAACATGAGGGTTAAACTAATCTGTACTTGCAAATGTAGTCCTGTATGGCCCAGCCTTTGGAAGGCCTTTGGAGTTTTCAAAGTCATCCATTCTCTGTTATCAAAAATCAAGCCTGGAATGAAACAGTAATAGTGACAGGTAGAAATAAAAACACTTAAAGGGACTGATGTGGTCTTCTTCAAAGCTGGCTAAGCTTCCGTGGGAGGGCCACTCACTTAAAAGCAGGACCTGGAGCAGTTGAAACAATTCTCGTTCAAAGACTTGGCCTCCTAATAGAAGGACAGGCAGAAGACAGATGCCGGCCTTGGGTTTCGCTTCCTATGAGGGCACAGCGAGGTTTAATCTGAAAGGTTGAAAGGTGTTCATTTTACCCTGGAGATGATGTGGAGAAAGGCAATGACTTGGAGGGGGGGGGGGGGGGGGGGCACATTATAAGTGACCCTGTCCCAACAGGAAGCCTACGTCAGCAGACTCTTTCACAACCAGGCCAGGGGGAAGGAAATCCCCCAAAATCCCAGCATGGAGAAAATGTGTTCCCCAAACAAAGCAGTCTGGGAATTGCACACGCCCACTGCCACCACCTGGCATTCAGCTTTAAGAGTGAAAGGGGCCAGTAGTAGCTATAGGATGCCATATTCTATAAAGGCACAAGCCCACCCTGGGACTCTGGTGAAAAGACAGATCACCGACACAAGAAAACAAGCATGTCATAATGTCAGCAGAGGTTAAAGGGGCATATCAGTTTGGTGACACCACGGAGAGAGCTGATTTCCTGGGCTCTTTCACCATAAAGTGGCTGACCCGTCAGCTAGCGCGATCACCTCGCTCGCCCCTACGGCAGCAGGCTGAACAGGAGCGTGTGCGCTCGCTCGAGCCACGCCTTCCCCCCGCCAGGCTCCGGCATGACTAGTGCTTGACCGGAGCTGACATGGACTGCGGGTAGTAAACCTGGAAGCGAAATGCGTTTTACTGCGCTGAAGTAACGACTCTGCGATGTGCTGACCGCACAGAAACAAAAGAGAAAAAAAAAAACCCCAGACGTTCCCCAGGCAAGGATGAGGCCGCCTTCCTGAGCAGCAGAGGAGTCTGTCTTGTGTGGGGGAGCAGAGCTGGCCAGCAGGGTGGTAATCCCTTCCAAATTGAATAATTACAGGAATAAGGCATTTGCCTTAAAATCTGGGGCTAGGTGACCATGTAAAAACAGTTTTGGAAAGCAATGTGCATAAAAGCTTCAGGAGTATATACACGGCCATGTGTGCAGTCAGTCTTCCCAGAGGGGTAATTCCAACCAAGGTGTTGTTAATTACAGAGCAGCTGACACAAAACAGTACTCTCTACCTGTCTGTTGCCCTGCCCAACTTTCACCATCTACTGCGAATAGCTTTGTCAAGGTAAGCTGTAGTTATACCATAATACCAGCCTTCTGTGTGTGGCTCCAGGGCACCAGGCGATGTTTGTTTTGAATTTACATTTATACTCAAAGCATAACAGCTGTAGGTGCTAAATCTCACAGAGTAAATCACACATGGAATGCCTTTATATTCCAAGAACATTTCCTCGTCTTTATTTTCTTTTACAGGTGAGGTAAAGCTTTAATGAAGTCGCAAAGAAAAAAAAGACACTGATGACCGTAGGTTAAGGCTACAGTCACTAATACCAAATCAAGGAGACTTTGCGACTAAATGTTTGTCTTTTCCTTAAATGTAGGAGGTCAGCCTGGTGAAGGACCTGAACCTGAGAAGCCCTTTCGATGAATGAGCATTAGCGCAGCGTAGCACTCGTTTATGGCTAGTGTCAATCACTGTCTGGTTGCTTATGAGCTCCGGGCCACCTGGGATTCTGGGTGAACACAAGGTGAAAGCAGTTATGGGGATGATGAGCATTCCCATTGGACGGAGGTCCTGATTCAAAACAGATCCAGGTCAATTTTTTCTGCTCTCTCTCTTTTCCACACTTGGGCTGCCATAGGTGAGCTTCTCTTTTGGCTTGTACAGTAGGTATACTACAGTGTTTTCTGTTACATGTGACACCGACTGGTGAACCATGAAAATGACTGCGCTGTTCTCTGACGGAAAGCTGGAAGACCTGGAAGGTATGACTGACAGCAAGGCCGGCGCTGTAACTGTGACAAGCTGTCTTTGCAGCTCTGTTTATCGGCACCGAGATCCCTCAGAAATGAGAACAGTGGTGGAGGAAAAGCTGTCCGTATGGTAACCAGAGTCAAAGAAGGACAGTGAATCAAGCCAAGCAGTTCTCCAGGGTGAAAACCTTAGCCTAACAGGCTAACAAGATGCACACAGTAAGGTCTAGACAGAAAGACTGAGAAGTGGTGCTGTTGGGGGGGGGGGGGGGGGGTCTTGAGGGAAATGGCTCCATCTGATATGGAAAATATGAGAAAGTGCAGATTAATAACAAGGTGAGTGTTCTCTGTGGCCGCCTGGCCAGGGAAGACAACACCAGGAGTCTGGTCCGCTTTCACAGCTGTGGAGTGTACCTCCGATTGGCTGTTTGTGCCCCAACGACCCTCTGGCAGAGAGCCCCAATGACGTCAAACCCCAGTGCAGCCCTGGCCTTGGAGTTAGGAATGCGGTCTATTCTGGGCCTTCCTGTTACGACCTATCTCTGCTATGGCTAACGCCACAGCCTCCGCGCTGTAACCTGACTAGTTAAAACAGTGGCACATGCTTCTTCAGACCGCTTGGGAGACTGCATTTAAGGAAATTAAGGAAAGCCTCAATCTAGGTGTTCCACGAGCTCACGGTTTAACATACCACATTAAATCCTTTGAGTGGGAGGAAGTTGAGGATAACTTTGCAGGGTGGGCATGTTCATCATGTTCAGGCTGCCTATTCAGAGAGTACAGTTGAAACTTGAGGTGTTCCTTTCCAGTCAGCACTGACTTGAGATTTACAGTAATATGAACGGAAAACAGTGTGAGTTCTTTGTTTGACCAATATCGGTTACTATTGCCACAAACAGTTCGACAGAATGCGTCAATTTATAATCTAAAAGTAAACATCATGCGGTGTAGCAATAATTAGGGAAGGGGCCTTGTAACTGAGGTTGTAAGTTTGATACCCAAGTGGAGCACCCTTGAACAACATACTTTACCTGAATTGTGTTATAAATAGGCAGCTGTATAAAGGGCTTGCATGTACAATTATATAGCCTAAGCTGTGTTAGTTGCTCTGGATAATGAGAGCGTTGCCTAAATACATGCAATGTAATTGTCAAAAGTAGATGTTAGAGGTTAAATGAAGCCTCACTTTAATGTTTCGGGCCTAATATGACAGATGTGACCATGTCTATGTCTCCCTATGCGGCAGCAATCTCAAAATGAAAGGATCTCGCCACCTCCACCTGTAAAAGTTCCTCAATTATCACATTATACATTCATCTTCTTTCAATAATTTGCGAATAGGACTGTGTTTGTCTTAATAAAAAGAGACAGGGAATACTGCACTGCAGCATTAAAACAATACAGGTAATTATTTGTACATTTCCTCAAACTGTACTATTCTGGCTCCCTACTTTTGCACAATTTTACAGTAAATAACTTAACTTATACAGGCTTCATGTATCCTCTTTAATTAAAGAATATATATGTGCTTAAAGTACACTTAACATTTATGCTTCAAAGGTGTCCAGCAACCATTTGGTTCACTTAAAAGAATCAGGCTTAACCAGTGAATAAACATCAAAGTCCCCTCATGGCCAATAGGCACCATTCATTATTGTCACTTCTTTGGCAGTAGGAATGTACAGGTCACCAAGGAAACCAAAGCCTAAAAATACTTACAAAGCACTCCACGCCCATATCCTGAAATATAAAAAACTTTATCCAAAAAACATAAGAATCTTAAATTGATTCATGCAACGATTCATGAAAAAACAAGTATTCATGAAAAGACAAAAGAATGTTTCAGAATAAAACTTAATCCGATCGACAATTGACATGATTCTAAATAATTAGTTCCATGGATTTCTGGAATACTGCAGAAAAAGTATTGACAATGTTGTGAGGAGAAATCTGGATAGTTCAATAAAGCAAAAAATACTCAAGAGATAAAGCATTAAAAGAATCAAAAGTGAATTGCCTGAAACATTTCCTGTGTTTTTCATCATTGTGACAAAATCTATTGACATCACACAAGGAACCGTTCAGTTGTAGACCGATGGCAAGGGCTTGAGACAAACTATGTTTTGTAACACAAGACTATTGAACAACTGGCCAAGGGTGAAGCAGATATCTTATTAAGCGTTATTGGCCAAAGGTGATACCTGTAAAGTTGAACCTCCTCTACCTGAACAAAAACAAACCACAAGACAAAAGAGCACTATTTTCAAACACAGACACTGGGATTATACAACATTAAAAACAACCAGAGTGAGGTGATCATTCTAAATAATTGTGAACATGGAGGCAACCTAATGTAGGCTTTATGCAACCTAATCTAGGCTTTTTTTCTTTTAGATATACTTTATTGACCCGGTGGAGTCATTTTTCCTCTGCATTTGACCCACCATAATGATTTAAGAGCAGTATAATAACTGTATTAGAATGTGAGAGAGAAAGAAAGAGAGAGAGAATATTTTGAAACCTGATTCATTTAATGTGGATGAGTACATTTTGGATCATTAACCAAAAAAATCTAAATAAAGCTGAGGAAAAGGGCCCTCTAGTTAAGGTTCTAAAAATGCCTTTTCAATGAAGTATTAAGGAAAACCATTAAACACAACAGGTTTTGGAGGAGCGTTTCTAAGCAGGGAAACAGCAGTGGGATTTTCTCAAGAACCACGGGAAGCCGGATTCTAATAAGTACAGAGGATGTGGCTGATTGAGACTGCCCAGAATCTGCACTGTTTTACTTGGGAGCCCCCTCCATATGTGGCCCAGAGTCTGGTTCCATTACTCAGAGTAACCTACTGAAGGTAGCCTACACAGCAGTTTAAGTGCATGTTAACACTAGTACCTCATAATATTTGCTTAATGTTTTTCCCTCTGATTTCAATTTAACACTCACCAAATATATAATTGATAAACTATGCTCATATGAAAATTTCAAATCTGAAATTACTTATGTTTTCTTCATTGTCAAATATCTGCATTTAGTTCATTGGGACTAAGCTGACATTTTTTCTACAATGTTCTCTTTGCTCTCGGTTTACTCTTTTGGGGAATGGTGTTGGTATTTGTCATTTGACACAGGGGGGTGTCACCCGTTTATTTTGTTTTGTTTCCCACACAGTTAAATTGCTTTCATCCTAGTTTATAGGAATTTTTAAAAATTATGTTTTTATAAGAATTGGGGTTAATTTAAGTTTGGTTGCATATGCAGCAATATCTGATTAATTGCTGCACATTCACAACCGTAGCCAAGAAGTCTACATGCCTTACTTTAAGATTATGAACTCACCCTGTGACATCACATTGGAAGGCTAACGGTTAATAGCTTCATAAACTAGTTTACTAATGACATGCTAACAGTCGGGTAAATAAAGTTGATGGACTCAGTAGACCAAGTGCTGTAGGCAATTGTAAAAAGAGCTGTAAAGTATTACATCACACATTTCACAAGAGCACAAGCCATAGCTGCTTTCCGTCATGAATCACAGGGCTTTCCTCAGTTAGGGTTTCAGGGTCGCAGTCTGACTGTGAAAGCGAGGCCCCAAATTCTCCCCATCTTTTCCCGCCTTGTTGACCCCTCAGGGCAGATAGAGAAAAGCAAAAGGCTCTCACAGGCCGCCACCCTCCAGTGCAGGCTGCTCATGCAGGCCGACGGCACCACCCACGTGCCTCGGAGAGCACCGAGAAACTCACTCAACCTCAGTGCCGGTCAATTTGAGCATAGGTCAATTTGATCTTTCAAACAACAGGAACAGCCGCACTCAATTACAGTGCAAATGGAGGCCGTGCAGTGCGCCAGCGGGCACTCGCACTCCGCGGGTGGCTTATTGCCGCGTTGCGTGAAGCTACTGACACCTCATCTCTTAACTCAAGAGTTGCTGCTGGTGCCACCTACCTAAAACTGTGAGTCATCCCAGCGGGGAACCTGGGCAACATTTGGCAGCCTCCCACCAAGGGTAATGAAGACGAACTACCGCACATAACTTTCAGAGAATCTGACCACTGGAGGCCTTAGATGTAAAATAACTCCACTTCCTCTTTCATGAGAGCACGCCAAACTGTGCACCAATGCCGGTGTGACTACACTAAGAGCTTTGCCATCATCAGACACAGGTAAGAGATTAATGCGTTGTGGCTTTTATTGTGTTTCTTATTGCTTTTATTTTTCACTAAAATAACAAACAAGAAACTTTCACACACTAGTCTAGTCTACAAACACTTTCTTAGCGAAAGTAGTAAGTAGAAAGCCTCTTGGCTATTACATACATAGGAGCTTCTATTCCCAAAGAAATGGTCAAGGTGGTACCATTCTTACCATATGCTTCAGGGGGGTGTCGGGAAAGGGTTTTACATTGCAGTGGTGTCTCAAGTGTTAACATGCGCAGAGCCCCGCCTCCCTAAAGAATCAGAGCCTATGAGAGCGGCCTCGGCAGGAAACAGCTGTGATCTGTGCACTGTGGCAGATCATTGGCCAGGCTGAAGCCCCGTGCCAAGAAGGAGAGGAGATCCTTCCATCACCCACATATCCTCAAATCCTCACATCATCTATCCTCAGTCTCCAAACCTCTTGGCTTGCTCCAGGCCTGTCATCCCTCTTTCACAAGAAGCCAGTTACTGAGGCCTCAAAATCCACTACCTTATCCCGAATCTGGCAAAGGCTGTCCTCGGCTCATGTACTGCCCACATATATCACCTCGTGCTGAAGACCCATCCCTCACTCTTGTTAATCTTGCGTGAGCCTCTGACGGCCGGCTCGGGGCCTCATGACATAAAGCTGCTCTTCATGGGCAGATGAGGAGGCCCGGGGCTTGGAGTAAGTGTGGGAGACACGGAGGAGGTGTAACGCCGAAATCATGGAAACAGCAAAGAAACAATTTTCCCCAGGCAAAATTCACAGATGTACAAAAGCCTCACTCCGGGATGAGGTTGACACCACAAACAAGAGCTTGAAAGGACTGCTTTGCGAATACATGGGGTTGCCTCCCACCAAGGGTATGAAGTTAAACTGACAACACCACAATAAAAACAAATCTGACAGGAAATATACATAATTGGGTTAAACTAGAAAAGGATTTCTCCCTCTGCAATCTTCAAAAATAATGACTATAATCTATAACACTTTTACTTTTAAACAATTTAATTAATTGTGTCATTGTATGTACGCTTACAATGCTGTATGAAACAACAGCAACACAGTATTTCATACCACAGGTTTTGTGAGACAGCAGAAAGAACAGTGTCATCAAGACCAATGTGGGTACTGGTGGGTGTCATTGACGTCAATGCTAATCATATGTCTATTATTAGTAATAGACCATAATGTCTGGCGATTGCACTGCTCTCCCCATAATTTCTCCCATTCTCAAAGTGGTCTGTGATTGGGACCAGAGATTACATCACTGACCTGAAAACAATGTTGACATTTGTTCCGCCGTGCACATTCCACACGCCTCCCCTTGTGGACGCCTCGCCTGTAAACTTGATTGGAAGTTTTACAGCTGAAGCCGGCGGGCACCAATTAGCACGGCTGTTAGTAATATCTTAAGAGAGCGGCCTACGATTTGAAACAGATGTGGAGAGGCTGTCCGCGCTGGGTCAGGGAAGGGTCAGCGTCCGAGTCCTTAACAGCTTCTGCCCGACTCAAAGTAAACTACATCTCCCCCCCCTCCGCGCGTGGCCCTGCAGAAATGGGGGGTGGGAAGGGGGAAGAAACACCGGTAGGCAGGCTGCATGAGTCTTTGCAAATTAGAAAGACGGATTTGGCAGAGAGCCATCTTAATGCTGAGGCGAGCCAGTCCAGTGGGAAGTGAAAGAGTTCGGACCTCCGTGCCAGATGTCAGAGTGACAAGACGAGTCTAAGCTGGCCTTGCGTATTGCGCAACGAAAAACGCTGCATGAAGACGTCCGTGCTGACAATGATCACAGGGATTACAATGGCATACCGGTTTGAAATACAGAACGAAAATGATGACATGTTGTGTTTTTTAAATGTACGTCATAACAGAGTAACGGGTAACGGAACTATGCCCAAGGATTTCACAGTGACTTTTCGCTTCTCACGGTCAATATTCGATGCAAAGCGAAAGCAAGAGCAGATGCTCAAGGGTGTGATACGCTGCAATTTCCTGACAACAGCAGGGGCAGTTCATAGCAAAACAGCCTCGGTCAGAGAACGAGAGCTTTGCAGAGCTTCACTTTTTCAAACGGACTGTAGGCTTACCAGGCTTTCAGCCCCTCTTGTTAGTCAAATAACGCGAGCGGCAATTCAGACTCTGCCGGAGCGTGAAGCGGTTCCCCATTCTTCCCTTCCAGAAGTCAGTCACAGGGAAGGGATCCAAAAGGGCAACAGGCGCCCGGCCGCAAGTTAGCGCCGTGTTTATGAACGGAGTGGGCCGTCCGGTGTAAACACGTTCTGATGGGGTCTCTTCGTGTGGGATACTGATCCCTGCCTTGCGGTCATGTTGAACCGCAGCTCATAATAAAAGACACATGCCTTTAGCGGTTATCCACATTAGCATCTGAAGAGCAGACTGCTGCTACTATGGCACTATACCAACGGGTATTGACTGCGCTCTCTAGAGGTGGGCCTTGGCATACTTTGTAGCAGCTTGCCAGGAAAATAATTAAGGAATGGAAGGTTTGTATCTTGGGCCAAACGTGAGCATCTATGAGCTTCATACACGTAGAAAAGCATGCAACGTGAGTGCGAAGTCACTTTGTTGTGCTTGTGGAAAAAAGGGCCTTGCGGATGCTGTGCACTTCGTATTTGATTTGATTGGCAAGGTTTATTTGTGATTCACAAAGTTGAGTTGTTTTGGAGTCACATTTTCTTGCACAACTGCTCTTTTCAATATTGTTCTTTTCAGTGTAGCCTAAAAGTTCTGTGTTTAAACATACATATATTTTGGTAAAAAGAAGACCTTCAAGTATGACCCATTTAACCTCAAATTAATACTAAAAGGGATAGAGTATTATCCACATCATCCTGATCCGTTAATAATAATATATTGAAGGGTGAAAAACCCAGTTTGACTAACTTGTCATTCCAGTTGTGGAAATACGATGTGTAGATCTATCTAAAGTAAACACAGGAAATCAGCCATGAAATGAACACTTGCATGACTGTTAAGGCAGTCTTCACTCAATTGCTGCTTTATAGTCAATATACTCAAATGCCTTTATAGAAATTTCCCAAAATAGAAACCACTTCCTGCCCCCTGCCCTATCAACTCCCCACCCCCAAGAATGACAATATTGTTGATTAGGATTTCCTGGATGTGTTTTGCAGGAGACTAGCATGCACAACCAGATGCCTTTGTACAAATCCAGTAGCAGACAACAGCCCAGAATACTCTGTGCGAAATACTTTGTGCTAACCTGCCTCTGTGATGTAATTGCTCAAACAGTCTGCCCAAAAACAATAGTGTGAGAACAACTCTATAAATCAGCCAGCTTCAGCCTAGTGTCTGCTGGAGTAGGCTATGTGTGAACACCGGTTCACTCAGTGCTTACACACGTAGCCAGTGCTACCCAATGGCGTGTGCAACAGCAACATCTGTGAAATGTGTTCCCCAGGAAACAGGTTCTAACCAGTTAGTCATGCTTTTGACTCCAAAACGGATCCTTCTTAGACACCTGTGACACACTATGGCTTCTTCATATCTGAGATATGAAGATTTTAGGTCAAATCCTAGTTGAACTACAACTGCCGTTACCTTGAGCAAGGTGCTTAAGCTAAATTCAATAACTACCAAGCTGTATAAATATATAATATATAAAATATAAGCTATGCAAATCACAATGGGTGAAGACAAGTGTGTGAGCACAGGTTTGATGTGCCCTCCTTTAGGGCAAGACTGGGTTTACTTACAGTTTACTAACAACAAACTGTCATTCCCACACCCAAACGGCCTATTGGCTCTGACAACTGTTTTCTCTGTCCTCTCTCTGCCTCAGTCTCAGGGCCGTCCAATTCCTTTCTTTTCCCCTTCAAACTTGGCACGCTCGCCGTGTTGCCGAACTGTAGTACACGCGCTCAGGCACGTGCGCGCTGGCACGCGCGCACGCTCGCTTCAGGCCGCTCCCTCCGCTTGTCCTCCCTGTGTCCGCGCACGAACTAGGTCACTCCAGTTCAAACCGTCGGCGCTGTCAGATGGCTTGGGAGAAAGGGAATGCGGCTCATTCAACAAAAAACAAAAAAAGAGGAAAAAAAGGAGAGAGAATGGATTCCGGGGATCCGGCGAGGGCTTCGGCGGGGCTGCTCCGGTTGTCAAACAAAACAGATGCTCGCTTGGCGGCAGGTTCCCCTTTTCCACTAAAACTAGAACCTTCTCAGGCCCTGCCAGATAACACCCGGTACAGTCCTTCATTCTGAAGCAGGCTTGGATTCTCAAAAGCCTTAGTGAGCGGCAAAACAAACTAACTTGGCACCCCCGGGTTCTTTATTAAAGCCGAGATTACTGCACGCATGCTGGGAGTGGTGAACGAGGGACCATCTGCCCTGGGCCTTTAGATTCCTGGACCTCTAGATTCCTGGACCTCAATGAGAAAAAAAAAGACTTCTAATAAAAGGAGTTTTTCCATCCTCCCCTGCAGAATAAGCAAGGATCTAACAAGAATGCAGATAACTCCCCTACGCAGCACAGACTCTCATGAAAAGAGCCCTGAAATCACACAAAAGCACACGTTTCATGCGAGGAGAGAAACTGGGTTCTCTCAGACTTGCATTTGGCTCCGGGCGCGATGACTCTGTCAGCACAGGCCAGCTCTTTGGCTCGAGAGGCGATGTGAAAAACCCAGGATCCTACTTTTTCCTTCCCCTCTCTTTCCCTCCTATAGCGTGGATCCCGACACCTTCGCAGTCTTGCCGCCCCGTCGCTTTTTGAAATACCGCTTCAAACATGTAAGCCGCGAAGTGGTTTACCGACAAAAGCCAATGAGTCAGTACAGTGCAATTCAGACACTGCTGTGCTGACTGGCCATTTACCCCCACGATCGAAGAGCACAGGTGTATGCAGTTATTGTAATGCACGCCAAGCGCTAAGAAAGGTGCAGGTATGCATAAACATGATCAAAACAATCACTGGATAATTAATTAACTTAAAAAAATATATTGTTTCATTATTATTATTATTATTATTATTATTATTGATAATAATAATAATAATAATAATAATAAATAACATGTAGTCTAGCTAGATTAGTTTTTAAGGGAAAAAAAACAGGGAGGGGTAAACATTTAGTCTCACCCAGAAAGAAGAAAAAGTGTTAAAATGTACTGTTATACCACAAGTAATAATGCATGGCATTTATATAGCGCCTTTCTAGATACTCAAAGCGCTTTACAATGATGAGGGGGAAACTCGCCTCTACCACCACCAATTGCCTGAAGTGCCTGAAATCATGAGTTATCTCCATGTTTCCACCTCAGACATTTTTACATTTTAATGAGGGCCCCCTTTCCTTCATCCAAAGTGAGTTGAAATGAGGCTGCGAAATGGATAATGAACTTGAACGTTTTCGCAACTACCGTGCCAGTTCACAGACCGGGCTCTGAGGCCCCAGAGGTACCTGCAAAAATAAACTCGTCAGTCCAGCTGAATTTCCCAGTAAAACATACAGCAGACAGCCACTGATTCCCCTCCTTGGCCAGGCTGTAATGTTTCATTTAATTGAATCTCACTGCCTCGCGCCTCACTGCCTGCCTGTTTGCTTCACGTTCGTCCACCGCCCGACCGCAGTTCGCAGCTACGGTCAGGTGTCGGCATCTGGGAATAACCGGACCGCCGAAGCAGGAAGGAAGCGGCTCTCTTGACTCTCCCCCTTCGCCGCACATGGTGATGTGGCACAAGTCGCTCCTTAATCGCGCCGGACGCAGAGACCTTTTAAAGCGGCCCCTCGGACTGAAAGATGACGATGAGCTTTCCCCACAACGCAGTTCGGGTCAGCCTGCCGACCCTCCCGAAGGAAAGAAGCGTCCGCGTCGACAGCGCAGCCCCCTCCCGCCTGTCAGCGGAAAAATCCCGCTAGCAACAGGAAAGAGTATCAGGACACACGGTCCTTCAGCCAAAGAAAGAGAACAAAATGATAGGAGCAAGAGAAAATAAAAGAAAAAAAATAAATAGAAAATCCAGCTTTTAACATTCCTGATTGGGATCCAATTCAGTATGGGATAGCTAACTGGAAGCAGATATCCTTTCAGACTGGACTGACTGCATCAGCTTGACAGCAGTGTGGAAGCCAGATGGGACGAGTGCGTGAGCCCCCCAACGCACGACGCTCCCCACGCAACCCGGCTGTGTGTTTCCATCGGAAGAGGGTCAGCGTAGGCGGCTTTCAGAGTCACCCCATCCCGAGCTAACCCCCAGGCCCCGGGGGACCCCATGGTTTCACAACCTCACATACCGCATATTGAAAGCTCCCTCTGTTAATTACAGAGATTACGAGCGGGGCCGACTGAAATCGTCAGCAAATCCTTTAGTCTTATCCATATAACAACCACTAACAAAGCTGAAATCAGCATGCAGATTTGGGGAAAACCAGAGTTAGTCAAGCTCCCAAGAGGGAATGTTGAGAGCAATGTTGTAGCCAAATGTCACCGTGGCCTTTAGAAATGCCAATAAAGGGAAAACTGCTTTTAAGTTTCAATCGCAAGGAGGTCTTGCACAAAATACGGTTTCCAATGCTTAAGTTACTAGCTCTTGTGTTCCAGCTTCAAGCAAGGTAATTCCTTTAAGTGTGCTGGTGTGACAAAACATCCTAGATTTATTATTTAAAAAAATACAGAAAATGCCTTAAAAACTCTTGTCAGTTGCTGATCCAATTAATATAATACATATGATGAAAACGCCTTTTTTTCTTATCTTTTTGTGTTGGGATTAATCTACAGGATACTAATTTGCACACACATAGCAGTGATACTCACTCCTCGGTTCGAGACTTGGGGGGGAGCTGAGTACACAGAAACTCAGGTCTCGGCTGTCAGAGAAAACACACACATTCCTATACAGGGGGAGTGTATTGTATTCTTTGTATTATTTTGGTAAGACTTCAATAAAATATATATTTAAAGAAAGAAAAGTGTATCCATAATAATACACACACACCTTTCTTGTTTATTTCTTTATGAAAAAATGACATAAAAAGAAGAAGAATAATGATAAATATGCATTAATAAAAGAAATTCTTAAAAAGGCTATTTTTCTACAGCTGATTTTATTCTGTTCCATAAAAATACATCCACACGTTCCTATGTGTCTCAATCTACAGTCAAATGAAAAAGTGGAAACACAGAGCAATTTTGAAATTATGTCATCCTACAGTCATACTTCTGGTGGGGCAGAATCTATTTCTTTTGTCTGGTTCTAATGTGTTTAAACAGTGAACGCTCCCAGCTTTTGGCCACAGCTGTGACATGAACAGGCTCTCTGCCACTGAACAGGTACAGCCAGGCCCTTTAAAAAGCTTTGATCCTGCTGTGGTTTAGGTAATGGAGCCAGGATAGGCCAGTGGGTAACCGGGCAACAGGGGCTATGTGGGAGGAGTCCGGTAGTAGTATCGCCCTTTCACACTTGTACAAGGTGCTCGTCATTCCCAGGAGGAGAGTACACATGCTACAACAGGAAAACAAAATATTTGCCCAAATAAATTACGGGCAAACTGGGGACACGCATAGGCTTGGCCTGGGGAACAGTTAGTGCCTGTGGGGTTTCCGACACCCTGGGCAAAGGCCCCCATTGTACCAGAGGCTGGGCCAAGAGGTGTGTAGGGCTGGAATGTTAAATAGCAGAGGAATGTTATTTATTTTCACAAACTCCTACTTATTCTGATGTTCGCATATTAGGAGACCCAGTAGGAATGCTTTAGATCTCAAATTCGATTGTGCATGTTGTGAACAGTGGACCCTTTTGCTATACTCTACACATTCGGCCAATCAAAGAAAATAATTACTTTTAAAAAACTGCTGGACACCAATCTGATCGTTTTAAAATGTCCAAGCTCCACAGTCCCTCAGGCCTGGAAATGCTTCAGCCCTTTCATTTCAGGCTGTTATGTTGCTCAATAAAGAAATTTAATATGTGACTTATTCCCAGTAAAGGTTTGTGTTGAAATCATTATGGCTTCTCGGAGCATGAGCAACCATTTTAAAGATTGGACCAAAGCCTCGTGTCATGGGTTTCTACCCTTTTTCCCCATGCAGTCGTTTTCCTCGGTGGCCACGCGGGGGCGCTGCCCTTTTGGTGGATGCTTGCTCCGCCCTGCTTTGATTGTGGAGCTTCAGTCAGAATCCACACCTGTGCGTGGTCACCTTTAGAGCTATATAAGCCTCCCGTTTCCTTCGTTTGGGGCTTCGATATTGTTTGTTTTGTATTTGTGTTATTTGCATTGTCTGGTGTGAGGTATTTGTACCATTTGTGCTACTCGCCTATTTTAACACCTCATTACTGAGGCAGGGCGTTTGTTCTTGCTGGCTCTTTGGTTACTTATCTCGTAGAAGTATGGGACCGCAGATCTCCGCTCTATTCGCCTGTAAGATGTTTCTCTCTCCTGGGAGATCGGGCGTTCACGCTTCTACTTAGTTACTTAGCTCGTAGAAGTATAGGGTAGCAGTTCTTTGTTCCATTTCGCCTTCGTTTTTTGTTTTCTTACTGAGAAACCAGGCGTTTGAGCTTCTACTCATTTCTGTGTTACAGTGAGCCGGTTAGTAGCTTCGGTACGTTTGTTCCCTGTTTTGTCTCCTTCTCGTGGACTACGTTTCCCTTTGTTGTGAGTCAGGGTTTTTTTGTATTATATTGAGAGGCAGTGTGTGCTATTTTCTATTAAGTTTGCGTTGGTTTTTTGGTGCAGCTGTCCTGTTTGTCCTTTTTACCTGCGGGACGATTTTGTTCGGAACTGTTCTGTTTGTTTTCCGGGTATGTTTCTCCTTGGATGAGGTTGTGGACATGTTTGTGTGTGACTGCGTGTTTCTGAAAGTAGCCTTGGAACGTTAGCTCTGTTCCTTCGCCTCGTTACATTTCCCTTTACTGAGAGGCTAGGGCGTGTATTTTCTACTAAGCTTGTGTTTGTCATTTTTGCTAGTAAAGTTATGGGACGACGGTGCTCCGTCGGCTCGCCTGTAAAATGTTTCTCTCTCCTGGGAGATCGGGCGTTTACCCCTTTACGTTTTCTGGAGTAATGTGGGACTTGCCTATGTGGATGTAGTTATTAGGACTCTTCCCCCTGGTTATTTTCTGTTCCTGCTTCCTGGTCTTTGCATGTGACTGCGAGCCTATGAAAGTAGCCATGGAACGTTATCTCTGTTCCTTCGCCTCTTTGTTACATTCGTCCTTACCGAGAGGCAGAGCGGTTATTCGTCTAATCTTGCGTTAGTCATGGAGCCGGTAAATGTCCGGAACAGCTGTTCTGTTCGTCCTTCGGTACCTTTCTCCGTAGAAGGAGACTGGGCGATTTTGTTCGGAACTGTAGTTCTGTTCGTCCTTCGGGTACGTCTCTCCTCACAGGGAGACTGGGCGATTTTGTTGACATATTTGCGTGTGACTGCGGGTCTATGAGAGTAGCCTTGGAACGTTAGATCTCCGTTCCTTTCGCCTCCTCGTATACAATTTCGTATTATTTTGCAGTGTTTATTGGCTGTGTGTTTTATTTGTGCCATTACGCTACTCGCCTGTTCTTATGCGTCTCGTTACCAAGACAGGGCGTTTGTTATTTCTGGCTTGTTCTTTAGTCACTTAGCTCGTAGAAGTATGGGAGCCTAGTGCTTTGTTCCATTCGCCTTGTTTGGTTTTCTTACTGAAAAACCTGCCGTTTGCGCTCAGGACTCAGACCGACACAACACAGAGACATTGGCTGGCCGTCCTGGTCCGGACAGTCCGAACCATTCAACACCACAGGGTCTCAGGGTCTCGCGTGCCTGGGAGTAATTCAAACGAACACAATTATTAATGTGCATTCTCCAGAATTCAGAAGGCCAATGACATCATTATTAATTTGCCATCAGGCCCCTTGTGCAAATTTCTGGAATACCACGAACGGATTCCACCCAATCACAATCACTGATGAAACCATTTTCAAGTTTCATTATTGGTTACAACATCCCGTCCCCGGTTCAATGTCCCATGATGCCTCTGCTTATCACAATATTACCAGCTTTGCCAGGTTTTGTCTTCTTATTATTTTTATTTGCTAAGATTTTATTGTTTATTATAACTTATCTGGCATCTTCAATATTTTACTATTTTACTTAGGCCCATATTACATGACAGGTTATGAGACGTCCTCCAGGGACACTTTCTTTTTTTAATTTTATTTTATTTATCAATTCAGGACATAAACACAAGAAATGTCTACAAAAAAAAAAACAACAAACATGGAAACAAAATAGAAAAAATAAATAACTGCCACTTCATACTATAGTATTATTATTATTTAGGTAAAAGAGAAAGGGACCCCAAATAGCAGAGAATTTTTGGGAACAGTTAGTCTTCATAAGTCGAAGTTCCTCCATTTGTATATTGGAAACCATTTCAGCAATCCATTTTTGAAAACGGGGGGGGAAGACTTCCAGTCCATTAAAATGAAGCTACCACCATCCCAAAAACCAAAGACTGTTGCATATCAATGGGCAAATGCTTGGTGGAGCAACCAAGGAGGGCAAGCCCAGCCTCGGGTTCATATGCTTTAGAATACCTATCAAAAATACTTGTCCCAAAATTCTTAAGTAAAGAACAAAACCAAAAGGTGTGTGACAATGTACCCTCTGGGACACTTTCTAACAAAACATGGAGGATACAATAGACAAATTGACATTTCCATAATATGGTCAAGTCAAGATTCATATATTATTAAGGCCAGTTCTCACTGAATCTATTCTTAAGGCCCCTTGTGTGCCTCCAGCATAGCCTACGGGCAGCACAGAGCTCAACGGTGAGGTCGTCTGTGCACACAGTAAATGACTTAAATTACAGAGGGAAGGCGGAGGCGGATAATTTGGGGTTGCAGTGGTAACCGTTTGAATGTCTTCCCCACTTTTTACCCTTTATATTATACTTTCTCAGGAAACTGACCACATTTCAGAATTCAGAATTTTCATTCAATTGAATCTTACTTACAGTATATAGACAGAGAATTTGTCTCAATATGCCTCACAGCGTACCCGGGCCTAAACCCCCACAAAAAGGTGAGAAACTGGAGACTGACAAGAAAAAACTCCCTGGATGGCATACAGGAAGATTCAGACGGGTGACAAATTAAAGGAAAAACCTGAATAAATGAGTGGAGAAACATAATGAATGCAGATGTGGGGGACATTCTCCTGGCATGGTTTGGCTCCACTTGTCCCCTTCGAGGGAAGGGTCACTGCAAATCAATACAAAGTTATTCTGAGTGATTGCCTTTATCCTATGATGAAACATTTCTATTCTGATGGGAGTGGACTCTTCCAGGACGACAGTGCCCCCATCCACAGGGCACGAGGGGTCACTGAATGGTTTGATGAGAATCATATGCTATGGCCTTCACAGTCACCAGATCTCAACCCAATTGAACACCTATGGGAGATTTTGGACCAACGTGTTAGACAGTATCTTCTGGAAGAATGGTGTTCCATCCCTCCAATAGAGTTCCAGAGACTTGTAGAATCTATTCCAAAGGCCAATTGAAGCTGTTCTGGTGGCTCATGGTGTCCCAACTCCCAACACCTTACTAAGACACTTTATGTTGGTTTTTCCTTTAATTTGTCCCCCCTCTGTAACTTAGGAGATATTAATATTTATTGAGAAGGGCACGTTCTTAACAAGTATACATTTTTCAGAAGGTGCCCTCATCTAGGTTCACTTAAAACTCAGTCATGTTTGAAATCTGCAATGTTTTCAGTACAGTGCCCTAACCACTAATCCACACTGCCGTATATTGCTATGCTACGCTTGGCATTTTCCTAAACATGATCAAAAAAGCACATTGTGAGCATTGTGGCTGATAGAGTTTATTCATCCAAATTTCACTCAGCACTGAAACGAGTAAATATCCCGTCAAAACATATTTGTTGACCGGAAATCTTGTTTTGATTTTTAAATGGGCTTTACTGCTGCAATTACTCCCTTGGCATAAAGCGCTGGTGCTGGAATAGACCCATAGCACAACCAGCATAATGTACCATCAAACTCTCCAGGGCAATGGAAAAGAAGACGTTCCAGGGTGATGGAAATCCCCTTATTTAGCGCCCAGGTGCCTGAGTTAATAGATGCGTGCTGAAAACGATGAAGAAAATAATGAAAATAAAATGATCGCAACAAGGACGCAATTAGCAAACGTTTCCAAGAACATTCAGGTACCTGCCAAGGCTTGGCACAGGGCATACCAAAACACCTCAGCCAAATAAAACCCCCTGTAATTTGGAGCAGGTAGGACGGCAGCGCAGGTTCGGTTCAAAGACATGAAACGGTTCTGCCTCAAAGGCATAAAATTGAATGAATGGGGACACGCAGGACGCGGGTGGGGCGGGTTCTCATAATGCGGCCTTTTCATGTTCCCACTGCGTATCCAGTCAGGCACTGTTCACTTAGTGAGACATGTCACGCACTCAGCACACTTCATACTTAAGGTGGAAATTCCTCTCTGACTTAAAAGCCAGGGCACAAACAGCCCATGTTGACCTTACCCTGTATACGCGCCTGCAATATCTCTATATTCATTCGGTCCTTGCACAAATATTTGTGAATTAAATATTTGAAAAACTCCACAGAAAGAGTTTGCATTGTAAGGTATATTATGGTTATTTCAAATGAGGAATATCCCATGAAAGTGGTTCACCATAAATGTTTTTTGGTTGATTTTGCTGATTGTGATTAAACCTGTCTAACAGAATACCAGATGTACCTGAAGCCCAAATAATCTTATGTAATACTGTGAAAGGACAGTGGTAACCTTTTGAGCATAACTACATTGCGCTTTGAGAAGTGAAGCTTATGAGAAGCTCCGCTGTCTAGTTAATTAACATTGAGAGTGAAGAACCCCAGAAAGATTTGTAAAAACCTCCACTGATGTGCCAGTCACATTTTGAGCTTCAATTTGTTAGAGTGCCTTACTGATGTAACAGCATTTTTTGGGGAAAGGAGCAAACAAATAGGAATATGTCTAAGAGCACAATGACTTAGTTATGAACCTGATTATGCTAAGCAAAGAGGCAATACAATGGAAAACCTAGTGAATCCTGCAGGATCATTAGTTACACAAATAATGAATGAAGCGTTATGTTATAATACCTATAATCTCATAATCTGACAGTAAAATTTTCGTCTTGTACAATTGTTTAGTTATTACAAGGGTGGCAGATTTTCCAACGGACAAATTAAAGGTTGGTGAAAGTTCAATACATTTTACAAGCTCTGAGAGCTAGGCACTTTTCACTGGGTTTTTATACTGGACCTAACCAAAGCATATTTATGTGATTTTGTCAGATCATGGCTGTCCTAATAATGTAAGAAAGGCCCAGGCTAATGTGAGCAACAGCAATGTTAAGTTGGCAAGTACTAGTTATCATATAGGCATTTAGATAAAATAGGAGAAACCAGGGTAAGTTGTAGCAGTGATCATAACGATAAAACTGAAGGGTAAAAGTATGTGATTCATATGTCTTGTGTGTCTGGAAATCATTTTTAAAAGCTTACTGATTGATGTCAGTGCCTTCAAACATGGAAGTAAGGCGGCCTGAAATTTTTTCACACCCAAACTTAAAATAATGTAGCCCACTGGGATTTATTTGGCCTCCTTGTTTTGTTTAGTAGCACCAGTTAATATCATATGTATAGATAGATAGATAGATAGATAGATAGATAGATAGATAGATAGATAGATAGATAGATAGATAGATAGATAGATAGATAGATAGATAGATAGATAGATAGATAGATAGATGAAACAGTGAAGCTTCCTTGTCAGCATTGAATTCAAATGTGATCCTGTTACTACTCATTTATAACAGTTGTGTAAGTGAAGACACAACTATGGGTTTAAAAAATTATAACCAGATAAACATGTTCCTATATTTGGACATTTAAATGTTTCTACTCTGAAACAAGTTAAAATTTATTATGATTAAAGGCTCACACTATTATATGATAAATACAAATCAATTGATATGGTGACAATAAGGCCCCACTCGTTGCCTCCGAAGACAGACAAGACTGGAATCGCTTATTTACTGATTATTTATTAAGTTGTGTCGTTATTATTATTTTACTAACTTTTCTGCAACAGGCTAAAATGTATAACAGTTAAAGGTTACAACCTTATATCCTAGTAGCCTAGGCTATATATCGCCTTACCACCTTGGGGACCTTTAAATTTGCTTACGTAAGTTCTACAGTAAAAGTTGCAACTGTGTTATGCGTAGGCTACGTTTTGCAGAATTGTTGCAAATATTTTTCTTTAGGTTATTTATTTGGTACAACATCTAGTCTACTGTAGCCTATGTATTTCCATTGAGCAGTGATGAGTCATTACAGAGAGGCTAGTCTAATTCTATAGGCTACAGGACTGCATTTTACCTCTTTCAACAATGTTAGGCCGGCTGGGGTTTGTGACATCTCAGAGGGCGATTGTTTACAGATAGCGGAACGTTTGGACACTTGTAAGAAAATTAAAGTCAGAAATGATTTGACGACAATCAAATGTTGAAATAAATTAATGGCATCACATGGGTTATTCAAATCCGTTATAATGTCACATCCACTTACCTTGTTGTACGCAAGCTGAAGATAGTTGTAGGGGATCCGTCTGTGGAAATCCTGGATGACATCCTCACTAACTCTGTGCATTGACTGAGACCCCACTACACTTTCGATACACTCGTTTAAGCAAGAAGCCCTATGAAGCACAGCATCGAAGAAGCGCAAATCCGAAGAGGACACATCAAGTGGGTGCTGGTCCTTGCAATGCAGCCTGCATCGGACTTTGGTCCGGCGGAGTTCGGAATAGCTGCTAAGCGCTCTCTCCATGTAGCTCACCACATTTGTATAGTCACTGCTGTAGAAAGCTTCAACGCCGTTATCATATAGAAGGTCGTAAGGCTCTAGGAACGCATATGCTGAACACAGTAAGATTGTCTGTAAAACGGCAAATATTCCAGCGAAAAAAATACTTATTGAAAAGTTCACATCCATCTTCTGACAGTACGCCGTTAGCAAAGTTTAGTACACTTGCATACACTGCCATACAGCGTGCAGTGTCCCCGTCTAATATATTAAAGCTGGCCAGGATGCTTAGCGGAGTCCAGAGAGACGGATGAGGAACAATTGCAGGGGATGAAACTCAACACTAAATCATTCGGCTGCCGCTGAGTTTTAAAGCGGCAGGAGGCAACTGAATGAAAGTGAACGGGGCACATTTCAACGAACCCCCCACAAAAGAGGGAAATATGACACTTTAACTACCATAAAGCATATGCCCTGTAATAATATGCGAATTTGTAGAGGCTAAACATTTCACACTAAAAACACCAATCGCATGTAATACAGCGATTCAATTTCCACTACATCCACAAGTAGCCCAATTTTATACGGGAAAAAATATTACAGTTCTCAGAGATGAGGCTACATTAAATATTAAAACTGTCATCCAGTCCTTGCGAAATGATTAAGGCATGCAATGGAAAACATTGCAATGACTATGTGATTCACACAGCAATGGAGTTCTCGTTATTGCATTTTCTTATTGTCTACAACCAACAATAATGCACAGTGAGTGAAGAGAAAAAATCAAAGGATTCCAGTACCCCCTCCTGCAGTTCCACAACATGACCTTTCCTTCCCAACCAGCTGGCTGCCGAAAACGAAAAATGCAGGACCATCTTTGCCACTCCATGAACTTTCTGGAAAACTGTCAGCTGTCAGGATGAAAAAGGATCCCCCACAGAGAAGGGAATTGCAGTGGATATTTTTTCTTCACATTTAAAAAAAAAATTGTAATGCAATGATAGTTTTGAGCCAACTAAATTACCATAACCGTACCACATCACAGCCATTTTTACAGCCCACAAGGCCTTTTTAAACAATTGTGTAACGATATATTACATTTAAATGTTGCTTTACTGAGGGTATTATGTGTTTCTCTGTTTAATTGGTTAGTTTTGGTCTGCAGAATTTTCAAACAAACAGTCTACAGGGATATTTCCTGTCAGAAAGAGAGAGGATCTTTGGAATACCCTAGGTAAACACAGATTTAAACAGATAACACACATGCTTCATTGTCATCTCAAACCTCTGTGGTGAGAATGAGGTCAGCACACAATAGGTAGAATAATGGGAGAGACAGTCGAAACCAGTAGATCAAGTTTTATGGTTGTTTTCTAACTTGTGGGGTGCAAAATAGTGTTTCTCAACTGTGAGTCTTTGCAAACTCTCATTAATACAATGTTAATACTGATGTAAGTTTTTCTGGGTAACGGGGACCCTTTCTCCCATAAATCATACACACATCAAAGTGAACACAGAGGCTTTTAAACATTTTTTCTCAATGTCAGCTCACGCACAGTTTCTGCTCTGATGCCTTTTCGTTTAAACATTTGGTGGTGAACGTCCCTATAAGTGAAACCAAATATGTCAATTAAGTTACAATTGCCACTGTCCTCATTAACTTTACAGTTGGTAATGTGTATTGTATACATTCTAGTGATATTTAAGTACAACATAGTCAAAGTATTGCCTTTCAAAAGGACAATCAATTTTACATGATGTTGAGAGACATGCATTTCTCATTGTTTCTTCAGCTGGGCCTGGCTGATTACCAAGAATACAGATGTGTAGCAGACATTGAATACAGATCTACAATAGAAGAGTTGGACGCGCCTTCCCAGAAAGAGACTATATATATATACATCAAAAAACACATGCAAAGATGTATGGTAGCACTCACCACTTTAAAAAGGACAGGGACAGTTCCTCAATTTCACCATTTATTTTGGCCTTCAATCCACAATGTTAACGTTTCGGCCAGTCGGCCTTCATGTACTGATGAAGGCCAACTGGCCGAAACGTTAACATTGTGAACTGTCCCTGTTCTTTTTAAAGTGGTGAGTGCTACCATACATCTTTGGATGTGTTTTTTGATTGAATACAGATCCTCAGAGTCATAATCTGAAACATGCTCACGATCACTGCACATTGGAATCGAAATGAAAAGAGGTACAAGGTACCTAAAGTACCTCCCATAACCCCTACTGGAAAAATCCACCGTTGCTCATGCAAAGTTAAATGTCTCCCTCTAGTGGTGATTGATTGTATTTTGTAAAGTAATGTTTGGAAATTTGGTATAGACGTACATTAAATCAGGTAGTTCTCTGCTCAGTTTTGAGATTTAATTTCCTTTATAATGTCCATAAATTATTTCTAGATCAAAATGAAAGTACAACAACAAATTTTGAATGCATTTATTTAGGTGCACTTAATTTACGCCAAAATGAATGTTGCAATGCAAGTCAATTTGACATTAATAATTCTTTGCCCTGCTGGTATAGCCAGTCATCAAATTTTTAAATGTTAAAAAGGAAGCAGGTGTTTTTAAAAAATAATTTATTACCCCAGGGATTTTTGAGAATTTCCCATGGCTTTTCCCAAGCCCAGATTAAACATAACAAACCTTTTAGGGGGAGCAAAATGCAGCCATCTTTCTTGTTAAGTCACTAGCTTAATTTCGCTTACAATATTACTTGTCTAATTTTACTTGCTTTATTGTATCGATAATTGGACAGCTCACTGATTTGAAACGTGAAACATGGGGAAGGTAGTGCTATGGTTGGGCATGTAATGTATGACTGCCACTGGAACTGGCTCACTTGTCTTTGTTGATGATGTATGTGACTGCTGATGGCCGCAGCAGGATGAATTCTGAGGTGCATAGAAACACCTTTTCAGCTCAGATCCAACCAAATGCCTCAAAATTCATTGGAAGGTGCTTCAGCAAGACAATGCCCCCAAACACACTGCTGAAGCAACCAAGAGTATTTTCAAGGCCAAAAAGTGGAATGTTCTTTACTGGCCAAGTCAACCACCCATCCTGAATCATAAGAAAATAGGAAAAGTGATTATGAGAACAGGAAATTCAACCCAACTTGGCTGGGGTTTTTTTTTCTTCTTTTTTTGTTGTAGGTTTTGTCTTTTTTTCAATAAAATTAACTATAAGATAGAATACAGAAGAAAATATAAAATATAATAATAAACTAACAACGAAAACAATAAAACTAAATTAATAAATAATGAAACAAACAACAAATAAATTAGTTAATAAAAAAGTAAAAGACATAGAACTATAGCGTATCCAGTACTGTGTCAAGACTGGCCTTGAACACTGCCAGGCTCTCTGCCTCGACTGTTCCAAGCATTAATAACTGAGCAAAAAAATTAATACTTCCTGATATTAGTTCTGCATTTTCCCTTGGCTAATTTCAGCCTGTGTCCCCTTGTTCTGCTAACAGAGCTCAGTTCATTTAAGTAGTTTAAAAACCTGTATTGAATCCCCCCTTAATCTCTTTTTGTTAAGGCTGAATAGGTTAAAAGCCATAACTCTAGAAAAAAAAGCCAGTTTGGTTGCCCTTCTTTGTACTTGTTTCTCCAGAGCCTCTATATGTTTCTTCCCAAATGTAGCCTCATAATGTGGTTCCCAAAAGTGTACACAGTACTCCAGGTGGGGTTCGACCAATGCATCATATAATGTCATTGCCACTTCCTTAGATTTGTATTCTCTACTCCTCGCAATATTGCAATATATCCCAGCATCCTGTTGGCCTTCTTTACAGCTACAGCACAACGCTTACTCCCTGATAAACTTTGGTTACTATTAGTCCTAAATCCTTCTCAAGTTGAGAAAGATGTAGGAATAATAGCAGATTAATTCAATTACCAATTTACAGTAACAGTCACTTGAGAGTGAAGTGATTGTAATTGAAAAGGAATTTCAAATATGACGATGATAGGGGACCTTTGCAGACCCAAGCACTTCAGTTCTTTTTGAAAGTGTCATCCATTTTATAATTGCTACTAAGCTATACCTTTAGTTAACTCTAGATGGTAGTGTCTTCATTACCACCTGCATGTCGAGTTGGCCCATACTTCAATAGAATAGAAAAGTACTCAACGTTGCTTTGGAAGGGAGGTCAAATAAGCCAATTCATTGAGAGGGCAGCAGTATAACTAATCATGTTCATGATGAGCATTTCCAGCATATACCTTCCAAGGAAAACCCACATCATACGTCCATTCTAGAGAAATACACATAGCCTATATGCATCCTACTTAACTGCGTTTCCATTGTGAAAGAATAGAGTAAATACCGCCTGAATTTTAAAAAATAAGAACATCTCCTTTGGCATTGTTGTTTTTTTGTTTTATTAATTTCATTACTTTTTAAAAAGTTTTTGGCAAAACATTAACACCAAGAGAGACAGTGCAACATCATAAGCATAGCATAATTTGAACAGAATAAACACAACAGACAAAAACCATAAAAAAAAGATCTCTCCAGTCATCCCACCTCGGGGCCGAAGGGAGGCCGTGCACCCCTCCCGTTGCTGCGCGTTCAGCTCCTCCGAGTCTGGCCAAGTTTGGGTGTTGTTGTTTTTTATATGTGAGGAATCCAGCATATGACAGCAGTGAGCAGATTTCGTGGAAGCAGAGTAAGCGTATGGAACTGTGTCTAGAACTGATAAATGCATTGCAGTACTACATCGCCTAACTATAATGACATACCTGTAACATAAACTCTTGGGGTGATGCTGATCTCTTTGGACAAGCTTAGATGACGGTCATTTATTTGATTGTTCCCCCCAAAGAATTGAGTGGCACGAGCCTTCAAACAAGGCAGACAATGTCCTGTATTGTCGTATGTGTGATGTGCAAAATATTTGTTTTGTTGTTGATTTAGGTTATACAGACACATGCTGTAACCTTATGTCTCCAGCAGAGGATGCTAATTGGCAAAGAACATTACTCGTGTTTTTGCATCATGTGTTACATATTAGATTAGATCATCAAAAATGTCAAATTATCAGAGGTTTGAAAACATAAGCACATTTTTATAATATGTGCAATGCATGCACCTCCTCATTCTGATGTCACTGACATTTCATAGTGTTTTATGGTTACTCATAAAACACCCTGTAAAAACAATAGGCAATAAAGAGTATAATCCTGGTGTAGAAAAAATGTGTTAGTTGCTCAAGAGATTTAGAGGCTTCATCACCAGAGCCTCCCAGATATGTAAAAGTAGTTCAGAGAAAACTGAGGATTTTGAGGTCAACATTTACTAATCCAGGGGTGTGAAATCAACATCTTGCACCTAGTGGGATTTGTGGTTAATTGTTGTTAGAATTCTCAGGAAAAAGTAATCACGCATCCAAACTAATCTGCCTAAAGATGTTGTTTCTGTATATTTGCAGCCACTGTGATGTTTTTTTTTTTACCTGCTGTCACAGAAGAAAGGAAAATAGTAAATACAACCGTCCTCAGTAACTCACTGCCCCAAAATAAGGGGCTGCTCACTTTCAAAACACACACACACACACACACACACACACACACACACACACACACACACACACACACACACACACACACACACACACACACACGCACACACACGCACACACACCAAGCACCCCCAAGTCTGCCTACTGCCACCCAGTCATTGGATTTATGGACCACCTGCACCCTGCTTTTCATAACACATAAAATTTTATCACTGACAATAACAATATAACAAAAAATCTATTCTATTAAAAATGAATTAGTCACAACCTGGGGCAGGAGTGCATTGACTCCACAACACAGTGAGGTGTTTATGTATAAAACTCTGAGCTCATGGATGACTGTCCTCACCTCAGTGATGCTCATAGCGTCGTTCGAAGCCTCCCTGTTGATACAGACAAACACCCTTGTGTGGGTTCATGTCACCAACAGGACTCTACGTACTCAATTTATCTCCCCGCACAGAGAAAAAATAGCCAGGGTTTTTCATGCGACTGATTCGCAAAGAACCACCTGCATTTTTCCTGGCACCAGATTGAAAAGGAGGATTAAGATTTGCACAAAATTTACTACCCACTTTCATTTAAAAGCTGTCTAGTTTTCAGAGCCTATGCGTGGGCTGGGAAAACTGTGCTCTGTGATTGTATCTGTTTTTAAAAACATCCCCCTTCAAGTGCAGGCTCTGAAATCATTTATTTGATTTATATACACGGTCTGGGTTTGAACCTTGATGTCATATATCTCTGCGAAGGATAAGATTGTCTCATATCGTTTGCCCATACAGAATCTCGGTTTTTTAAAAAGCGTACGTCCCAAAGATTTCTCCCGCCCTTGTTTCGGTTGAAACGTAGAGAGGGAAAAGGGTGCCGCATTCATAGGACGACTCAATCTCAGGCATCTCGGCCTCGGTGAAACCGCGCGACGTGAAACCAAGCAAAAAGAAACCTCGGGAAACCCCGGCGAGCAGCGCGGCGGATCGCTGGGCTCCGAAGAAGCTTATCAAGGCTGGAGGTTGGACCTGGAGAAAGGCAGGTGGTTCCAGTGGGACTGCAATTTGTGTAGTGGGTGTTGTGGCCGTTTTCCAGTGAGCATTTTGTTTTGTTTCTCAGCAATTCCGATGGCTCAGTCGAGCACTCGTCCATCCATAATGACCCGTTCCTCACCACCTAGTCTACGCAGCTCCTTGTTCAGACCCTGGGCCTGTCACACCTGGACTATTGCGATCACCTTCTTGCCGATCTCCCTGCTTGTGCCAAAAAAAACCTGCAGCTAATGTGGAATGCAACCACTTCACTTGTCATATCCTCCTTGAACTCAACTCATATCACCGCCTACCTGCTACATCTCACATAAAGGTTAAAGCTTTGGTACTAGCCTGCACGGCAGGGAATGGTACAGCTCCACCATACCGCCAATCAATTTAAACTCTGTTCTGAAATCTCAAGGTGACCGGCGCTTCCCTCCCTGCCTGGTGGCTTCTCACAGACACAATGACTGGCTCCACTGGCCCTATAGTGGTGGAACTAACTTCCCAAAGTTAGACAGCAGAATCATTAGCTACCTTCCACGCAGACTAAAGAACCACCTCTACAGACTGCATCTTGGCCTCCCTCCCATCCCCACCTTTTGTAATAATTCACCTTTAAGATGTAAGATCGTCACGTGGCCCTGTAATGGCGACATGTAGTCCAGCTGTTTCTGGTGTTCGTGTTTGTTAATTTGAATGTATTTTGTTGTGTCGGGCTTTTGACTTTTGTTTTTTTCATGCGCTGTGTGTCTGTTGTGGTGCGGGGAGGCGGGCTGGAGATTGTTCGGGGTACTCCTGCCGCTTGTTTTGATGATATTGGCAAATTGTCTCACCGGAATAATTTTGTTTGTGGTCGTCACCATGGAGACGCATTCGCAAGATATGATCGGGAATGTCCGTTGGATCAGCAACAGCAAAGTTTACCATTGCTCTTCACCGGAGTTGAAGATGTCGGGACTGATCAGAAAGTGCAGGCGGTCTTCAAAGGGCAACCATGGAAGGGAAGGAGAAGATGGTGCGGGGGAGGAGTGAGGTGGCGACTGGGAAGGCTGATGCAGTTCGGTGCTCCGTTTCAATAGTACAAAGACCGCAACACTGCGTGTATGGAGGAAGAGGCGGAGTTTGTGTGTTGGACTGCTTAATGACACTGGACATCTCGGGACAGCGGGGGCTATTTTTAATCATGGCTGTATTCCAATTTAATTCACTTAAAGGTTGTATCAGCGATTTTGGGTGACGTCACTTCTGAAGCGAAATCCCAAACAAACAGAGCCAGCTCCAGCTCAGAGCCAATTATGTTATGTTTTAAAATAGTGTTCAAGCATCCAGAATTATAACCACGTTAATAACGTTTGTAAGAAACCAAACCGTTTGTAAATCCGTCAAGATTTCAGCGAGATAAGGTTATTAGCGTATTAGTATCACCCACCCCTTGTCGGTGATTGGTTGGAATACTGTTTATTTTGGTTTTGAGTGGTTGGTAGTACCATTTGTTTTTGTGTACGATCTCGGAGCATAGGCTGCCTACAGAGACGCGGTTTTTTGACGGCCTGCTTATGGGGCGGGCAGCTAGCGGATCGTGAGGAAAAATCAGATGAATGTGATCATTTATGTTTCGACCCAAAATCGCTGATACAACCTTTAATTTGATATTGTATGTCTTTGGTGTGTTTGTTTGTGCGTTGTGGGTCTGCCCCACTCTCTATGTCTTTTTTGTTGTTGCTGGTGGCTACAACTGAAGTTCCCGAAAGGGATTTTTGCAGGAAAAAAAAACATTCCAAAAAAACTATTCTTCAAAGGGTTAAGTTTAATTAATCATGTTTCTCTTGTATTGTAAGTCACTCTGGATGAGAACATCTGCTAAATGGATGCAGTGTAATGCTAACAGATCTGGCCATCAGTGAGAAGGTGTGTTTCCCAGCGTCAACATGCCCTTAATGAGAGCCTGCTTCCTCTATGCACGTAATGCTAAAACTGTGCCAACATCATTATCTTCTGTTAGCATAATTGTTTTTGTTAGATATACAGGTTTACCCAACATTTATGGGTTCTATTAAATGCTACGTCATACCTCTATCACAAAATGCCAGCTACTCTCTTACGCTGGAATTATAACAAAGTTTTTGGGGCACGACTGGAGAAAATGAATAGATAGAAGCGATAAAGCGAGGAGGAAATTACAGGGATATTTTCATTATTAATGGGAATAATGGGATTGTAAGAAAGGGAAATAACAAGCTGTATCTGCAACTCTTCAGATATGGATTCACTCACAGATTGTCAGTGTATATTTAAGAAAGGTTATTACAACTTAAAGGGACTGCTCCCCCAATTTCAAAACTTTACAAAAATCTAAAAGAGAAACTGTATATTTATGCTGGTTTATATTTCCAGTGAACAATATGGAAACGTTAGCTGAGCCACCGAAGACAGTCTGCAACCCATTCTTTCCACAATAATTTCTAAATTCCATGCATAATAAAATCCATTATAACTTGTTTTGAAACTGGTTAAAACCTCAGTTTAATACAAGCCTATGATCCTATCTATATATCCTATGATCCACTTTGATATAAAAGATGCAGGAGAAACAGGAAATAAAATTAAAACCAGATTGGCACAACACATATATAACATAAAAAAATCATAGAAACACAGACACACACCTAGTGGCTCATTTCCTAGACCATGGACTTGAGGCAGTAGAAATATCAGGCCTCCATTCAAACATTAACTGGACACAGGAGGACAGACGTAGGACAGAAAGACATTAGATTAGAAAACTCAACACCATATTCCCAGGAGGATTAAACAAACGCCGGTAAAACGTCAACACAAGAGGGACCAAATTCTTCCTACTTAAAGGTTGTATCAGCGATTTTGGGTGGAAACATAAATGATCACATTCATCTGATTTTTCCTCACGATCCGCTAGCTGCCCGCCCCATAAGCAGGCCGTCAAAAAACCGCGTCTCTGTAGGCAGCCTATGCTCCGAGATCGTACACAAAAACAAATGGTACTACCAACTACTCAAAACCAAAATAAACAGTATTCCAACCAATCACAATGATCTGCACAAACGCTAATACTCTTATCTCGCTGAAATCTTGACGGATTTACAAACGGTTTGGTTTCTTACAAACGTTATTAACGTGGTTATAATTCTGCATGCTTGAACACTATTTTTTAAAACATAACATAATTATTCATAAGTATGTTTGTTTGGGATTTCGCTTCAGAAGTGACGTCACGTTTGTGCAGATCATTGTGATTGGTTGGAATACTGTTTATTTTGGTTTTGAGTGGTTGGTAGTATCATTTGTTTTTGTGTACGATCTCGGAGCATAGGCTGCCTACAGAGACGCAGTTTTTTGACGGCCTGCTTATGGGGCGGGCAGCTAGCGGATCGTGAGGAAAAATCAGATGAATGTGATCATTTATGTTTCCACCCAAAATCGCTGATACAACCTTTAAAGACAGCAGTACACTGAATGGCCAGTGCAAACTTTTCTTTCCCAAGGGGCCCTCATAAGGGGTAACTTGGGAAATAAAGATTTTTGTCCTAAAACGAGCTTATAACAGGAAACTTCCAGATAAACAGACCATTTTAAAATCAAAATGGAACAACAAAACACCAAGGCAAAAAGTCCTTAGTCTACTGATACATCCACCTGTGCGCAAATGGATCCTGCCTATGCTGGTTCCAGCTGTGCCCATACGTCTTGCTGAGTGATTAGCCGTAGCATCACCCCAGGAGGGAGGTTTTCAGTCAAAAGGGTTTGATATCTCATCGCAGACAAGCAGCTCTGGGCAGCTACCCACACCAGCGGTGGACAAAGTGAAGTTCGACAACATAGCAGCTAGTGGACTTCAGTACAAAAAGAGACCCCCCTCTGACAGCACATGCCTCATCCGATGCGTCCTTTGCTAGACTGTGCCCGCCTGAATTGATGGAACAAGTTCCAGGGATTGGATGGGCCTACACATCTCCCCTCTATCCCATGACTCAAATTTTAAATTATACTCCTTTTTTATCTGTCTTAATTTTATTTTTTATTTTATTTATTTTATTAATTACTTATTAAATGATTTTACTGTGTGTAATTTTAAACTGTAAAGCACTTTGAGTATCTAGAAAAGCGCTATAGAAATTGAATGTATTATTATTATTATTATTATTATTTGAAAAGGCATTGAACAATTGGGGAAAAGTGAGAAACAGGCAATATAACGCTGTCAACTGTATATCTTTATTTTCTATGGACGGATACATAGCTAGATTCTTCACAATGCACCGGGTCGGTGTTCTTCTCATAAATAAAAGATTGATATAAATTTTGTTGCACGCTCCCACAACTCCCCCTGTGTTTTAAGCTAATTTACTAGACAGAAAGACTTTGACTAGATCATTACATCATGCTGAAATAATTCTTAATCAGGTGAAAGCAAATGGAGTAGCCGGGCACAGCAGTACAGTATACATCTCTGGTCACAGCTCATTCACTGATTTACAAGGGGAAGCTCTTCACATGTTACTCTTATCATGTCCACTGCCTGCTCTCTCATCACAGAACGACCATTTATTTCAAGGATGTCAGTGATAATAGTCTGAAACATGAGCCTGAAACACTCAAATTAAACCCCGGCCATCACCCAGCACACTATGGAAGGACAGTAAACTGATATTTCCTCATTAATTGAATTTTTAAACATTTTCTCATTAATTTCCATATATTAACAACATTTTTTGAGGTCTAGAATAAAAAAACTGCAAACAGAAAATCTGCAACATTCAACACTAATGTTGTGATGTTTTCAAATAATGTCCAATGACATAGAAAAAAAAAAACCCTTAATGAACTGACGTGGAAGAACATAGATGCATGCTGGGATTCCATTAACATGCATAACCTTGTCGTGAAAGTAATTTCCTGCGGAGTTTACCTTTATGTGCTGGTTTTCTGTTTTGGATGGTCATGGACATGGTTATTTCTGGTCATGGATGGTAAATCCCATGCGTTTATTTTTCTTTTGACCTATAAAATTATTGGTTGTTCAGTTTGCTTTCTAAAAGATTGTTTCAATTATATGTCTGGTCTAGTTTTATTTTCTTCATTTTTTTTTTTAAAGGAAAGAAAGTTTGTTTGGGCAGTCTGTGAGGGGTACAACAATGGGAGAGAACTCACTCAGTCCAGTTTTGATAAACCACAATCTTTCTGATAAATGGTTAGATATATGCAGTTTTACTTTTACACTATAAAAGGGATTGAAGTATTAAAATGTGATTTTTCATGCAAATCTTTTGTAAAAACTCAACCAATTTAAAATAAACTAAAATGCAGATTTTCTCAAAATTGGTCAAAGCGGACTGAGTGAGTTCTGGAATAACAGTCTTCAATTTGGGGGAGAATGTACCAGAAGACAAGGGAGAGACTTTCCAGAATTTCAAGCTGAGCAGACTGTCTATACACAAGTAGACCAGAACCCTGACATTGGAAGGGTTTTGCAAGCAGTCGTCATGGCATCCTTGAGTCATGGGATTTAGCTGTCTTTAATATATACGGCCCAGGTCATAATAATACTAGTCATAACTTAAGATGTTTTTCTCTGCAGGGGAAGAAATTGGCCAATAGACGGGTAACACATACTGGGCAATAATTCAGCTTCCAATTTCCAATTTTTCTTCAGCTTAGGACATACCTAAAGCGATATAAATGTATAACAAAAAATCTATCTAGAATTTCTTTCAATATTATGGAAGTAAGGTATCAGCATAGGTGCATTAACATGAAGCAAGCACCTATCAGACTTTCACTGGAGACCAGCCACCGCCTTCACCGCTAGCAGCAGGGCCACTCAGCATCTATTCGGCATTCTTTTAACAGCTGATCCTCACCTCAACTGTCTCATCCCAACTGTCCGCTCGTAGGCTCCTGTAGCACTGATTTGCAAAATGCTAGCGGACCAACAGCTGTGCTGACACGGTGGGCTAGTACTGGGCAGCTTACGTGCACTGTATGTTTGCTGGTTGGGTAATAGGAAAGGGAGCTATAACGCCCTATAAAAATATGTGCAATTGGGAGGAATACTTGTAACCTCTTGTCTTCTTCAACACTAAGGGCCTGATTTATTAAGACCTTTAGCGTGTGCAAAACCTTTTAGCACACGCAAAGGCAATAACATGACCAATGATTGGTCATGGCATTTTGTTTGCACCAATCAGTGGTTGCATTATTAGTTTTGTGTGGTTTAGGTCTTAGTAAATCAGACCCTAAGTACCTCACAGGCAACTTCTTCATTGCATCTTCTTTCCATGTACTGGCTCAGGTTTGCATGTTGCATGTTGCATGATAAAACAATGTTTTATCATTGGAAATGGAACCAATTCTCATTCCATTGAATTCAGTTGTTGGTTAGTTAGTTAGCAAGAGTTGCAAGGCACTCTCTGGTAGTAGCCAAATAATGCTGCTCCTTTCTGAAAAATAGTTGCAATTAAATTTCACAGTGACTTCCACCCATGCTTAATTTGTACCTTGCAAAAATAAGGCTAATCATCTCTTCTGACAACGCAACAGGAAATTTGATGATTTGATTAAGGCTTTCATAGTTTGAAAAGGGAATAGTAAAGTATTCAAAATACATATTAATAATAGATTATTTTGCAGAAGCTATTTCTCAACTAATTCTTTTATCAACAATTTTTCTCATTTTCTTCCTCTGACACCCTAGTTCTTGCTTTTGTCAAAACAAGACTTCATATTTAAATGGTAATTATAGGTCCATTTAAAAGTGATACTTCAATTTTGTTTTATAGATAATTTAAACGTTAATCTTTCTTAATGTATTCATAAAGATACATTAAATCTGCTTACTCATGTTACTTGTTTCATATTGGGAACTGAAGCCTCTTCTGCCTCTCACTGAGAATAATGTGGCCACTGTGTTTCTGAACAAAGATGAGTTACTAAGCAAGATTTCACAAAAAAATAGCATTCAACTGAATGACTCTTTAAAGCTGCTGATCACACTGTTGTGCCTGTGTTCTTTGTTGTGGTATCAATGACCTAGTTTCAAATCCAAAGATCCACAAATTACACAACACTACTGTGTAAATGACATGTATTACACTACCAAACATAGCTCCAGAATGATGATCAAATTTGTTTTGTACAAAACAGATTTTAAAAAACATCTAATTAAGGAATGTTACCCAATATAACCATTATAGCTTTATGTGGGTTATGACCTCAGTCAAGCAGTTTTTGAGTCAAAGATAACCACAAAGACAACAGTGGAAAAACAGTTCTAAACTTGTTTTTGTTATTCATTCAGGTATTTTTACCGTCTTGAGATATTGTATGTGACCACTGTGAATAGTTGATTCAATATTCTGAATATTTTATATTCTCTTAGTCTTTTCTATGTTCATGTATATCCTAAAAAAGTTATTGAGTCAAAGATAACCACAACGATAAACATGGAAAAACAGTTCTAAACTTGTTTTTTGTTATTCATTCAGATATTTTTACCATCTTGAGATATTGTATGTGACCACTTTGAAAAGTTTTTATATTATGAATTTTATATTATGAATATTCTATATTCTCTGTTCATGTATATCCTAAAAAGGTTTTAAGTATTTACATTTTTTTCCGACATAATACAAGTCTTGGATAACAAAAACATGATGCAATGAAATTGTTTTATTTTCAAAATATTTTGTATTTTATTTTTATTGAATGTCCCTTAGGTTTCAGCATAGTAGAATATGGTTCTTGAGATTAAGACCCCAACACAGGGACAGAAATGAGCTGATTAAGACCCCAACACAGGGACAGAAATGAGCTGATTAAGACCCCAACACAGGGACAGAAATGAGCTGCTGGGCATTAGGAGGATATAAAAGCATTTACAGGATGCATTTATATAGATGAAATAGGTAAAAATGAAAAACAAAAATCCTCAATCACTTCATAAAACTCCATAATTGACATAATATAGCAAGCATAACAAACATATTTTTAACCATGGAAAATACAAAAGATGAAAAGAACTCTTTTGTGAACAGGTAGGCCATATAACCTGATTGTCATCTCCAAAAATGGTTTTTAAAAGGTAATTCAAAAAGTATACTGTGATGCATGTAAACCAATAGATGGAAGTCTTAAGAAAAAAACAGGATTAAAAAAGAAATTGTGTTTGGAATATGTTGACTCTACTAATATCATACGTATGCACCTGTAATTAATAAAATCACCCTGATTTGGGGCTTCTGTAGTTCTGCAAATAAGTTTTTTCTTATTACTTCAGTCCTGGAGGCTTTTAATTTGCCTAACATCAGGGGCCACGTATAAACAGAAAAATTCCCTCAGAAAGCCGCGTTTGAAGAAATTCAGATGTATAATATAACACGTGCTGTGAGAATCTGCGTACCTCTGCACACGATGGACACCATACATACGCAATGTTTGGAGTCCGTGTGATATCGCGACACCATGACAGAAAGGCAGAGGTAGAAAATGCAAAACATTTTTTATGCAGATTTCCGACTTTTTCCCTGAGCGTTCTTTTACACATTCTTTTACTCAGAGATTTATACATGTGGCCCCAGGTCTTGGGAAACCATGAAGCTATTCCAGCTGTTCAATCATGTGGCAAGTCATTATTTCATTGGAAGTAGGGACTTCACACTGGTAAAATATATGCAATATATTTATATTATTATTATTATATATTTATATTATTATTATTATAATATATTTTTTCTTATGTTTGCTTGTTAACATCTACATGCATGTGTGTGAAATATTTTGTGTGCTTATTTAATAAGCAATAGTAGGAATACAGTCTTTCCTTCATATTATTTATATTCCTTCATTGTTTTACTATAGAATTTCTATTATGGATAACTTGGAGAAACAATTGAATAGACAAATTTGATGTACAAATAACCATATTCCATTTATTAAAAAAGCATATTATTACAAAAAATATTTTCAGTCTTCAAAAACTTTACAAAAAAGAAAAACCAATGGTTCAGTTCAAAACAACAGATAAAAAGATTCATGTTGGGAAAGGCATAACATTTTTACTAGAAAGTAACATTACAAACTGACATGATATACAAAATCCAAAGTTCAAAGTTACTGGCGTGACAAATGAAATCATTTGGGTTCTATATTTTTAGACAATAATATTTTATTGTCAGGAATTATTATTTTAAGGTGAATATTAATACCTGGTCATTTAATTTATTTGGAGATAATATAATTTTATTTATTTATCAAGCTTAAGGGGAATATTTTCATCTGAAACTTCAAAGATATATTTTGAAAAAAAAAACAAAACAATCACAGGTAATGCCAAAGAACAATACACATTTTATAAGATACATACTGATATTTACAAACACTGTCTTGTATAAGACATAGCAAAACACATATACCGTTTTACGTTTCACAAAAAAACAACCTTTATATCAACATGCATAAACATATGAACAAGAACTTACAACATGATCTTTGTAGCTTAATATATAAACCATACAATAGGACCTAAATATGCACCTCAGTATAAATTATTATGTGAATCAGTTTAAGGGAATTGTGTGCTTCCAACGTATTCAATGTGTCTAAAATATAGCCCCCTTATGATCCTTTAAACTATAAACAATACATCCCATATCTCTATGTTTGAATGGTAATAAATAGCTATTCCTCCCTGCAGTAGAAACAATGATTCAGATAGCTCAGATGCAGTTAGCTCCAGCAATAGAACCCCAAGGGCTTCCTGGGGGAAACTACAGAAAAGTCCAGAGCATTATCCTGAGGAGAAATGCAGACCATTTTCACCGTTTCCTCAATTCACTGCTTAAACTGTACACACAGACAGGAACACTATTCGGAAGCTGTGGAGGGTGCGGGTTTATGAACATTGCTTGGCTTTACTCATTTAAGAAGAAAATGATCTTCTCCTGACTGGTGCCGGGGTCCTGAATTTGTAGTCCTTGGGCTGCACAAGAGGTTCTTCCTTAAAACCTCCCTGACGACTAAACATAGTCAATCCCGGGCCGGGCTGAGGGGTAGGGTTTGGAGCGCTGCGTGGGCTGTCCGGAGCAAGCGCCCGAACACCTACAGCACAGGAAGCAGCCCCCCAGGAATGAGAGAGCGGCAGCACCCCATGCCACGAACAGGGCCTTGCCAAACTCAAACCTGGAAAAACAAGCAAAACACGCAATCATTTTTGACCCGCCTTAAGAAAAGGCTATTCCTGTAGAAAAGTAATAATTCATCCAATTAATTTACTGTTATAATCAGGAGCTTGAAATAGATTTTAAATTCCCTTAATTGTAAAGAGTTTTAAATATTATACCTAGGAAGCACCAAGGGGGATCTGTGTGAAAAGGTTTCACTGTGTGAGAGTATTTTTTTAGGTGTATTATGGTTTTATAACCCAGCTTTGTGTGAACCCTACATGCGGTGTGCGCTTGGAACATCCAACCCAGCTAAAAACGTACAGCTAACTTAATTTCCTACCTGTGAAAGAATAGCTTTAAGATTATTAAATAATTTGCGCAACAATATAGCACTACCCCTATGAATGTGGAGCAGGACCCCAGCACCAGTCAGGAGAAGTGCAGAATGCGACAAACTAACAGATATGGCGGCAGTGAAAAAGCAAATGCAAGTACAAATGCAAAGTCAAACTGAGTCATTTCAAATCAGTGTGTTTATCACCCAGTAAACAGAAAACATGATTCATTTAAATTTACAAAAAAAATATGCCACGCTTTAATTACACCTGGTTTCTCTGTCTCCTAACAACCAACAGGTGCATAAAGGGAATGGTACCTGACATCTGAGGTGACATATTGCTGGTAGAAGCGTGTTGTTATTCTTTTGCCATACCAGGAGGTAGCTACCAAAGCACAGAAACCTACAAGAAAGAAAAACATGTTATCACCACACTGTACCTGTTTATACACTAGCGATTACACTACCACAGTTCAGCCAGTGTTGTTGTACAATATTTGGCTATTCATGCTGGTTTCCAGCCTGTTGCCACTTGCTCTGAATGGGAACTCAGCAAAAACGCTGAAGTCAGTCATGGTGCAAAGTGCTGTCTGTTGCTTTGAGAGGTGCTAAATAAGACTGCCTGCAGAATCCTGACAATAACAATAATAATAATAATAATGATAATAATAATATTAATACTACTACTAATAATAATAATTATTATTATTATTAAAAACAAAGAAATATTTTACCTGCGATAATGAAGAGGATGCCTCCGACTATCGCCACCCTGCTTTTCTGTTGCTGGTCGTCCGTCAGGCAGGTGGTGCATTTCATGCCCACCATGGCCACCAGGGTGGCAATGCCAGAGAGTAGGATGCTGGAGATCATCAAGGCCCGGGTGAGTTGCAGCTCCACTACACAAGATCAAAGGAAAGAGGTCACTCTGGGCATGCACTTTATTGGGATTAGACAAAAAAAACATAAAAAACAAAATCATATCTAAATTAATATGTTTGTCTTGATTTATGCCTGCAGTCATCTGATTCTAAATCAGCATCTGGTTGCTTCTGTGTTCATCACTTCTCCCTTTTATATAGAAGAAAGGCAAATCACCACTTCCATTTACACAAATGCTATTTGTCTATTTTTTTGTGTGACTTTTTTGTCAGACAAAAAGTTTTAGGATGTTTGCGACCAGGTGTGAACTACCTCAGCATATTCTAACCTTGTAATATAAGGAATGTTCTTAAGTGAAACTCAGGGATAACTTCAAAAGACAGCTATCGATACTACCATGGTATTACCGTATAGCACCGTATTCAACTTCAGATAAAAAAATAAAAAAAATATTTTTCAGGTTATTGTTTAGATTTAATTGTAAGTGTTTTGCAGAGGAAGAAGAAGAAGAAAGAAAATCCATTCATAGGAAAAATGGACAAAACATTTTTGTCAACTAATCTAACTTACACAAGTGAATTGCCACAACACACAAAACGCGAGCTTTTAAATGAATTACCCGTTTTCATCTGGACTTACTCGGTTGCTGGAGGAGAGAGTCGAACGCTTTACATTGCATGTGCCCGGTGCTCTGGGATACACAAGACATCCACAGCCCTTCGTACGTGGCTTGCGCTGTAACTATGTTTTCTCCTGCATAAGACGATGCCTTCCATTCAGTCATGGCAGTAGATGCGATCAAGCCAATGAAGCCAATGAAAGCCAAACTAAAACCAAGAAGCTGAATCGACGAGCTTGTCATTTTATTTAAGTTTTATTTTCTTCTTCGGAAATAAACAGAGAAAACAGACTACTTCAAGTGATAGAATATCAATACTGCATTAAGTAAAAAATTCCTGAGAACCCCGGCTAGGTCCTTGTCGGTTTATTTCCAGTATATAGGCTAGTTGCCAGTTGTCAATAGCACTCTTGTGTTCTACGCTGCTATTTCGCATTACTAAAGATGCTTTGACTTTGTGCCCATATTTAACAGAGATGCGAAGTCCTGGTAGCCCCTCCTGTCGGAATCTGTGACAGCATGCACAGCTACTTACTAACGGTTTTAAACAGGGGGGTTGGGGCGTTACATAATGCACGCCCTTTACAGTAAAGCAGCGATGGAAGGTCTACGTCAGTGTATTTATATGAAAGTTATATGAAAAAAATACATTCGATTTCTATAACTTTCATAAATATTGAGACACCGCATACGGGATAATTAACGGATGGAAAAGGTTGAAATGATCTGAGGTTGGGGAAGTGAAACTATGGTAACTATTCCTGTCAACAGATCATGACTGAAAACAAATTGGATCACGTCTACTGAATCGTTTTACTAAAGGTCCTGGATGAGGAGGTGCAGAAATAACATTTTTTTAATACAGACATGAAGTCATTTTCATGGCAGTATTGACTAGTCTTCACAAGTGTGAAGATATGTTCAGTAATTAGATAGGCCTGTGTATAAACAGATACCCTCCTTGGTTTGCATTAACCGATTTGTTCATTTTTTGGGGAAGACCATTTGTGTGAAAATTAGTTTGGTTGCAGGACGACACATGGGAAAAAATAAACACTTTCTATTGACTTTCACACCTGTCAGAATAAATCCTGCCTGTACCCCTTTGTCCTGGTAGCCCCAACACAGAAGAGGACAATCGGGCGCAGCATCGCACAGGGAGAGAGGGATTCAGCTGACCACCCAGCGACCTCCGCTGGTCAATGAAGCACCCGCTGTCTCCTTGCTCAAGCAACAAATCAAGTTTCTTCATGCCCGTCCATAAACCTAACGACTGTGATGTGAAAAAAGCAGCGGCTCGACGTCATGTGTTTTGGTGGCGAACACATGCTTGCCTGTGCTCAGTCAAAATTGAGAGCAGATGTTGTAAGAATGATTACGAATACAACTTGCAAATATGACTGGGCAATCCAAAATGAAAAAAAGGGGAGAGAGATGTAGAAACGATATAAATTATCCAATGTTAGTGCACTTTTCTGAGCTTTCACATGCAGCATCTTCTCTCGTGCATTGGGGCAGTAAACTTTACACACAAAAAAGAAAACGCAAGGCGGAAACGAATTCAGTGAAAAGAGAAACTATTCCCTACACACACTGCAACCGAAGTGTCTTCATGAGGGCATGGACATTCTTGATTTGAATAGTGAAATATAATTTCAGCTTTCCAAGTTTCATTGGATATTGTTGTTCTATTCCCACAATTAGTTTTAATCCTGAATTGTAAACGAAATATAACTTTATTTTACTTCTATAATTAAAGGATGGCTTTTACTTGTTACTGTTTTGTATGTTTCTTGTACCAATTTTTTAAAGGTTTTACCCCCTTTTCCACCCAATTTGGAATGTTCAATCATATTTATCAGTGCTTATTGCTGTAATCTCTGCTACTGACTGGGAGAGTATAGATATATATATTATTTTATTTTTTTATCACACTGCAGTTTGGAAGTCTGGCTCGGACAAGGATGTGAGTCAGAGGAAGACGCTTCATGTGCGGCTTAACAGTTGGACTTGTGAGTGTTTAATTGACCAGAAGGGGTCACTGGTGAGCGATGAACGCTGTCATCCCAGTTAATCGAATTCCTCCCTCTCCTGGGCGACATTCGTGTCAGTTGCCCTGCAGGGTTGCCAGCCAGAGTCGGCACTGGTACGAATCGGATTCAGTACCAGAACATGGGCCCATCCATGCATTAGAAAAGGACCTTACAGGAAGAGCCACCCAGCATCCCTTGAATTTTATTTTCTAACATAATATTGTATTATTAAAAAAAAAACACGGACTATAGCATATTAAACTATTTCATATTTGGGACACATATATCTGTTTCTCCACTGGAATTCTACTGGACTGAAAAATAATAATAGTAAATGTTCATTACACAACTGAATGAGGAGTCTATCTTTGAGGAGTGTCCCAGTTTGTATCAGAACTCTATTATTTGGTTGTAAAGCTAAATTGACAGCTTATTGAGCTTTGGAATTCAGTTTTTCTTTCATGTCTATGTAACTTTTTTGACTTTCTAAACAGTGAAGCTCAGCCCTAACCAAAACCATGACAACCATTGTTTTTAGAACCAACAAAATACTTGTTAGCAATTGATTTATGGTGCATAAACCTGCTTGACAACCATGCTACATAGATGGGTTCACACCCCTTTCCTGGATCATAAATCTCTCAGGGATTCCTATCTTTCAATTTAGTCAAATTCACAGGGAAAACACCAGCAAGAGCAACCTGGCCTCTTCCGGCTTCTTGCTGTTATCATTGTGGCACAATAGTCACAGTATTAAAGAAACCTCTGAAAGTGTTTTTGTGTGTGAAAGAAGATGTATTGTCATATCATGAAAACAGTGATTTTTCACCATTTGATTTTTAAACCTTGTCTGCCCCATGTAAGAAACACAACGGGAGTTTTTTGTATCTAAATACCAATGGTGATGATTTTGTCTTTTCAATACATACACAGAACTTTTTACCAACTTGGAGGAATAAATTAACCTATGAATTGCGAAAAAAAAAAATCTGATGTTTTGCCTCTCTAGTATTTTCTAAGGGGGGACAGAATTTGTATACGTTATTTGCAGAGGTGGAAATCCAGGGGACATAAAGTAAAAGTCCTACCATGTATTTCTTCCACCCATAGACTCAGCCAGCTGCTTTCACTAATTAGTTCTACCTCTTCGCTGAAGAATTATGCTCATTAGCAAATCCAGGTGATTGGAGCAAAATACTTGGGAGGATTTTTACTTTATGTCCCCTGGATTTCCACCTTTGGTTATTTGATTAAATACATTCTGGCAAAGAAAATAACTTTTTGCAGGGTCAGAGTAAATTATATGTTTAATGGCATACCAACCTTCTTGACACTGAGCTTAAAAACACTTTTATGTGCAATCCAGTTAATTTACACCTTACTTTACACATGAAGCATGTTTTCAGCTCATGAGTAGAAGCACACAAGTGCATTATTTGTTCTATTTTTAACATGGAAGTGATAAGGTTTTACTATCAGTGCTGGGAATTCTTACTGAGAAATTCCACTATTGCACAAATGAAGCAAATTGAATTGCTGCTAGGTCCTCTAACACTGGACTGTAACATTCAAGGACTGCAATGTATTTTAATACAAAATTTTAAAAAATAGGTCAAGAAAGAAAGCCAGTGTTTTTTCATTGTAATGCTAAAATGGGAATAGCAGGCCACAGCACACCTATTACTATGACTCATCCTTGAAGAGTGAAAACATAACTCCCTCACTGCATATAATTAACTTTTATGTGCTTATCTGACAGGAATAGGGCATTCCTGCATACATTTAAAAATATATGAATGACTAACCTGTCATGTAAAAACTGAATAGAAACAAAATCAAAAGTTCCATTAAGTTGCATTGGTCCCTGTCTTTTTGTGGATTTGATTCCATAAAGAAACCATTCTCTTGCCAGCACTGGACATAGTACATATAATGTGTGTGTAGTAAGGCTCATGAAACTTGGAAATGGCCTGCAAATAATATCCTTAATATTGAGCTTTGCACTTCAAAAGATCCATGTGGACATTTTAAAGGAGAGCAGATCAAAGTCTACAAAAGTGATATACTCCTAAATATGTCTTTTAAAAAGTTGTTTCTTTGCCCTCAATGATCTATTAGCCAGTCAATAGTTACATCTCATTAGGATGTAGCAGTAAATTTACCTTGAAGTGCTACTATCAATTTTACTACCAAAAAGCAGCTGAGGGTTGCGTGTTTCCTTTGGAAAATTTGGAAGAGATGCAGTCTGTGAAAGCATCGAAGCATAGCCAGACGAGAATGATTGATATTCAAATGCAGCAAGGTATGCAACCTTTTCCATTTGGCTAATTGAAATATAATTCAGTTTTTCCTGTCAGCTAGTGTTTATGATTCTGTGTTTTTCTGCACACTGAAATTTCCCTTAGGCATGTCAAACAATATCGGGAATCTACATTGCAAAGATGTAAAAAAGCAGGTTAAGTAAAACAGATGGACTTGGTGTAGACTGTGTACAAACAAGTGATAATTATTCTGATCTGCGCATGCACTGTGTACTGTCGTACAAAAACAAACAGAAATAAACTGAGAAGGCCTCAGCGTAGACAGGTAATTATTTTGTCAAGCCATATATACTTACCGGTCTGCCTGGGCTCTGATGTGTAGGCAGGCATGACTGATCCCCACCACACTGCCACAGAGCCCATCACATAGCTGGAGGAATGACTGATCCCCACCACACTGCCACAGAGCCCATCACATAGCTGGAGGAATGACTGATCCCCACCACACTGCCACAGAGCCCATCACATAGCTGGAGGAATGACTGATCCCCACCACACTGCCACAGAGCCCATCACATAGCTGGAGGAATGACTGATCCCCACCACACTGCCACAGAGCCCATCACATAGCTGGAGGAATGACTGATCCCCACCACACTGCCACAGAGCCCATCACATAGCTGGAGGAATGACTGATCCCCACCACACTGCCACAGAGCCCATCACATAGCTGGAGGAATGACTGATCCCCACCACACTGCCACAGAGCCCATCACATAGCTGGAGGAATGACTGATCCCCACCACACTGCCACAGAGCCCATCACATAGCTGGAGGAATGACTGATCCCCACCACACTGCCACAGAGCCCATCACATAGCTGGAGGAAACAGACACATTGCCTTAAAACCTGGGGCATAATGCAGTTCCAATGGGAGGAAGGTACAACACATAGAAAATGAATTGCTTTAATGGCTTATTTACCTTGCCAATAAATTCCGCAATTCTTGTCTCTCTCTCTCTCTCTCTCTCTCTCTCTCTCTCTCTCTCTCTCTCTCTCTCTCTCTGTAGTTTATCATTGGCTTATTGCATTGTAGAGACGACAGGTCTCTCACCCTAATGCAGTCTGACTAATGTCAGAAGAATTTTGAGGTGAAGGAGGAACTCATCATCTCCACGATGAGCTCCTCCCTCGGCCCAGGCAACTGGAACATACGGTAACACAACCCAGGTTCAAAGCTCCACTCGGGTGGAATGCAGTCAGCGGAGAACATAAGGGCAGAGCCTCCTGAAAGTTACTGGTGATATCTAATGTGCCTGGTCCATGTTGAAGTGCGGCGATTGATCAATATGTACACGAGGATTTGTGAAGGGAAAAAAAGATGAAGTAATATTTAGTCAAAGTTAAGGACCGGCATTGATTGAAAGGTTTCCTTCTTGTTACATCTTCCATGCTACTGCAAAACCACGTGAATGCACGTTACAGTTTACTCTGCGAGACTAATGAAAATCAGTGGCTGAAAAAGAAGGCTGATGAAGACACAATGTTTTCTAAATAAAATCTAATTTACAAGTGAACTATTTATTTAAATTTTACCCTTTCCGACTAATAATTCAAAATGAGCATGGGATGGTAATTGCAAACAAACTATGGCAATGGAAATATCACACATCCTCCTGCTAGTGATGTACACTACCTTCTGAATGCAGTGGGCTGTTACGTCGCAGTTATGTTCGCTTGCTTAACAGACAAATTCTTTCAGGGATTTTTTTAAACACTCCAAATTAACTGAAATTCTTTCAAAGCTTAAGACAAACAGGGCAGACAATGTTTTGGCACTTAGGACTGATTCAACCTCCATGCCGATGTTATAATTTTTAAAAAACATAAACAACCACTCAATTCTGTCTTGCCAGCACATCACATTTGCTCGAGGTTCTTTGAGAAAATGAATCCATTCCTTTTGAGCAAATATGTACCGCAGATTTAACTGGAAAGAGGAGGTATGTTTTGGACAGAGTATACTGACTAATTTATAGAACTGTCAGAACCTGAAAGTTACATCTTCATAATGTTGGGAGCAAAGGTATCTTGCTTTGATCATGAACATGAACAGCTAAAACACCTGGATTCAAATTGAAAAATAAGAAAGCAACCACTTTCAAGCTTGTGTTCCCCACACTTGGTAGCAAATACTACTGCCAATGTTCCCATTACTACATGGTACATGTATGCATGCAGTTAAACCGCTATGTCAGCAATTGGTACATAGACCAGAATGCTCCATATAAAGTGAAGACTATAGAATATAGAATTACCTAACGTTTTCTGACAGCGTTTACAGTCTGTTTATTGGAAGTTAAAGCTGGAGAGCTTTTCATTCCACTTAACAGGCATGTGGTCCTAAATATAATTTAAAGTCCTCTTAGTATTGAACAATGTCGTGTGCGGTTTGTGAAATTCCAGAGGCAAGTACATGTTTACTTTTTGAAAAAGTCCATAGATTTGAAAAACCACTCTCAGGTTTTCAGCGCCTTCTACACTCTTAATCTGCATAGAAATCTGTTCAGAGCAATTGTCTTTTTATTTAGATTGCTGCTATATATGCGCATGGAATCAAGCTCAACGGGCATACAGTGCTTGGATTAGAACTGTCCTGTATTTATGTAGCGTAGAACATGTGTAACTGAAAGGTTGCAGGTTCGATTCCCAGATAGGACACTGCCGTTGTACCCTTGAGCAAGGTACTTAACCTGAATTGCTTCAGTATATCCAGCTGTATTAATTGGATGTAATAAGATGCTAAGAAGTTGTGTAAGTCGCTCTGGATAAGAGCGTCTGCTAAATGCCTGTAATGTAATGTAATGTAATGGCTAAACATCAAATGTTTCCTACGCAACCCACTGTGGTAACATTGTGGAGCAATAGCCATTCAAACTTCATGATTGTGAATTTTCATGAACCAATCACACAGATTATGAAATACAGTATCATTCACAAGCATTGATTTAGTAGTGAGTAAAGCCACTCACTGAACAAGTCTAGTATTGCATTTGTACCACTTTGCATGACCAACAGCATGAGATATACCTAATATTTGTATATCCTCAAGATGCAATTCAATTGAGTCGCTGGTCTTAATCTCAACCATATTATTACAACTATGCTGAAACCTGCACTACAATGGACATTCAATAAAAATATAATAAATAACACTTTTGAAAATGCTTTCACTGCAACATGTTTTTGTCATCCCAGACACTTGTATCATGTCAAGAAATGTACATAATTACAATTTCTTTCTACCGGGCCTCCAAAGGATATGTTAGAATATCTGCGTCAAACCCTGGAGTCCACAATTTACCCATGGGAAACAGAGTTCTGACCCTGACTTTAAGCGATTAAGGCTAATTTGAAGGTCAAAGCTGGTGGTCACGGCTTTGAGCAAGACTACTACTTTGTTATGTGTCAGTCTGTTTTGACGGTGAGAGGGGAAAAACAGCAAATGAGTTAAAGTATTACTGTCCACTCTTTATGTTCCCCAACAAAAGTGACGAGTCAATAGACTTTTTTTTCTCTACATTGAAAGTAGTTATTTGTTCAAAATTCAGTATTGTATTTTAATATGGATCTCAAAACATTGTAAACATTCTAGGGACAGGTAATGTCTAGGGACAGATACTACTAATCACAGGCCCCGTGCAGCTAAAATTATATTTTTTTAATCCAGGGACTATTCAAAAGCCCATGTTTTGTGTTTATTTTATTACGTTTGTATTAAAATACATTAATTTGCTACAGTTTTCCTGGTTTCGTACCTCTTGTTAACAAAATAGCTGAATATGTGGTCCTTGTTGCCTTTTTGAACTGTCATCATACCATTGTCAACAGATTTTCCAGACGGCATTGCAATGAACAAGATTACGCTCCCCATATCAACACAAAGGATATAGCCATAAATAACTTCACCCTACAACTTCAAGAATGCCTTTTGATTTTGTATTGTTGAGTCTATGAAAGGAACTATTTGCTCAGAATTGCAAGATGTTGACTTTCCTTGTTGACCAAACAAAATTACCGGATAGACTCTTTCATTAAAATAAATCTCTAGAGATTATACAGTATATGAATAATGTGCCAGTATGGCTGTTGTGATATTAGCTGTGCTTTTCACTTGAGAGGGCTTAAATTATATGGAGAGAGAGAGTGAGAGAGAGAGAGAGAGAGAGAGAGAGAGAGAGAGAGAGAGAGAGAGAGAGAGAGAGAGAGAGAGAGAGAGAGAGAGAGAGATTATTGTAATATGTGTGTCTATGTGTGCGTATGTTGGTTGGTTTGGGGAACAAAAGAGTGGCTTTCAGTTTTTTAAAGAAACTTCACTGCACTTGTGCAGGATAACTTCATCCAGGTTCCTTCCTTGTACTGAGAAGGTAGCAGCAGCTTGTGCGTGTCAAGTCTTATCATATCCACACTGCTGGCATTCCGTGCATGGATGTACTTACCGAAAGGCCCAGAGGTGTGACGTTCAATATTTTCCAGACGCAAGTTCTCAGAAGTGCAATCATTTTGCACTACACAGAAGTAGTGACCAGTCAGCAATAAGCTGAGAAATATTATTTTCTCAACGGCGAAGGCTGACAGGGAGAAGCCACAGCCTCCCAGGCTGTGCCTAATTTAGGGATCTGTGTAGGGGCCGTCGATCTGCTTGTGTAATGAGAACACACTTCATGAAGGGGTGCATGCTTACTCTCCCTATGTCAGTACGAGGACTGCTTTGATTCTGGTCTGTCTCCAGTGCATTGTACCACACAGCAGGACTGTGCACAGACCTGTTGGGGGGGGCATGTGCTCAAAATAAAAAAAGTGCACCTTTGGTAAAAAAAAAATCTAATTGCTGCAGCCAAAAGGGCACTTTTGCTGTCTCAAGGCAGGGGGCATATGCTTCATGTTGGTGTCTATCTGGGCACGCGCCAGACCCACGGTACAATTTTCAGTTTTAAATGAATTCTGATAGACCTCACCGGCCACGTTCACATCCTGAGCCCTTGCCGTAACACTACCTTTTTCCCGAAAATGCATAGGCCTACCGGGAAATTCACACTGATATCGTTCCAAATCGGGAGCGTGATATCATTCGCCTGCATTTCCCATGTTCTGAGGAATTTGAAGGGGAATGAGGTGGTGGTACGGACAAGCACAAGTCTAATGGTCTGAGCAGACATCCTGGCTGGGCTCAGTCGCTGGATCCCCTCCCAGGATGCAGTTGGTTTCCGGAAAGGACTGGAGCGTAGCTACAACAGGAATTACCTCGTGGTTCACATTGGGCCAGCGGCGTAAAAAAAGAAAGAGAAGAGAAGAAAGGTTAACCTGGAAATGATGTTCTTTTAAATATCCGACCCTACTGAGAATTTATGTGGAAAGAAACGGCGAGTGTTTCCTGCTAAGCGAGTCTTTCCTGCTATTTAAGGAACGCTGCATGCGGAAAGCATTACACGCAACAATGCACGTCCTCTGCCACAGGTGCTAAGCTGATTGTGTGCAGTGCGCGAGGGGGTGGTAACGTCGGTCTTCTGTGCTCCTGGTATGATGCCGTCAATAAATCATACTGTTAGGGTCTGTGTGTAACACTGCATCAAGAGCATATCTAAGAGTTCAGCTCCAGGTGGAATAATTCTGTTTCTACAAACGAGTAAAACGTTAGTACAGCCAATTATCCAAATATAATATCCCAGACAAAGAGAATATATAGCCTGACATATCTCAAATTTTCCTCTTGCAGTATGTTGACGTAGCGTAACTACCATAGGCACTGTGACTCCTTTGATGACTGTTGGACTCAAGGGTTCATTTTCATTTCACTTTTGACATCAGCGCACTCCGGTGGTTAATCTGAGAATTACCTCTAAATTTATTAAAAACGGGCTCAAGATTGCGGTGGTCTCAAGTCTGTACATCGAAAATGAATCCTTTCTTTCCCTTCAAATTGCCAACAGTTCATGACCTCGTCTAAAAAATAACATCATATTGACATCTTGTGTCTGGTGTGAAAAGTGTTGTCAGAGATTATTTCAATAAAATACATTGTTCAACATGATGTTGTTATGGCATTGGCTTTGCAATTTATAGACTCAATATTAGGATTCATTAAAAAATATGTTTTTAATTAAATAAGTTTCTTTCTGGTGAACTTGGACTCATTATGTGCTTCAAAAAGTATACTACACATATTCAAATAGTATTTAAATTCCGTTTGCAAAAGAAATCGATCACAACTTTACAAGGCTAAAACACCTCTGTGATTTCTGGGCGTGTGGGGTCCACACAGTGGGTAGGCACCGGTAGGCACACCTCTTCAAACAGGACCAGTCAATGAAAAGTGTTATGACATTCAGCTACCAATAGCACACTGAATCCTCCAGATTCATTCACATTGCAGCCTCGTGGGCATTCCTCGCTCTCCCTCTCCCACATAAGTATGTCAGGTTTGCCCTCTACTGGACATTTACACTCACTGCAGCAGCGCGACATACACAAATGAAAAGGGCCGCTTTCCCAGTAAACGACCAGCAACCATGTACAATTCCCGAGCAGCTAAAACCTTCTTTTATTGACCAGTACTAAAAATAACCACCTGCATTTTAGCACAGTGCATGTGAATACAATTAGCTAGACAGCTGGGAAGGGCGCCGCAATGGGACTTGTGGTTCAATGTGTTACGCCTACGCTAATTTTTTATGTTTTTACCCCCGCAATTTAATTAAAAACTCGGAACATCTCAAGGACAAATAGGTTGGTATGTCAATTACCATGATCTGTGAGATAAAATGTAATGTCAAGAACACCAAAGACAGGCAGAACCCAATTTATGGATGAGTGAGCCACTTCACTTCAAAGCCACTTTATGACTCAAACTAAGCACGAATCCTGAAACATAACAGGAGAATGTGAAGACAAGAAAAGATCATAGCACAAAGACAAGCGCATCAGTGACATCACTGGTCATACATTTACATAATCTGTACATTTTGTAATAGCCTCGTTCACTGTGCTTATGTTAGTGCACCGAGGCGACCTGGCAGTCTTTCTCTCCTTTCTTCATTGGTCAGAGGATTGCTCCACTGGTGTAGAACTGAAACCAGTCTGATGTCATTCCTGTATGAGGGTGGGTGCCCAAGGCAAAACTGCCTAGCTATTTTTACACCGGGTGGTGGGAATTTTTGCTTTTTTCCACACTCAGCCCACATACCACCGTTCAGTCAAGCGCAGAGGCTTTCATATCTTGCGGTGTTTCCCTTCAACGGCGCTCGGCTACCGCTGCATGGTCCATGTATCCGAAACACTCCTGCATGGCCTTTCGGCCACCTTACCGTGCCAGCGAAATGCGGGGACAAAAGTACAGTCACTTATAGTGAATTGTGGGTTTTAGCTGAATCACAACGATCAATTAAGCTTTCCTTCATAAGCTAATGCAAAATAAGCGAGTGTGTTTGTGTTTCTCTGAAAACAGTCTACGTGCTATTCCTATTCACTCCACTGATTTGCTTTCTCCAGCGAGCTACTTCCTCTATGTATCAGGAGTAGGCTACACCGTCGTACACATTTCACCAGATGAGACCAGTGTCTCTGGTGGACCCCAGCCTGATACAGAGTCATCTGCGATCCTACACATTGCCAAGCAGCCACTGATGAATCATTCTGTGTGCCTAGATATAGACCCCACCAAGTGCAATGTTTGGGAAGCGCGGTTTGCCATTCTTAGATCTAAATCTCCAGGAATTCAGTTCATCATTCCCTTAAACTGCACTGTGAAAACATATAGAACATTTATTATTTGGTTCTAAAATATCCTAGATTGATAGGCCCTTTTTCTTACCACTGTTATAGGAGGCGTGCAAGGTAGCCTACTTACACCTTAGTTTTGCTCATTTCAAATTCAGTGCAAATGATATGCATTTGACAGTCTAAAATTAAAATTATACCGACACATACTTTACAAAGCCCCATAATGTAACGTAAAAATGTGTCGTGAAAATTTATACAATTTAATTTATGGAGTAAAATTCAATGCTTCCCATAATCTTTTGCCCATTTTCCAATGTAGCCATTGCTTCTTTACTGTTAATATGTCTCAATTGTGCTAAAATTACCCAATCAACTTGCTTTTCCATTGAATGCTCACTATTGATGAATTCAGAATCCTCAAAGCAAGAAAGCTGAACTGTTGGGATTTAGAACAAATCTCTACTCAAGACTTTAATATTATTATCAGTATGATGTAGTCACGGAACCATTTCTTATATGTTTTGTTTTTAGAATAGCCTACTCACTACAGGTTTTAATGGCACAACCATTAATTGTCCCAACACAGAACAGCAGTTTTTGCATACAACATGAATTCTCTTTCAAATTATAATGAATATAATATATTTGTCATTTGAAACATAATACATTTTAGACTGTCAAATTCATATAATTTGCACTGAATTTGAAATGAGCAAAACTAGGTGTAAGTAGGCTACCTTGCACGCCTCCTATAACCTCATCTACCGGTTTTTCCTGAAGATGTGCCCCGGGCTTATCAGTTTGTGGAAATATGTAACTGAAATGAAAGCTAACTTTAAAAGAATGCCCGACCCACCATAAGGGCAGACAACCCCGAGCTGTCTGTTCTCTAACCGAAATTATATATTTTTTACAAAGGTTACTTAGGTTATTTCGACGAAGTGGACTTACAGAAAGTCGTGAGCAGTAGAATTTAGGTGTGTTGTTACATGCTTCGGGTAGTACTTATGTAAAGCTATAGCTTGCTTGTGTCTATCAACCTGTCCTGTTTGCAGGTAAGAAAGTGACTGTTTAAGTCTAAGGCTATATTTAAACAATTCAAATTAATTTGTCTGATGAGTGAAATGAGCACAGACCATGGCGTAGTATTCTTAAATGACAGCTGTGTTTTATGTTTTTTTTCTCTTCTTTTTCTTTTTCTGTAAAATTCAGCGTTTACTAATCGTTAACGGTGTAGCCTATTATGGCTACATCGCAAGATGGTAACAAAACATTAAACAAATGATTACAATAGCCTACTTATATCCTAGAAGTCTAATATAATAGGCTAAGGATATATTTAGATATGCTATGAAATATGGTTTTAAAACATACGTCACGTCTAGCACAACATGTAGTTTTATTTTAATTGACTTCAAACTCCAGGGTTGGGCGAGGCTGAGCAAGAGTTTAAGGCAGAAGCATGTGAGCAAATATGCGCATTTTAAAAAGGCAATCTCGTAATCTACATCAATACGTTTTTGAGCACCAGTGCGCCCCTATTCAAAAGTGGAGTGCTTCAACTGTGAATATGTAAGATTAACAAAGCGGAGTGAAGTCATGTCTATAGCACAAGCAGCATTTAATTGCTATGATCTTATATCAGATTTGGCTAATGACTATATGATTAATATTTTGAATTAGAAACACGTTTACTTGACCCAAACCAGATAGAAAATGGGTAATTTTTCATTTCCAGTGGTAAATCAGTTAGAATTTTTTTTTAATGACTTAAATTACTTTAATTTCTCTCCGTAAAAGTATTTCAACGTTTTGGAACATCTTATCTTGACAGAATTATATCAGAGCTTAATTAAATGTATTTTTAAATATATTTTGTTAAAACGAACACAGCACTGTAATTTTAGTCACTGGAGTTACAACTCCATAAAATGTAAATTTTGGCCAGCTATACAGTTTTTGTCTCTTTTTAATGGATTTTTATTTAATGAACAATATAAAATTCCAATTGCCAAAGGCAAATCCATATAAATATATATAAATAAAAAATATTACTGTATAATGCAGCTATTTAGTTGCATCATACAAACTTTTGAAACAAAGACTACTTTAAGTTCGCAATTAAATATTTATCTGAGATTAATCATGAATATTGAACAATAATATTTTATAAGCAAATACAAAAGATGAAATAACATTTCATGTGGAGTGACAACTACAAAACAGGTTGCCAGAACATAACATAAATGTAACATCAGTGACCTACAGTAATACGTTTGGCAGCAGATTTCATAATAAAAAGATGTAGCAAATTATTTTACAACAAATAGGTAGCTAATCACCATGAGAAATATCAAAGCAAAAAGGTGTTTATGTCATTGGTGTTACCAGAATAGACAGTAACACCAGTGACACTATTATTAAAATGGAGGCTTTTCTAAAATGGCTGCCACATGCTGTCAAGCAAACTTGATAAAGTATCTTAAAATTAAGTAAATGAGTGATCTATGAAATTAATGTGGTAAAAATGTAATCACTGCATATAATGCAGAAAAACGCCACAGACGAACATAATATGAGCCCAGTGTGCAAGAATGCAGTTAAATAAAAAAAATATGGAGAGCATGTGTAGCCTCACCTTCCTTGACCTTGACAAACTCATCCTCCGATGACCTTTTGCCCAGGGAAGTATATATTCATAATAGTGTATATGATGTCATTGAAACAGATTTTTCACTGCCGTAACACCAGTGACATGAATCGTAGGGACAAAGTAGTTTTCTATATTTTAATAAGTTGCATAAGGGTTAAATAATGTATGATTTAAACATAATATAGTTTTACTTGATGTAGTGATTTGAATCATTTATAAATGTTTGGTTTATCACAAATTTGTTGCAACCTCTGCATTCCCTCTGACTGAGATAAGCTGATTTGCAGGTGCAGTGCAGTTTTGGAGAATGGTTAAAGTGGAATAATCAACACAAATGCGTTATGAGCTATCACCGTTTAATTGTAGAGATGTACTCAGTGAAATTTCAGAATTAAAAAAAATATTTAAAACATTGTTTTCTTCTCAGCCGCAATAACAGGGACTCACTTTATACCACTCCAAATGAAGAATGACCCAAATCATCATTTCGGTTGGATAGGGTGAATTAAAGTACACAGGAGAGTGGGACATCTATGCGTTTGGGTGTTATGCTATGTAAGTATTGCCAATAGGTAATTTATAATGATCTTGTATTATTTATGGACGCAAAATGTTTTAAGAGGTATGGGGGTAATCGGAGTGGACCAGGTCTGCCTCAGGAGAATGTCAGTGAAAGCACATGATGCATGTATGACAGAGCTAATGTCACTCCTAATGGCGACTAATCTGTGAAATAAGCAACAAAACACACTGTGCTGTTATAATGCAATGTCCGAAAATTCTTTGATTAGTTATATCGAGCTTTTTTATTATTATTGTTGAACTGTTCTACTTGATTTGTAGCACCGTCCCGCTGTACCCGACGGTCTTAGACAGGGTGGAAGTGGGACAGCACTCTTCAGCCAAAGGGAGACATCTGCGTGGCATGGATGTGTAGGGTAAAACCGCATAATATGCATTCATTTGTCTTTATTAATGTATGATTGTCATTATGATTTATGCATTCGTTCATTTAAGAGGTATGGCTTGTATGCACCGTTTATGAATACGTCTTTGTAGGCTAGGCCAAATAAGATAATCAATATGGTCAAATGGTATGGACTGAAAGAAGCCGGTAGAAAGGAAGAGGTCAAAGTGGGGAAAGAAAATGAAAAGAAACGAAAAAGAGTAAAGAACACGTAACATTTACCAAGGAAAGGAGTAGGCTACGTTTGAAGCAGTGGAATGAAGGAAAGGAGTAGGCTACGTTTGAAGCAGTGGAATGAAGGAAAGGAGTAGGCTACGTTTGAAGCAGTGGAATGAAGGAAAGGAGTAGGCTACGTTTGAATCAGTGGAATGAAGGAAAGGAGTAGGCTACGTTTGAAGCAGTGGAATGAAGACCGAATAAGGGGAGTGATAGAGGGTCTGGACAACTGCCTATAAAGTGTCCCACTTTACCTGAACTCACCCTATTTCTTTAATTTATTTATTTTTATAATTGTCAAACTGTAGTTGATCTGTCAAAGGGCAATAGATATTACTTCAACGTCTTCTCAACAAATTGTGGATTTCTCATTCATATGACAGACTTTCAGTGAAATAATAGGCCCGGTGGTAGGTTGGCTTAATATGCTGAAAATATTAGGCCATTTTAGCATTAGGACACTCATAAATACAATCATTTATAGACACTGTAAAGGCAAGTCAGAGTTATGCATTATCAATTCATCATTGATCATATGCTGAAGTGGAAATTTATTGTTACAGTGGATACCAGTCTATTCAGACACAGTTGCCCACTCGGCCAGAAATCTTGCCTGAGATGTCCAGACTAAATTTCAGTCATTGTTTCTGGTGGTGTGTGTGGCGGCAAACGGCAGAAGCGACACGCATGTACTTGGAAACGTACCCTAGGCAAAATATACAACGTTCAAAGAGGCGGTGAAGAAAACAAACCGGAGAATATTCTGCCAAATCGGAGAGCTTTCCGTGAAATGTGAAGCTCCATCGTTGCGTGTAGGTGGAATTGGGAGAGGTTAGGCTAGCGCAGCAGCGTTCCGAGCCCTTGAGCTCAGAAAGTCCTTTTGATGTAACGTTCTATGGGCAGAGATACAGAACAATGGGCATCATTCACCAATCACTCGAACACGTTTGTTCTTAAGACTTTCTTTAAAACGTTTTTACAAACATTACGGGATTACCTGATGTTTGCGTTCTGAGCTTCTGTTATACCCAAGATAAAATCCCAAGTAAGAAAACACATCTGGTGGATGCCAGAATGTTCATAAACACGTTTTAAAGAAAGTCTCAAGAACAAATTTGTTCGTAGAATGGTTGGTGAACGAGGCCCAATGCTTCCACATGCAATGCCGCCATCAAAATGCTCGGCCTGTGGCAAGTCCTGCTTTAATCAAGCACTCCTTCCAGCGTCTACTTCCTCCACTCAGAAGAAAAGCAGTTGCGACCCACTGCTTTATCCGCTAAGTAGCATGACTTTATTGCTCTAAGCAGCCAATACATAACAATACAGTCTTCTTCAACAAGTGTGCAACAACTCTCTTTACACCATAGCAAAACAACATTAAAAGTATAAAGGGAACGCCAGCTGTGTATAAAATTATAGGCTAACAGGTCAATAAGACGTCTGGCAAAACATAAATCACTTTCCCAGGCACAGCATAGGCTGCACAGAATTATTTAACCATACCATAGCGATTTGGAGACAAAATCGCGGTCGCTATTCAGTGTTCGCATTGGTCGGCGAGTGGTCACGGCCACAGCGCAGTCAATGACGGAGGATTGGACAATGGACGTTGATCGATCGGAATGAACAAGAAACAAACATTCAGTTGGTAGCAGTGGCTTATTCTATGTTGACCTTTGAAAAGAGGGTGACCCTCCTCAACACCAGCAGGATCTCAGCGACGCAGTCGTTTGCGCTTGTGCAAACACCCGCCTCTGCACGTTGCAGATGTTCATACACGTGTTTAGAACGGTTTCACGTCAAACGCGGCTCCCGGCAACGCAATGGAAGCCGCCCAGTTATTGAAATGCGAATGCGTTTTCCCCCACACAATTTGTTTCCTGCCAGACGCGCAATTCATCAAAGATAATTAAAGCCATAGACATCATCACACGGTTGAAAATATTAAATGACAGTTTAATAGAAATGCTACAGGCAACGACATAATAAACGGCACCCAGTTTGATTGTGGCAACCGTCGCCCCGAACTGTACATCAGAGAAACGGAGTGATGCTTAATGAAGTGCAGATAATTGCGGTGGGGGGAGACCGCTGCAGGGTAGTACAGGACAAAGGATGGGTTTCCTGCGGTGCCAGGGGGCCAGTGTAGGAGACAGCACACGGGATCGGTGGGGGGAGACTGCTGCAGGGTAGTACAGGACAAAGGATGGGTTTCCTGCGGTGCCAGGGGGCCAGTGTAGGAGACAGCACACGGGATCGGTGGGGGGAGACTGCTGCAGGGTAGTACAGGACAAAGGGTGGGTTTCCTGTGGTGCCAGGGGGCCAGTGTAGGAGACAGCACACGGGATCGGTGGGGGGAGACCGCTGCAGGGTAGTACAGGACAAAGGGTGGGTTTCCTGTGGTGCCAGGGGGCCAGTGTAGGAGACAGCACACGGGATCGGTGGGGGGAGACCGCTGCAGGGTAGTACAGGACAAAGGGTGGGTTTCCTGTGGTGCCAGGGGGCCAGTGTAGGAGACAGCACACGGGATCGGTGGGGGGAGACCGCTGCAGGGTAGTACAGGACAAAGGGTGGGTTTCCTGTGGTGCCAGGGGGCCAGTGTAGGAGACAGCACACGGGATCGGTGGGGGGAGACTGCTGCAGGGTAGTACAGGACAAAGGATGGGTTTCCTGCGGTGCCAGGGGGCCAGTGTAGGAGACAGCACACGGGATCTTTCGCAAGCATCTGAGCGAACGCTACACGTGACAACGCTGCTCATTGGCTGTTGAGCTCTAAGCCGGAACAGATAAACATCTTTAAACCCTCCTCTTCCTCAAACCCAAAACCTGGGCTCTGCCAACAGGTGTGTCGCAATGCTTCTTTTCAGATGACTGACCACAGACCTTTTGAAGACTTCATTAAAGGATAAAGGAGAAGTCTCTGCTTCAAGATGAAACTCATTAAAATTTGATTAATTAATTAATCTCAGTTCACAACTCTGGAAAATTGTATTGGTGTTTTTTTGTGTGTGTGATCCCTTGATATGTATGATATTTACAGCGGCACTTAAACACGTATGTTTCTGCAAATTTGATTTAACACAAGGGCAACAATGCACTGAGATTAGGTTGTTAAATATTAAATATATTTCTATCAGTACTGTGGGTAATCACAGCTGAATGTGGAAAAGCAGCACATACACATGATGAGAAAACTACACATTCCCCATTATCATCCAGTGATAATTATCCACTATAGAAACCCACATTTCAAAATACTAGCTCTACAAGTTCAGTTGGAATATCAGAATTGTGTCACATTAAGGGTGAGAATTCCAGGGATTTCCTAAAATTTCAGTTTTTTCTGATCACTGACAAGACGTCATTAATTTATTGGTGTGCACATATCTCTGAAAATAAATAAGAACTGCGAGGTCATCAATACAAATAGTCCTGAAACAGCCATTGTAATACATAATTTTCATATTCAGAAATATGCTTGCATTTATTCATTGTCAGGGGCTGATGACACGTGACTATGATATCCTTCAGTGCTGGAGTGCGATTTAATTTTATTGTGATGCTTACAACAGAAAGCTTCAAGTGCAGCTTTGTTACATTGATTTCTTCCCCCTTGTGTAAATGTTGCCTCCCTACTCGAATTTCAATAAAGAATCATAAAGCACATTTTAATTATCTGTTCAGATGCTGTTAAACACTGATTTGTGCTTCCTGTGAGAAGATTTGATAAATGCAAGAATATGTGGGATGAAGCCAGTCTAAAGCTCATTGTCATGTCAGTGTAGTTCTTTTTTTCATGGAACAAAATCCAGATTTTCATCCAATTTTGTTGCACAGGAGAATGAATTTTAACTTGTCATTATTATTCATAATTCCCAGTCATGCCCAATTCCCATACATTTTGTATAAAGGGGAGATCACTATGTCCACCAGATGGCGCAATAAAAAGAACTTATAGAACTATCACCTTCCAGCAAATGCACTCTTCAGTAATTTTGACCAACTTAAAACCACAGAATTTACAACATTTTCATCCAAATAATACTGAATGTGATTCACTTGGCACAAACTAGATGCAATATCCTTAGATTAATAATCCTATTTGTATCTGAAAGGGTGCAAGTGGGCTCAAGACCTAACCAAACTCAACAAATACAACTGATCCAAATTGATTACAGCAGGAAGAATTCAAGATGTATTTACACTATATATTATTCAAAACGTATTTGATGAGATATACAGACTACCATTCCACTTGACAACATGTGTGTGTTTGTAACTGAAACGGCCCAGAAATAGTCAGCGGCCATTTTAAATGTATCCCTGCTCCTTTAACAAGTAGCACAACCTTTTGTCTTTTCCTAGGGATGCAGGCCTGCCAAGCACCACGTTGTGGAATTAACCATATGTCATACTGACCATGAGCTGTTTTACATAGAAACAGACCTTTGTATTATCAGAAGCACAACTGCGTGATAATCATTAACCAAGAGGAGATTAGTCCTTTTCATTTTCAATTTTCACTCACTTGCACGATACGGTTCATAATACTGGAAACAAAATGCAAATGTCTCTTTGTATGGAATGGATTGTGTTTTTCTTGGCCATCTTTTCAGACATTTACATGGGAATGAGAAATTCAAGGTACTCTCGCATATTTTACACAGAACTGGAAATGCCATGGTAAAATATCTTTACAGAACGATGAAAAACTAAAAAAGCACAATAAAACAGTAATAAAATATCATCAATGGACATGACTGCTCCCCAGTTTCATCCTTTGATGACGCCGGTCTAAGGAATGGAGAAGGAAACAGGCTTTGGCTTGCTGTGGGTCTCCTCAAAGGCCTGCTTGAAGTGCCTTCAATTAAGAAATATGTCCCACAGCTGTAGTCTTGATTGGAGTGCTACTAGAGTGTCCAGTTAGATGATTGAACATAGAACATATGTACAGCTTCATGCTTTATACAGATTGACATTTTGCACACTGGGTCACAGGAATCCATTTTGGAGCAGGACTTTAAAGGGGCATTTTGTGTGTTTTATCATGTGTATGAAACATTACCTTAATGACTGAGAACGATGGCCCCTTAGACTAAATGCAGTTGGATTGAATATTATATGGAAAATATTACAATGTTCTGAAATACTCTTTGTGTTACTACTTCCTCACGCTTACTTACAATAACAGCTCAGAGCTGCCTTAGCTCCAGTTATGTCATCTGCAGTATCTTGCCCAACTTCTTAGTCATCAAAGTAATGCTTCTATATTTTCTTCAACAAACCAAATGACTTTAGAACCCTTTCAAACCTCTTTCGAAGAGCTGTAATCACCCCGGTCCACATTTCAAACAGGGATATGACCTGGTAGAGCTCCTTGAAACTGCTTTTCTGTTTCATGTCCGACATTCAAGTTTTTAGCCTGCAACAAATATAGGACATTGATGCAGAGAGAATGCACATGGTTTCTGAGTCAATTTGTGCATTGCAACGATGCCAGGCCAACTGCAAATTGTTCAGTCCTCCCTCCCACAGTCAAACAGTGAAATGACACACAAGGAAACATTTAAATAAAAGCGCTCCATGATGCGACTGTATGCACGGAAAGTAGTCTCCTCATAAAATCCGGACTTGCAGAGGAATGGTCTAATAGTAGCATGAAGATTAATACTGTAGGGGGGGCTCCTTGCCCACTAAGGACACAGAGGGATCCCCTGAGAACGCAGAATGGAACAGTCCACTTGTGACATCACAGTCTTCTTCTTACATGGAGCACTAACTATGCTGTGCAATAGACACATGATTAGAAAAATCAAGCTTCCTGAAACTGTATTTTTTACTTTTTTTTTTTTTTTGTTGCTGAGATAAAACAATGAAAAGTAGCCCTTCAGTGGAAAGAAGGGCAGGCAGTGCGGCGATGGCGGACCCGAACCACCATGTCTTTTAGAAGCCAGTAGAGCTGACCAGTGTTGCGCGGCTTAATGGGGGACAGAGGGAGACACGCCAGGAAGCACACGGAGCTACGGTTGGCACTGCGGCAACAAGCATCCAGCCCGTATGAACCCGAGCGAGACGGAGACGTGACTCCACCCCGCCGCCGAAGAATGCCTCCACAGCCAAACAGCAGGGCAAAGATAACAAAAACTCCCCTTCCCTCCGCGCGTCGGTGTCAAAGGGGACTCCCTTCCCTTTGCTGCTCCTGGTGTCGAGCCAATGGAAAAGGAGGAGGGCGAAAACGCGGCTTCGGCTGTCGCCGCACGCTTTGTCGAGCTCCCCTTTGTCCTCGGCGGGCAAGACGCAAAGCATCGTAGGGAAATTACACTGCCTTCTCAGAAATGCCCCGACGGTCATCTGTAAACAGCTTGCGATGAAGAGTAAAAGGAAATTAAAATGAAATAAAATAAGAGCGATGAACAAAAGGTTTCTGGGAGCCAGGGTCACTGCCTGTAGTAGGAACCTGAAAGAGAAGGACCAAAGCTCGTCTCAGATCGGTCGGCTTTTTCAATCGAGTTGGGGGGAAAAAAGCAATCTTTTCCACCACAAATTACGACCATTCTTTTTGCTTTCTGTGACAACTCTAAGAAAACGGCAAATAAACGGCTGGCGCCAAGTGTTGTTTAATGGGAAAATACAAAGGGAGTTTGGTTCGACATACCAGATACTATTCCTGTGTTTACCTTATTAAAGTGTTGCACAGGCCCTTTCATTAGTGGCAGAGTGGTACATCCAGTACTTTCTACAATGCTTATTTACACATACTGACCGCCTCCACAATGCAAGGAATCAACTTCAGTACTAGGCTATCATTAGGTGAAAAGGTATTGGCTATTTTCACGAACTGATAGATGCATGCACACGCACACACACACACACACACACGCAATTTTATTGGACCGGCATGATTCCCAATATTTCTCCCCCATGAGAAAGCATTCATTTTCCTTTGAAAGTCACATGGCTGCAGGTCACTGTAACAGGAGCCAAGGAATAGACTTTCTGCATAGCGTGCATACGGTACACACAACTGCACTGAAGTACTGTACAGCGGAACACAAACCATCTCTGACGTTTAGACTCAATCACCCTTGCAACACTGTAGAAGATGTCATCGGTGGATGACTTGCCTCTAGACCTTTCCATACGGTGTGTATTTCGAATATTATGGTGCCTGGTAAAACTACCCCAGGCCAGGAAGCATCATGAAACAGTGGGAAAGATGGTGTTACCTTTATATGCAGTTTCAGGTCTGGTGGAGGGGCGGGCATCGTAGGGGGAAGCTGGGTACGCGTAACTGGAGTCGACGTTCTCGTAGTCGTGCGTGCGAGGCGTCGGCCTGAGAGACAGAGGGTCGAAAAGAACGCGTCAGAGAGAGAAGAGAAGGCTCCAGAGTCCTCACACAAGACAGATTTTACTGAACCTCAGCTCGGACGCCGTTCAAACCCCACACGTTTTGCGCACGAGGGCCTGCCGGCTTCAGTTTTCTTAAGCAGCTGTCATCTGCTGTCGGTTTTTTTGGCGACCTGGCATCTCAAGGAGACCCGTAAAGGAAACAATCTCGCGCCAGGCTCTCTGTGACTTTAAACCCCCTGCCCCCCCCTCCCCTTGTCTGACAGCCGGGGCTGACGGATTGGTTTCTTGTCCTGAAAATAGCCTTCGTTTTTCCTTCTTGCTTCTTTCCTCTTTTTCTTTTTTTTTGTAACTGCGTAAGCTATTGACGTCAGCTGAGGCTTTTCGTAGCCCCATTAAAGTAATGCATGAGTTACACGCAGGCTCTCTCCGGCTCGGCAACGAAAAAGCCAGTTAAGAGTAATTGATTTTCCTGGCCCTTAGGTAGAGAGGATCCAAGTACTTTCATTAAATGCATTCATATAAAAATGACAAAGCATAGTAAACCCATAGCATTCTAATCACATTACTTTTGCAATGACGTTATATGATGTGCAGGAGAACTACGCTTGCTGGCCAGACTGGGAGCTCACGCTCCAGTGTGCAATGGGAGAGGTCAGTCCGGATCAGACATACCTGGCAGGTTTGTGGTTCCGAGGTCTCTGGTATTCGTGGTCCTCCTGTGACCTGGGTCGCACTACTTCCTCTGGGGCTGGCTGAAGCACGGCAACACAAATGTCCTGTGACTGACTCTTGCAGACCAATCGTGTCAATTGTGCGGTTTACACTCAGAAGTGTTTGGCCTCCCACACACTTTCACGTTGACCATCCCCACAAGCACTATTTTTAATTACACAGCCCTCCATTAGAAATCAATGTTAAAAAATGTGTTTAGTGTGAGGCAAGCTTATAGAGTAACTGTCACTGTGTATTCCTCTATTGCACTGTTCTTTTCAGTGCTGTGGGACCTCTATGACAAAGCTTCCTGATAACTCCAATAACAACATTAAAATGACAGAGCACTGTTGTCAATTACAGACCTTGGATATGCTACAATCCGTCATATCTACTACTGCCTATTAAATACAATGTTGACCGTACAAGCCAAGGCGGCAGTTAGGTATTTGAGGTCAAAAGGAAAGAAAGAAAACAGCTTGGTCACCTTCCAGTCACCCTCCTGCCTTCTCCTTTCCACACAGGGCTTCTCCCGGTCTCTGGGCTTCTTGTATACCTTCTTCTCTTCCTCCATCAATAAGCGGGCGATTTCCTTTCAAAAACAAAAACACTCGGTCAGCTTCTCGTAGCGGCATATTTCCATTTGTTTGCGCTTTGACACGCCCTTCAGCTGGCCGTAGTGTGCTACAAATATTGACAGTGAGGTGGACACACCCCTCAGGCTAGTGTTTATTTAACAGACGCTCACTCTACCAAATACAAGCAACACGCTCTTTCAGAGACGCAGAGCTACAGAGGAACTGGGCACTGAAGGGGACTAGGGAACTGAAGGCTTAATGGCTTCTTATGCAAGTAAATTCCATAAGACACCATTGCCAATCCAAGACGCTTCAAGGTCTATCTTTTTGCTATAAAACAAAAGGCATCTTTTCTTCATGTTTGGTCTATTGTCACTAATTCCTTGGAGATATGGCAGCAAGCCAGTAGACATCTGGCTATGTTTAGTATCTTTCATGAGTTCTCCACGTTTGGAAAAAACAATAATTTGTTGACAGGTTCCAAACCATTTGTTTTCCCCCTCCTGGTCCTGCAACATTATTTAGTGCACAGCGTCATTGGTCATTCCAAGACCTAAAAGAGATATACACTCCAAACAAAGTCTTATTTCTTTTAATAAATGTGTAACTGCGAAGGTTAGCACTATGTAGTATTGGGTTGTGGCAGGGAGCTCAGTGCTTTTGTGAATTTAGATTGGGATGTAATTAGTAGCGATCACCTCAACCCTTAAAAGGTATTGTTCATCAGCCAATTAATTTTAAATGAGTGCAAAGAGCCTATGGACAATTATTGCTTCAAAATGGACGCCTGATGACCAAAATTATTTCACAGATACACTGGATGAACCTTCATATTTATATGTTCTGGGAATGCTCTGCTTCAATGTCATTGACTCACTGAGAAAGCACTTCCGCAACAAACTTCCACATTTTCCATTTGGGACCCCTCCCAAATTCAGTGATACTAACAAAAGGATGTCTGTTATTGGCAGTCTTGATATCATCCAAGAAATAAATCCCGACAATTAAATATTAATCTAAAATCAATTAGGTTGACTTCTTGATATTTTGGTTTGAAGATGATTGGCTACTTTGATCAGCTGGTTGGATGCTGTACATTTTGCCAGTGATCTCACCATACGGGGTGTTATTTAATACAATATATAAATAAATAAATATATTGTGTGACCTTCTGGGAAAAATCCTTCATTTCAGAATATGGAAATTTCCAAACACAGCAAAACTGTCCATTACCCACCTCGTCTTGTGCAACTTGAGCCGCTCTTTTGTCCATTTGGCTTTCCTGGGAAAAGAAAAACAAGAATGAGCGAGATCTGTGTCAAATGTTCCTATTGTTCTCTTATCTACTCATTACTGCATCTTTGAGGCAGACTGCATAAGGCACGGGTTGGAGACATTGAAAACCTTCATCTTTAAGATTCTACATGATGCTTCACTTTGCAAGAAGTTTGAAGTGAAGTTAAATAATCACAATAAAATCAAACGCCATCAATATAAATCAGAAATGACAAATCTGGGCCTAGGATTGCAGGTTTACTTCCCGGAAGCAAATTAGCTTTATCCAAAACTCAACTGTTTTACTATAACTCTAACTATTTAACATCACTGTCTGTGCTAGGGTCGCTGATTGCCTATCATTTAAGTGTTAAAACAATAAGTATTTAGTCAAGTCCTTTATTTATATATTGTGATTTCAGGTCCTTCAGTTTGCAGAATAGCAATTCATTGATATGTTGTGTCTGCATTTATTTCTGACAATTGAGACTTGAGCCCCTTTAACACATAGAACCCGTAACATTGCCAGTGTCAGATGAAAAATTGACCGAGGGGGCCTTCAAGATCTCACTTCCGGTGCACATTGCTTGTCTTTTGCATGACTTTGTGTACTTTTAGGTAGCTTTCGGCTCTGCCAGCATTACTGTACAGCTCGCTTGGAACATATGCTCTTCTTAGCAATTCAGTGTGGGACAGAGTGGTGCAGATAGCTGGCTTGCTAGGAACATATGCTCTTCCTTGCAATTCAGCGTGGGGCAAAGTGGTGAAGATACAGTTGAAGTCGGAAGTTTACATACACTTAGGTTGGAGTCATTAAAACTCATTTTTAACCACTCCACAGATTTCATATTAGCAAACTATAGTGTTGGCAAGTCGGTTAGGACATCTACTTTGTGCATGACACAAGTAATTTATTTACACAAGTATTTAATAAGAACCGGAGTAAGACGAGGGTCAACATTGGTTCGTATTTTGGTTTGTGAAGATGGCCACATGGCCACTTTTTTTCTCGACCGGTAAGCTAACGTGTTAGCTAGCAAGCGAACTATCAGATGATCAGAAGCAAACCATCAGATCAATGATATAACGTTAGCTGTTTTCTTCCATGTTAAGCCGGAGTTCGGACCGTAATTTATTGCTACATGACCGCATTTTGCTTTTCTCTTATCTCACACTGAGACATTAGCATTAACTAAGTTAGGTAGCTAGCTAGCTAGTTTGCTAGAGAGAAACCTGACAGGCAAATGACAGCCAAACAAGGTGACCGGTTGGTGGTGGGTCGAAAAGCTTGATAGTTAGCTTGTAGTGTAGTGGGTTGTAGATTACTGTGGGAGAAACACAGCCGAAGATATCTGAAGTCGACTGTTTAGAAATCGGATGATGGGAAGGTCAAAACAGGAAATAAAGTTCACCTCCTTCCTCAGTTTTGAACTACAAGCTACTAACATGCTTATTATTTCATCATGACAATGTTAGGTATGATTCACCTAGCACCTAGTTGAGGGGGCGTGTGCTTTGAGCAAAAGAAGTTAGGGATATGTTGTTATGAAATGCAATCTCCATGTGAGACACTAGATGGGGTAAAAAGCTATATCCATAGCCTTTAAGAACGAAAGCATGGTTTATCAGCTAAAAATCAATAGGCTACTTTATTGCTTTATATGAGTTGTTTACAGTAAAATGGAACAAAAATAATTCTGTTAGCCAAGTTAGATAGCTACCTGTATCTGCCATCAATATATGGTGCTACCCAGCTTGCTACATTGGGTAAAAAAGCAACTTAAAACTGGAAGAGCCTGACAGATTACTAGGGATAAGTTTTGTACTGGTGTTTCACCGCAACACAACTCCGTCGGTCGGCGGTAGGAAGGAGGTCACCACGTCTTCAAGGCGTGACTCATCGTGCCCCTGTCTGTCATTCCAGCACTGCACTGAGCCACTATGTGCGCTATGTGTACGATTCTCCCCGCCGAGTCCCTCCCCCCACCCCGGGAGTGGCCGCCAAATTTGCCGCTCTCTCAAGGCACCAGATCTGGTAGGACCTAGGCACAAACCCGGGGTCACAAACACTGCTTTTGTTCACACTAGAGCTGCTCCGGAAAATTGGCAAAAATATTACTAGATCCTGATCTGGAAAACAGCCTGATTGGGAACGTCTTAAACGGAAAATCGACTGTTCACATATGAGCCCGACACGGAAAATTTCCGGAACATTAATGGGTTAAGATGCATGTGTGAAAGGGGCTTCAGTTTGTGCGGGGAAGGGGGGGAGCAAATTACATAATTTAATGCATGAAACTTGTAAAAAAATGTACACTACACAAGTACTACAATATTTGCATTATTGACATCCCTAGCCTGGAATGGTCGACAGAAAGGCTAGAAACTAGAAACTCATTCCTCTCACCTTCAGTTCCTCTTCCTGTAGCTTTCTGGCCACTTCCAGATCCTTGAGTTCCTGCTCCCGCAGATCCAGGCTAGTGATGCCCTGGGTGGCCTCCCTTAACCCATACTCGCCTCGCAACTTCCTCCCTGAAGGGGGCAGCACAAATGTACAATCATACAACAGTCACCGCAGACCATAGAAAGAGCACACTCACCAAGCTAGCGTCAGCACAACTACCCGATTAAATCACACAGAAATAAATCAAAAAGCCACACCACTACAAGGACGTGCCAAAATTAAATTAAAAACCCATTTGATTTTCATGAGGTAAGGAAGGAGGTGCAGAGACAATTTCAACGATTTTGGGGGATTTCAAATTGTAGGTGATGACCTTGATTTCATTTAGGAAGAAAAGGTCTCGGCACCAGAGAGAAGGTACGGTAGATCAATACGTCCTGGGCCTTGCCCATTACCACCACCACCAGCAACAGCAGTAGCAGTGGATCAGGAGGCAGTACAGCAGAGATGCACGCACGGACCCTACTCGTACCTCGCTCCCTGGAGTGGGAGCGCGCATTTGGGACCTCCTTGTGGGGGTCCCGAGGCTCCCGCTTCTCCCCTCTCCTGTGTGTCCGTGTGCTGAAATCCTCAAACACCTCATCGGGCCCTGACTGAGCCCTCTGTCTGCCTCTTGACTCTTCCCAGTCTTCCCCTGTGCACACCCTGCGTGGACCCGGTGCTGAGTCCTCCAGGCCTCTGTCTCTACTCTTCTCCCTGTCTCTGCGTCCGTGTCTCTCTCTGCTAGTGTCCCAGTCCCTGCATCTCTCTCGGCTTCCATCCCTCTCTTTATGTTTGTGTCTCTCTCTGCTACCATCCTTGTCCCGGTGTCTGTGCCTCTCTCTGCTCTTGTCCGCATGTCTGTGTCTGTCTCTGCTCTTGTCTCCATCTATATGTGGATCTCTGCTCTTGTCCCTGTATCCGTTTCTACCTTTGTCTCGGTCTCGGTACCTGTCCTTCTCCTTTTCAAAATGTCTCTCCTCAGCCTTTTCCAATTCCTTCTCCCTCACCCGGTCTCTCTCCATCTCCTGCCTGTCTCTGCCCCTCGCTCTCTCCCTCTCCCTATCAGTTTCTCTTTCCAGGGCATATTGGTGTTGCCCAGCGGGTCTCTCTTTCCTGCGTACCACTGTCTCAGGATCGGGTGGATCAGAATCCTTGCGCAGTTCCTGGCTCTCTGTGTAGAAGATGGACTGAGAGCCCCCGCTAGCCTCTGCTAGCAAATCCCGGCTAGTATCAACCTTCAAGTTCTCCGGAGGCTCATTTTTGGGATATCTTCCCTCCTTGGAGGTGTAATATTCTGAATATTTGCCTTTGCCTGGCTCCAAAGTGCCATGATCAGGGTATTTATCCTGGCTAGATCTGGGGGTGTCATATATAGGGTATCGGCCCTTGCTGGAGTCTGTGGGGTAGTGCTCAGGGTGTTTGCTCTTGCTGGAGTCTGTGGGGTAGTGTTCAGGGTGTTTGCCCTTTCTCGAGTCTGTGGGATAGTGCTCAGCGTGTTTGCCCTTGCTGGAGTCTGTGGGGTAGTGTTCAGGGTATCGGCCCTTGCTGGAATCTGTGGGGTAGTGTTCAGGGTATTTTTCCCCTCTGGACCTCATAATTTCATGTTCTTTGTGTTTGGCATAGGTGTGTTCAGGGGGGTTGTATTTGGGGTATCTGCTCCTGGTGGAGGCTGATGGGAAGCTTTCAGGGTATCCATCTTTACTGGAGTCTGAAGGGTAGCGGTCTTTACTGGAGTCTGAAGGGTAGCGGTCTTTACTGGAGTCTGAAGGGTGGCGGTCTTTACTGGAGTCTGAAGGGTGGCGGTCTTTACTGGAGTCTGAAGGGTAGCGGTCTTTACTGGGGTCTGAAGGGTAGCGGTCTTTACTGGGGTCTGAAGGGTAGCGGTCTTTACTGGGGTCTGAAGGGCAGCGGTCTTTACAGGGGTCTGAAGGGTAGCGGTCTTTACTGAGGTCTGAAGGGTAGCGGTCTTTACTGGGGTCTGAAGGGTAGTGTTCAGAATGGTTCCACTCATTGGATTCTGCAGGACTGTGTTGAGGAAACTTGTCCTGCCTGGATGGCGGAGGCTCACCCTCTGAGTATCTGCTGGGGTCCAGTGGGAGTTGGGAGGCTGGGGAGGTGGGAGGGGCAGTGTAATGAGACAGTGAAGACACAGACAGGTGAGCCAGGCTGGATTAGTAAACACAATGGTTAGTTAGTTGTGGTGACAATGACAACATTCAAAATGGCAAACAGAAAACTAGCACGTAATAAAGCATACTCTACAGACAAAAAAAAAAACATGTAGGCTTGATTACAGACAAACAAGAAAGTTTTAAAAAATTACACAATTTCAATATTGTTTAAAATGGACTGAAAGCTATTTTCTGCCTTGTGTGGTTGAGTTCCAGATCAAAACAATTAAAAAGTGTCTTGCAGCTTGTCGTGCAAGGCAGCTGTGGCAATCAGTGTGGCAATCAGCCTACTTGACGCTAACCTACACTACATGACCAAAAGTATATGGGCACCAGCTCGTCCAACATCTCAATCCAAAATCATAGACATTAATATGGAGTTGGTCCCCCCTTTGCTGCTATAACAGCCTATACTCTCATGGGAAGGTTTTCCACTAGATGTTGGAACATTGCTGCTAGGATTTGCTTCCATTAAGCCAAAAGACCATTATTGAGGTCGGGCAATGATGTTGCGCAATTAGGCCTCGCTCACAGTCGGCATTCCAATTGATCCCAAAGGTGTCGATGGGGTTGAGGTCAGGGCTTTGTGAAGTTCTTCCACACCGATCGCGACAAACCATTTCTGTATGGATCTCACTTTGTGCATGGGGGCAATGGGGCATTGGTCATTCTGAAACAGGAAAGGGCCTGCCCCAAACAGAATTGTCTAGAATATCATTGTGTGCTGTAGCATTAAGATTCACTGGAACTAAGGGGCGTAGCCTGAACCATAAAAAAAAACCTCAGACCGAGGGGTTTCCGGATACTTTTGGCTATGTGGTATATCATAGGCCCATTCAAATGTAGTCTAGACTGAATCATCAAGAAAAATTTCTTGCTATTAACATTCACACAATTTTTTTTCCAAACTGAAGCTTAAAGTGTGTTGCAAGCCCATGGAATGTTAGGTATTCAGAGACCGTTTGAAAAGGAATTTGAATATCCTCAGCTTTGTTTATCTTTAACTTCTAAAGAGAACAAGATCCAGAGAAAAAGGTTATGCCTTCAATCTACTGTTTACATTTGCACGTTTCATAATAATAATTCCATCACACTTACATTTAAGCTGTCCTTATTTATGTGTAGCTAGACGCACTGTAGAAATTCAGGGACATTTCATGTATTGATTTGAACAGTAAACTAAATTTTAATTACATGCTGTATGTATTATTTTGCCAATGACTGAATAAAATAAGCTATATGATAACATTTATTGCTTGTGCCTAAAATTGAATTTGTGTAATTACATATTTTGACAAGATGGCACATTACGATCCAGTTGAGTGCCATTCAGATAACTGCAGTCTTACAGTCACAATCTCAGTAATCCAGACCCAACAAGTGCTTGTGTCAGAAATTATTTTCTGTTTACGCCTGAGGCTCATCCCCCTTGTTTAGAGCGAAAAGCAGCCTCCCTTACGCCTCTTGCGTCACCATCATAATGACATCTTGTCCGAGGACGTTAGTCATATCAACACAGTGAATGAAACGTCACCTCTTTCATCTTTCTACTGCTGCCCTTTCCATTTCCACTTCCACCTCCATCTGATTCAGACACACTGATTAAAGAAAACATGTGTCCACCCCCTCATTTCCTCTATGGTGTAGGTAATCACCCAAGCTGAGGAAATGCAGCTTATTGCTTATATTGTGAGATCCTGTGACTGTGGCATGCTGGCAGTGTGTGCGTGTGTACGTGTGCATGTGCGTGCGTGCGCGTGCAGGGGAGGGAGGGTCTGCACAAATACTACACAGGTGATGGCCTTTCCTTTACATGGCTGGATTCTAATGGCCTATAAAGAAGCATGCTGCCCTGGGGCGATTATCTAAGTGCAAACAGTGGTCCGGAGGAAAAACAAATCTTGGGTCGGTGTTAAATAATGCAAACAGATGGATCTATACGTTATCGTTGATGTTAATAAAACGGAAAAGTGTGACCAAGTCAGAAACAGGAATGCATCGCAACACGCGTTTCCCAGTGCACGTGGAACATGCAACACACGTTTCCCTGTGCATGTGGAACATGCAACACGCGTTCCCCTGTGCACGTGGAACATGCAACACGCGCTTCCCTGTGCACGTGGAACATGCAACACACGTTTCCCTGTGCACGTGGAACATGCTACACGCGCTTCCCTGTGCACGTGGAACATGCAACACGCGTTCCCTGTGCACATGGAACATGCAACACGCGCTCAGCAAAGTGGGCCTCTTCACACAGCTCGGGGGTAGGAGAGCCGCACACCACGGAGAGCAAGGGACTCAAAGGGAAACACAGGCAGACAGACACATGGAAGGAGAGGGAAGAGTGGTGTGTGTGTGTGAGTGGGGGGGGGGGGGTTGGGTTGGGTACATGGTCCGGTAAGCCTGGCCAGAACTCTTGTAAGAAGCTTCCCTCAGGAAATCCATCTGGCCCGAAGGTTCCCCTGGTGCACGGCTGACATCCAGAGGACAGAAAAGAGAAACCTCTAGTTCTACCTCTCTCTCCGTCTTTCCGCCCCATTAGGACCACTCAATCATACCATCTTCAGTTCAGAAGTACGCAGCATTGTTTCTGCCTGCAAATGATACTTGATGACATGGCGATACCACGCTGTAAACACCCGTATACTGTAGTACATACCTCTACCACCAAGTATAATGTAATATCAGTATTAAGAATAAAATACAGGAGTAGGACACTTTTTTGACCCCACAATGGGCACAAATCCAAAATGTGAAAAACATTTGGTTATCCCAAATCTAGAGCACTGATATGCGATGGAGTCGCTTGAAAATATGCAATGCCTGACCTGCCTGGTTAAATTAAAGCTACATACATAAATAAATAAATAAATAAAAGTGAAGAAACAAGCAAACTGATGTCAAACGCCAGATCTGCAAATGCACCTATTGTTTTCTTTCAGGGCACACATTGTATTATGTCTTTATGCGCATAGAGACAGTCACACCTCCCACACAGAATAAATAGTCGGTTGACAAATTGTGAAAGTTTGAAAAAAATGCAAAAAGCTCCCTGTCAGGCATGCGGTTCGGCTGTTTTGGGTGCAAATGCGCCATTGGAATCCAGCCAACGGTATTTGCGGTATTTCATTGTTTGTTTTGTCATCATGTTGTACCTTTTTTTCCCATTCCCATTCCTTATTGTCTGGGATTAACTACACCAATGAATTCCAGTCTCAGATTCAATTACTAATCTTCTGAATTTGTTTTTAGACAGTCTTTTACTTTCCCAACTGACCAAACAAACAAGAAGGAGGGTGCTTCGATTCCATGTAGAGACTCCGTACCACAATTGAATATTTAAATATATAGATGCTTACAAGTTTTCTATCATGTACAGATCCTTTCCAAAAAATTAGAATATCATGGAAGAGTTTTTTTTTTTCCATAATTCCATTCAAAAAGTGAAACTTTCATAGATTATAGATTCATTACACACAAAGTGAAATATTTCTAGCCTTTATTTGTTTCATTTTTCATAATTTTGGCTTACAGCTCCAGAAAACCCCCAAAACAGTATTTCAGGAAATTAGAATAGTGTGTCGAAAATCAGCATTTACTTCAGTTATTTCAGAGAATTAATGTTTTAGACTGAGTGTCACACTCTAATCATCTAATTTACTCAAAACACCTACAAAGTTTTTCTACAGGTGTGTTGTTAAATTGGACAGGTATCTCAGTTTGGTTCAGTATGGGGAAGACTGCAGACTTGACAATTGACCAGAAGACCATCATTGACACCCTCCAGAAGATGGGTAAGCCACAAAAGGTCATCGCTAAGGAGGCTGGCTGTTCACAGAGTGCAGTGTCCAAGCATATCAATAGAAAGTTTAGTGGAAGGGAAAAATGTGGCAGGAGAAGGTGCACAAGCAAAAGAGATGACCGTAGGCTTCAGCGGATTGTCAAGCAAAGACGATTCCAAAATTTGGCGGAGATGCAGAGGGAGTGGACTGAGGCTGGAGTCAGTGCTTCAAAAACCACCACGTACAGAGTGTGACACTCAGTCTAAAACATTCATTCTCTGAAATAACTGAAGTAAATGCTGATTTTCGACACACTATTCTAATTTCCTGAAATACTGTTTTGGGGGTTTTCTGGAGCTGTAAGCCAAAATTATGAAAAATGAAACAAATAAAGGCTAGAAATATTTCACTTTGTGTGTAATGAATCTATAATCTATGAAAGTTTCACTTTTTGAATGGAATTATGGGAAAAAAACAACTTTTCCATGATATTCTAATTTTTTGGAAAGGATCTGTATATCTAAAAATCCAAAGTCAGTGCTTTGGGGCATCATACAGCAACATATACATCATACCGCAACATAGGCATATACAACAACACATTCATGGTGGTGCTTTCTTCAGAGAACCCACAATGCTTTGGGGGTGAATCCCAAAGTTCCACCGACAGCACGCAGGGCTGCTTTTCTTTTTCTTTTTTTCAGGGGGATACTGGAAACTGTGAAGGTGCGAGGAGCCGACTGAAGCCAGCCCAAAAGAAAAAGCGATCAGATGGCCGGGCCCGGGAGGAGCCAGCAGCCCACGTACGTAAACCGTAGCCAAATCCCTACTTCCAGGTGGCTGGGGGTGGGAGAAGCACCATATTAGGAATGGGGCAGCAAAATCTGAGCGGGGCCGGATCCCGCCACCTGTCGTGCTTTCACTTCAAAGCCCAAAAGCTCCCCTGCACCGCTGTTGCTGACGGCAACGCACGCTTAATCGCCACGATTCAGAGCGCGCGCGGGTCTCTAATTAAGCAGATAGCACAATGGCTTTTATGAAGAGAGGCGCAGGGGCGAGCGAGGGGCGCCTGCCAAATTTCAGCCCAAATTAATTGGAGGGTAAGTCATACTCGCGGGCCCGTGACGCGCAGCCTCGCCGCTGCTGACAGATCAGCAAGGCCGCTCCATTTTAATCATTCGGCGAGATTCAGCATTTTCTAAATGGCTTCTCTAGGAGAAATCGCACTGCAAATTTCAACCCCCTTTACAAACCCAAAGTACATTCGTCTTTGATCGAGGCTTCCTTTCTTTGGAATGGAAATAATGGGTTTAAAAAGACGCGCATAGGCACTCTTAAAACTGAAAAGGTCAAAATACTTAAAGAAAAAAAAGTGTAGTACACATAATGACAATCTAGCTCCTGTTTTTCTTTACCGAACTCTGCCTGGCGCTGTGTCCAAGATCATCATGAAAATGCAGAGAAACCTATTTTATCTTACTTTCCTTTTCCTTGCGAGAGCCAGAGAGGTGTGCGTGCGAGACAGAGAGGAATGACTCTCGAGTACCCGTACACATTCTTCCTCAAGGTGAACCATGTGCTTAAATCAGCACTCTTAAATCACCACCCCACCCCGCCCCACCCCACCGCCCCTCACCCCACCCCACCGCCCCTACTCCAACCCCCGCCCCACCGCCCCTACTCCAACCCCCGCCACACATCTAATGACGTCATCCCCCTGGCAGGAGGCCGCACCCCACTCATCCAGCCCGCTGCCCCCCGCTGGAGACGGCTTGCGACCCGCCCGCGCCTTCGCACCCACCTCCTTTATCCTCGTAGAACTCTTCCTCGACGTTGGCCTCCAACTGCTTCTGCCTCCTCCTCTCCTCCTTCATCTCTCGATCCTGCATCTTGCGTGCAATGGCCTGGAGATGGAGGGGAAGAGGGAAGCTTGGGTCGGGGTCAGGTTTCACAACAGCGCAAATGCAACCGAGATATTCTCACTTCCTCCCACTGTTCTTGGAACACAGGACCTTCGTTAGCGTGTGGTATCGGGGGGAAAACCCTCAACACAACCGGTAAGATTAAGGTAGAAAAACCAAGCAAAACAGATTTCTAGGATCCAAGCAGTTTCATAATGGAGGTGGTATGCTAGAGCTGTGCGAATCCCTTCCCCTTGCAACTACCCCACAATGTGCACAATGTTCTTGCCTGAACATGCACATTCTGTGCTAAACTACCCCACGCTCAAGTAGGAAGCTGGTTAACCCAGAAACGAACATAAATAAATTCACCCAAATCTAGCACGTCCCACTTGGATGCGCTGGGGGGAAAAAAAAAAAAAAAGTCCTATCATTTCAAGAAAATTGGATATCATCAAAGAAGTATGCTAGCATGTTCAGTCCACGACTGTTCGAAGCTGTTAACAATATGTTGGCATGGAGCCTGCAAACCTATATAACAGGTACAACAGACTAAATAAAAGATAATAGTGCCAATGTAGCACGGCCACAGTTGTTTCACATTTTAGGCACGTGCTTCCTTGTTGATGAAGCAGCTATGCGGAAGTGCTGAGGGAGAATCAAAGCACATTGGTAGAGCATAATGGGACTTTCATAGACAGTTTCGCTCGATACCGTAAAGCCGTCTGTCAGCCTTCACAGCCAAAGAGGGAAAGCCGTGACTTTCAATCGAATATTAAAGTATTAGAAAGTGAACCGTGTAATATTACTGTAGGAGATACCAGGCCCACGCTAAGTTCTTATGAGGAAATGTTTGGATGACCAAACACGCTCCCTGGGTTTTGTATCGTTGTGAAAGGTTTTGGCCCTCACCTCGTCATTCTCCTCCTGCTGTCGCTGCTGCTCAGCCTGCCGGACCAGCTGCTCCTGAATCTCTTGCGCAATCTCATTGTCGCTCCGCTCTCTGGGGGGGGGGGGGGGGGGGGGGGGCAGGGAGGAGGGGAGACAAGAAAAAATTTGACCCTGTAGACTGACCCCCGGGGGAACGCGGCAAACATTCTGCAGAGAGGAGCCGTACCGCACACTCGGGAACCCAGCTGAGGGCCGAGACAGATAAGACTCTCCTGAACGCCCTTGGCTTCACCGCAGATACAAAAGAGAAGAGATACCATCTGCATTAAATGGTGCTGAGAGTTCTAAGTATGTCACTCGAGAGGATTGTGACGTTACTGGGAGAAAAATATTTTCGCAGACCGGAGGTCAACAAAGCGGGGAGGACGGGAGCGGATGTGACAGACCATTCTGTGTTCCTGATGTGACAGCCGGCTCATTAGAGCACAAGTGATATACTGTGCCCTGGTGGCAACAGAAAGCAGCGGAGAAGACCGACCGGATGACAAAACAACCGAGAGCCACGCAGGCATATCTGAAAGATATTGTTATGGAGCTCTGTTACTAAGCCCTCCATTGCAGCATCTGGCTGGCAAGCGAACCGTCTCTCCTCCTCCTCCTCGGTCTCTGGCACATTCCACTCCTTTACTCACACAGGTTCCTCCACATGATACATGCTTCTGGCCTTTTCTGAAAAAACAGGAAAAACCTGATTCCTGTGACTACCTTATCAAAGGCACATATGAGAGAAAAACCTGATTCCTGTAGCCGTCTCAAAGGCAGATATGAGCTTCATTTGTAAAGTACTGGTTATAACACTTAGTGAGGTAATTCAGTCACATTCAATGCGCAAAGGTTATTTATCTATTGGTATAGCTACAAGGCTACAACAGAAAATACATTTGAATTATGCTAGCCAGGTCAATATTAGCTAGGTAGATAACTAGTTTCAAGAATTAACTATTGAATCAATATATTTAACATGGATAGTATTCAATGTGATTGCTAAACAGCTATGTTGATATAGAAACATAAATTAATACTCAAATAAAAAATATAAAATACAGTAATACATATATTTCATGCATGCTAGCTGACTCTGACTTAGCTAAATATAGAACCTGGCATTCTCTGTACTTTTATTTTCATACTTACGAGATTGCTGCATAAATTTTATAGTTATTTATGGCTGCAACCAAGAGAAAACTAATATATTAATATTGGAGACCTCGTAGAGGAAGCTAGAGTGCAATACTTCCCCAATAAGATTTGGCTAAATGTTACGTCATACAGAAAACAGGGATATGTAGTGGGATCGGTCAGAGGGATTGTATTTCAACTGTCATACTGTTCATGTTACCAAATACTGCACTAGCTATAAGTACTTCTAATAAGCAACAAGCTGAGATTGTCGTGACCTGAAAAACATCTGAAGTTGATAAGTGACAGTGAAGCTGTAGCCTACACTACACAGATCCCTGTTCCTCTGTTTGATATCAGAGGCGGGGAAATACCAGGCAGCCCATAGCTTCCTGCAGGGCTCTGCCTGACTGCACACAAGGAGAACGCATTCATAATTCAACACAGGGGGGGGAAAAAAAAATATAAGCCACAGATAGCGTGGCTGAGGCTGGCGCACCACAGGCGTGGTCTGAACTAGGCACAAATTTGAATTCTGATCCTAGCTCCACCGCGCAGCTAGTCCCGAGGCCATATATACACACGTCTTGGCGCATCTTGGGCTAATGGCATTGAATGGCTAGAATGTACAGATATGTGAGGGAAGGCTGGATGCTAAATTTTAATAGACGTTATGCCCTCCTATCTGGGGCCGCTTTCAAATACCACTATATGCTTTACAATGTCAGCACAAACAGCAGAAACCACTCACTTAAATTTCAGATATGCACCTTTTATGCAGCTGTATAATTACAATGTATTAATGTTCAATATTTTACTTGTAAATCAGGTGCGATGTCACACTGTACATATAAGTGTTTTTGGTTGTTAGCTGTACCCATTTTGTAGCTTTCAATGTAACCTAAATATATGCATGCATTGCACCTTGGAACTTCATGCTTAAAATGTGTTCCTGAAAATGCAATAAAAAGTAGAAGTGTCTAAACTATTACCTAATCAACCAGATAATGGTTAGCTATCTAGCTATCGCCTACAGCTAGTTAGCAGCTAGAGCACAGACATTAGCTTGCTAAGCAAGTGCATTCATAAAGCTGATTGTTCATCCGGGGATGTTTATCTCAGGTTAGCTTGAACTGCTACACTGAAGAGAAATCACCACTCTCCGACAACCAGTCTTTGTGGGGGTGCACTTGTGACTCAGCCACAGTGAGCCTATTTATTGCAGGTTATTCAGCTAGCTAAAAGTACGTTCAATCTACACACAAATCTGTTCAAATCTGAAGCTTACAGTATGTCTGCAAACATATGGAGTTATTGTGCTTACATAATGTCACATCAGCTAGCTAATTTAAAGTTTAGAAATAGGCAAACGTAGACCGTTTAGTGTATAAATACACTGTCCTGTAAACCACCTGCAAGCAATTCCCATAACCACTTTGGATGTGGACTTGTAACTAGGGCTGCAACAATAAACTCCATATCGCCATACCGCGGTCATGGGAAGCGGGTTTGGGCAGGTTACCATCATGACCGCTCACATTTGAAGTCGGAAGTTTACATAAACTTAGGTTGAAGTCATTAAAACTCTTTTTTAACCACTTCACAGAATTCATGTTAGCAAACTATAGTGTTGGCAAGTTAGTTAGGACATCTACTTAATGCATGACAAGTAATTTTTCCAACAATTGTTTAGACAGATTATTTCACTTTTAATTAATTATAGCACAATTCCAGTGGGTCAGAAGTTTACAAACACTAAGTTGACTGTGCCTTTAAAATTTTAATATTTGGTTGCATATCCTTTGCATGCCATGACTTCCTATGTCTGTGACCCAACAGCATAAAAAGACTCTTGATATCTTATTTTCTGGCACTCTTACAAGTGATGCTATAACGTCTCTGCAGTTGAATGGATCTCTATGGGAATTAGGGGGTGGGACTAGATTTACCCATATCATTATTAAGATATTAAGATATTAAGATACAGTCAATATTCCGAGGGTGTCAGACTAAGTTGTGCGCAAGTTTGAATCAGAAAATAATTTTGAGTGCAAAAAATGTGTTTATAAATGCAATGCTCCAAATCAGGATTCCCCACGTATTATCAAATGATATATATTATCAAATGCTATGTTATATTAGGCTGACCAGACCAAACAATACAATTAGGCTATTTACATTTCAGCTGTTTCATAATTTCGTACCTTTTCAAACTTTGACTGTAAAATTCAGATATTTTAAAATATATTTATTTTTTGTTGCTATTTTACCATCAAATGTACAATTTATTTTTTACATTCTCATAGACATACAGTTATTAGGCTACATAAAGTGGTTCCTAACAGCAGTTTCTTTTAACAGCTAATCGCAATGCAAACAGACTGTGGTATGGGAAATTCCATATTGTTACAGCCCTATTTGTAGCCACGAGAATACCCTGAACTTCAAACCTCTGAATGACACATAGCAGATCTTAGTATGTGATTATCTACACACTAGGCCATGGGTGGCGACACTGGTTTGTGAGGCGCTTGATTCCGGGTCAAGTGACCTACATGTCCTTGTGCTGTCTCTGAATACGGGTCTTGGCCCGAAGATCCTCCTCTTCCTGCAGCCTCTTGGCTACTTGCAGATCCTGCTGGACCAGACGGCTCTTGTGAATGTTGGATGCCAGGTGACTCTCAACTGGAAAAGATAAAAGAAAAAAGAAAAACATTTCACCAATCAGACAAGTTGCTTACCACAGCGATTGTCTTTACAATTAACTACATCTAACAGAGGTGGGCAGTCTTATCCGAAGAGGGCCGGTGTGGGTGCAGGTTTTTGTGTTAGCCCAGCACTAAGACACCTGATTCAACTTATCAAGGTCTTTATTGAAGACCATTAGTTCAGTAGTCTTGTCTTAGTGCTGGGCTAAATCAAAAACCTGCACCCACACCGGCCCTTTACGGATAGGATTGCCCACCCGTTCTATAACCTTCCTGAAAGGAGAGACATTACAAGGGAAATCACAAAAACTCACGGTTCAAAATTTTCTTGGGTTTAAAAGTGACACCGAAATGGCACTGAAAATCTCAAATAAATCTCAAGTGTCATCTCAAAATGCAACTGGTGAGACGTTCATGAGTGATTCATTTTAAGGTTTCACCAGCTCAGAATGTTAAAAAAAAAGCAAGATCGTCTGATTGAAATGCTTTTAATGTCATATAAATTACTGAAACCCTGCTTACTGATTCCTGAAATGAAGTGGGAAGAGCTGTTCTTTGCTGAACAAGAATGAGTAAGAGCCAAATGTTTTTAGTTGGCTCTTTTTGCTCGCTCGCGGTCTCACCATATGCTCAGCCCTTGGAAGCCATGGTTGCACAGCACGAGAAAGAACCACATAACTTTTGACATGTTCTATTAAATATGCTTCTCATTCTAAATGCAGATTTAAAGGAACATTTAATACTAAACACAGCATTTAGAGCAAGCCAAATACTTTTCTGTGTAGACATCTTCTTTGAGGTCATGATGACAACAGATGTGTGTGTGTTTGTGGAGTGAGCTGCACAAATTATAACTACACTTTGACAAAATCCCTTAAATCACTGTCCCAGCAATACAATGAATCCTTCATCTGAGGACACTTCGGTGAGTTGGCCACTTCATCACAAGCTGGCCAGTCATGGGACACCAAGGGCGAGCCACTGTTTATGATGACCGTAGCGGTAAATCCTGACAGACAAACCAATGCAAACACGTCATTTGGCTTTTTTCTTGTTGTTGTTTTCCCACCACTTCTCCGGGGCTTGACACTGATTGAATTTAATTAGCATGCAAAGTAATCCAGTCTTCACAAAATTTCAAAACTGTGACCCATGCGAGTGGTGATAATTGATAGGGATGCTCAATATGGAAATTCTGAGGCAGATATCAATAACCGACAACTGTCCGGCCATAACAGCCAATGGCGATGCCTCCCTCTTCTAAATTATAACAAAATGGCAACTGCAATCACGTTTCCACATCCGCGAAAAAAGCAGATGAGCGCAGACCTCAAAACAAAATATTTAAACTTGTTCGCTTCATTTTTAAGCAGGTAGCACGAGTCTAGATAGCTACTGAGTCTCTGCTTTTGAACCTTTTTTAACAAAAGAGGTTTATACGATGTAAAGCGCATCAAATGTGTCGAGCGCATATACTGTATGCTGCGCCATCGTATTGGCCCATACCGATAAGCTTGTTTTATGGTCCCAATATTATTGTGAATCCCTATAAATAAATAAACCATTTCAATTTGTTTAATTTAAAATAAGGAGATATGCAAAAAAGGAAAGAACCAAAAATTAAAAGGACTCAACAAACCCAGCAGGGCTGACTGTGCTATCTACCCCAAATTGATCAATGAATTGTTGTGAAGCTATGCAAAAACAGCACACCCAGCAGCTCTGCAATACAAGGGATGGATATCCCTGTTACAGAGGGTTCAGAGTACCATAGCAACTAATGATACAAAAGAGAAAAGTATTCAAGGCTTACTGCATCGTTTATGTAACCCAATTACAAGAGAAAATTTGAAAGCTAAAACCAGATTTGGCTAAAAAAAAAAATTCCATTTGAATTTCTACGGGGAGAGATCGATAGAGATAACTTATTGCAAGAAAAGTCATCTCGTTCCGGGTATCTGGATGGAGTCCAGGAAGAGAATCTGTCACTAATCTCACGTAACAAACTAATTTCTTTTTGCAGAGAGCAACTCTGCAAAAGAAATATGAACATTAGATACTTCAAGAGAGGTGTGAAAACAAGCTCTCTTCCTGAGAATACATCTGTCTAACACTGGTGACAGAAAAGTCCCAACCAAAAAAAATTAGGCTGTGTGAAAAAGAGGTGTCCAAAAATAGCAGCCTATTTGTGAATGAAGTCTCGCAGGCCCAGAAGTATAGCGCCAGCATTTTCACCCACAGTTAATATAAGGTCAGATTAAATAATCACCTATAGATAATGTGACTGAGCAGTGTCAATTACTCAGTAAAAAATAGCTTATTTAGTTAAATTTAGATACTGATGTCTACGGTCTACTGATGTTACTTTGGCACATCAACACGTTTACTACTACACTGCTTTAACATTGTTTACGCTTTTATCAGAGACCTGTACAATACCCATTTTTTCTAGTAGTACTGGAAAACTTCCTTTTCTAGTGGTATCTCTATAAATTGGCAACAGGTAGCTAGCTGCATTTAAGCAAATATGCATTTGATAGAAACTGGGGGGGGGGGGGGGGACTCTTCATAACCATTTCCAAACATTCAAACAAAGCTTTGTCAAGCTTCCCTATTCAGAATTGGTTAAGGGTGAATGCTTAATGCAAATGAGATTATGATTAGATTTTACTCCCCGCTTCACTGCAGTTTATATGAATGCAGGAAGGAGGCACTGAGTATTTTGGTCAACTTGACATTTTGCTACTCCACATTGAATCATGCAACTGATACACCATGAAAGAGAGTTAGGGTTAGGGTTCTCACTACGCATGCGGTGTGTTTGAGTCGCACCACCATTGTCTTTGTTGACTTAGTGTCAAGACGCCATTTGCCCATAACCTTAAGATAAAGCTTTGCACCGTGACACGGGTGTGACTTCTAAAGTATAAATAGCTGGCTCCTCCCGAAAATAAATATCAAGCTCAGCAGGAGCCGGGCCGTCCCAACAAAAGACGAGCAGAAGGTGCCGTGGAACAATGACGGCGGAATTCATTTGCAACACAACGCGTTGGTATCCTGGCCCATTCTGAGGTGAAATGGGGCGATAAATGTCAATCATTACGACCAACGCTCTTGATTTTGAGTCCCCCAGATCAAAGCAATTCTGTAAAAAATGGCAGATTAAGCTCCGGGCACATTTTACTGGGTTCACAAAGGGGAGGCCGTAGACACAACTCAGTGTGTACTCTATGAAATGGCTTCTGTTTCGATTAGGGTTAGCCACATCAAGTAATTGTAAAACATATGAAGATATTAGGTGTGTGTGTGTGTGTGGTTATCGGAAAGACATGCTGCCAAACAAACATATTTTTCTTTATTTAGAGGGCATCAGGACCATGGGCGATATGGTGTTGGAGAGGCCATCTGTTTGTGTGACAGAGACAAAGTCTCTCTCTGTGCCTGCAGCGGACACCCAGGCTGTGTGACTGCACCGACCTCTGACCTCTGACGCGAGAGTGACAGAATGGCTATAAAAGCAAACGCTGTAACCATGGCAGTACTGGGCCCTGCCTCCTTCAGTTTCACAATGACAGCTTTCCTGCACCTGCAGGGTACTTCACTGCCCTGAGTTACTTCAATAAGCAGCACTGGTTCAGAAGCTATACTTTAACAGTGTTTTGATTCAAATATGTCAGCTCAATTAAGTTGGAGGAATAAATTAGACTTTACTATCATTTTTTTGATTTCAGGAACTTCAATTTGCATAAGAAAACTTAGCAGACAAGCATTTCCTGGGTGACAATGCATTGGGTGACATATATTGCATGTCAAACATTCTTTGACTAGTTAATGACAATGACTTTACAGGGACAAGACTGAAGTGCCCTAACCAGTGTAACATCCACACATTTGACAACCCGGTGATTTAACTGGCGCCATGGCTGTACCAAGACAAATGCATTTGAAGGACTCAGGGACGGTTTGCAGAGGACGTCATGTTATGTCTGGACTAGAGATCTATTCTGGGTAGCTTATGTTCTTGCGACTTCAGCACCTAAATCAGCTAGCAGGTCAGATAAAAGGAAGGCTCATATGCTGAACGATTTGGGAAGCGAGTTTGAATCACAGGCATTTTCAAGATACCGGAGAGGAAGGAAACAACTGCTGACTACAGCATTACCATTTAAGGATTTAGCCGACACAGAAAACTGGTTATTTGGTCGTTTGTCTCTCTCTGTCTGTGTGTGCACGCAAAAGACAAGGAGGGAGACAGGGAGGGGGAGAGAAAAGGAAAGAGGGAGGGAGGGAAAGACTGAGAGACTCCAATGACACAGCTGTCCCCTAATGAATTTAAAATCCCTGCTAATCCAATTGTCCTGCCTACCTTCAGTCTCATCATGAAATGCTAAGAGAACCACAGTACTGAGACACACAGCCCAGTCCGGGGCGGCTTACAGTGGCCCTGTGCTTAGCTGTGGCTCAAAACCACAAGGCATTGTCATCTTGCGCACAAGCTGCGGTTTGGGGCTCTGGAGACAGTGGGGCTTTCTTGAGAGCGCTTGAGTGTCGATTGCAAGAATAGTCTTTGTGCCAATTTTTACCAAAAAAAACCTACATTTGCCTAAAATATACATGATGGTGGGCAGTTAATAAAATTTGCCATCAAGACTTGGACGTAGAACTGCATGTCACTGCTTCCCACAATACAAGCATTGGGCATAAGGGTTTGGTATAGCTGCAAATGGTTTATGCAGCCCAGTGAGTTCTGGAGACGTCCATGAACTGGACCGTTTTTTGAGCCAAGTTTCTGTCTGTCCCAGATGAGAATTACAGTAGGAAGTGTAAGTGTTAGCAGCAAGTGTGTAACAGTCTTAGCAATAAAATAACAGTAGCTCCAACGCACTTGTTTGACCTGTGTCCTTAAAACTGAAACGGTCATGGAATTTCCCAGAGCCATACATCTTGAAGCCATTCCCACACTGACAGAAGAAAGAGAATCTGTGACGATGTTTTTAAGCGTAAAAAAAGAACGCGGAAAATTGGCCTTGATTGATTCATCAGAGCTTAAGTCACAAAGCATGAGGATTACTCGGATTGGAATTCTAAGGACATCACAGATTGTGCGACTGGCCTACTATGGACAGAATGGAGAGCCAGGTTTACCTTTACTGGCAGAAATACAGAGCTGGTGGGGAGAGAGGAAGATGATCTTGGTTTACAATGCCCCTCGGTGCTGATCCAGAATCAGCAAATCTGACAAAAATCCAAACCCCAGCCAATCTGTTCAGAAACCTGGAACTGATCCGGAGTCAGCGCTTGAGGATTAACTAAGAAACCCGCAGGGCAACAGAGGGTTACTTACTTTCCTGCTCTTGGAGGCTGTGGGCCAGCGTGTGGTCCTCCAGAACTGCAAAGTCCCGACACACTGCAAAAACAAGCATATACACAACCGTCTTCATAACAGGGTTACATCAGTGCTCGAAATGAACTTTTTACTTCGTAGTACTGGTGCTCCCAAACTCAAAAAGTTAGGAGCACCAGCAAACATTTAGGAGCACCCACCCGAATTTAAGGAGCATAAGAATTTTATTGAACAATGGACAGTAGTGTATGTCTGTTGAAAATTACAGTTACAAAGGTTGTGAATGTTAGCACATGGGATGTCTTCCAGGGACACTTGGACTGAAGTCATTATATAGTTTGGTTAATGAGCAGTATAGGCTTCTGAATAACTCCTTCCAGGCCCATATTGAATATACCATTTATCAAAATGGGGTAAGAATTTTATTGAGTTATTGTGTAGTGAATGAGAAATCGCTGGGCATTGTTAGTATTAGTCATTGATGTAAGGATGATGGGGAGATGTGAAAAAATCACAAATCACCCTCAGCAAAATGCAAATGGTCTGTTGGCAGTTGAATTATGAAATCATGGGGCTTTGGAAATGAATGCACATAACTAATTGAAGTGTAATAAGACTGAATACACAAATATCACCTGTGATAAAATCAGAAATCATGCTAAGAAAAATGCAATTCATTTCCAAATATTTTCACTTGGGGGGAAAAAGTTATAGAATTTGAATAACAAACATGAACACAAACTTGCAGACTGCAAGTTGCATACTGGGTTTCACCCGTGATCTCCATATGTTGAGAATTCTTTAAGCCACTCTTTGCGGAAGATGTACAGCTTCTCTTTCTTTGCTGGTGATTGGACATCTTAAATCACTTCGCTGGGCGTGGAGGTTGCGTCTTCCGAATCACCAATATCAATGTTCACTTAATTTTTTCAGCGAAAAATTATGCGATTGTTCATTCCAACGGAATGCTAGCTTGCTTGCCAGCTGTCAGTGAAAGGACCACCGAGACTGATTTTAGCAAATCTAAAACCGGCATAGAGGTAAGTGAAGTGAAGCATACGTTTCGTTGGTTAGAATGGTTACAGGGAAAATAAATGCACCAGGACAATTGTTTGCGGTCGCACCGGTGCTCCCAATTTAAATTCCGGGTCGCACAGTTTAAATTTAGGTCGCATATGCGACCAGAACAGTCGCTCTTTTGAGCCCGGCACAGGCTATTGCCGTTCCTGTGAAATGTTCTTCTGAGGAACAGGGCTTCAGATCACCAAGACTTGGTTTCGGAGGAAGCAAAACAAAGCGTGATTACCTGTTGTGGGGCAATCAACCCAGTCTTGAGGGAGCTTCATTGTTCCCTGTAATTGTTCTGATCTGACTCATGTCCTCCATCATAGCTTGATGAAGAAACAGTACAGTGAAACCAAGGCTATGACTAAAGTTCAAAAAGTTCTTGCCAGTTCAAATCTGTTCAAATACAGATAACATATTTTAATTAAACAGAACACTGCTTGAAACATTCACACGTTATCTTATTTAAAGCCATATCACTCTAGCTTGAAGCATTGGAAGATGGTCACTACCATTGAATGTGTGTCGTTTAGATAAGATAGAGGATAAACAATGGACATCCACGTATTCAGAAAAAAATCTGCTGACAGACAGACCAGCCACACCAGAAAGTTAACACATCCAAGAGTTTCAGTAACAAACTATATTAAACCTTGTCTGTAAATAAAGAAAAAAAAACACGAACTGAAACCGCAGTCAAGCCACGATGCTGGCATGAGCTTTGTTCATCGTTGTCTCAACTAGATTAAACATATTTGTGTGCCATTTGAAACCTTGCCTGTGTGCCTTACATAACAACAGAAAAGAAGAAAAAACAATCAATTACTTCTAACTATAGGCAACTGAACTGTGTGTATTGTTCCTGAATGTTAAGGTTGGTTAAGGGAGACTTTTTACATAGATCTTTTCATGAGGCACCCTCCATTGTGCTATAGATTGTATTTAAGAGACTCAAAGCAAGCTCTGCTGGAGATATTTTTGTTGCTCGACATTATCTGATCGGTTTTACGTGCTAACCGCTCTGTAGCCCTGGTCTGAAAACCAGAGGAACACAGTGCTGGCTTTATACACACCTTCAGGCTCTGGAGGTAGACTGCAGTCTGCCTACCTTGTACATGACACCTGGAACCTGTTCTTGTTGTTTTTGTCCTCAACACACCTGACGCAGCATTCCAAAGGCAGCTGTACCGGATTTACACATTCGATGTCTGCACCTAACCAGAGTGGCATAGCAACTAAAGGCTCTCAATACTTGCTTGGTGTTTCACTTCAATGTGCAATTGGCCACATGGAGATATCGCAGTGGCAGTGCAATTAAATAAGCCCATGGAGAAGAGTCAGTGACTTTTGGAAGTACTACAAGAGTGACAAGATATGCACATAGCACGTCCCTGCACAAGTAGCCCACACTGAAAGTCCCTTAAAAGCTTTAAAGGGGCGTTGGTAAAATGGAAAAAATAAGATACCAGATGAACAAAAGGGAAGAAATTCACCTTTTGACTTGTAAAATCTCTTAGAAGGAAAGAAACCAGTGACTCATTATATTCCACATTATGACTTCTTTTCAATGTGGCCCATCACTTACGTTATATCTAAAAGGGCCATATTAACCTGCAACAAGGCACTGAATCTGTAATTCATTCAAATTTGCTGGGAATTTTCTTACAGGGCAGATGATAAAAGGGTAAAATGTGTATATTTAGAGGGTGTAATGTTTTTACTTTTGCAACCGGCAATTGTATTTTTTGATAAAATATAAATAAGTCTTTGGCAGCAAAATGATCACAGTTAAGCTCCCCTTGACAATCTTCAAGTGAAGCACGCTCGCTCAAGCTGTTCTGCCCCGACAGCTACTCATGGGCCAAGCATTCTTTGCGTGGGCTCCGCTTGCCTTGGCTTTAGTTTGCATATTATGGCGTCTGTTTTATATGATGAGTAAACTGTGTTGAATCACCTTCTGCTGTGCGCGGCCCAATCTAACTATGAGACTTCACAATTGGTTAATTGTTATTGAAAATATTTTCAAGATGTGTTTGAGGATAAGAATAGGCTAGAATTATGCATGCAATTAAATGCTTCCCCACGTGACTTTTGGTATTACAATGCCATTAATACACAAATACAGTCATCTTGCATGGGCAAACAGGGAATGTAGCAAACGCCAGAATTAAAGCACATTAGCATTTTCACAGCATAATGTTGAAATGAAGCCATTTATGACATCATTCTCTAATTGCTGAAAAAGGACACGACTCATGCTCAAGGGACTGTTTTCTCTGGATGTGCCGCCTTTATTTTTTTTCAGAATCTGTCATGTCTTCACAAACACAGCTATGCACTACCAATCTCAACAGTTGTCTCTTCGGTTCCACTTTTTAAAATCCATTTGCACCATATTCCTGGCCCATTTAAAAGCTATTTAGCAGCAGGTTATTAAAAATTAACAATTTTTGGAACCAGACAGACCACCATAATACCCTCAACACAGTCTATACGATCTATACGAACGGCACTACTGAAAGATTACATCATCTTCATGAATAATTAATTCATAAAAACAGTACATTACTACTAGGTTACGTGGAGTATTCCATCATTGGCAAAACCTTGTAGCCTGCAACTATTAGCTTCAACAAGTGTAACACTGTAGTCAGCTAATTTACACCACAATGCACAGGAATACATTCTAACTTTCCATACTGCATGGTCCCTCACACCCTAATTGCCAATGGATATGACTGAGTTCAAAACCTCTATGGTCTCAGTGGCCTTCCTCAGTCCAACCCGCCAAGCTCATTGCCCATACCGGCAGCTCTCTCCCTCATGGGTTACCATTCGCTGGTGATCAACACCTGATCAGATGAACCAAAGACGTCTGGAGAACTGCAGTCAATAGGGGGAGTGAATATGAATGCTGTCAAAAAAAAAGCCTAATGTTGTCGTCACAGCCTCACGGCTGAAATTGTTTGGTGGAGGAACTGGCGTGGATGTTTTGTGCCATATTAATGTTGTTTGTGAATCATCGGCAAAGCACATTCAGATTCAGGCCTTATGCTGATCAAATTCACATTCATAAGTGAAATGTGTAATGTATCAATGTAATAAATGTATTCTTGTTACAAGAAAACTGAACGTTGATATTCTTCTCTAGTGCTACATACTGTAACATTTCTTTCTGGTCTACGCTCGCACTTCCAAGGCCTTCATCGTGTGCCATGCCCCCAGATACGCTACTTAGATACGGCAGATGAACACAGAGCAAAGTAAATGTGCAAGCTCAAAGACGTGTGTGCGAAAAAACGGTGACACGGAATGCGAGGACTTGGGCGACTCACTAATATACAATAGTCACACGCTCTAAGACTGCTTCACCTACATGCATAATTAATTTGTAAAGCGGTACATTATTGTACTGTAGGTGCAAATCACGACTTCAGCAAGAGCTGAGAGGGAAAGTATGGCTTCCATGTATCTCCATGTTTATATGAGCGCCGTGCCCTATGGATTCTCTTCAGCTTAAGGCCTGGTACATACTCTACGCAAGGAACATAAACGCAAACGCCGAAGCTCTTTGCTTACATACCATACATGCGTTTACCGGCTTCTTTTAGCCCTGTCCACTAGTTGGCAGCCTAGGCTAATCTGGTTGGAGCAAGAAACCTTACACCGGAAATTATTACTTCTTTGTGTGTAGTTGTTCGTTATGCAGTGATTGAACAGTATTTACATTTAGTGCCTCTAACGTAAACGTGTGGAATTGCACCACACGTTGGCCTCGCGTTCCAAAATTTGGACTGCACATTTTGCTACGCAAGAACGCGAGAAACGCCCCCTGCGTTGCTCTTTGCGTTGTTGCGCACGTTCCTTGCGTAGAGTATGTACCAGGCCTAAGGCTCCAACAGTAGTGGTAGTGGAGACGGTAAATGCAAGATTTGTACTTTCACGCTCCCTAAATCCCCCCCCTCTCCATATTTTCCTCTGGGTGGCTGCTGCTAAAAGACTTATCTGGTAAAGTGATTAGAGGCCTTGTGCTGAAATGAACTTCCCAATAACAATTGTATTAAACCCATGTTGTGCCTATATCCATTACATGTTAAAAGCAGCTTGATTAAATTGGATATTCAGACAATGCTTAAACGCAATCAATTGGCTACCATTCAGTCAAAATTCAGCCATTGAACAGCAAATAATTCAGCTTCTGGTAATTGGAAAACATAACTAATAGCTGTCATGGGGTCCCTGTATGGGAAGTGGTTTAGTAGCTTTCAAAATGCTGTAGACTTTGCCTGGATTATGGACATCTGCTCAGCAAATATAAAAATGTAACATAAAAACAATCTCCATACTGAACTTAAAAGTTGTTTTTTTTCAACGCCAGTGATTTACTTGTACAACACAAATGTAATCTACATTTTTATCTAGGCCTACCTGACGCATAACAGTAACTGAATCTAATACACAGTGGTACCGGCACCAGTTAACACTGGGATAACATTGTGAGTTATGCATCTTTGATCTCATAGCATACAGTGCAGACCTATCTTGTCTGTCTGAAAGTAGAACCCTTAGTTTGGGGGGTTCAGTGATTCAAAGGGAAACATACAGGGATTAATTTTAAAAAACTGAAATTTTTCCAATTTGTTCAGCTGTTAGCTTAAAGTTGGAGCTCATCAATCAGTAGAGCGCTCACAGCTGAAATGAGTCAAACCTTCACTTTATCCAGAAACAAAAGCCGCATCGTGTTCTACCCGCACATGCACACATCTAAGGGCTACAGCGAACACGTTACGGTCAAATTCGCCGGCTCTACGTCCTGAGAACCCGGCTTGAATATCTGCAGATTGTAGGCGGTGATAAATAACCACAAGGCAAATGCAAAAAGATATTTAATACGCTCACGTAAGCCTAACAAAGCACCTCTGGGGACCTGCTCTGCGAAGAGTGGAAAACAACGCGCTCTCTGGCCACGCTCACTTCCAGAACAGCATCCTTGCAATTCCGCGGACCCGAGAGCAGCTGCTTCGCACTCACAAGGGAGGCCACTCTATGCACAGGAAGAGCTCGGACGCTTCTCTGAGGGCCACTTCCTCCTCGCAGCGATCGGACGGCAGATGCGGCGCAACGTGATATTTGCACTTTCCATCGATGAACTCAGCCAGTAATTAGTGTACATTTCATCTTCCATTAGTGTCAGTTTCAGCAGGATTCACTACAGCTAGGCTACGCGCCAAAAGTATGGCTGGCTAAAGCAGTGAACGGACATGGACACATCAGGCTAGTGATGCAGGGTAAAATATTCTGTACTTTCCCCTTTCCCTTTCCCCAGTATCTGGGGTATTTTACCAGAGTATAATAACAGAAAGGTAATCATTATACAACCTTACAGATAGAACAGTCGTGGTCTGTTTTCCCAGGTTTATATCAGTTTTTCTACTGCAGGTCTGAAATCAGCCTGGCTTGTGTAGGGTCAGTAGGATGGTTTTCCATTAGTCTTATATACAGGGGGTGGACAGAATATCGGGAACACCAGTTTTCCAGAAAACATAAAACACCTGCCACAGGGTCGCTATGCAAAAACTAAACCTCTGTCCCTAACCTGATTATCTATGCTGTTTTGTGAATCTTGTGCCATGTGTACATTTTATATGATGACTTGTTTTTCTTTATAATTACGCCAATCAACCATAATTGCCTGTTAGTCATATTTTTATGAAATGCTAATAAATCATAAATCACATGTTGCTGTTATATCAGTAATAAGGGAGTATAAGAAGAAAATGTACAAATGTATAAGAAGAAATAAAAAAACATTTTGGTCCAACAACTGGAGTTGATCTCCTCTATGTAGTACAGTGGAATGTGATTAGTTAAAACCTAACTGAAAAGCAATAAACAATTGGGCCATATTTGTGACTCATGTTACGTGCAAGTGTTAGATTGTAGACCAGTTTCAATGATCTTCTATTTTATTCAGCTCTTCGCTTCACTTTGAGCAGAGATGTTCACTCCCCATAGCTGTGCGGAGGTACACATCTCCGGTCGTCATGGACCAAAATGCTTTCAGTTTTTGTCCTACATTAGCTCTAAAGTGTTCTCACTTACTACTGACACAAAAGCAGCATTTAATTGACAAATTAGTATTATTTGATAATAATATGATTAATGGCTAATTATGATTCATTATCAAGTTATTAAAAAAACAAGACAGAAACTAAAATGTATACATGGCATGCCAGTCATAAAAGAGTGTAGAAACATACAGGTAAGAGAAATGGAACAAACATATAGCAGCTGTTTTATGAAAAACTGTTTTTACCGTATCTGGTTTCCAATATTTTGTCCACCCCCTGTGTATTTTTGTATGCAGCTGCTAGCATTAATGATGACCTGCTTACAAGAAACTGTACACAGGCTGGGCAAAAACAGTTTCTTCTACTGTCCAAATCGATGCTCAAAACAGATGACAAACATTGTTGATCACAGCCAAAAACTAGTCTGACCAGACGTCCTCTTTATCCTTTATTTCTTCTTTTTGGGACCGAAAATATCCGCCGAGGCGGGATTTCTAATTCCACAAAAAGTCTGGTTAGGCTTTGCTTGTTCCATAGACCGGATATAAACAAACAAATACCCTAGTATTATGTTCATAGCGCCTGCCACCCCGTCCTGTTTTTGCATTCCAAAATATAGTCACCCTACAAAAGCAGAGGTAGGCCTACAGTTGATATAATGATATTTCTTTCTTCATTTATTTTTGGAAGGGTGCTGAAATGTAGTCTTGAATCACATTTACACATATTTGACATCCAGATATTTGCCTTCATCATGGCAACAAACAGAATATACTCCCAGGTCATGGGCTATATCTCTGATTGAGGGTTATGCATTAGTAAAGCTATTATGCAATACTGGGTCAGCCAGGTTGGAAGTGGGAGGGGGGGGGGTACATAGGGTAAAAAGGTGAGGCCCAGAACAGTACATTTTCCAGGACTGTGGGCTGCGCATAACCAGCCATTTAAGCTGATGTAAGAGAGAGAAAGCTCATAACTATTAATCAACAACTCGTTGTATAAATAATGCAGCCTGCATGTGATGGCTCAATGCATGGTATTTAACACAGACAACTAATGTACTGTGTAACAAAATTGCCATTAGTCAAATTGAGTGGTACAGGGAAGACGTTAGATAGCAAGCTGTTTACATCACGTCACCTCAGATTCCTAAAGCTAAAAGAAAATTGGTCTTTTTTCACAAAAGCTTTTCTATTAATTGTGCTGGCATCTGTGCAGTGGTTGATCTGGTGAACTGTATGAATTTAGCGGAGCTAAAACAAGCTAAGTTTGGCTTTAAAATGTAGGCTACATCACGGCAGAAAGCTAAAGGAACTTCTGGATGTTCTTTTCCGATTTCAGTTCCTGTTTTATTACCATATCTCTGCTTCAATGCTTTCAGTTCCACAGTTGAACGTTGAGTTGTCACCGACAGAAGAAAGATGGTAACTTTCCCCTTAAAAGCCAATAATCTCAAAACATAAATACCACTTAAAACCAACAAGTAACTCAAGGTTCTTTACAGAGGAAAACAATCTTTACATTAGGTGCACCATTACATAAGCACTTATGGCTTATAACTGTTTTGAGTCTTGTTTAAAAACTCCAAAGACCCACCCTTTTGCATAGTTCTTCAGACATTGCCGACCATTTGCCAAATTCGTAATGGATTAAATGGAACAACATTGGATCCAAAATAATCCATTAGTGCAAATAGTGGTTTGAAATGACTGTTAAATTACATTAAGCCCAAGATCGTCACTGGGTTGTCTATGATTAAAAACATCTGCTTCTTCAAGGTAAAGAAAAAAACAATGTGCAACTGGCTATCCTTTTCATTTTTCATTACACTCATGGTGAGGCCTAGGCTATTACTGAAGCTAGTATTAAAGTAAGATTATGCCTGGATTTTTTAAACCAGAAGCATGCAATTTACAAAGGTAAACTGTAATTATTACTCATGTACTGCTGAGGAGTGAAAAAGTCCAACTGCCTAAACACAGCCTCTGTATTTTGCTTCGAGAGTTATTATAAGAAATGGTAATTGTTCCAAAAGAGAAGCCAAAATTACCCAGCCATAATAACTCATCTGAAAACTAGGAGTGATGTGGCCTGCGGTCTGTTACCAAATCCTGACTAATTACCACGCCAACTGTTGTGCATGATTGTAGCATGAGACACGGAGGGAGGGTGGGTTTCAGGTTTGTGGACTGTACTCGTCTCATCGTAAACTGATGGAGGACACTGATGCGGACCCACAAGCATGATGGGGGATAAAAGCGGTGTCTCGGTGGCGTAACCTTGCATAGCACCGTCCGTATGCTCATTTCGAGGCGCGACGTCGGCGTTTTGAATCCGGCCGTGCGACCTTTGTCGCATGTCTCGCTGTCTCCCTCACTCTCTACACTGTGCAGTCCAATAAAGCTGAAGAAATTATTATTTTATTTTTTTTATTTGGGAGAAAAATTATTTAAATGAGGAAATAATAACAATTAAGTCCAACCAATAGCATGAAAGAAACTGTAAATCTGGAAAAAAATTAAATAGTGACGTAGGCTACCTCTCAGCAATACAAATTTTATAGTATGTCAGACTAACCACAGCTCAGGAGAAATGCCATCCTAAATTTTGAGTAGTTTGGAATTTATCCGCCAAGAGTATTATCACTCAGCAATCATTTGTCAAAAACACAAACACATGAGTAACTGTACAACGGTGGTCTCCAACCCTGTTCCTGAAGATCTACCGTCCTGTAGGTTTTCATTTCAAACCTGATTTGGCACACCTGATTCTACCAATTAGCAGCTCAATGAGCTCTGTAGCTGTTGAATGAGGTGTGCTTTGTTTGGGTTGGAGTAAAAACTTACAGGATGGTAGATCTTCAGGAACAGGGTTGGGGACTCCTTATAATCATCAGTACAAAAATAAATAATAAATAAAATGACCCTCCGATAGGCCCAAGTGTGCAGGAAGTGAAACAATGTACAAAAAACGTAAAATTCTGACAGAGTAAAAAAAAAAAAAAACCCTACGCCCACTGGTACACTGCTTACAGAGAATTTCAACTCTGCCTATTTTCTACTGGTTGCAACTTATCTTTAGATAAAAGGACAAAGATTACAACAGATTAGCATTTAAGAGTGCAAAATACAAAAGGCTGTCAGAATGCAAGGCAGCACAGGCACGGGAGAGGGTGAAACCGTTGTCAAAAAGCATAAGGGAAAAGAGCAGTGACAGGCGTGCCATTTCATTATTTATGATTTCACAGCATAATTGTTCAAGTGCAAATATTCTTATAGCGGATCCCCGAAAATCACATGCATTTTTAAAGAAACGTGGTAAACGGAGGGGGTATCTTACATGGTCAACTACGCGAGGAATACACTGCATGGCCACAAGCATGGACACCTGCTCGTCCAACATCTCATTCCAAATCACGGGCATTAATATGGAGTTGCCCCACCCCCTTGCTGCTAAAACAGCCTCCATTGCTTCTGGGATATGCTTCCATTCAGCCACAAGAACATTAGCGAAGCCAGGCACTGATGTTGGGCGATTAGGCCTGGCTCGCAGTCGGCTTTCCAATTGATCCCAAAGGTGCTCGATGGGGTTGAGGTCAGGGCTCTGTGCAGGCCAGTCAAGTTCTTCCATACAAAACTCGACAAATCATTTCTGCATGGACCTTGCTGTGTGCACAGGAGCGTTGTTATGCTGAAACAGGAAATGGCCTTCGACCAAACTGTCGCCACAAAGTTGGAAGCCCAGCAATGTCTAGAATGTCATTATATGCTGTAGCGTTAAGATTCGCTTCACTGGAACTAAGGGGCCTAGACCGAACCATGAAGAACAGCCCCAGACCAAGGGGTGTCTGGATAGTTTTGGCCATGTAGTGTATTTGACTGATTGCTGATTTTCAATCTGATCAAAACGGCTGACATCTGTCATCACTGTCAGATCCACAGATTCAAAAGATCATTACGTTTGCATATTTCATGAAATTTGCAAAGGCAATCATTCACATGTGATTTATGAGTCATTCTAGCAGATACAGCATATCTACAGACTTTATTAGGCTACTCCACAGTGGTGGGGGGCATTATCACATTTTTAAAGGGATTTAAAAGAATTAATTTTAAGAAACCAATTGTGCTTTTCTCTATTAATGTGAGCTACGCGATTAAGGCATACAACGTCATTCCTTTGGCTTGAGACTCGGAATTGCAGAATTCACAAAACCTACATTAAAATCGAGCAGCTGACGACTGCATATCGCAAATGGCAACAACAGATTGAAAGCATATACAACACATAAAACCGTCAATAGGCCTATATATAAAACATTCAATAAAGGAAGGGAGAAGACCAAAGGACACTGCAACATTGAAAAGTAGAAAAGGAAGGTATGGTTCAGTCAACAAGCTCACAAATGCCTGAGGCCGTCAGGATTTTTGACCTTAAGACAAGTTTGCAGTCTGGAATGGACGCAGAAAACCTCCCGCTCTATTATAGAAAAGTGACCCCCCCCCCACCCCCCTTATAACAAAGTGACCTCACTGATAAAATGTGAGTATTTATACAATTTCATAACCTACAATGGTTTTTATGCTTTTATTTTTTTATGGAAAATTGACCCTGACCCCAAAAACCTGCATCACAATACATGGGTCATTTTTCTATGGTATGGAAAATCGATCCTAATCCCAAAAACCTAGATTACAACGTATGGCTCATTTTTCTATGAGAGGGGTCTATAAAGAAAAGTGACCATCATCGGCTCAGTTTTACACGGGGTCAGATTTCTTTACGACACCGGCTTTGACGAGAACTGTCACTCTGAACTTCGCAGAGAGCCCGCTGAGGAAAACGTCCAATGTTTCTGTATCAACGTGATACAATTGAAAAAAATACTTCATAATTTAACATTGGAAGGCCAAACTTCCAATACTTGTTCATTCCTGTCCAATACTCAATTCAATTTTATTTGTATAGCGCTTTTTGCAGAGAACTGTCACAAAGATGCTTCACAGTGAAACAGGAAAACTGGGCAAAAATCAGGCCTGAACGCTAAAAAAGCAAAGGAGGTAAAATCGCCCCAGTGGGAAGAAACACACTCAAACGGTGGCGAAAAAAAACTCCCAGATGGGAAGAAATCTCAGGAGGAACCTGGCTAGAGAGGGGGAGCCCATCCTCCACTGGCCAGCCCGGTTTAAAGTAAAGGTTGAAAGGACACAATACTTGTCATTTGTTCTTATGGGCAGGTTTTCACATCAATATCAATATTTGAAAACCCGGCAGGAAACCAACTGACAGTGATGATTAAATCTAACAACAATATTTAGACCATTGGAACTTTTCCATTTTATAAATGTGTGACCTTCACAGCTGCCTCTGTTTGGATTTAGGCTACTTCCCTCCACTGGGAACACCTTCCATCTGCTCGCCTTACAGTATTTCTGTAACACCGTAGAGCACGCTGCTCATTTTAAATCAGTGCCCACCTCCTGAAAGAAAATGTGTTTCACATGTCGTTGGTGGACGTTTTAATCCCGCACGGTCTAATATGCTACACTAATTCAGACGTGTTAAGTGTCAACGGGCATATACACAGCTCCGTTTACCCTATTTTACTCATGCACCTGATTAAGTGGTAATTGAATGATTGACTAAGTTGTCTGCCACGATTAACTGAAAGAACGTATAAACCTTTTGGTGTAAACCAGATTTGTTAAGATACAGTTTATGTCTATTTCCCAGACAGAATAAAACAAATATTAGAATCTTGAGGTTTAAACTGAGGATTACATCACCATTCTCTTGGTGGACGTAAAAACATCTGACATATGCACCATTCTTTCCGCATTGCTGGAATATTCTAATAAACACTGGTTCACATATCCACCAGAGAAATCAGCCGAGAAAGTGTATGATGGGTGCTTCATCATACTTCATCGATCGGTATTTAGCAGATGTCTCCAGGCGGGTGTCAGTAACCCATAAGACAAACTGAACTTGGCCTCCCAAGTGTGGAAAGCCATTACTACTCCCCAAATACACAACTCATTCTGTATCATAGCAAAACGATGGAGTAGTGGAGTGTAGTAGTGGTTAGGCAACTGGATTAACACAGGCTAACACAGCCTTTTTAGCCTCTAACACTAACAAGCATTAGAAAATGAAGCGACTCCTTGAAAATCCATCTACACAAACAGGTAAGCTGTACAACTGTAAATGGTCAGATGTGTCTGATTTGCACATCTCATAAGTATACATCATGTTTTATTATATGATGCCTCCTATACTCGGGCCTGTATCTCACCTTGGTGTGAATATGGCCTTTAGCACATCTGTATTGTCTGACAGGAGAGTTTTATCGCAAGGTCTGCATGGAGATGCAGTTTGGAACAGATTAAAACTATACTGGCCTTGAATGCTATGTTAACATAACAGACTGCTGCGCTGGAACACTGTGTGACAATATTTGAAAACAGGCTGATAATTCTCCCTTGCCTGGTTTGGGTGGTAGTGGTGGCATATGTTACATATTCTGATGCATCATATTTATAGGACCTCGTTTAAAATGTGACAGCTGCTCTGTATCAAACTAAGTCACCAAGGTCTCGTTTCAACAACCATCTATAAGCGCAGCTGTCCCGTCTGTCTACTCACTATAGCACTGACTTATACAATATAGCACTGGCATAACAATAAGACATGGAGTTGCGGTGCACATCTTAAGGGGCATGTATACGCACGAGTTTATCGTGACACAGGCATAGACTGGATCTTCGCCCTGCCATTCATAGTCTAGGAGAAAAAAGAAAAGCTAATAATATGTATTATTTCTAAGGCACGCTTTATCAAATGTGCGATGCATTTCTCCCATGTGTCTCCGACAGTCGTCTGCGAATTTCAACGTTTCGTTTCCACCGCATTTACGGCTCTCCTTATTGTAGGCAATTTGCTTCGGCTTATTCACATATATAAGAATATGACTACGTATTATTAGCCTACCTCGGCCTTTTGCTTTCCACATGTATACATCAATAGCCTAACGTTTGACTATTTTCAGAGAGCTATCGGAGAGGCATCAATGGAGTGTAGGCTACTTTAGGCAGTGCTGCTACACTAACATTAACGCTACAAAAGCCCATTGTTTATTGTACGTTCTCTCGTATTCAAAATGTAAGTTGCAACATAGCGAATTAGGGAAAAGGCTTTAAAATCGACAATGCAATTTCTTAACGTGTTAAGTTATCTCCCTGCGTGTGTATACAAGTGTGAAACATAGCTAGAGGACTTCACAATTTCAGTTACCTAGCTAATTATTAGCCAGACATGCAAGCACAAACATTAGCCTACACGCAAGGAAATATGTGTAACTCGGCTGGCTAGCTCGCTCCAAGCGAAAATATTTCGAGCAAGTTAACGTTTAGCTTAAAATAATATAATAGGCTCTGTCCCTGCATAGAGAGCCGGAGAAAACTGGCTAACAAATAAGCTACGTGAAAGGACAATATAAAATGCTTTTAAGACATTGCTTATAAAATGTACACTTGCTTTTGTTCATTTCCAGCTTACCTAAGGTGTAGCGCAATACGGGAGCGCGCAGTAGTTACACTTGGACGTAAAGAAAGAAATACATTTGACATGTCAAACGGACGCAGCTATTCTTATCTTGTATATAAAACTTACCTTCTTTTACTCCAGGTAATTTTTTCTGATCAATACTAAAATCAGCCATGTTGGTGATATTTCAATGGCGATTTGTGCTGAATTATGTGAATTATGTTAGCAACTGGATTTTCGGAAGGTTATCTGAGACTGATTGATAGCTAATAGCTTTCTGGTTGGTACCCGAAGAATATTTTGAGCCCGTATGTGCCTTTGATGAGTTTTTTGTGGCCGCCTCACTGGCTGGCAGTCAGTACTCAGGACCTCCCTCCCTCTCGCTCTTCTGCAGATGCCAATTTGATGCAATGAAACAATCAGGAAAAACGCTACGATAACTACGGAAAGCATAGTAGATCAAACTACCAAGCTCAGTACTGCGATGTTGTCGATTGCAGCAAGAACAAAAGGAACCAACATATTCTTTGATGCACTATTATTAAAGTGTCGCAGACCACTCAGATCTATCTATCTATCTATCTATCTATCTATCTATCTATCTATCTATCTATCTATCTATCTATCTATCTATCTATCTATCTATCTATCTATCATAATAATAATAATAATAATAATAATAATTATTATTATTATTATTATTATTATTATTATTATTGCTATTGTTGTTGTTGTTGTTATAATATGAAAAACTTACAAATCATTTAAAATAGTATTTAAGCGAGCTGAAACACTAGATGAAGGCTTTTTATGAGCCATCATGGATTTTGTCACAGCTATTGCAGGTTTGCACCTTTGAAATAAAACCAGTAACTATGATTCATGTTTTTCTTTCTTGCAGTCTTGTAAACTTTTAGTTAATTCCACAAAAAGTAAACCTATTTCTTTACAAATAACCCCCAGCCAGTGCCAACCAAACACAGCTGAACTAGTGATGAACAAGCATTGACATATGTTTCAACAGTAATCAATCTATCTGTCTATTTATCTACCTATTTATCTACTGTATGGTGTTATGTGCATGTCCTACATACCATGCCAAAAGGCAGGAGAAAAAAAGAGAAGAGAGAGCGAGAGACATAATATGAAAGTTACATTACTGTAATGTGTTTTTCTTTCTGAGAGGGTAGATATGAAACACTAATAGGACCCTGGAGGTAGCATACGGACACACTTAGAAGTATCTTCCTTTGTCTCTATGCACATGTACATCTGTTCCAATGAGCTAATATGTATACAGAGGAGCCACTTAGCACCTATTTCCCATTTCCATTTTATATGCACAAGGTTCCTGATATAATCACACAGATGGCAAGGGGATAACAGTGTAGCAGTAGGGATACAAGTTAAGTGAAACAAACAAAGCTCTATTCACCACTTAAAAAAATTATTCTGTTGGAGAGGATTTGATTATCTCAAAAATATAAAATTACAGAAGAACATTGAGCAAACCATGAAGCAAACACAAAACCAAAAAAAAAAAAAAACTGAAAATTAAACTGATTTGTTTCACGGCTTTGCAGTTTCAGCATCAGTCAACCTGACTCATCTACACCACTAAACAGTTTTAAACTTTTTGTTGTTGTTATTTTTTATTTTGTGGTCTTCACAGGGAGAGGAACTGTTTTAACACCTCACTGAATTGTTATTTAGTCACAGTAATATAAGAGTAAAATATTATTATTATTATTATTATTATTATTCTACAAACGTTTGTAGATTATTGATTAGTTATTATTTACATTGTATCAATGTTTTTTCTTAAGCTGTACACTTTCAATAATGACAAAGTAAGTGTGAACATACAGTTTCTCTATACTTTCAACAAAATAATATAAGTTGTCTACAGTGACAAATCAGTTTCAATAAAGCTTCAAGCTGTTGCCTTACTGTCCATTATCTTAATTCCTTTTATTTATGCTCCCCCTAGTGACTACAGTGAATACAACACTTCTGTGTTCAAGGAATTGGATATCTCCTTCATTTATTACATTCGATGTTGCACATAACATAAGCGAGTGCATGTAGTTCCCCCGAACAACACCAACAACTGATAAATGCATGTATATTACCATAAAACCACATGATATAATAAGAAAAAATTAGGATTTCTTGAAAAGAAATGTGCCATGTTATACAAAATGGAGTAGTATATTTCTTTCTGGGAGTGGGATAATGGAAAGGGAAAGGGAGATATCTCTGTCATAATTGAGCTTGTATTTAGTTTAAACAAACTTTCTTTATTAAACCCTTAATATTAAAATGCTGAATATCGTCTACGAGAGTAAGGGTATCTCTGTCATAGCAAGATTTAAAATTTTGAAATACAAATTTTTTTTTACAAATTTTTAAATAAGACCCTGGTGCTAAAAGTACTGAAGTCACAAAATGTCTATTTTGAGAAAATCAAACCCGAAAATATTATTGATCCATAAAATCAGCCATTAAAAGTTTTGCTGTTTTTATGCATTGCTTAGGCACCTTTTCTGTTAACAATATTTATAGGGTGGACTTAGCTAAACAAATACAACATGTTTCTATGCTCAACTTGAATTGTCTAAAAATGTGACTTCAGTACTTTTAGCACCAGGGTCTTCAATTCAAAATGACAAAAAGATATATTATATATATATATATAGTTATATTTTCCAAAATGTACACATATTTACAATACATTGTACTACATTCGGTTTCTCTAAAGGAATAAATTGCATTTTAAACTCTGGAGCTGAAATTATCCCATTATTTAAGAAAATTGAGTACTACTATTCAAAGACTACTAATCTCAAGTTTATGTTAAACCAAGTGTAGTTTTACATAGTATTTTTGAGAACATTCCAGGTGTTAGTCTCTTCGCGAAAGAGGTGAACAATGTGGCAGACACCATTATGGTGATGAGACTGACCTGAAGTGGCTCAGGATATTAATTTCACTAAAACTACATAAATACTGTGGCCCTTTGATGGAGGAGCAGAATGACATTTGCTGTCGGAGAGAGGCGCTGGGGTCACGTAAGCTACCCCGTGATGGATGTTGAAGCATTTCAAAATTGGGCCAAAAACCTCCTTCAGCCTTAGATCGAAGTGCCCATCTCTGCAATGGCATCACTTACTACAATCAATTCAGATCTCCCATTCACTGCAACTGAACGCCCCCCCCCCCCCAATTTCAGGTGTTCAAATTAATTAAAGAAAAGTGGAGAAAACTAAATATGCCAAGGATGCATAGCTTGCCGACCATGAATTTAACGTCCACTTGAAGAAGTGATTCATTCCTTCGTTCCCGAATCTATTTTTCAACAGAGGGACCTTATTGGACGTGGATATGGCTGCAAATCTTCGTACACCTTTCAGCCGATTGACGAAATCGGCCACGTCCGCCCCTTGATTTGCGGCCGTGCGGGTTCTCTCCTCCTCCTGTCCTGGACCCTGATTAAAGGAATTGCCTGCGATGGGACAGTAGCAGAAGCAAAACCGGACTGGTAGTGGTTGAGTTTCAGACAGCACAGCTGGCTCCTCTGGTGTCATGGACAAAGCCCTTTCTCCCAACCTGTATCTTGGACTTTTAGCCTTAATGCTGCTTCACGCAATGCTCATCGTGCAGGGCCACAGTCCAGGTAAGTCAAAGAAAATGATCTCAAATGCTTCTCATTTCATTCACTTTCTTCGGAATGGAATCTTGAATGGTACTAAAATGAGTGAATTGCATGGTTGTAATAACTTTAGCCTCAATATTGGAAAGATTTATATCAATCATGGTCATTGGCCATGTTAATCCGGTTAATAGTGACATGGCTGTGTTATGAAAGCAAAATTTTACAAACATGTTAACCCACAGACTCTACCCAAGCTGGGTATTTAAATAAATGAATGTCGAAGTTGTAGGGCTGCTTTAAATAGATACCTCTTCATTATGTTGTATTTGAGCAAATCAATCAAGAATGAGCCTATTTGACCCACATTTATTTAGTGAGATTGAATGAGAGTAAATTCAGGCAGCCTTCATTCAGTCTCAATGTCTGTTCAGTGGGTGAGTAGAATGTTGACAGGTATTATACACATGAATGGTAATACAATTGGCAGGATAAAAATTTTATTTAATATTTCTGGGGGAAAAAAATAAAATATACAGATCCTTTCCAAAAAATTAGAATATCATGGAAAAGTTTTTTTTTTTTCCATAATTCCATTCAAAAAGTGAAACTTTCATAGATTATAGATTCATTACACACAAAGTGAAATATTTCTAGCCTTTATTTGTTTCATTTTTCATAATTTTGGCTTACAGCTCCAGAAAACCCCCCAAAACAGTATTTCAAGAAATTAGAATAGTGTGTCGAAAATCAGCATTTACTTCAGTTATTTCAGAGAATGAATGTTTTAGACTGAGTGTCACACTATCATCTAATTTACTCAAAACACCTGCAAAGTTATGCAGATATATATATATACAGATCCTTTCCAAAAAATTAGAATATCATGGAAAAAAAATTTTTTTTCCATAATTCCATTCAAAAAGTGAAACTTTCATAGATTATAGATTCATTACATACAAAGTGAAATATTTCTAGCCTTTATTTGTTTCATTTTTCATAATTTTGGCTTACAGCTCCAGAAAACCCCCAAAACAGTATTTCAAGAAATTAGAATAGTGTGTCGAAAATCAACATTTACTTCAGTTATTTCAGAGAATGAGTGGAGTGGCTCCAGCCTCAGTCCACTCCCTCTGCATCTCCGCCAAATTTTGGAATCGTCTTTGCTTGACAATCCGCTGAAGCCTACGGTCATCTCTTTTGCTTGTGCACCTTCTCCTGCCACATTTTTCCCTTCCACTAAACTTTCTATTGATATGCTTGGACACTGCACTCTGTGAACAGCCAGCCTCCTTAGCGATGACCTTTTGTGGCTTACCCATCTTCTGGAGGGTGTCAATGATGGCCAATTGTCAAGTCTGCAGTCTTCCCCATACTGAACCAAACTGAGATAAACTTTCTAGGTGTTTGGAGTAAATTAGATGATAGTGTGACACTCAGTCTAAAACATTCATTCTCTGAAATAACTGAAGTAAATGCTGATTTTCGACACACTATTCTAATTTCCTGAAATACTGTTTTGGGGGTTTTCTGGAGCTGTAAGCCAAAATTATGAAAAATGAAACAAATAAAGGCTAGAAATATTTCACTTTGTGTGTAATGAATCTATAATCTATGAAAGTTTCACTTTTTGAATGGAATTATGGAAAAAAAAAACTTTTCCATGATATTCTAATTTTTTGGAAAGGATCTGTATATGTGTATACTGTATATATACTGTAGTATATATAGTCAGAAGTATTTAATTGATGTTATTGATGTTGATTTGATCTGAATGTGTTTCACTGATGATACCATTCACAATATATATATTTAATGTGCATATTTATTGGGGTTTTAGGAAACCATGTATTTGGCCCACAGGAAGAAGCAGATGTTCAGAACAAGATTCTCGCATTACTGTTGCATAATAGCCTGGTGCCACGACCGATGGACAGAAATGAGGCTGTTGGTAAGTTTAAGTTAAGTATGGTTAAGTAGCACAGATGAATAAAGTAAACAAGCAATCCATAAAGAATTAATGAGTAATAAATTGTGTCAATATTTCACATCTAATTGCACATTACATAATGTACGCAAAATAAAATGTACCATTATAAAGAAAGAGCCCTGGGACCCACAGTCAGCCCAGTGAGGAACTCCCACAAATGATACATCTGAGTTTTTATGTTCATACATATAAAAATATGGAGCAGCCACAAGGATAATTAAATCATGTAATGGTTGTATTATGTATTATGTCCACCCCTCCTGCATGTTCAGTTTCTCCTGTGCAGTCATGCCCATTGATATGTTCTTGCTAATTGCCTATTTTAATGCTCCTAATAGGTCTGGAGATGGCCAGAAAAATAGCAGAGCTCCAGGAGGTACGGTATGCAGCATGTATGACCTTAGATTATTCGCTGATTGTATCTCAGTTCATTGCAACAGTTAACCACTAGCAAATTGTTCGATATACTGTAGCAATTTACTAATGGCCTTGAATGATTTTTGTAAGATGTGTTTTTTTTGTGTGATGGTGCTATACGAAATGGAGTGTGGAACTCTTGTTCTTTGTTTGACATTTGTTTGTTGACGTCGTAATCAGACCAACTGTCATCGGCAAATATCTCACTGAGGGGGGGGTGGGGGCTGCTCTTTGAGAGCTGCTCCTTTTCAATTCTAGTCACTGATCTGGCAGCTTAGCATTCCGTGGCCTTGTACTAATATCAGTGCATGGGTAGGGGGGAGGCATAGCACACATTCAGCAGGGCTGTACATTATGTATTCAGCAGGGCTGTACAGTACATATCCAGCAGGGCTGTACATTATGTATTCAGCAGGGCTGTACAGTACACATCCAGCAGGGCTGTGCATTATGTATTCAACAGGGCTGTACAGTACACATCCAGCAGGGCTGTACATTATGTATTCAGTAGGGCTGTACAGTACACATCCAGTAGGGCTGTACATTATGTATTCAGCAGGGCTGTACAGTACACATCCAGCAGGGCTGTGCATTATGTATTCAGCAGGGCTGTACAGTACACATCCAGCAGGGCTGTACATTATGTATTCAGCAGGGCTGTACGGTACACATCCAGCAGGGCTGTACATTATGTATTCAGCAGGGCTGTACAGTACACATCCAGCAGGGCTGTACATTATGTATTCAGCAGTACGGTACACATCCAGCAGGGCTGTACATTATGTATTCAGTAGGGCTGTACAGTACACATCCAGCAGGGCTGTGCATTATGTATTCAGTAGGGCTGTACAGTACACATCCAGCAGGGCTGTGCATTATGTATTCAGCAGGGCTGTACAGTACACATCCAGCAGGGCTGTACATTATGTATTCAGCAGGGCTGTACAGTACACATCCAGCAGGGCTGTACATTATGTATTCAGCAGGGCTGTACAGTACACATCCAGCAGGGCTGTACATTATGTATTCAGCAGGGCTGTACAGTACACATCCAGCAGGGCTGTACATTATGTATTCAGCAGGGCTGTACAGTACACATCCAGCAGGGCTGTACATTATGTATTCAGCAGGGCTGTACAGTACACATCCAGTAGGGCTGTACATTATGTATTCAGCAGGGCTGTACAGTACACATCCAGCAGGGCTGTACATTATGTATTCAGCAGGGCTGTACAGTACACATCCAGCAGGGCTGTACATTATGTATTCAGCAGGGCTGTACGGTACACATCCAGCAGGGCTGTACATTATGTATTCAGCAGGGCTGTACGGTACACATCCAGCAGGGCTGTGCATTATGTATTCAGTAGGGCTGTACGGTACACATCCAGCAGGGCTGTGCATTATGTATTCAGCAGGGCTGTACAGTACACATCCAGCAGGGCTGTACATTATGTATTCAGCAGGGCTGTACAGTACACATCCAGCAGGGCTGTACATTATGTATTCAGCAGGGCTGTACAGTACACATCCAGTAGGGCTGTACATTATGTATTCAGCAGGGCTGTACAGTACACATCCAGCAGGGCTGTACATTATGTATTCAGTAGGGCTGTACAGTACACATCCAGCAGGGCTGTACAGTACACATTCAGCAGGGCTGTTCAGTACACATTTACAAACCACAATTCCAAATAAGTTGGGACAGGATGTAAAATGCATATAGAAGCAGAAAGCAGTGATTTGTAAATTTCCTTTTACATATATTCAATTGAAAACAGTACAAAGAAAAGATATTTAATGTTTTACCTTATCAACTTTATTCATTATTGTAAATATGTATACACTAATTCCGAATTTGATGCCTGCAACACGTTCCAAAAAAGTTGGGACAGGGGCAAAAAAAAGACTGGGAAGTTAAAGAAAACACCTGGAACATTCCACAGGTAAACAGGTGATGCTATCATGACTAGGTATAAAAGGATATCAAAAGACTCTTGATTTCTAAATATTTTTTTGTATGATTTAGCCTACCTAATAAAGTAATGTACGGTAACATAATAGCCTAGATGCGACGTCTTCCACTTAAGGAGCTGAAGTCCAGATTTTAACCTGGAGCACTGGTAGATCTATACAGCGGGGAGTTACTTTGCACTTCCTAATACTTTTGGAGCAGCTGTGCTCACACAAGTAGGCTACAAACTCGTCTCTCTGTCAATGCGATTATAATCCAAACACTGTCAATGAATCCATCTAATATTGGTCTGGTATTATATATCAGACAGTAATCATAGCCTACTTTTTTATATTTTTCTTTTTATGACAGCTCTTTGATAATTGTAAGTAGGCTAGGCAAAGGAAAATAAAACCAATATTTTTTCTAAGAACATGCACTCATTCTAATATCCATTTTTGTGAAAGATGCTGCATTTTTCATAATCATCTATTGGCAGCGCTAGACATAAACTACCTTTTTTTCCAAACAAAGTTGCGCGGAATAAAATAATTAAGTTTAAACTCTGAATATGCGTATCTTGCAGACACGCCTCCTTTTCATTAAATCTCCACCCCGCGTGCATAATGCTGCATATACTGGAGAGACGCTTAAAACAGCGGATAAGCAAATGTCTGAATCACAAATAGCTTAAGCTACGTGGAATTTCAGGAGTAAGTCCCATTTGCACGTGCTTATCTCATCTCTGAATCTGGCCCTAAAACCTCTCTGGATTTGAATGGCTCTCTATGGGAATTGGGGGGTGGGACTAGATTAAGCTGTAAATTACACAGGAATAGTATGGAACCATGGTTGGCTAAATGGCTGTATGTCATCGAGGGTCTGAGGTATCAAATGAGCCTCAAGCCATCACTCTGCTGCCAGATATTCAGTAGATATGGATGGATCGCTTTAAGGGTTGTTTCTCCTGACTTATTTTTCCAAAGAGTTGAATACGAAAATGAAATCAACTGTGTCCAAACTTTTGACTGGTACTGTATATATTTACAATAATCAATAAAGTTGATAAGGTAAAACATTAAATATCTGTTGTAAATATTGTACTGTTTCCAATTAAATACATGTAAAACAAATTTTACAAATCATTGTTTCTGCTTTTATGTGCATTTTACATACTGTCCCAGCTTTTTTGGAATTGGGATTTGTAATTGGACTGTACAGTATGGCTGTACAGTGTGCATTCAGCAGGACTGAGATAATTTCTGCAGTGTTAGGCTCAGGCTCAGCACTGTGATGATGTTCCGATAAGCCTCAGGTTTCTTCTGACCATGATAATCTATGATTCAGCTGGAGGCTTTGCAAAAAGACTTTGACCTGCAGAGGGAGCTTGTCTCAGACACAGTAAGGACAGTGATACCTCTTCCCAAAAAAAGAGGCGCAAAGAACCCAAGCAAGTATCAGGCCGTCTTCTCTCAGTGCAACACTGTTTTTCTTTATACAAAACAGGCTTGTGTCATTGACACTTCACATTCTGGCATCGCTGTATTCACATGGAAATATTTATATTGTATTGATAAATTATGCATCTGTGCACAAACCTGTACAAATAGAAACACCCATATTCTTTATTTGTAAGGCTGCAATTTCTAAATGATTAAAAACAAGAAAAAGATCACACAAACACACGCGCACACACACACACACACACACACACACACACACACACACACACACACACACACACACACACACACACACACACAAACGCACGCACACATGCACATGGACACATATATTGTATTTGCCATTATGTTTTTTAGTGTGATTTCAAGGAAACTGAGGGAGTCTTTTGGGCCTTTTTTGGCAGGTTGCTTCTGGAAGTACTGTGTCTGACAAACAGGGGAAGAAGGAGGACAGAGTCTATCGGCACGAGCTGCACCATCTCCCATTGGCATTGTAACCACTCTCCACAATAACAGAAATGCAAGGTCATCTCAGAGCTGCAAATGTTTATCTAATTAACATGTAATGGAATTCTAATTCTTTAACACATTATCTACTGTACAGGGTTTTAAAAACCTCTCTAAGTTATAATAAAAATGCTATATCTTTAATGAAAACATTTGAAAGCAATAAAATAAATTAATATATTAAATTAATATATGTTACAGGTGAATATTTTTTTATTGTTAAGGTTGTGTTTCGTATTACAGGAAATGTGTCATAAAAAGTGCATTAAATGCATATTATGTTCATAAATTACGTCTGGAGACCCAACCTATCATATCTGTGCTCTTTTTGAGGTCCAACATGACTATGACTATGATCAGTAAAACCACAGCAGATAGAAAATCATTAATCACGTGTAATTATACATTTTTAATGTACCTCTTTTTTTTAAATCGAAAAAAGAACAAACATTTTGCAGCCATGCGTTAACTCCAGTATGTGTGGGGATGTCAAACCGCAACAGAAAAAAGGACGTCACATTTTACGATATGCTGTCATTCCTAGGACTAGGAACATATAAAGCACATGCATACCCACATACTGTGCACTACACATCTTCCCTTTGTCCCCCCTTCGTGGAAATTTGGGTATGAGAACTTACTGTAAGTGGGAGTGTAAGGTTCGGAGAACCAAACGCGACCAATAAGGAATTCTAAAAGCGTATCTAGAAAGATACGCCACAAACGCGGAAGTAGCCGCACCAGGACGGAGATAACACAGAATCGGGAGCAAAACTTCCCTAGCACAAGGCAAAACAAAGCAACCTCAAAAACTGAGGCGATCTCGATAAACAGCGAGAATAACTAACAAAAGAACCTCATGCACTAAATAATTAGGCGTAACAAGAGGTAGTAAAACAAAGCAAAACTCAAACAAAGATAAAACGAGTGAAGGAAAAGAACAGAAAATAAAACCTGTTATCTAGAGCTCTTGTGGCGAAAGAGCTGAACATGAAAGATAACAAATAACAAGAATAAAGGATAAAGAAAAAGATTGGAAATAAAAGAGAAAACCAATCTAATCCTAAATCTTTAACCGGACTTGCTGCGTTTCTTATTCATACAAACCAGAAATGCAGCGACCGAATTTCCTATACCTTACTTACTTTGTTGTCAACATAGCAAAGACAATATCGAAGTGTCGGAAATGTGGAAGTCCTGGGCTATTTATAGCCGGCAGGAAACGCAAAACAGGTGTAGGGAATAATTGTTTTGCAAGATACAAACACCGGAACAGAGGCAGAAAAAATCAGATAAAGCGTCCTGACAACGCCAAAAAGGAAACCAAATCGTAGAACAGCAAAGGCTGCAAATAACCATGACACTTACAAATTCCAGAGCTGAATATTGAATCCCTTTCAAGGTTTCAAATATGCAGGCAACAAAAGTAAAAAAAGAGAAAAAGTAAAAAAGAAGTGGATGAGCTAATTGAGTGCACTACTGCATGTAGCAAAATATGCTATACAAAACATGATCGAGCAGTGGACATACCTGGGAACATTATTGCAAAACTGCAGGCATGAAACATAGTGTATCTCGTACATAACTGAGTCAATATACAACCAACGGAACCACAAAAAAGGTGTATACCTGTACATGTTCTTTACAAAGATTTTAAATATTTGTATGAAGTATTAGACTAGAGGTTACTGTGGGTTTATTTAAAAAAACAGCTTCATATAAATGCTCCACCTTTAAAGACAATTTCACACCAAGTTTGATCAAAATGATTTGAAGCAAAGCTCATTCATTCTTATGTTTCAGGCAAATTGACATTCATTTGGTTATTCTTCTTACTGTTATACGTATATGGACCAGAATGTGATTGACTTCACATGACAAGTTTTCAAATAGTCAAGCTCTGTTTGCGTGCTGTTTAACCTTGATCAGAATTATGTAAAGATATATAGTCAAGGACAGCAACACACTTGTGCTTCCTTTATTAATTGTTGGTACTTTCACAAATTAACTGCATTGTTTCATCCGTACATTGTCCTTTGTGAGGCCAATTATGAGTGTAGCGATAGGCCTATCAGTAGTTTCATTGACAAATGGCTCCACAAACTGGTGGAAATCTGTGAAATGTTACCCTACTCAACTCCAGGCAGTCCATAACTGGGCGCAGGGTTGCACAGAGAGAAAGGGACTTCAGCCAATGACACGTCCATGTGTCATTAGTAACCCCCTCATATCAATCAGACACACACAGTCTGCCTGTAGAAGCTACACAGTGAAGTTGATTAACATCACATATTTTGGAGGAGAATGTGCCTCTCATATTAAGACAGAGGAGGCTGCAGCAATGAGCATCAACAGGAAGAAAATTGGGTACAATTATTAAAAATGCTGCCATGTTAATTTTGAAATCCTTCTCTGTATCCTCCGACAATAAAAGGTCACTTGCGCTAATGTTTTAGTGCTCACACTGATGTTCACCAGCACTTTGGCACTTTTGTAGGATTGTGTAGCCTTCTCCTTCATGCATAGGTTGACAATGGGATTTGCTGTTGGTGAATTTGATTAATTTCAATCATGGTGGCTAAGTCTTTGGTACCCTCTGTTGTCTAGTTTAACCCTCTATGGCATGAATTTTTATTTTGGGGGGAAAAAAATATTTCACCCCATTTTTTGGGAGCTTGGGGGTCCCTGATAATATATCCATCATAAAATTTGCCCCCCCCCACCCCCCCAACCAGATATTGGTTTGTTGCCTCAGGGCAACAATGTGCTACGAGGGTACTGAAACACCAAGGTTTTCTATAGTACATATGATAAGTGGAATAAGGAAAACAAGAAATATATCCATTAGAAAAAGTTTGATTTTGACAAACGTCAACCACAAATGGTTCCAACCAATCACAATAAGAAGCTTTAAAATCAATTTACATTACATTTTGTGGTGCATTGTGGGGGATATTGAGTGGACTATTTAGGGTGCCAAATTGACATTTAGAATTTTGGTTTTGGACACCCTAAAAAATGGCCGATACCCTAAATAGTGCACTATATAGTGAATAGGGAGCGATTCCGAACACAGCCCTAGACTATGGTCATAATTATGCATCCAAGCACATCTCCACACTTTAGCATGATATTGCCCGAACTGCACAATGTTGCCCTGAGGCAACGAACCAAAAAACACAGTTTTAGTATATAAATTTTAAAAAAAAAAGTGTTTAAACAATCAAACATGCTTCATTACATACTCATGCACAGGCATATATTTTTTTATATAAAGTTATTTCAATTTAAACATGTTAAAAAGTGATATTTATCTTATCAATTAGTGGCACCAATCCCATGCGGCTTTGCTTCCTGAAAGGACTGCTCCACCCCCAGACAAAGGGTCACACCCACTTCAGCCCCTCATTTCATTGGACACAGACATATCTGGTGATATTATATTTATTTATTTATTTTTTTTAAATTAAAGGGGCGGTGTGAGGTCCAAAAAGGTAGTTTGTTGCCTGAGGGCAACACCATGCCATAGAGGGTTGACAACACTAGACAACAGAGGGTACCAAAGACTTAGCCACCATGTAGGAACATGGTAGCCATCCAGCAGCATTCCTATCATAGGGGTGCAAACCTTTATGATTTAAGCAAATGTACCAGAGTCAATTGAAGGGAAGATACAGCAGAGGATAGGTTGTGAGAAAGTGTATTTCCTTCTGCTGCATTTAGTTTTATTTGAATAAACTTATAGTACTTGTGTAACTATTCAGTGGTATTAGCTTGCTAACTTGATAATAAAACTTTTAAGAACAATTTCCAAATGCATTGCACAACAATTTCTACATTTCAAGAATCATTTAGCAATACAATGAGTAAATCCTTCTCGTTATCATGTCATTGGAAATAAACAACTATGTTTTATTTGGAACAAATATTGTCAAATAACATGATTGGTCTAAGGACATTTAAGAACCTAGAAGGGATGCATAGACAATAGCATGTATCTGTGCGATGGCTGAGCAGGCCTGATTTTGGCAGTCGCCTTGTTGAAGAGCCCGTATGTGACTGCAGGAAGAAAACTGTGGTGCCCTCTTGTGGAGAAAAGGGCCAGTCTGGACATTTGAGGGAAAAAGGAAATAAGACCATCAATTTGTACATAGAATCATAGGCTGCATTCGGCTCCAATTTAACGCATTCCCTTCCCTTGCTCTCTTCCCTCGAGTGAGCTATTTTGTGACACATTTTGTGAGATGCAGCAAGCGAACTTAACAAGTGCTCTGCAAGGGAGGACAAGAAACAAACCAAAATGGAACTGAACGCCCTTGCAACCGATATAGGAATATGATGATTTCCGCCCCTTTTTTAAAAATGGAGCCAAATCCCACTTGACGAGACTGCCGTATTTCATTCTGGCATTTTGGGGATTCCCCCTTGAAGCAAGGGAAGGGAATGACAGGCATAATCATAAAATGTGGATCTAAATGCAGCCATAGAACTTGGTCAGAGAAACATTTGGGTATGTTCAATATTCAATTAAAGGCATAGTGAACTTTGTTAGAACATAATGTTGTATAGCTACCTGGCCCCGATATGAGTCGTAATATTCAAGCTCACCTTCATTTGCTCCAGTGGTCAGCAACTGGCCAACGAAGAATGACGTTTTTTCTCTTTCCATTCACTCCCATTGCATGGTAAAACAAGTCTCAAAGGCACACTTTTAGCACATAAACAAATACAAACAACGTGGACATCGGTTCCGGATGTCGTGATTTTATATATCGGCATAATCCGCGTTGTTTGTATTCGTTTATGTGCTAAAAGTGTGCTTTTGAGACCTGTTTTGCCATGCAATGGGAGTGAATGGAGAGAGAAAAAACGTCATTCTTCGTTGGCCAGTTGCCAACCACTGAAGCAAGTCATGAAGGTATGCTTGAATATTACAACTCATATCGGGGCCAGGTAGCTATACAACATTATGTTCTAACAAAGTTCACTATGCCTTTAATTGAAACCAACTAATTTTATTTTCTGACCAGATTAATAAAGAGTTTATTATACATGATGTTCATATGCCAGCCACATGTCAGTGGTCAGGTTTATAGCCAGTGACAGATGATATATCATAATTCACCAAAACGTTTTCCAAAGCACTTACAGAAATGTCTCAGGAAAGCACAGATTCAAAGACTGCACGTGCAACAAAGTCAGTGCTCAAATAATTTTATAAAGTCCACTAAATCTCATTTATACATAATCTAGTAAAGACTGTGGAACATTTTTGTTTGTCCACTGCATACTTTTTTTCTAAAACATACAGTATGTTTATCTATGCCGTGCTAATAAATACTCCAAATCTACAGCTGGTAATCTGTACACTGTCTTGTTTGATCTCCCAGCGCAAAATACTGGGTCTCTACTTAGGTCTGACACCCATAAACTCTGGGTTAAAGTACCATTCTACAGTAAAAATGAATGTAATAAATACACTATAGAAAATCATTGAGAAAAGACAATGACATCATCATTGTCCATATGAGTTGAAAGACTTGATATTACAAACACTCGGATTCATCAGCAATATACCTGAGGGCTTATGCTACAGTAATTCAATGCTTATTCATGCTGTAGTGAGACAGAGGCAGTGTCGGTACTGCTATCAATAGCCTGGCCCAGATGCAATACAGGTGTCAAGTACCTTGATTAGATAGCCTTTCTGGTAAGATGGAAGAGTCACATTACTCTACCTAAGAATCACATGGTTCTTGTAGCCTTGGCATTCACTAGGAAAGGTTTTTAAAGGTCACCTGCATGATAGTCTCCAGTGTATACAAGCATATTGAATGACCATGATAAGAGAAGGTAAGAGATACATGTGAAGGATAAGCAAAGTCAGTTTTTTACTGTTATTCAGCTGAGCAATAACCGAGGAGATCCTGCGACTGTAAAGTTTGACGCTTGTCATGGCAACATGAGCTGACAACACCGTGAGAACCATTATCACTAAGCCTGCTGTCTCCGCACGCAGGACTGGACTGCTACAGTATCATGAGGTAATTTCATTTCTCACTAATAGCAGAGACACATAGTCCTGTCATGTTTATAAATAATACTGAGAAAGATTGTGTACTAGCACTACTTTTTACGATGACATGTAAATCCCTACTGTCTGAAATCTGAGGCACAATGTTTATTAAACTGCTTTAATCCATTTCTTTCAGTGTCTAAGATAAATTGTTTTATTAATAGGCCACTTGCCTCAAATAGTAAATAATAAACTTCCACAATACCTAAATCAGTCAATAAAGGTGAGAATTAAAAAATAAATTTAAATACATAAAATTAAAAAGAAGAAAATTAAGAAAAAACTAAGAGTAATAAACCAAAAATGAACACAAAAAAAGTCATCAAAAAGTTATAAATTAAAATGAGTGTTCAGTTTTTTATTATTATTTCGGTTTCAGTGTATGTTTTTGATTGGCCCAGACAGTTTTTGTGTGTGATGAAGGATATTGTAGATATTTAGAGAAGTTTTCAATGATCTTCTGACTTTAAAATGGTTGGTATGGCGGCATTCTTACTGATGTTGTACTTTAGAGATGCCTCCGGATGCTGTATGTGTATAACACCTTATTATTATTTGTAAAATTTTCATTTAATCTTATTTTCAGTTATATTACACTTCTAGCAAGTACTACTGAGATTGAAAACTTAATTAATATCAATTGAGAACCATACAAAAATGCAACAGCATGTGATTTAGCCTACTTCAGGTTTGCACTTTTGAGTGATATGGAAAGGTTTGGGTACCCCTGGTCAAGTGACATTTTTTAATCTCAAAGTGAAAAGAAGAAACACAAAGTCAGCAGGGTAGAAACTTAATTTCTGCTAATGGACAATTACCATTTATTTATTGATTTAACAACTTAACAGTATAACAGTAAAAAAAAACACAGTAAATGTGGCATGTGCAAAAGTTTAGGCACCCTTCCATTGGATCCATTAAGGCTTTTTTTTAAAAAAGGTCTCAAAACTTGATGGACTTGTTAGGTCTTAATTTAAGACAGGTTAATTAATCCAGGCTATAAGGAAATATCTAAACGCATCCAACTTGGAATTGTCAGGAACAACATTTAAAAAATGGAAGTTAATGGGAACTATTAAATTCACAGCAAGATCTGGAAGACCAAGTAAAATCTGTGATAGAACTGCTCATAGACTGGTCAGGTATGCAAAGCAAAGTGCACATATCACTGCAAAGGATCTCCAGAAAGGTTTAGTGACGCACCACTGTAGTGCACCACTGGGTAGCATTGATTACACAAAAATGATCTGCATGGAAGAGTTGTCAGAAGGAAACCTTTCCTGCAATCTCATCACAAAAGTCATATGTATGAAGTATGGAACACAACACTTATGCAACCCAGAGACTTTTTTGGAACAAGGTGCTATGGATTATTGAAACAAAAATGGAATTCTTTGCCACAACCACTAAAGATAGATTTGGAGAAAAACAGGGGAAGTATTTTAAGAAAAGAACATCTTGTCAACAGGAAATATTGTGCGAGTGGGAGGAACAATGGATTCAATTAAATATATACAAATTATCTAAGCTAATGTCCCAGAGTCAGTGAAGAAATGAGCTGAAAAGGGTTTGGATATTCCTCAAATCAGCAATGAAATACAAACCCCAATTCCAAAAAAGTTGGGACAGTATGTAAAATGCACATAAAAGCAGAAAGCAGTGATTTGTAAATTCTCTTTTACATATATTTAATTGAAAACAGTACAAAGAAAATATATTTAATGTTTTACCTTATCAACTTTATTGATTTTTGTAAATATACACTAATTCCGAATTTGATGCCTGCAGCACATTCAAAAAAAGTTGGGACAGGGGCAAAAGAAAAGACTGGGAAGTTCATGTAGATACGGATGGATGACTTTAAGGGTTGTTTCTCCTGACTTAATTTTTTCCATAGAGTTCAACAGAGAAATGAGTCAGGAGAAACAACCCTTAAAGTCATCCATCCATATCTACTGCATATCTGGCAGCAGAGTGATGGTTTGAGGCTTGTACCTCAAACCCTTGATGACTTACAACCATTTAGGCAACCATGGGTCCATACTTTCCCCGTGCAATTTACATCTTAATCTTGTCCCACCCCCCAATTCCCATAGAAATCCATTCGAATGCTGAGAGGTTATAGTATCGCTTGTAAGAGTACCTGAAAATAAGATATCAAGAGTCTTTTGCTATCCTTTTATACCCAGTCATGATAGCATCACCTGTTTACCTGTGGAATGTTCCAAACAGGTGTTTTTTGGACTTCCCAGTCATTTTTTTGCCCCTGTCCCAGCTTTTTTGGAACGTGTTCAAACATGCAGTGCATCCAAGAATACCTAAGAATATTTCTTAACTAGAAGGGTTCTGCAAAGAAGATAAATCCTAAAGCAAGAATAGAGACTGACAGATTGTTTTCAATCTGTTAAATTCAGCAAATAAAAAGTAATTGTAGGCCTACATTACAATTTACAGACGTACGTTTGCTGTTGTACTCATTTTCTGTTTCTCTCCCCTGCATCACATGTGCTGTGTAAAAGACTGTACCCCATTGAATCTGCCCAGAATCTGGCTGTGTTCCATGTGGTAACGTCTTGGCAGAGAAGACATGCAAGAGGGTCTAGTTCCCAGAAGCACCTTTATGGGTGCCCCTTGACCCTTCACCCTTGACCCCAAGCGATGGTTGCTCAGTGATTAGAGAGATGGCGGGGGAGGTCCCGGGGGACACTTTGAGCAGCGTCTCCATGGAGGAGCTGGAGTGTAAGATATGCTACCCGCCTCTACAACTTGGGTGCCCGCCGGCCGAAGGTCCTGGAGTGCTGCCACCGCCTCTGTGCCAAGTGCCTCTCCAAGATGGCAGGCCTGGTTGAGGTGCCACCGCACTCCGTAGCCTGCCCCTTCTGCCGCTATCCCACCTACCTGACAGAGGAGCTGGCCGCTGGCCTCCCTGATGACCACAACATCGTGAGGGCTGTGGCTCTACGGGGGCGAGGCCAAAGGAAACGTGGCTCAAACTCGGCCGGGCTCCTCCTCAGCCCCGGTGATCTTGGCTCCACAGTCAGCGCCTCCACCTCATTCTCCTCCGTCTCCTCTCCCGCCTCCTCACAAGGGACCTCCAACTGCACGGTCATCACCGTTGTGGGGGCCACCCAGGAGTCGTCGGACCACCTCCACAGCTCCCAAGCCGGAGCTGCGGAAAACCACCTCCCCGGCCCAGAGCCCTGGAAGATGTGGCGCTTTGTCATCAGGTCATGGTGGTTCTTGGCCCAGGTGCTGGTTGGTTTACTGGGGGTGCTGTATTTCAGCTCCCTCCCCCTGGGAATCTTCCTGCTCATCAAGAGGAAGGGCACATTGGGCATTCTCCTGGTCAGCTTGGTGCCCTCCAGTCTGGTGATGTTAGTGGTCTATGATGTTTGCCGCTGGTTTATTCGGTAATATTGGTGCTGCCCAAGCAAAAGCAAAAAGTAAACATGCAATTCCCTAAAATCTGGACATTATCTGACTTTGTTTCTTGAGTCTCCAGACTGTTTTAGGTGGAGTCTTTGCCATTGGAATTGCTGGTCTATGCATGTATCAAATGTAATATTGCTTTTATTACATATTATACGTATTATATTCAGTTTATGAAGAAAAATCACTGTAAATGAGCTTTACCCACAAGCATAGAATTTTGAGACTACAAGTGCAAAACTCTCAGGATATCTGTTCGATAAGTTCTGTTCACTTTTACATGGCAATTGGAAGACAATACTATTTTGAACTAAAATTGGTATTCACATGAATCTCTGGTTTAATGCAGCTGTTGAAACTATGGGTGTATTGACATGACAACCTCTGCAGTCCAATCAGGCTGTGACAGTTAGCACATGGAGGTATAGTAGCATAGTAGCAATTCCAGCTCAATTTGCTGATTTGCTTAGCAGAAGGTAAAAGTGGCAAATTATGTTGACTATGAAGCAACATTGCTACATAATTAGATGAACAATAGTGATTGAAAATAATAAAAGTGGTGGGCTGTTTGATCATAAATAGACAAATCTTTTTAATGTAGGTAATCATTTCAAGTTGATATTTTGGTAATTTCCATTTTGGATTAGTTATGCTTTATATGTGTATAAATGTGATATGTTTGATGATAACATGATAAGAATATTCATCTTAACACAACCATTCGACTTTTATTTGCACTTCAATTGCTTGATTTACGTAAATTGCTGTAAAATTACAAGAATGTTTGCTTGATCGTTTCTTCTTAAAATACTGATCCAGGAACTATCCCGGCACAAGCAAATACATATGGTGATAATTTGTCATTGTCATCTCTGAGGCCCTGGATTTACATGTGTTTCATTCTTACAGTGTTGTTATGCACCTCAGTTGTATCACAGAAAGCATGTCATTAACACAACAAAATTTGTCAAATGTATCTGAGTGTTATTTTCACACACTATAAGCTTACATTTAATGTTGAGAAAAGGCTGGAATGGCAAGTTGTAGGCCAAGGACAGTTCATAATCTTAATAAAAACCAGGAAACATCGAATTCATAAGGAGTCATAAATTAAATAAGGCTGCAAAATTGAGTGTAACACAGCCACTTAACAAGTAAGCAATAAATGCAGAAGCACACTGTTAAAGGTTGTATCAGCGATTTTGGGTGACGTCACTTCTGAAGCGAAATCCCAAACAAACAGAGCCAGCTCCAGCTCAGAGCCAATTATGTTATGTTTTAAAAAATAGTGTTCAAGCATCCAGAATTATAACCACGTTAATAACGTTTGTAAGAAACCAAACCGTTTGTAAATCCGTCAAGATTTCAGCGAGATAAGAGTATTAGCGTATTAGTATCACCCACCCCTTGTCGGTGATTGGTTGGAATACTGTTTATTTTGGTTTTGAGTGGTTGGTAGTACCATTTGTTTTTGTGTACGATCTCGGAGCATAGGCTGCCTACAGAGACGCGGTTTTTTGACGGCCTGCTTATGGGGCGGGCAGCTAGCGGATCGTGAGGAAAAATCAGATGAATGTGATCATTTATGTTTCGACCCAAAATCGCTGATACAACCTTTAAGAGTAAGATAATATTGTTTTTGTGAGAGATAATGGTGGGCAGACCCCCAAAAAAGACAGCAAATTCAACCCCAAAAATTTTTTTTTATAGAGAATATTAGGTAAATGCCAAAAATTACAGGAAATTCACACCAGTACCTTACCCATTATCTTGACTTCTGCACTGACAAGGCTTGTAACACACAATTCTTTGATACCCTCACCACTGAACCACTGGGCAACCAAGTCACAAAAATTGGCACCACACATTGTGATGACAACACCACATGCGGCTTCCAGGAGATTTGGCCCAGGCCGTGCCAACTCTGAGTTGACAGTGGGCTTGGGCAAGGGCTAGCAAGCTTCCACTGTCAGCAGCATGAAAAGAGGAGTTTCTGGAAGATATCCAACCTGTAAAATATCAGTGAAATTTATCGTGAGCTGTAGTTTCCCATATCGCCACATATATTTGACTAAATGTAAATGTAAATATATTTCCGAGAAACGTCTGCACACTTCCGGGTCTGTGAGCGTCAATTTCTGGACTTGGATATTCCAAATTAAGAGAGGTGGACAGTCATGTCTGGTAATTTATGACTAGTTTCTGGACAAGAACACCTCAGTGCGCAAGATTATGCCCTTTTCCGACTTTTCGGATTTGTGCACTGTAGTGTCCGGCCCATAAACGCATCTTTTCATGCAGTGGAGGCAAAAGGCATGACCAGCATGGAGCAGCCTTGCCCCTGCTTCCTGGAAAACAGGTCCTGGTGGGGAACCCCCTGCGGTGACACTACGGTAAGCAGGCCACTCGGTGGCAGCCTTGTCCTTAAAGGAGTGACCGCAATGTCTCAACCTGTGCCCCCATCTGGTGGAATGATTGGAGGAGATGCCAGCTTCGGAGAGAAGTAGCCCCAGTGAAGAGTGACCCATGGAGGAGATGCCAGCATAAGTGAGCTCGGATAAAAGCGCCATCTCTCATTCTAGCCTTATGCAATATTTGCTGGGAAGACGGAGGTCCCAAAGCGGTCGAGGCGGTTTCCAGAGCAGAGAAGACCAACAGCTGTGGAAATCGGAGCTGTTTTGTGTTCACTTTTTTTCTTCCACGTGAGACCCTGCACAGTAGCGAGGGCCAAAAACCCCACCTTATCCTTTGATTATATTTTATGTTTGTCCATGTACTCCCTGCACTGTTGCACCTTCCTGAGATAGAGGGTGATGAGGAGCATGTAATGCCTGAGGTGTTGTGTGGGGGGTTTAAGTTGAAAGGTGGGGACGTACAGTTGTGGTCAAAAGTTTACATACACTTGGGTTGAAGTCATTAAAACTAATTTTTAACCACTCCACAGATTTCATGTTAGCAAGCTATAGTGTTGGCAAGTCAGTTAGCACATCTACTTTGTGCATGACACAAGTAATTTTTCCAACAATTGTTTACAGACAGACTATTTCACTTTTAATTCACTATATTTCAATTCCAGTGGGTCAGAAGTTTACATACACTAAGTTGACTGTGCCTTTAAATTTTTAATATTTGGTCGCATATCCTTTGGCTTTGCATGCCATGACATCCTGATGTCTGTGACCCAACAACATCAAAAGACTCTTGATATCTTATTTTCTGGTACACTTACAAGCGATACTATAACGTCTCTGCATTTGAATGGATCGCTATGGGAATTGGGGGGTGGGACTAGATTTAGCTGTAAATTATGCAGGAACCGTATGGAATACATGATTGGTAAAATTGCCAGATATGCAGTAGATATGGATGGATCACTTTAAAGGTTGTTTCTCCTGACAAATATTCCTATTGAACTCTATGGAAAAATAAGTCAGGAGATGAAACCCTTCAAGTTATCCATCCATATCTACTGTATTTCTGGCAGCAGAGTGATGATTTAAGGCTTGTTTCATACGTCAAACCCTTGATGACTTACAGCCATTTAGCCAATGTGTTCCATACTGTTCCAGTGTAATTTACAGCTAAATCTAGTCCCACCCCCCAATTCCCAAAGAGATCCATTCAAATGCAGAGATGTTATAGTATCGCTTGTAAGAGGACCATAAAATAAGATATCAAGAGTCTTTTGATGTTGTTGGGTCATAGACATCAGAAAGTCTTGGCATGCGACCAAATATTAAAAATTTAAAGGCACAGTCAACTTAGTGTATGTAAACTTCTGACCCACTGGAATTGTGATATAGTGAATTAAAAGTGAAATAATCTGTCTGTAAACAATTGTTGGAAAAATTACTTGTGTCATGCACAAAGTATATGTCCTAACTGACTTGCCAACACTATAGTTTGCTAACATGAAATCTGTGGAGTGGTTAAAAATTAGTTTTAATGACTTCAACCTAAGTGTATGTAAACTTTTGACCACAACTGTATGCTCAGGCATAGAGGGACTCCGCATCAGGGATCCAAACATTCTGTGCAGAAGAGTGAGAAGGACAAAGCAACTAAAACAGGGGTGTTCCTTTGTTTTACGGCAGGTGGGAACAAATTTAACGGTCTATTAAAAGGAATAAGTGCATTTTACTGTGTCGTTGTACAAACAGTATTTGGTGTGCTCTGAAACAAAAGACTAACAGCATTAATGAATCGGGCAAGAGGAAGCTCACACTCACAGCCTCTGATACAAACAGGGGAGTCTGCTTCGAGTTACACTGAGGAAAGCCATGAATATTTCAAAAAGCTCAATGCTTTGTTATGCAGACGGTCAACTCCCCACAGAGAAGGTCCAATCAGTTTTTTATGTCTTTTCTTGGATCTCCTGGAAGAAAGTTCCAACGTTGTTTAGCAAATGTATCTGAGTTGCTTTTTTTGTTGATTTCCCTCAGTAGTCTTTTTTTCTGGCATCCCTTCCAAAAGGCCTGCTGGTATGGAAGTGACATCTGATGGCAGATTTGGAGACTTTGTATTATAGATCTCCAAAAGTGGCCCTTGGATTATTTTTGTGTAGTTTTGCCTCCCAAACCATCTGCCTTACTGTGTGGGGGTTGAAGGCCAGATGCACTTGCAATGTCTACCAGGCAGGCTTACCACTGTTTTCTTATTTCTTTTGAGAGATCTTTGTCTTTTCCCTTGGTGATGGATGACACATCGCTTTTATGCATTACATGTTAAAATATTTTCCTCCGAGTAATTGTACTAGTATGAATTAATATAATTTCCCAATTTTTTTAAGCATACAATATAGCTTATTATGTAACGTTCCGTTCCCTTCCTGTTTGTTTCCGTGTTTTTCCCTCTCCCTCCGTGTCATGTTGGTTTCCCTTCGTCCATGTTTTCCCCTGTGCTGCAGGCTGGGCGTGGTCCTCCCGTTTGGTTCACTCTGTTTCCTCATCTGTTTCAGCCTATCTCCTTTCTCCTGCACTGCATGCATTCCTCACCTGCTTTTTTGTTAATCACCCTTGATTACATTCCTCACGCCTTTTTGATTGGTTTCAATTTCACTCCACTATTTATTCCTCTGTCTGGCTGCTGTTCGGCGCCAGTTCTTTGACGTACCTAGTTGTGTTTTTCTGGTCTCCTGTTCTAGTCTAGTTACTAAAGATTCTGTTGAGTTTTTGGATTCCTGTTCTTTTCTCTTTTTCTCCAGTCCTCACTGCCTTTTTTGTTTTAGTCTGTTTCGCCACAGTCTGCTCTGCCTACAGCTGCTTCACCCTCCCTGCGTGTGTTGCAGTACCTCCAGGCTTACCCTCTTCAAACCCATAGCTGGGTGCCCTGCCTGCCCTGTCGGACCCTGCTTCACACTTACCTCTGCCTTTCTGTTTCGTGCCAGTCCGGTCCGTTCCTGTTCCTCAGCCCAGTTCCTGTTGGACCTCCCGGTCCAGTTCCTGTCCGGTTCCAGGTCTGAACCAAAGTCCAGTTCCGGCTTGGAACATCCGCCAGTGTTCCCGTCCAGTTCCTGTTGGACCTCCCGGTCCAGTTCCTGTCCGGTTCCGGGTCAGAACCAAAGTCCAGTTCCGGCTTGGAACATCCGCCAGTGTTCCCGTCCAGTTCCTGTTGGACCTCCCGGTCCAGTTCCTGTCCGGTTCCGAGTCAGAACCAAAGTCCAGTTCCGGCTTGGAACATCCGCCAGTGTTCCCGTCCAGTTCCTGTTGGACCTCCCGGTCCAGTTCCTGTCCGGTTCCGGGTCAGAACCAAAGTCCAGTTCCGGCTTGGAACATCCGCCTGTTTTGTGTGTTTTCCTATGAACGGCTTGGGACTACCCCAATCCAGTAAATAAAACACCCATTCCTGTTCATTTGTCTCTTGGTCGTGCATTTGGGTTTGTTTCTGTGTTTCGGATCGTGACATATTACCTGTATTGTTTTATACAGCCTTCTTTCTTCATCTTTAACAAGGATGTGAATCATTTTGGAAAGCACTGTACATAGTACATTGTACACATATTAAAGGTCAGTGCATTAATATACTTGTGAAAAGACATTAACTATTAATCATTCACAAATAATTAAATTATCAGTAATTCTGATCAGTTCTGTTAATGGCACTTCAAATAAATGGGATCGTTTATGATGGAATTTAAAAAATCCTGAATAACTTGGACAGATAGCTCAGCTGCACCCACTTTAGTACAGTTATGAGTGCCCAAATGGATAACTAAACATTCACACTGATGTCGTTCAGTTAGTGAGACCTAACCCACCAATGACTATATAAGCTATACCATTGCAAGCTTGCTGTTGTAAAACAAGAGTAGATAAGTGTTGTGCGCTGGGTATATCCAACTAAGTACTTTCCCTTTATTTTCCCCTCTTCAAAGTGCCTTTCCACTGCCCTGACACACCTGCTTTTATGACGTTGTGGCCAAACGGTTTGTGAATGGGCGAGTCACATCTTTCCAAGCCAGGCCTTCAACAATGCATGCCACCGAGGTCTGCCGCGGGTATTACCATAGCAGCCATTTAATTTTCCAGCATTTTCTTTTTTTTGTGCTCACTACAATATGGGACAAAAGCAATCTGCGGCTGCTTTATTCCGAAGAAAAGCCAGTTTGTTAAGGATTCATGAGAACTGGAGCGTGGCCTTACTGGGCTCTAAATATACTACAGTGGACTGAAGAACTGGCAGCCCGGATGAGAGACAGGCCTAATAATTATAATGACCAGGGGATAGGGGAGGGCAACCCTCTATGCAAACATATGTGGAGTTGGAATCTGACAATCTGTTTACTGTGCTGGGAATTCCTGTCAATAAAAATTGTCAGCAGCAGATGGCACTGTTAGCTTCTCTTGTGAACCAGCTGTGAAAAAAAGCATTTTTTTTTTTTTAAATCAGGTAATATACACATGTACAACATGTTCACATTATCAAGATTATCGTTAATAACCCTGTCGGGCAGTGGTTTAGTATGTTGACAGGGAAGGAAGGAAGATTTAGAAGTTTGAGGCAAACCCCCGTCTCCCTAACATACTAATTACATTATACGGTTACATTGTTATGCAACATGAAATAAACTTAAGAAGCAATTTTGCCCACTTCAGGATGAGTGGATGCTTCTGACAGGAAATTAAATGCAAAGATTATCTCCATGCTCTCTGCACTAGCTGCCGATGTACTCCGTAAATCACATAGGATTACGAGAGGGTGGCGCATAGGAATGCGTTCTAATGAACAGACAACACTGGGATTCTGGAATGGTCTATTTAAATACTGCGTACAGTGGCATGTATAACCAGCCTAGGGAACGTTAGCCTGATAGATCCCAACCAGTGGCTCCACTGGTGAAATCCAAGGCAATCTGCCAGCATGTGTCAGGGATTATTTTAGCCTGCCCCTACTCTGAGTTGATGTAAATCAGACGTATATGCCTGAGTCTATCTGCCAGTCCAACTAAGCAGGGTTTTGTATGTCACTCAAAAAGTATGAAGATGATGAAATAGCATATTCATTACTCCAGCATAAAAAAATAACATGCTTATTTCCGTTTTACCGATTCAACAGACAAGTTGAGTCAGATCAACACCTGTATGAATAACTAAACAAACTTGTTGCCTGAGGTGTACAAGAGCATAACAAATAACATAATAAAGAACAGAAGTAATAAAAAAAAGATCAAAGAACAGAAGTAATAAACAAACTTGCCTCTGCAGTACTAAATGCAGGGTTGCGACGAGGGTTGATAAAAACCAAAAAAGGTATGCTTCCCAGTGAAAAGTCGATGAAACGCCATCTAGCATTCAGGTGAAAACCCAGCTACATTTCAAAAGTGAAAGTTTTTTTAGCCAACTAGGACATAGCCAGGCTATATCCAGGTAAAACCTGAGCTATATTGGGGTTAACCTAGACCGCTTATGTCAAAACATCTCAACCTAGATTTCCACCCCTCTAGATGTCTAGATTCCGGCTTTTGCTCACTGGGTTACTTCCATTTGCATTGTGCTCCATTTAAACCTGACAGAAAGACAGCCATTTCTATGAATACTTATCAGTAAATTTGCCTTTAAAAAAAGAAAAGCATATACTATATATTTTAATTAATACTAATTTGGACTAAACCAAAAAGTATTTTTAAAATCCATTCCTAAAGTGGGTAAAATGCATGAGACTCTGGAACACTGGACCAACTACATGCTAATTTCTGGAATTTGGCTCAAGTTTAATATGTTAGAATTCTGACTTATATGCAGGTTAATATTTTCACCAGATATTTGGCAAATTCAATCTTATCCCTTTAAAGTCCCAAGTTATTGGTCAGGTGTTTAAAGAGTTTTGAAAATGATGATCCATCATTGCATTGCATAGCCTAGGCAGCAAATAACTGTTGTAAAATCTTCTGCTATTCAACCAAGCCTTGTTCAGTCCTGATTTAACCATAAAAGCCATCACATAAAATCCATGCTTTTGTATGGTGGTGAAAACTGGTCAGGTTATATAATAATTGGATTGCATAACATCTCAAAATGTTTGCTTATTTACCCTTTGTTCACTTCATCCAAAACCATTGAATCCATTAACCAATAATTTGGGTCTCGTAACCTTCTCTCTTAAATCTTGAGTATTAACCCTGATATGTAATTTATCAACCTGTTTTGAATGAATAACCTAAAACAAGAGAAACCTGTTTTCCAAGCTGTCAGCTGTTGCCGTCCCTGCACCTTGGACACGTCCTTCCCTAAACTGGTTTTCCGAGTTAATGCATTATCTGCCAGCCTTTGGTGAATCCCCAGCATATTCAGTTCTATTCTCTCAGTGATTCTGTTGGTGTCATATTACCTTTACTTTTTGTTGTCAATTTTATCTGACTACAAACCATAAAGTAAAAACCATCCATTTTAAAAAGGATGGCTGAGTTTGGAAAGTAGTTTTCTTGAGCACTTAGTCATATGCAAATAACACAATTGTTTAGTCTTGGCTTTGAATGATGTTTAATGATGTTATTGACCATTTGTGTATTGCAGTGGTACCCTATCCTGTTCTTGGAGTTCTACCTGTTATGATTCCGTGAAGGGACTGGACTCAAACGCACGACTCTCACACAGAAATTTCAAGAATTCAATAATTTATTACTTCGTCAACAACTCCAGAAGTATAGGGAGAATAGATATACTGGGACTGGATCCTGGAATGGCGTTAGCAGGGGGTAGAGCGGGAGTGGGAGTAGGCAAGGGGCTGGTTAGTGGCAGAATCCTGGGCTGGTGTAGCAGAGGAGCGGGATGCGGGAGACGGGGCTGCATGGAGTGGGCTAGGACAGCTGCAGGCTGGTGAACCTGCAAGGCATAACAAGACAGGCAGCGATATACGCTGAGCTAAGCAAGACTTTTGTTAGGAGTTGGTGGGGGAAGGACCCAAACGCAGGGAGGAGTACAAAAAAAAACAAAGTTTAATGAGGGCAAGGCAGCAATCCGTGGTAAAACAGGCAGGTCGAAAAACTGGGGAGACAGGCAACAAAACAAAACACAGTCCAAAGAATGGTGAAGGAACAGGCAGGGGTCGGAACCGGGAAGGCACAGCAAAGGTACAAAAGCAGAATCCAAAACAGGGTCACGAGAACACAGGCAGGGGTCCAAACCGGGGAGTCGTAGGAGGAACACAAAGAAAACAAAACAGACTGGATACAAAACAAAACAACAACAGGCAAAAAACTAGGGAAACAAAAACTCGAAAACAGATACTAGGAAATAAACAAACAACTCGGGCAGATACTCGGAGAAACAGAAAGAAACACAGTCGCAAAATATTTGGTAAGGAACTCGCAAAGACAGACTGAAATTACAGGGTTTAAATACACAGGGGAATAATGACACAAAAAGGAATCAGGTGTGAAGAGGAGGGGAAATGGGAGAGTACACAGGTGAGAACAATGAGGGTTAACAGGGACCAATAATACAATAACGGGGGAAACGTAAGACACGGACTGGAATACACATAGACACAATGATAACAAACGGCCTGGGGTTAGCAGGTAGACAAGTGCACAGCTCGGAGGGGAGGAACGCGAAAGTGGACACACGTGCAAGGAATGCGAAATCAGATAGATACAGGGATAGGATAACGAGGAGGGAAATGACAGCTGCAGGTAGAAACTCAAGATGAATTAGTAATTAGTAATGTTAGTAGCAAACTCTAAAACCCTAATGTTAGCAGGTTAGTATTATATACACGTTAGTTTGTTAGCAGGTTAGTATTAAATCTAATCTAACAGTTAGTATGATTAGTACATTAGTATTATACACAAATATTAAGCCAGAAGGAAGAAAACGAGATACGAAATACAGAGGAAACCCGAATGTTCCCAAAATCACCCGAATAGTGCAATGACAAAGACAGGGAGTGGAATCTGAGGAACATGGAACGCAGACTGACAATTGCGAGGGAAATACAGGAAAAAAAGAAAAGAAATCAGGAAACATAACAAATTAAACAGACAGAATTACAGGATCCTAACAACTTTAAGCAGCAAGCAAGGCAAGACAAGGCTAGTTTACTAGGCACGAAGCGAGACAAGATGAGTTAATTCAACAACGAGACTTAGCGAACTGGCACAAGACAAAGAACAATGGGAGAATATATAGGAGAGTTAATGAGTACCAATTACGTGCAGCGTGAGAATGTATGCGTGAGTGATTAACAGAGCAGAGAGCGTGAGGAATGCAGGCGAAGAAAGGAATGGGATAGTATGGAGATAATGCAAGGGAAATGAGTGACACGAAGGGAGAAACCCACGCCCAGCCTGCAGCATGAGGGAAAACAAACAGGAAACATGAAAACAAACATGACACATGAGGGAAAAGGTAAAACAAGGAGCACAGCGGGGATGGGAATGAAGAGTGTCACACTACCATCCTGTAGGTTTTTATTTCAAACTAATGGTGCATTGTGTATTGTGACTGTGTTGATCAAAATAATGTTGTGGAGAAAGATTTCTGGGCTCAGAATATATCTGTTTAGAGAATCCTGTCACACCATTGTTTAACTGATGTATTCAAGTTTATCATGCAAATAAATTGAAATAACAATAAAATCGTATTTTTCATTATTATTATTATTATCTAGAAAGTTTTCCACCTTATATAAATTATATAGTAATGCTTTACCATTTTCCAAGTTATTTTGTTATGTCATCATCATTTATGGTGCTTTTACAAAAGAGTACTAGGCAATCCAAGAGGTACCTGCATGTACAATGATATGTTCTCTGGTTTGACTGCTAGCAAACAATTTATAATAACTATAGTTAATGTTATAGTTCCCATTCCTGGTGGAAACTGCCATTAAAGAAGCAGTGGCTGGCATGTGATTACAGTGAGAATGCTTAGAACCACAGGTGGATGCCATTGCACTTGGCTCAAGCACAAGAGTGGACATGAGTCATAGTAAATCCAAGGAAACAGTGAGCATCAGTACCCATTGCAGCAGCTGGAGGGTAGAGGTTGGAAAAGATTGCAGTGATGCATAAGCCACGCCTCCCTCCCCCTTTCCCCCATCACTCGGGAAAGTGATGCCTCGGAGAAGCCAAGTGCTCCCACACAGTGGGGGGGCGGGGAGGCGGGGGGGGTTGTGGAAGTCCTCACGGCAGCGGTTAATACGATTAGCCGAGCAGGCTGCTCTGCGTCAGTGTACTGGGGTCAATCGCGTGGATTACCTCGCCTGCTCAGCGCCTAGACAGCTGCGGGATTCATTTTAATTTGTTGTGCTTGGTTTTTTTTAAGCACCTGCTTTTATGAGAAGATTAGAGAGACTGGCTCAAATTCCAAAGCGCTTCCCATTGCTTTTTGTCTGTTCCTGTGGAAAACTCCCCCAGCCCCACAGAGGCTACTGTTCACCTGGGGTCCATCTAGGGCACCTGCAAATGGGATTTCCCCCATTCCAGCCTCGGCACCTGGATTGAGCTTCTGTTGGTAGAAGCCTCCATCACGGCACAGCCCCCTCCTCCCCTTCCCTGGAGCCCCCTCCATCGCTGTGACCGAGGTGAGGGCTTCTCTTACCCCTGCAAGGAGCCCCCATGCCCCTCTTAAACAACAAGGTGGCCAATGATGACAACATCAGCTTATCCAAACCTGTGGACGAGGTGAAGGCCCTTGTAGATGCACTCTGCAAGGTAAGAGAAACTACCTGGATTGCAGTGTATGATCTCTTAAAGGGTGAAAATGAACAGATTCTTTCTAAACCTCTGACGTCTTTTGAGACTCAAAGAGCATTGTTTTAATCAGGGTGAACACTGTACGACTTTTAATGATGTTCCATACCGGGAGAATGCACAATGATTAATGACAAATGTTCAATACATGAAGGGACATCACTTGTGATGATTTTATTGGAAGAAAGATTAGACAAGAAAATTCAAGAGTAATCATAAAATACAGATTTTTTTTTCTTTAACACAGATATTTTTCTGACTTTTGATAACTGTTTCCATGTCTATATGTCTATATCCACAAATGTGGTCTGCGGTGAGAATGCATTTAAAATACTAAAATGAATCATTTGACAGGACAAAAAGGATTGCTCTACCAATACTGTGCGCTATTAAATAATATATAATATAATATATAATAATATATAGGCTCGGGCCAGCTGTGACTGTACCACAATAACTTAGGGGAACAAAAAGAGCCAATTTCACATTAGTTCTATGCTACTGTGCAAACCATCTCAGAGAATGTTTCATAGTTGTTGCAAACTGTTGTTCCATAGCAATGCATGCACAGGGAGCTGGCGGCATTTAGAGCAAGTGACACTCATATCATCACCTCACCAAACACTTCTCCAGTACACAAGGCACAAGGTACTCTATGCACTCAAAGAGAGTCAATTGAGGAGTTTCCTGGTGCGCGACAGTTTCCCTGCTTTTAGACGTCTCCAGTTCCTCCCCACATCTGTATCCATGTGCCAGGATGTCAAGCTCATCCACGTGACAGCAAGATGATAGAAATGGGTTTTTCCCCGTGGGTGAAAAAGCACTTTCCGTCAATAGATTGTGTCCATTGTTCAGCCCTTCTATATCAATGTACAGAGAACGCTACAATTTAAGCGCTATACAAAACAACGGACCCATTTATGTGAATTAAGGGGTGAATGCTTTTTGGCTCTGACATACTAGGCATAGTAGTTGCATGAGGATAGTAATCTGATCACAATTCCAGCGTTATACAATGTAACTCATACAGTGCAGTGCGGTTATTACTGGTGAAAGTCCTTTGTGCATGGCTTGTGAAAGACTTGTTTTCTGAGATTACTTAACATGAAAGGCCAATGTGATGTCTCCGTGCTTCCTTATAGACTGGGGGCACTAAAGGGATCTGACAGACATTGGAAATCAGTCAATTAACCAGACCTTTTGTGTGAAGATGCTGCAGGTATGATTTAACATCATTTGCCACAAGGCAAAATAGGAATTTTTGTGAATAACTTTCCAAATGCTTAATTTAATGCTTAGAGTCCACACTCTTCACAATATCATATGTGCTCAGTTAACTTCCCTGCTCAAAGTATAAGTACCAATTTGTCACTGTGAGGAGAAATCGGGAGATTATTGGGACAGTATTTTTTCTGTGTCTGTATCAGCAATGTCCATAATGGATTGCACCATGCAAAGTATTGTAATTATTTCAGTGGATCCTATCATGACAAACCAGGAAACATAGTGTCTTCTTTATGGGGCCTGCTTGTCAGCATTCCAGACTAGTCTAAATGCAGCATCAGCCCCCTACTGTCCACGTAACTTTATTATTATAAGGGGCTGGGTCGGAGGACCAGGCGCAACAGTAGGGATCTGAAAGTGCTCGGGAGGAGCACCACAAAACGAAGGAATACTTTGTAGGTGGGAAGCCAGAAAACAGAAAAGAAACAGACTCCCTCTCTCACGCAGTGAGAATACTAGAGGGAGACTGGACACAAAGGAAGAATGAAAAACAACCTGCAATAAGGCGGGCGAACTCGTAGACATGAGATCACAGCAAGCTCTCAAAAAGAGAGAGGAAATGCAATAAATAAATAACAACCCTGCACGGGCGAAAAAGGCTCAGAGACTTGGGGCCCTATCTTGGCGATCTTGGCGCTTAGTCTAAGCGCATGGCGCTAAGTCCATTTAGGGCGTGTCCAAGTCCACTTTTGCTATTTTAACGGCGTGTTTTTTTGGCGCTAAGCACGGCGCATGGCGCAACTGGGCTGAACCTAGTCGCTTCATTAATTATAGGTGTGTCTTGGGCGTGACATTCAATAAACCAATCAAAATGTCATATCCCATTCCCATTAAAAGCCTGCTTTTCCACCTTGGCGGATTGCTTATGATGGCGAAACAGACATGCTCGTGCGTGTTCAGTGTGATCAAGGAATAGGCTAAATGGAGTATGATCAATATTATTCGGACCAACCATTAGCCTATGAGTTCCCGGTAATTCCAGACAGGGCTGTTATTTTACAAAATATGTGCGGTTAAATTTCGTTAAAAGGACCTGCAACAGCTGAGAATAAGCTATCAATGGCTTCAGTCTCACCTTAGAAAACGCCAAATTAGCCTGCTTGTTCAGCGAATTTCGTTTGATTATGCAATGAAAGTGTCAAACATCAATTCCAAGAGGCTATTCTCATGGAGTTCTCGAAGTTCAAGCTTCATCCAAAGTTCATTAGGCTACCTGCATAGTAGGCTAATATTGATTAATAACATACATACCGTTATTTTGCCTTAATGATGACACTAAATAGCCATACAATAAAGCTGTCAGGTTCGCAACCCATAAGTTCACGCATATTTCCCCTTGTTTAATAATGTCCTGTTTATGGAAATGTGACCAACCTGTTTTACTCGTAGCGTAATCCTTTAAAACAATCCACTTTCCCAGGAAGACCGTTAAACGTGCAGAGAATGGCATTAAAATTAATTGTGAATTAATTGTGTAACGTGCTGCAAATTTGTTTTAGTTTCTAATTAGACGCTTAGTTCTCTTTAAAATCGTTTTGTTCAGTTAAGGAATAACGGGTGAAATCAGCTGGGTTTTAAACGGTGAGAGTATGGAAACCTGGTCACTGTCATTTAAAAAAATATGAAGGACGAAGAATAGCTAAGGTTACAATTTAGTTAACATGGTGACATCTCCGTTTTTTAACCATAGGCTATCGAAAAAAACCTTATGCACAGCGAATTCGCTGTAGCCTAGGCTATTTGAAAAACAATAAATGCAATATTCACTGGACAAGGTTTTGAACTTTTTTCAGTCACAAACCATTCTATTTACTTACAGGCTGTATTCATAGATAAACAGAGCTGTATTGTAATGACATCTGAAGCGCATTTTCAGAACTTAAATGTCCGTCTATTGCCGTGCGCGAGTTTTCCATTGAATGACAATTCACGCATTAGGTGCAAAGACAATTCGCGCATTAGGCTTGATAGCTATAGGTGTTATCAGCTCCTTTTTAATGGATAGCCATTGTCCCGTACCATCGCACATCGCCTGGATGTTGATGGAGTGGGCTGAAAGCAATGTAATGTGGCATTGTTTCCCTTCGCTGAGGGAAAGGTATGTGGACCTATGGAACCTTTTATTATTATGCATTTTTGATATAGCCTACACAATAATAATATTTCACATTGTGATCTAGATATTTTAGTCATGCCTGTGCACGCCCCTGTGTGTAACAGACAGGAGGGTATGCGCGTTGTGCACACGCCTATGTAGACGCACTTATATGCGCCGTTAAAATAGCATGTAAACAACTGCGACATGACTTTAGACCAGGTTTGTGGTGGTTCTAGCGCAAGCGCTTTCTGCTGGCTCAAGATAGCAATACGCCAAAAAGAATCCTGGCCACTCCTCATCTTAAGACCAACACGCCCAGTTCACTAATGATGGCGCAAGAGTTACGCCGTCAAACATGCTAGTTTGACGGCGTAAGCGTTAGGCGTTATTATGGACCTAGCGCCGGGTGTAAGATAGCAAAGACACTTGCGTTTGCGTTAGCGCCGCTTTGCGCCGGGTGTAAGATAGGGCCCTTGAACGCTTAGAAAATAGAAAAACAAAGAAAGAACCTCCCGCTCTCATAAATGAAAGCAGTATTACTGAGAGGTAAAACAGAAGCGGCAAAAAGAACGGTCTCAGATTAGAGAGACAGATTACTCAACAAAACAAAGACAGAGAGATAAAGAGAGTAGAAGACTTCCTAACTAACTCTAAGACATCCGAGTCAAGTCCCGCGTTGCGTCACAATTTTATGTGAAGGCAAAGTGGTCCAACTCGAGCTGTCTGTCCTGTACCGTACCGGTTTTCCTTGTCAAACAAACGACAACATAGAAGCACGGGTAACAGGAAGCACAGAGCTTAAATAGGCAGCAGGAAACCTAGAACAGGTGCGCTGAATAAGTGTGAAGGCTGGGCGAAAACCCGGAACGGATGGTGGAAAATCTGATAGAGTGCCCTAGCGCCACTAATAGAAAGAACGACCACAGAAATAAAAGGAGGCTGCGAAAACCATGACAATTATATGGTTACATGAAAAATTGGTACAGGCTTGTATGGATACCTATTAAACAGATACAATGGCATGTCATTACAGATTGGGGTCTTTTCCCCAACAGATGATAAATTTTGCTTGGGTGCCTTATATGCTCTCCTGTCTGCACAAGCGCTGTACCCTATATTATTTGTGACAGTTTTCAGTAGTCTATACTATATGGGCCATTCTACAAAAGTCATGCAAATTGCTGTCCCTCTCTGATAAAAGTAAGAAATTGACCAATAAAACCTTTCAATGCTATATAATTCATTAGATCATGTTATGTTTTAATATAATCCAAGATATAAATTGCAGTAATAATAGTTACATTTATCCAAAATCAACACTTATACTCTTGGGAGTATAAATTCCTATTGGGAGATGGCTGTCCCCACTATCAACCCTTAAACTGGTGCATTAAAAAATATTACCCAAAATATTTTTGCCAATTATTTGACTTGTCTCATTCAATAAAGCATGTGGATTTTTATCAAATATAAGTTTAAATAATGCAATCTATTTTGTAATAAATTTTATAATTCAAAAAACTTATCGAAAAAATGCTGTCCCCAATTTTTACGTCATAACCGAAACGCACACTGTTTGAGTCTGTGCAGTGAACCTGCTTGTAGCCACACACCCCTTTTTTTAACCTGGAAATTAGATAGCCTTCATATGAATCAAGGCCACATGGTGAGTAGCTTGGTTTTAGCGTTTTGATATAATTATCCTTCAAAGTATGAAAATTAGTCTGTGGTTTTAAGAGACGTCACACCCAAACACCCAAGTTTTCATATTAGAGAAAAAAAGTTGATTTCATAACTGTAGATTTGATTAAAAGGAAGGTGCATCTGCACAGAGAAGTGGTTACTAACCATGTGCTTGCTAAATCTTTTGTTTTGTGGCCAAAATGAGCCAAAATTGTCACAACCGAAAAAGTCACTACCGAAACAAATGGTATTGATTCGGTTGTGACAGGCCTGTTTCGGTTGGTGACACTTAATTCTAATACTAAATTCTTATTAAAGACAATAAATAGTGAGACAATCAATGCACATGTCCAAACCTCAATTCCAAAAAAGTTGGGACGGTGTATAAAATGTAAATAAAAACAGGAAGCAATGATTTGCGAGTCCTTTTTGTATTCAATTGAAAACAGTACAAAGACAAGATATTTCATGTTTTAACTAATTAACTTTATTCTACATTTCATTCTTTATTCAGCTCATTCTACATTTGATGCCTGCAACACCTCCCAAAAGATTTGGGACAGGGGCATGTTTACCTTTGTGTTACATCACCTGTCCTTTTAACAACTTTGTCATATTTTGGGCTGCATAATGCGTCACACGTTTTCAATGGGAGACAGGTCTGGACTGCAGGCAGGCCAGTCTAGCACCCGCACTCTCTGACGACGAAGCCATGCTGTTGTAACACGTGCAGAATGTGGCTTGGCATTGTCTTGCTGAAATAAGCAGGGATGTCCCTGAAAAAGCGATTGTCTAGATCGCAGCAAATGTTGCTCCAAAATGTATATGTCTCTGAAATAATCTCTTGGACTTCCTGTTTCCTGTTTGAACGACGTTTTTCCAAACAGCTGCTGAAAATTCCCTGCTGAATTGTCGCTTTATTTTAATTTTTTGAATCTCGTTATTATTCATCATCATCTGAAAGTAATTTTTGGACCACAGTACTACCAATAAAGCGCTTAAGTTCTCTCTACGTCCTATATCATCCACGAGCAAACGAACTCAATACAGCCAGATAAAAACGTAAGTAATTTACGGGGCTTAATGGCTGCTTTCGGCTCGCCGGTTTCGTCCATCTCTCACTCTGTCTCTCCTTCCTGGGCTGTCTCTTGCTCTGTATGCGATATGTTTAGTTATTTATCTTCCGTCGTTAATGATAATTTTACCTGTGATAAGTGTAAGTTAAATGCTAGGTTGACGGAGAAGATTGCTGAATTGGAAGCTCGCATCCGCACCTTACACGAAATTCGAGATACTGAAATGTTTTTAGAATCTTTTACGGTTCCGGATGCACCAGTTAGCCTGTCTTTAAGTAGGACCCCGGCAGAGCCTTCGCAGCAAGGCGGGTGGATTACAGTTCGGGAACGTAGTCGAAAACCTAAGCCTCCACCAGTGCACAAACAACCCATTCACGTTTCCAACAGGTTCTCCCCCCTCAGTAACGCACCGGCTGTGAAACCTGTTAAAAAAACTCTGGTGATTGGCGACTCTATTTTAAGAAACGTGAATTTAGCGACACCAGAGACCATAGTCCAATGTATCCCAGGGGCCAGAGCGACCGACATCAAAGCGAACTTAAAAGTGCTGGCTAAACATAAGTTCTCTAAAATTGTTATTCATGTCGGCGCTAACGATGTCCGGTTGAAGCAATCGGAGATCACCAAAGATAATTTTAAATCGGTGTGTGATTTGGCGAAACGGATGTCTGCGTCAGTAATTTGCTCTGGTCCCATCCCCGCTCGAAGTGGTGACGAAATCTACAGCAGATTGACATCACTAAATCACTGGTTGTCTGTTTGGTGCCCTGCAAACGGTGTTGGCTTTGTAGACAACTGGAGTACTTTCTGGGGGAGGCCTGGTCTTTTGAAAAGAGATGGTATTCACCCCTCGTGGGAGGGTGTCGCTCTTATTTCCAGGAATCTATCTTATAGTCTCAGTAAGTCTATAACCTGACACACCAGAGCCAAGACCAGGCAGCAGAACTACTGTCTTACACAGATTTCTGCATGTTCCCAAAAACTGCTGCCCAGGTTCCATGCTATTGAGACAGTCTCTGTCCCCCGACCTAGAGTAGGCTTTGCTAAAAAGCCCATTAAGGGTGTTTGTATGGCTAATTTAAAAAAAATCAGACCCTGTCATTCTACTAATGATGGGGCTGAACAGAGAGAGCCAAAAATTGGCTTGATTAATATCAGATCACTCGCCCCTAAGGCAACTCTTATAAATGAATTAATTACTGATCACCAAGTTGAGATCCTATGCTTAACTGAAACTTGGCTTAAAATTGATGAATATATTGCATTAAATGAATCCACTCCTCCTGGTTACAGTTATACACACATTCCCCGTTTGACGGGTCGTGGAGGTGGTGTTGCTGCTATATATAAATCTAATCTCTTTGCTACTCTGAAATCTGCCTACAAATTTAACTGTTTTGAAGTGCTTGTTCTCAGTTTTGCACATCCAGACAGAAAAGCAATCAGTTTTACCCTTGTCATTTTATATAGGCCACCAGGTCCATACAGTGGTTTCTTACTTGAGTTTGCTGATTTCCTCTCTAGCCTGGTTATTCATTCAGATAAAATAGTAATTGTAGGTGATTTTAATATACACATGGATAGTGAAGGTGATCCTCTCAGATCTGCATTCTTGTCAATTATTGAACCCATTGGCTTTAATCAACATATACATCAGTCCACCCATTCTCATAACCATACTCTTGATCTGGTCTTAACGTATAATACAGAAATAGCAAACGTAACAGTCATGCCTAAAAATCCTGTGTTATCAGACCATTACTTAATTACCTTTCACCTTTCACAAGTCTGTCATGTGCCATCAGATACTACATTCTACTTTAGTCGTAAGCTCTCCTCCAGATCTGCAAATGATTTTATTAATGAGCTCCCAGGCTCATTTGTGCACTGTGGGGATTTTCTAGGCTCCAGCCAAAATGCGTATACAAATGCAGACATAAACTCAATTGATCAGCTGACTGACAACATTAATAACGTACTTAGTAGAACCCTGGATACTATCGCACCTCTTAAAAAGAGGAAAGTCTGCAATAAGAAATTAGCTCCCTGGTACAATGACCATACTCGTGCTCTCAAACAAGCTTCACGCCAACTTGAGCGCAAATGGCGTTCCTCTAAATTGCATGTTTTCTTCCATGCCTGGAAAGACAGCCTTCTCCATTATAAACATGCCCTTATCACAGCGCGTTCCTTATATTTCTCTATTTTGATAGATGAAAATAGAAACAATCCTAGGCACCTGTTTAACACTGTTGCCCGACTGACTAAGAATCATGCTGATCCCTGTGTTTCAATCCCATTTAATAGTAATGACTTTATGAATTTCTTTGATGACAAAATAATAAAAATCAGGGACAAGATTCAAAGTTCTTCTACCACCCCTCATACAGGGTCTGCCCCTCCGTCCACTCAACACCTGGGTGCAGAATCGTCAGATGGACGGGTGGCCTATCTGAGCTCCTTTGCTCCAATAGATCTCACTGAATTTAATACTATAGTAAATTCTTCAAAATCTTCTACCTGTCTTCTAGACCCTATTCCAACGAAGTTACTGAAAGAGCTACTGCCAGTAATTGGAACACCACTGTTGCATATTGTTAATGCTTCTTTAGCCTCTGGACATATACCACCGACTCTCAAACTTGCAGTCATCAAACCCCTTCTTAAAAAGCCAAACTTGGATATAAACGACTTGTCTAACTATAGGCCTATCTCAAACCTTCCGTTCCTCTCTAAAATAATAGAAAAGGCCATTTCAAAACAACTCTGGTCATTTTTGCACCCTAATCAAATATTGGAAGTTTTTCAATCTGGTTTTCGACCCTCTCATAGCACTGAAACAGCCCTAGTCAAAGTATTCAATGACCTACTCCTTGCTTCTGATAGTGGCTATATCTCTGTACTCATGCTTCTGGATTTAAGTGCAGCATTTGACACAGTTGATCACCTCATCCTTCTGGATAGGCTCGAAAATATTGTTGGCCTCCGTGGACTGGCCCTTTCCTGGTTTAGATCATACTTATCTGACCGATATCAATTTGTGCATCTTAACAATGACTCCTCCTATAAATCTAGGGTTAGATATGGAGTACCACAAGGATCTGTCCTTGGGCCTTTGCTCTTCTCTCTATACATGCTTCCCCTGGGACAAATCATTCGTAAACATGGCATTAACTTCCACTGCTATGCAGACGACACCCAACTGTATCTATCAGTCAAGCCTGATGAAATTGTCCTGCTGTCAAAAATGGAAGCTTGTCTTATAGATATAAAGGAATGGATGACCCATAACTTTCTCTTACTAAACTCTGATAAAACAGAGGTAATGGTGGTGGGGCCCAAGTCCATGAGATGCAAACTATCTGGCTATATGCCTAACATTGATGGAATTTCAATCACCTCAAGTGCTGTCATTAAAGATCTTGGTGTTACGTTTGATCCAGATCTAGTATTTGATACTCACATTAAAGACATCTCTAGGGTTGCTTTCTATCACTTGAGGAATATCTCAAAAATACGAAAAATACTGTCCCTACATGATGCTGAAAAGCTAGTCCATGCTTTTGTTACTTCTAGATTAGATTACTGTAATGCTCTTTTGTCTGGATGTGCACAGTCCTCTCTGAAAGGGCTTCAACTAATTCAAAATACAGCTGCTCGTATTCTCACGAGAACTAGAAGATTTGAACATATCAGCCCAGTGTTAGCTTCACTTCACTGGTTGCCAATCAAATTTCGAATAGACTATAAGATTCTATTACTTACCTTTAAAGCCTTACATGGGCTTGCCCCCTTATATTTAAGGGATTTACTTTTCCCTTATAATCCCTCACGAACGCTCCGTTCGCAGGGCGCAGGCCTCCTTGTTATTCCTAAAATAGCTAAAAGTACAATAGGTGGTAGAGCCTTTTCCTATCGTGCTCCTCTCCTATGGAACAAATTGCCTGCTCATGTTCGGGGTGCAGACACTGTCAGTCTATTTAAAGCTAGGCTTAAAACTCATCTTTTTAGTCTGTCCTATAGTTGAGGGGCAGGAGTGGGTGGCTGGCATTAGCTATAGAGTCGCTGGTGGACTGAGCGGTCTGTGCTGTCACTGGATCATTATTGGTAGTGTTGTGTTAAGCTCGACCGGTCATGGTCTAGTGGTGACTGTCTCAAGCCTGCCCTCATGGCTGTATTGGCCCCTGCCTCTGTTTAGCCCTTAGCTATGCTGCCATAGCCTTATTCTGCCGGGGTTTCCTTATCGCAGCAGACACCTCTGTCTCTCCTGCTGTGCTTGTTCTGCTACCATCTGAACCCCCTAACAATGTTTTTTCTTTTTTTTCCTCTTCCCTGCTCTGGGCACCTGCCCGGAGCTCTAGCCCAAGTTTCCAGAGTTTCCCGCGTCTTTCCCCCGCCCCCCCTCCTGGCCCGGAGCTCCAGCCCAAGACCAGCTAGGCGCCCCCCACCTGCCACTGCTGATCTCTACATGATGGAGTCATCTGTATCGAATACCTCCCTATGACATAATCAACCCATAGGCCAGTGGAGGATGGGCATCCCCCCAATAGCCGGGTTCCTCTCGAGATTTCTTCCCATCGGGGAGTTTTTTCTCGCCACAGTATGAGGGTTTTTCTCTCCTACTAGAGTTTTTACCTCTGCTATCTGGGGGCTTAGAGCTGGCTTAGAGCTGGCATTTCCCATTTCCCCTTTCCTCCCCTTTCTGTTCTGTAAAGCGTCTTTGTGACAGTCATCTGTGAAAAGCGCTATATAAATAAAATTGAATTGAATATGTACCCTTCAGCGTTAATGGTGCTTTCACAGATGTGAAACGATCGAGATGGTCCTTTTCCTCTTTGGCCGGGAGAACACGACGTCCATTATTTCCAAAAACAATTTGAAAGGTGGACTCCTCAGACCACAGCACACGTTTCCACTTTGCGTCAGTCCATCTCAGATGAGCCCAGAGAAGTCGGTGGCGTTTCTGGATGTTGTTGATATATGGCTTACGCTTTGGGTAGTAGAGTCTTAACTTGCATTTGTAGATGCAGCGACAAATTGTGTTTACTGACAATGGTTTTCTGAAGTATTCCCGAGCCCATGTGGTTATGTTCATTACAGAAGCATGCCGTTTTTAATGTAGTGCTGTCTGAAGGATCGAAGGTCACGGGCATTCAATATTGGTTTACAGCCTTGCCCGTTTTCTCCAGATTCTCTGAATCTTTTACTAATATTATGGACTGTAGATGGTGAAATCCCTAAATTCCTTGCAATCGTGTGTTGAGAAACGTTGTTCTTAAACTGTTGGACTATTCGCTCATGCAGTTTTTCACAAAGTGGCAAACCCATCCTTGCTCGTAAATGCCAGAGCCTTCGTGGATGCTCCTTTTATACCCAGTCATGATAGCATGACCTGTCACCTATTCACCTATTTACCTGTGGAATGTTTCAAACAGGTGTTTTTTGAACATTCCACAGCCTTCCCAGTCTTTTTTATACCCCTGTCCCAACTTTTTTGGAATGTGGTGCAGGCATCAAATTCAGAATTAGCATATATTTACAAAAATCAATTAAGTTGCTATTTTTTGTACTTATAATTTATAATTAAGTTGCGTTTTCATTTAAATATATAGACAAGAGAATTTACAAATCACTGCTTTCTGCTTTTATTTGCATTTTACGTACTGTCCCAACTTTGGAATTCAGGTTTCAGTAAGAGATGTCACAACCGCAACAATGTGGTCACAACCGAAACACCTGCTGTTTTGTTAAAATTTTTAATAATATGAATAATCAATCAAATATCCAAGATATTGTGCTGGTGAGGGTATATATAATCTCATAAATAAGAATCTATCAAATTCCTGTGATCAAATCTGTCCATTTTATAGAGAACATTTGTACGGAGTTTTCACTAAATTTAATTAATCCTATGTTTTATTTGATTTAAAAATTCAGGGTAATTGATTCAAATTCAACAGCAGTCAAGATTTTTTTTCAAAAATTTAATTTTCAAAGGGGTGAATTAAGCTTATCAATTGGGTATGTCATTTTATTTCAAAAGCAGGGTTTACACCATGTTTCGGTTGTGACATATTTAGGAGCAGTCAGTAAATTCATCCTTATTCTGAAAAAAATTACATGTGATTGCACTGTACATCTAGTATATTTATGTATCTCAGATAAAGTGTAACACATATATTATAAAAGAATTTTGCAAAAAGAATACAAATTTACACTTTTCTCCAACCCTCAGTTTGCACGACTTCTGTAGAATGGCCCATATATAGTCTGACTATAAATGCGAAATCATTTATACAACCAAAGTAAACGTGTAACTAGTGTTCTCTATATTCCCTATGTATGGGATGTTTTATATGTGGGCAGCACAAGGATACAGGCTCTTCTTAATCTCAACCTAAGACATTTCTGTTGTCACGTCCCGTGCCTCTGTGTCATGATTTCCTGATTTCCCCGTTTCTATGTGTTTTCTGTGTTTGTATTCCGTTTCATATTTTCCCTTTTCCCCATTTCGTGTCTCCGCCTCCCACACCTGATATGTGTTTCCTCATGTTGTATCGTCTCACCTGTTCCTTGTTGTCTCGTCATCAGTCTGGCATATAAGCTCATCTGTTTCTCTGTTCTGTGTCAGATCGTCTTGTGCCCTGCATTTGTGCTTGTGTCCATTACTTTCCCGCAATGATTTCCTGCCTACTCCATGCCTGGTCCGAGTTCTTGTCTCCAGTCCTGTGTCGACCCGTCCTGCCCTGTTCTCCTGCCTGCCTTGCCTGTCCCCGTCTAAGCCCCTTATCTGAGCATCTGTGGAAATGAACTAGCTGTGCACTCACAATTCTCTGTAGCTTTTGCATACAGAAATTAGCAGGTAAAAAAACCAAAAGGGGTAAGTGTCCAAAGTAGACCTCTGGCATGCTGCATAGTCAGAATCGTGAGAATAATACACAACTAAAAGCAAGGTATGATATAGTATCCAAGGGTTGAACCATTTTGGATGTATTAAACTTATAAGAAACAGATATTGATGAAAATTGTGATCAAACTAAGTTTACGATACACTAATGTTATGTTTTTGATCAGGCAATACTGCCCAGAACTTAAGTGTGTGACCCCAGCAGCTAGCTTATCATAATTCAATGGAATTTAGCAATGTAAAATCTGATAAAGATTATTGGATACCTGCTTCTTTTTCACCACGCAACATGACTGTAATGGAAGAGGGTCAGTCACCCAAAGCCCTGGAGCTTAGCTAAGAATAGAGTTTTAATGCAGAGAAGATTATTAACAATAACTGCCACTTACATCATGCACCATAACACACACAGAAACCTGGCCCAATGAATTGAATAGATAAATGTGGTGATGATCCAAATGATCTATTGTGTTTATCAACTGTTTATTAACTGCTGTAAGTCCTTTATTGTGCTTCTCCCGTATTAATATTAAAAAGTACATAAGCATCTTTGAGATGCCGTCATTCAGATGAAACGCTAAACCAAGGCCCTGACTCAAAGTGGCTATTAAAGATCCCATGACACTCTTTGCAAAGAGTAGGGGGTTCCCTGCTGCTAAATTCCTGCTAAATTCCCAAATTGGCTCTCTCAACCTGCCACCTAATCATTCGCTGATTTAATTGGCAAAAAAATTGTTCTCTCCCTCTCCACCTCAACTGATGTGCGGTGAGTGCTCTGGTGCAAAATGGCTGCCGTGTATCACCAGGTGGGTGTTACACATTGGTGGTGGTAGCAAGGGTACTTACTCACCATTGTAACTGTCCTTGGGCCCTATCTTGGCGATCTTGGCGCTTAGTCTAAGCGCATGGCGCTAAGTCCATTTAGGGCGTGTCCAAGTCCACTTTTGCTATTTTAACGGCGTGTTTTTTTGGCGCTAAGCACGGCGCATGGCGCAACTGGGCTGAACCTAGTCGCTTCATTAATTATAGGTGTGTCTTGGGCGTGACATTCAATAAACCAATCAAAATGTCATATCCCATTCCCTTTAAAAGCCTGCTTTTCCACCTTGGCGGATTGCTTATGATGGCGAAACAGACATGCTCGTGCGTGTTTAGTGTGATCAAGGAATAGGCTAAATGGAGTATGATCAATATTATTCGGACTAACCATTAGCCTATGAGTTCCCGGTAATTCCAGACAGGGCTGTTATTTTACAAAATATGTGCGGTTAAATTTCGTTAAAAGGACCTGCAACAGCTGAGAATAAGCTATCAATGGCCTCAGTCTCACCTTAGAAAACGCCAAATTAGCCTGCTTGTTCAGCGAATTTCGTTTGATTATGCAATGAAAGTGTCAAACATCAATTCCAAGAGGCTGTTCTCATGGAGTTCTCGAAGTTCAAGCTTCATCCAAAGTTCATTAGGCTACCTGCATAGTAGGCTAATATTGATTAATAACATACATACCGTTATTTTGCCTTAATGATGACATTAAATAGCCTACAATAAAGCTGTCAGGTTCGCAACCCATAAGTTCAGGCATATTTCCCCTTGTTTAATAATGTCCTGTTTATGGAAATGTGACCAACCTGTTTTACTCGTAGCGTAATCCTTTAAAACAATCCACTTTCCCAGGAAGACCGTGAAACGTGCGACTTACAGCAGGGGAAACAGAGAACATGCAGCTCACGTGCAGAGAATGGCATTAAAATTAATTGTGAATTAATTGTGTAACGTGCTGCAAATTTGTTTTAGTTTCTAATTAGATGCTTAGTTCTCTTTAAAATCGTTTTGTTCAGTTAAGGAATAACGGGTGAAATCAGCTGGGTTTTAAACGGTGAGAGTATGGAAACCTGGTCACTGTAATTTAAAAAAATATGAAGGACGAAGAATAGCTAAGGTTACAATTTAGTTAACATGGTGACATCTCCGTTTTTTAACCATAGGCTATTGAAAAAAACCTTATGCACAGCGAATCCGCTGTAGCCTAGGCTATTTGAAAAACAATAAATGCAATATTCACTGGACAAGGTTTTGAACTTTTTTCAGTCACAAACCATTCTATTTACTTACAGGCTGTATTCATAGATAAACAGAGCTGTATTGTAATGACATCTGAAGCGCATTTTCAGAACTTAAATGTCCGTCTATTGCCGTGCGCGAGTTTTCCATTGAATGACAATTCACGCATTAGGTGCAAAGACAATTTGCGCATTAGGCTTGATAGCTATAGGTGTTATCAGCTCCTTTTTAATGGATAGCCATTGTCCCGTACCATCGCACATCGCCTGGATGTTGATGGAGTGGGCTGAGAGCAATGTAATGTGGCATTGTTTCCCTTCGCTGAGGGAAAGGTATGTGGACCTATGGAACCTTTTATTATTATGCATTTTTGATATAGCCTACACAATAATAATATTTCACATTGTGATCTAGATATTTTAGTCATGCCTGTGCACGCCCCTGTGTGTAACAGACAGGAGGGTATGCGCGTTGTGCACACGCCTATGTAGACGCACTTATATGCGCCGTTAAAATAGCATGTAAACAACTGCGACATGACTTTAGACCAGGTTTGTGGTGGTTCTAGCGCAAGCGCTTTCTGCTGGCTCAAGATAGCAATACGCCAAAAAGAATCCTGGCCACTCCTCATCTTAAGACCAACACGCCCAGTTCACTAATGATGGCGCAAGTGTTACGTCGTCAAACATGCTAGTTTGACGGCGTAAGCGTTAGGTGTTATTATGGACCTAGCGCCGGGTGTAAGATAGCAAAGACACTTGCGTTGCCCAGGGGGCCCTATCTTACACCCGGCGCAAAGCGGCCCTAACGCAAACGCAAGTGTCTTTGCTATCTTACACCCGGCGCTAGGTCCATAATAACGCCTAACGCTTACGCCGTTTAACTAGCATGTACTCTTGCGCCATCATTAGTGAACTGGGCGTGTTGGTCTTAAGATGAAGAGTGGCCAGGATTCTTTTTGGCGTATTGCTATCTTGAGCCAGCAGAAAGCGCTTGCGCTAGAACCACCACAAACCTGGTCTGAAGTCATGTCGCAGTTGTTTACATGCTATTTTAACGGCGCATATAAGTGCGTCTACATAGGCGTGTGCACAACGCGCATACCCTCCTGTCTGTTACACACAGGGGCGTGCACGGGCATGACTAAAATATCTAGATCACAATGTGAAATATTATTATTGTGTAGGCTATATCAAAAATGCATAATAATAAAAGGTTCCATAGGTCCACATACCTTTCCCTCAGCGAAGGGAAACAATGCCACATTACATTGCTCTCAGCCCACTCCATCAACATCCAGGCGATGTGCGATGGTACGGGACAATGGCTATCCATTAAAAAGGAGCTGATAACACCTATAGCTATCAAGCCTAATGCGCAAATTGTCTTTGCACCTAATGCGTGAATTGTCATTCAATGGAAAACTTGCGCACGGCAATAGACGGACATTTAAGTTCTGAAAATGCGCTTCAGATGTCATTACAATACAGCTCTGTTTATCTATGAATACAGCCTGTAAGTAAATAGAATGGTTTGTGACTGAAAAAAGTTCAAAACCTTGTCCAGTGAATATTGCATTTATTGTTTTTCAAATAGCCTAGGCTACAGCGGATTCGCTGTGCATAAGGTTTTTTTCGATAGCCTATGGTTAAAAAACGGAGATGTCACCATGTTAACTAAATTGTAACCTTAGCTATTCTTCGTCCTTCATATTTTTTTAAATTACAGTGACCAGGTTTACATACTCTCACCGTTTAAAACCCAGCTGATTTCACCCGTTATTAATTAACTGAACAAAACGATTTTAAAGAGAACTAAGCGTCTAATTAGAAACTAAAACAAATTTGCAGCACGTTACACAATTAATTCACAATTAATTTTAATGCCATTCTCTGCACGTGAGCTGCATGTTCTCTGTTGTAAAATAACAGCCCTGTCTGGAATTACCGGGAACTCATAGGCTAATGGTTAGTCCGAATAATATTGATCATACTCCATTTAGCCTATTCCTTGATCACACTAAACACGCACGAGCATGTCTGTTTCGCCATCATAAGCAATCCGCCAAGGTGGAAAAGCAGGCTTTTAAAGGGAATGGTATTTGACATTTTGATTGGTTTATTGAATGTCACGCCCAAGACACACCTATAATTAATGAAGCGACTAGGTTCAGCCCACTTGCGCCATGCGCCGTGCTTAGCGCCAAAAAAAACACGGCGTTAAAATAGCAAAAGTGGACTTGGACATGCCCTAAATGGACTTAGCGCCATGCACTTAGACTAAGCGCCAAGATCGCCAAGATAGGGCCCATTATGTCCAAAATTCCGAACTATCCCTTTAAATGTGTCTGTCAGTGAAAATGGCCTTTGAACTGACATTGTTACGTAATTGCTTAAGGCTTTAGATAACCTTTTAACCTGTTTAATCAGCAAAGATTTTATCTAGCATAGTCTTGTTCTCTTGAGAAAATGGACAATGTTTTAGATCCTGTTGCAATTATTGATGCCTATTATGCTAAATAATAACTTAATTATGCTTCGTGAAAAATAAATTGATTCTATTGCAAATATTTCCTTATTCCTTCAGTGTATGACAAATATAATGTTATTTATGGCATTCACATCCAAATAAATGTTGTTCTCTTGGCTCAAATGTTGGTGAGAAAAAACAGCGAAAGGATCAACTGATTAAACTCAAAAGAATATTTTCTTTTATTTCCTCCACAGTTCAGATTCCCGTTTCATTACATTGACTTTAAATTTCTGATTAAATAATCTCTCATTTACATTTTGTAGGATAATGGACAGAAAAAATGTCTCTGGGCCAGCTTTCTACTTGCACACTTTCTGTGTGCATTCATTGTGTATATTCTGATTTGATACAAACTCCTCATCGAGAACTTCAGTTTGTACAAGCAGAGCCAGCCGCGGGCACAAACACTCTATGCAGTCATTTAGGGCTGTAACCATCCCAAGACCACTCAATTGAAGTTACTTTGGGGACACAACAACATTCTTGTTTCGGGCCACCTAAACCCTACGGCGGGCTCTGTGTACAACACAAACGTGTTTTCCATAAACAAGAATCAGACTGAGTAAGATTTAGCTGCTGGTCTCCCCTCCAATAGTGTTACTGTACACAACACAGCACATCCAACTACATTTCTGCCTGAAGCACATGCAGAACCATCGTACATCTGCTCTGTCTCCATGTAGTTATTTTTCTGTGTCCCTGTTTGTAGCCAATTACACTTCACAAAGCCGATAACTGCCAAATCTCTTTTAGCTGATTCACTATACAAGTTCAACATTTCTTACTTACTTTCTATAGCTTGATTGGTTAAGTCATGGATAAAAAAAATACTCTTTACTGGCCTCACCTCTACATGCTGCATGCAACATGAAGCTGTAAAATGTTTTTGTAATTTGCTGTATAGTGTATGCCAAAGGATATAATGATAAATTACAGCCATTTCAGGATAACTCTAGATAAATTAGGAGGAATCACCCCTTCCCTGAATCTCACCTTCTGATGTTATCTGAATATCCTTACCTGGACCACTTCACTAGGACTAACCCGTCATCTGAATATCCTTTGTGCTCCTGTCTCTACCAGGTGGTGGCGTGCTACCCGGCACCTGGCCTCGTGCGTAGGGGGGTGCATGGATGGAGTGCACCTGCGGGATGAGTTGCGGCGGACGCGGGAACGAGCTCAGGGGCTGGCTCTGGCCAATCGGCAGCGCCTGACCACCAGCCTGCGGGACAAGACCCTGCCCAAGGAAGACCGCCAGGAGATGGAGTACCTGTGGGTGGCCTTCTCCGCCAGCCTGGAGCTCCTCCATGCCGATATGTGCAAGGTCTTCGACATGGGCCAGAGCTTCTCTCTGTCGAATAAGGCAAACGCCTTTGTGCAAACAGGCATTCAAGGTAGGACCGAGTCAGGTAGTCGATCTGAATTTTTCATTGGGCCTGTTTCCTTTGAGAACCATCCCGAAGGAACTTGCTCAGTAGAAAAAAAGGAAAACAGTTATAAACAATATAAAAATATACACAAGTTCTTTATACGACATTTCCTGTTTTCAGGGAAGACTACGGAGGTGGCTGCCCGGGCCTTGAGCCTACCGGACCTGAACCATGATGAGACCCCTCCCAGCGTGGAGCGGCTGGAGCAGAGTGATCTGGAGGTGGAGATTGCCCGAGTGGACCAGATGATCGAGGACATGGAGCTGAAGGTTAACGTGCTGCGCTGGATGGTGGAGGCCCCGGGAACCCCAGTACGCCGACCCCGTCAGCACAGACAGTGCCTCGCTGGCTCTTCTCCCCATGGACGACGAGGAGCCGGACCGTTGCTGCGACAGAAGCCAAATATTTGTGTCCATGATGCTGTGCGGGGTAGCCACCCTGGCTGTTGTGTTATCTGTCTGCGTGGTCTACTTAGCATGAGCCTTCGTTGGAAACCACATGGTCTCACTTTTATCTGTTGGAGATCAAGAAAGTCAAAGTCCACCCACAGCAGTTTCTGAGCAACTGTGGGAGTGACATTAGCATGTTTGTACTCCTCCATTTTGGTTCAATACAGATTCTTAAGTGTGGGATCTACAGATTGAGATTGATGTGACAGCAAAATAGATTATCTACCTTATTGACAAAAAATTATTTGGAGGACACAAACAAAATCTGTTGTGAAAGGTTAACAATGCCATTTCTATGTTTTAATGTTTTAAAAAAAAATTTGTTTTATGAATTCATATCTCACAAAATTCTATATCTCACAAAAATTTGTAAAATGTACCTTATGTTTGAGCACACGTCTGGCTGCACAGAATACAGCAGCTTTAGCTTAATGAGACTAATGTTAGTTTGCAGATGATTGTAGATGAAACTTGAACTCTGTGGCATTGTCTGTTAAGTAAAGTAATAATAAATCAACACAAAAAGGACTGTAAAATCTCCTGACCTGCGTAACAGATATGATCCTACCACTTTGTATTGTTGTAAGTGTGATTTTAATTAATTTAAATATGATGCAACTTTCAATATTTTTGTTTACAATGAGCACAATGTAGCCTATCGTAGGCTACTACCAGGTTTGCAGAGGTGGAAATTCCAGGGGTGAGAAACTAAAAGTCCTGCCGTGTTTCTTCCACCCATGAACTCATGATTTCACTAATTAGCCTAGTTAGCTCCTACCTCTTGGCTGAACAATTGTGATTATTAGCAAATCCAGGTGATTGGAACAAATGATTGGGGAGGACTTTCACTTTCTGAACCTGGATTTTCCACCTCGCAGGTTTGACCTATAGCCTACACAGCGTAGCGCTGGCTAGCTAGCTCCGTTTCTTTCATAAAACAAGAATACTTTATAACACTGCTCAGATTCTTAATCATTTCGTCCATTAAAACTTACGAGTGCCCTGAGAGCATAGTATCAAGACTGTTACCCATCCCTATGCTATGCTCCCCCTAGTGTTCATTAAGTGCTACTGCACTAAACCTGTATGAGGCCCACCCTGCTTGCTTTGATTGATAGGAGGACCATACCCCCTCATTTACATAGATACAGTTTGAAAATGAAAATGAAAACGAAAATGAAAAGTTTTTAATTTTCATTTTGGGCTGAATTATCCTCCATAGTCTCCTGTCTGACCCAGCCAGCCCTGACCCGTCACCTGCCCCACTTTACTTTGCCCAACCCTGTATCCTGCATTCCCTTTTACTTTGCCCGATTCCTGCCTACTTGCCTGCTTGCCTTTAATAAATTATCTCCCGAGTGCAGTTAACTGATCTGTCTCTGAGTCCTGCGTTAGGTCCAATCCGGTACACTGCCATAACAAACTGGTCAATAACAGAACATATATAGCATGCATATAATGAAATTCATATTTAAAAATTACTTATAATATTGTGAAATCATAAAGTACTTTATTTACCATGCATAATTCATTTTATGACTATATCCATTACAACGTTGCTAAGAAAAACTACAGCACACTGTATGGCCTTTTTTTTCATATATACTGTATTTAGCACAATGTAAGGGTAGCACTCTGTGTTACAGTAAGCAATATTTATAATAAAAATAAAGACCAGCGCTCCATTTTCACATCAGACAAAAGAGGCACACAACGTCGCACAAGGCGTAGCCAATAGGATAACTTTTTCTGTAGGCTATTCTGAGATAATAATTTCATAATAACGATGCATTAATTATTCTGCAATAACGCGATGGTTCATCGTAATAACGAGATATCTAGTTAGTTTGCAATAACGTAAACGTTTCTCGTCATTACGTTATAACTAGATATTTTCTCATAATAACGAGATAAAGACTCCACCAGTATGGTCAGCTTGAAAATAACTGCAACTTCTGAATAACCGAACGACGGTGATTCGTCGAACGAGTCCTGCGCGGTGACGTCTAAAAAAAACGTAAAGTGCTCCTATGAGCGAAGCAAAGCAGAGTTGATGTAGCCAAGGACAGCTTGTATGCAAGCGGATTGATTCCAACAGAAGAGCCTGAGCATGCTTTTTCGTAATGTCTTAAATGTATTACCCCTGAAATCGCATAGGGCTGTTATGGAAGAACCTTTATGATCAAATCTGAACTGAAGAGCGAATGCCCCAAGACTTGTTACCATATTACCACCGCTATGCGGAACGGAGTGGTCTTTGTCCAGTGCTGGAACAGTTCGTTACGGTAGTTGATGACCTTTCCCAACCGTCTAAAGACCTCCGCTGCTAGTATTTTATACCGTTGTTTTGGCTCGATCGCACACGTGCCAATTCGAAGGAAATGGCAGCGTACAGTTTAGTCTGTACTGGAGCTTGTACTTGCTTCAGGAGGAAGTCGAGAGCCTGTGGTTATATATTTGGGAGCTGCTGTAACAGGGTAACGTTATGGCACAACAAGGACTTCTACACGGGAATGGATACTGCAGTATCTTTTTTAAAGCGGACCCGTTCACTAGTTAGAGGTAAGTAGCTTACAATAGCTTGCCGGGAACAGTAACAGAAATAGGACCCGATTCAAGCAAGGTTGAAATAAGACAACTGTCTTCCTGGTACTGCAACTGTGGGTAGATTGTACCCACGTGGTTGTCCAGGACCGACCAGGTTAAACCTAATCTAAAACCTTGTTTGTTTCTGTGCATAAGTCTAAACCGTTCCAGCATTTGATTAGGCTACGTCATCAATGCAAACTCACGGGCACACATGCCTGTCAGTTTCGCAGGGGCCCTCATCTGGTTGTATTAATGTTTTTGTACCATGGATTTCACTTGGCCCCTAGTTATATCACCGATATCTGACAGTTCTTAAGAAACAGCGCAGATTGTTGCCTGTGCCGTATATATTCGCTGCCTGATGACTGAGCTAATGCAACTCGCCAACCTTGGCATTACTAAATAGCAGGGGCTGTTAGGGAAGTTATGCAGCTAGTGGGTGTAAAAATATGTTAAAGAGCTCATAATGCTTGCAATCAATATTTAAAGCATGATAATATAAAATAGGCCCCCTGACTTAATTTATGGATCTAAATTAAGTCATTGTAATACATTTTTGGTTTTCATTGTTACTCAGCAATTAATTGAGCAATTAATGCAGTTTATTAAATAATTACATTACATCAGATGGTTTTTCTTAAATCCATCCTGAAATCCAAATACTGGAAAACTTGGAAAGTATATTGGAAAACTGAAAAGGTAGTCCTAACGCTAATCACAATGCCAAATTAGCTCTGAGTCACTCTGGAGCTACCTTCTTGCTCTTTGCACTACAGTGGAGATAACATATAACATCTTCAGTTGCTAGCTACCCAACTATAATTATCTTTGGCTGGCTCACATCTTGTTTGTATTATCACCACACAATTTGCCTGTGGTGGATGTATGGGCTCTTAAATAAGCCTTAGCAGTCTTCCTACAGGAGCTAAGCATCCAGTCATCCAAGAAATATATTCTGAGGTTTTTATTGGCAGTTTTGTTGTAAATAGGCATATGTGATACCCCACTCACCAAACCTGAGCCCCCAAAATCAGTGAGCAGGTAAAAGCTTGTCCAAAAGCTAAAAAAGGATTGTAGCAGAATCCCATAAAACAGCATCTGCATTTTGGCCAAATCATGTGTCACAGATTAAGGACTTGTGTTGCATTTCAGTGATGGTCACACAGACACACACACACACACACACACACACACACACACACACACACACACACACACACACACACACACACACACACACACACACACCAGCCTGGTCTCACTCCCAAGTCGTCACATAGCGACGCTTGGGCAGCTCCTACGGCGTCATCCTTTAGACGCAGAAGGAGGCCTTTTGCGTCATTATTTGACGCACTCGTCTCGAATTTACGAATCCTACTATGGCGAAGGCTTTGCTCATGATAACCGACTGCGAGCATGCCCGCTCAGTCTTCGCCGTGTGCGCGTAGATCTTTCTGAGTTCGTGATTCCCGTACCCCACCCCCAACCCCTAAACATAACCTCACAGGAGTTCATGTAACTCGGGCTCATGCCCGAACTGTTAAGATAGTGGGCGAGCCCGACCACAAGAGTTCACGTAACTCTCTACCAGATGAAGAAAAAAAAGCATAATATTGAAGATCCACAACCAAAGACAAATTATGTGGCCACAACCGTCAATATACGACGCAAAAGGCTGCGTCAATATACGACGCAAAAGGCTACCTTTGGCGTCACATAGCGACGCTTGGGCAGAAGCGTCGCTATGTGACGAGTCCGCGTGAGACCACGTTGCACACACACACACACACACACACTACAAGACTGACTTTCACAGTAGACTCCCTGTAGATGTAATCAACATAAATAGTTTAGTTAATGTCATATCCATTCAATTGAAAGTGTACTTGCTAGAAAATACATTTTCTTTTTTCTGGTAATAAAAGTGATGTTTCTTTTGATGCTTCCTATTATCATTAAATTGCATATAGGAAGGAGTAAGATGTTATTTGTGGTTAGGTCAATAGCTAATGGTTTTGGTGCATCTTGGTTTGTTTCCTTGCTATACCTCACAGTCTTCTCACATTTTGCAAGCAGGCTGAGTTATCTCAAGTCTGTGGTGTGACTTGTTTTTATTGATAATTATGTTAGCATTGTCACAGACCTTTTGTGCAGTGAAACTAATTTAACACCTCATTTTATTGTTTAATACAGAATTGAGCACCTCAATCAAAGCCTTGCAGTATGACTTGAAGAAAATGGATATGGCAAAGTCTGAAAGCAGGAAATTTTTCTTTGACACCCATGCTGTGGTCCGCCTATTGGAAGAGAATGGTGAGTGGCACAGTTTCTAAGTAAATTGACAATTATCAGGTGTGATGTTTCTTTACTGAAGTGCATAGATGGAAATAGCAGTGCCAGTGCATAGACGTTCAAACCATTCTGAAGCAAGCGTACTAGCTGCAAGCCTGTACAGAGATTATTATTTCCATCTTTGCAAGGGGGCAAATGTTCAACATATATTCAACATAACATATATATTTTTATGTTATTCTTCTGAATTTAGGATTGGCATGAATATGGTGATTGATAGGTGTTTGTCCTACTGTTTCCTTCAGGGTTCAGCACCCAGCAGGCTGAGGTCATTGTCAATGCCCTGGTTAGGATCACCAACTCAAACATGGATGTCATCTATAAGGACATGGTCACCAAAGTGCAGCAGGTAAATCCAAATATGATTTTTTTTAAGCCATTTCCTGCATTTGCATTTTCTTTACATTACATTAATTTAGTGGACACTTACCCAGAATAACAAAACAAGATGCATTTAAATAGCTTAATAAGAGTATCAGTACTACAGAAGAGGATAAGTAGACTGTACCATACAGACAAAAATATCCAGCTTTCTTGACAGCATAACTAATGTTAAATGAACTACTAAGATTTTTCTTGAAAATAAAATAAATGCTGGGTCAGGTTTCAGGCAGCCCAGATGCAGTCTCAAGAAGTAGGACTGGAGTCTGTGTCAGGTGACATTCAGCATATCTACTCTTCTGACTTCCACAGAATATGAATGCATGGCCTTCACACTGTGTAATTTAGAGACTGTGACTGTAATTTTTGGCCTTTTATTGTTTACACATATCCTGTTCTGTATTTTAGGCTTTTTTTGTTTCATAATGCTTATACTATTCTGTCTTCTTACTGAGACTATTAGGGCTGCTGGCTACTGCTTTGTTGCCCAGGTAAGCAGCTGCCTTTGTGGGCATCGAGGTAATCTCTCGCAAATTGTACCCCGTATGAAGGTAGCATCTACGTTTTGGTTAAATTGTTTTGGTTAACTTAGTGATAATTTCTCCTGATCAGTTGAGCCCACCTATACTCACATAGTTTTCTGGCTATGGCACATTAGCTAGCTCTATGGGCTCGTAATGTTCCGGTGATTAAATAGCTAACTTACTGTACGTAAAGCTCTGCTGAAATGTTGGCCCTATATTACAATTAAACCTTATTATTTTTATATCACATGGTTGAGGATTCACTCCACTTGTAAACCACCTCCTGGTGTACCTGCCTGATCAGGAAGGTGATGTCAGTCACCATTTTTTAAACAGAAATGAACATGGTGGCGTGAGGTAGGAGGGGCCAAATGCAGCAAGGGGATTCATTAAGCACTAGGCCACTAGGACTGGAAACCCCGTAATTAAGGGAAAGAGACAAGACAGGGAACACACGTACCAAAGCTACTAACCGGCTCACTGTCACACGCCAATGAGTAGAAGCGCAAACGCCAGGTTTCTCAGTAAGAAAACCAAACAAGGCGAATGGAACAAAGAACTGCTACCCTATACTTCTACGAGCTAAGTAACTCAGTAAAAGCGTGAACGCCCAATCTCCCAGGAGAGAGAAACATTTTACAGGCGAATAGAGCAGAGATCTGCGGTCCCATACCTCTACGAGCTAAGTAACTAAAGAGCCAGATATAATAAACGCCCTGCCTCGGTAACGAGACGCATAAGAACAGGCGGGTAGCATAATGGCACAAATAACATACACCAAACGTACCGAAGCTACAAACTGGCTCACTGTAACACGCAAATGAGTAGAAGCACAGACGCCTGGTTTCACAGTAAGAAAACCAAACAAGGCGAATGGACAAAGAACTGCTACCCTATACTTCTACGAGCTAAGTAACTCAGTAAAAGCGTGAACGCCCGATCTCCCAGGAGAGAGAAACATTTTACAGGCGAATAGAGCAGAGATCTGCGGTCCCATGCCTCTACGAGCTAAGTAACTAAAGCGCCAGCAATAATAAACGCCCTGCCTCAGTAATGAGGCGTTGAATAGGCGAGTGGCATAAATGGTACAAATAAAACACACAGCCAACAAACCCTGCAAAATAATACGAGATAGTATACGAGGAGGCGAAAGGAACAGAGATCTAACGTTCCAAGGCTACTCTCAGACTCGCAGTCACACACAAACATGTCCACAACATCGCCCAATCTTCCCTATAGGAAGTAGTGTTGTCACGATACCAAAATTTTGACTTCGATACCGATACCAGGTTTAGTATCATGATACTAAACCCGTGATACTAAATCAGAGTAAATATCTTACCCGGCCTGCTTCAGCTACACACACACACAGAATCTGCACAGTGTGGGAAGTCGATTGCGATCTTCCTTACACAAAAACACAGAGTATGCACGGAGTCTGCACGGTGTGGGAAGTCGGTTGCGATCTTCCCAGATAGGTTTGTCTCCCTTTCTTTTATGCCAAATCCCGCGTTTGAACCAGGCGGCAGTGCCATAAATTAACCTGGAGGTGTGGTCGAATCTGGAATTTAGACCCCCACCTTTGGGGGTTGTTGAGTAGGGAGAGGGGAAAAGGAGTTGATTACCAGAGAGGACATTCCAGTGTTATAGTTTTTCCTGAGTTATTGAAACTATGTTTTACTAAACTCCATTTGGTATGAAATGTATCTCATGATTCCTTGATTTTACCGGATTACATCCATACCAAACAGCTTACCATTATGATTATTATTCTGGAATTTAGCGCAGATTAAGTCTTATTATGTTGCAGTTGTCATGAAAATTCCCTCCTGATTAACCATTTTACATGTAATTCCTATTCCTATTACATAAGACGTAATGTAACAATATAAGGATCACATGTGCAATGTTTGTAAGTTTTACCGGGTCTGTTGACCATTTAAACTGAAGTTTTTGAGTCTTAACCCAGGAGAGAAGGAGGGGGTGCAATGACAGAGGTGCCAACATGAGAGACGGGAAAGATCACAGATGTGTTGTTTTGGCCAGGGGCTTAATGGCCTCTTCTGCCCTTAAAACACACATACACATTCATGACAAAACAGTCCAACTTCCTCTTATCACAGTCCTTTCCAGGTGAGAACAAATGGCCTGAACCCCCCTGAAGGAAGTCTGAAGAGTCTATTGTTTTATCACAAGGCCCTCTTTGAAGTGTCTTCACAAATGGCAGCCTTTCCTGAGTCCCACATTGACTCCCCTCTTACAGAGCTAACGTTCCAAGGCTACTTTCAGAGACTCGTAGTCACACGCTAACATGTCCACAACATCGCCCGGTCTCCCTATAGGAAGACATGTACCGAAGGATGAAACAGAACTACAGTTCCGAACAAAATCGCCAAAAGCTCCATGTACAGAGACAGGTACCGAATGGAACGAACAGGACAGGCTGCACCGGACATTTACTGGCTAAAAGACTAACACGAGCTTAATAGAAAATACACGCCCTGCCTCTCAGAATAAATAAAGCCCTACCTGTCAGTACGATGAAAACGCCCGGTCTCTTAATAAGAAATGACTATACAAATACACCCACAAACAAACAAAGACAGAAGAAAGCAGACAGAGAGAGGAGGAAGAGACAGAAAAGGCAAAAGGATCTAGGCAACGGAAAAAGGAAAGACCAGGAAGCGGCGACAGAAAAGAGCCAGGGGGGAAAAGTCCTAATATATCCACAAAGGCAAATCCCGCATTACCCCAAATAAAACACTCTGGAGCAAAAATGGTCTCCTAAAAAACCTAGACCTAATCATACTGGCTAAGCAATAAAAGGGCAAAATAATACCACACACAAAACAGAGCAAATAATGCCAGACAATACAAATTAATATCAAAGCCCAGAACGGAGGAAAGCATGGGCTTAAATAGCTCCAAGGTAACCACGCACAGGTGTGATGCTGAGAGAAGCTCTGCAATCAAGACGGGGCGGAGCAAACATCCACTAAAAGGGCAGCGCCCTCGCGTGGCTACCAAGGAAACTGACCGCAAAGGAAAATGGGTCAAAAACCATGACAATTTGTTGCAAAGACTTATGGGATATTCTACCTGGCGAAGGATACCTACGAATCTGAACAGAACTTAAAATGGCGATTTTTACTTCCTTCCTTAAAGTGATACTGCAGTCAAAAACCGACTTTTCCCGTTGAAAACCGATGTTTTGGGTTAGATGATGATCATACACAACTGTTTTTGTCCGAAAATCTCATGTTTAGTCAAAATGGGTGTTTTCTGAGTTTCTGTGTAGGCTTACCAATACACTGGTTTCCGGGGGTCCGTGACGTCACAAGATCCTTAACATAAAAATGGGTGGAGTTGAGGTGATCCTAGGGTGGTCTCGGCTGGGCACGTATTATAAAAGCAGAGACCAACGTTTTTTTTTCCTCTTTGAGACTGAGACCTGCTACTGCTAATTAGCTAGTTCAAGTTCAAATGCGAATTGCTTTGTATTACTGCTAACGTTAATATTACGACTTTATATCGACACACCCTTTCACTCCTTGACTGTATGAATATTCATAATATGACTACGTGGCATCATCGTCATATGACCACACCTGCTCATGAGTTCCAGTTCAAATTGAAGCGGTAAAAAGGCCTTAGAAAAGGCTCTGCAGTATCTCTTTAATAATGCTTCCTTATAAGTCAGTATTTTGGTGAAATTGAATGCAGCTTAAATTTTACATTCAGGGGACAAGTACAATAATAGAAACCACGGAAGACAAGATCTGTGTCCGAATCAGTACCCCTCCATACTATTGAGTATGCTTTAGTAGACAGGACACAAAAAGTAGTTAAGTAAGCAACATTTTCTCTAAATGCAGTATAGTTAAAACCCTTGGAGGATATACTTACGTCCGGGGTTTCGCTGAGTATATTTGGGAGCATACTTTTTCAAGAAGTACACAAACCTTTTAGTCGCATAAATATGATGCGTAGCTTCATTTTAAAAATGAGGTGCAGCTTCACTGACATTTTCCTTCAATAACAACAAAATCAGCACATGGCTGCGGAAGGGTGGGACATCTTACGACACTTCCACAGTACAGTTGGAAAATAGTATGGAGGATATTTATTAGCATACTGCACATACTGCATAAACAGTACACAGTAAGCGGTACACAGCTGCTAGTACAGAGTACAGGAAAAGGCACCATAGATAGGGCTCTGATTTGGACACAGCCAAGGTAGCCAGTTCACAGGGTAGCCAGGAAACATAGCACCTCTTGGTGGTCAGAAAAGGAAATACATGGTTGGTCTTTTTGTTGGTCTTTGGCAGGAAATCATGTTGCAGAGAGTGATGTCACAAATCGCAGCAGTGAAAAAGGATATGATAATTCTGGAGAAGAGTGAGTTCTCTGCCCTGCTCTCCGAAAATGAGGTGAGGAGTACCAGCTAAGCCACTTGTATCACAGCCTTTAACTCACAAGTCACAACACAACCCTTTATAGCAAAAGGGTTACAAAGGAATGTAAGAGTATACAATCAGAGATGTATTGCCAGTCTGATAATTTAGTGATGTTCTGGAAGCTAAACTTTGGCACCTACATATGTAGCAGATTTTTATCTGCTTTCAATCATTGATGTTGAGTCTAGGTAAATGCTTTCATTTGGTTAACTTTGAATATTATTTGCATTTCTGAATTGCAAATTTACCAGAATTTGAACTGCAGGTGTGTTACTTCTGTCTTTCTCACTAGAAAGTCAAGATTGAGCTATTGCAACTGAAGATGCAATTAGCTGTGAGTATGAAAAAACTTTCCTCGTGACTTCTAGGTAAAATGGGTCATTAGCAAGTTTACCAAACAACGATTTTATAAGTTTTTTTGGTAAGAAAGGGAAATTACTGAAATGATATAGACCAAATAAGACATTTTTTACATTTATAATTCCAGTTATGATTAAAATGTCCACAGTTACCACAATGTATTGCATTTTGTGTTGACTCTCTTTTTAGTACGGTTCCCTGTCATTTCAGCCTATAATAGTCAGAAGAATTTTGTGACTTTCATATGTGTTTTGATGTTTTCACATTTCCTGTTATTCAAATCGTAAGGCCCTCCCTTTGTCAATTGCAGGATGTGATGAACAAAGTGCGCTCTGACAACCTCTTGGATATGAATTTGGAGAAGAGCAGAATAAAAGAAGTGGTGAATGGGGAAAATGTGTGGGAGCAGCTGAAAGTGTGGAAAATACAAAGTAAAGCTTTGTTGAACCACACTTTGCTGAGGCAGAATTACATCTTTGCTGTGGCGGCGTAGGAGTATTGGGGAGGTTCTGAGAAATGTACGGTGTTCTCATAGATTTAACGCAACGCTGCTGCGAGTTTAAAAATGAATGCCAAAAAATCAGTACTACAAAGTCAAGCTTATTCTGTGGGAGCATGAAAACACACAACACACAAAAAAAAACTGCTATCAATGTTGTGGTCACGCACCTCTGCAAACATGAAACACAGTCATCCATTTTGTGCTCAGAGCCAGTGCTATTCTTCAGGAAAGCCATTCTAATGAAGTGTATGCTTTTGAAGACAAGTTTGAATGGAAAACTTTCATTTCAGAAAGCCGTGAATGAGAGGAAGCTTCTGGAAACCCGGACTGAAATGATGGAGATGGTATGTACCAATAATGCACAGACAGGCTACATTATTACTGTATTTTATTACCATCTCTCTTTGTTTACTGCTCCCCATTTTATTCCTTTGCAGCGGTGTTTATAAAATGTACTTACTTTATTTGTTACTTACTGTATAGCCATTACATGAAGTCTGATTCATTTGACCTTCATCCTCTGTGGACAGAAGTACGTATGCAATGACTCTGTTATTTCTGTTGTTATTAATGTGTAGTACTATCCTACTTGGTTCTATTATCACATACTAAAGCTAGGGGATGCTGCGTAAGTCACTTTGGATAAGAGCATCTGCCATATGCCTAAAAAGTAAAGTGATGTAGATGAATTTGTGCCAACATTTAGCTAAGTACTTTGTATGGAACTATAAGCCATCTCATTATATACTGTGTTTCTTCAGTCTAAAAAATTTAACATTTAACTAAGAGGCTGAGCCAGGACAACATAAATGCATTGCTTTATTTTCTGTCTTTATTTCTTGCTCATGCTCAACAAATGCATACAACTAAATAAATCCTTGTACCCAACTCCCCCTTGTGGACAGTAAAAGGTAGTTCAGTTTTCACATCCAATATTGTTAAACGTTTCTCCGTTTTCTATTGTGGAAAAATGGTACCTTATTTGAAAGTTTCAAGCACATAGCTCTTTAGATATTAGTATCTTGTGCATGCACATAAATTAAACTTTTTGATGCGTACTGTCTCACCCCTAGAGCGCTGAACAGGAACGGCATTTGACTCAGACCAACATGAAAATCGACACTGAGATGGCAGGCCTGAAAACCATGTTGGAGTCACACAAACTTGACACTATCAAGTACTTAGCAGGTAATTCATCTTCAGGCCTAATTCATTCTTTCACAAAGTATCACCTATTGTCACATTTATCACAATTGAAAACCATCAGTACTTTTTTTTCCATTACAATCACAAGGATTTTGCAAGGTCAGAAGGAAAAGCTTATCTTATTAAAATAATGCTACTGCTGACACCAGCAAACTGAATCACCCCCATAGTGTAAAATGGAAGTAAATTTTTACTTAAGACATAGACCGGCATAATTCATCATTCTCATTCTTATTTTAATGTAGTAAATTATTTGGCACAAATTATACATTTACAGTCATGATAGGTTTTAACTTTAACAGAATTTGGTTAAAGTAATCTGTGTATTAAAACCAAATCCCGGAATGATACCCTCACAAATTTTTTCCTTCATTTTATTTAACATTTATTTGTGTTGAGATTACTCCAATCTACTATGGTCTATCTATACTACTTTTATACTTATGTTATTCAATTTTGCAGGGAAAAAAAGGGGCAACTTGCTGGGACAACGTATTATTACATGTGCAAAATTTTATGTTTTCTTTAATAAAATCATAGGTCAACACTGAAGGAATAAACAGCACTTTTGTTAACTGTATTTTTCACTATGATCCTTGTGATTAATCACTATTGTAAGCATGTCCCATTGCTGCAACATCCTCCATCAAATGTGGAGGGAGCCAGGAATGCCAACTGAAATTGCACCTCCCCAGGTCATTATACTTCACCCACTGGGACTGCTGGCCACAGTCAGCACTGGCAGGATCAGTACTTTTGACCCTGTGGCAGAAAAAACTAGAGCTTAGCTAGACACACCACCTACATTAAGATTTGTTAATCTTAAGGTAATGCCCTCTGAACAGTCCCTATTTTTGTCTATTTTCATTTTAGGTTCGGTCTTCACCTGTTTGACGGTGGTTCTGGGGTTCTACAGAATCTGGATGTGAAACAGAATGGATCACGCCGAGTGACAGAATGGATCACGCCGAGTGGCCCCCCCAAAATCTCCATCCAACCACATGCACTCTCGTTAGCTGTCGGATTGTTCCATTCTCCAGAAAAGGTGGAATGGACGAAGGTGGTTCTGGGTGACTGAGCGTCCTGGTTTTCAGTCACTAAAGCCCATGGCAGAGGACCACTAATAAAGAACATCCAAATTTACACGTCCTCAGGTTAACAGAGCATCCAAATTTACACAAGTCCTCAGGTTAACAGAGCAGTCCTCAGGCGATGGCAATAACCACAATTCTCCACTTTGAACTTGACAGCCTGCTAGAAAGGTAGACTTTGCTGACATGATCACAGGTTCCCTGGTGCTTGAAATGCCCCTACTTAATGTCCATTATCTACCTAGATTATACTTCTCAACCTGAGTAATCTAAAAACCTTTCCATTTTAGCGGAACTAGTCTGTTACTTGTTGTTTTTGTTAGGGAAGTTCGTATTTAATGTATTAACTGTGTGTGTGTGTGTGCGTGTGTGCAATAACATATTGATCTTTCAAGAGAAATATTAAATGCACTTTAAATGTCAAATAATTAAGTTTCTAAATTATGATTAACTTGAGATTACAGAGTATGTCGTTTCTGGAAATTGGGTGATTAATTAAGAAAATTATCATAGAAAATGTAAGGTTTTTTAGTGAGAGTTTTTAATCTTGATAGGCGCAGGACTGGTGTTGAATTCTGGGTAATGTGGTTCAATGGTTCAGGAACTGTTACCAAGAGGTTTCGGGGTCAGGTCCCTGATTAAAGCACTGATGTTTTTGCCCAAGAACAGAATATTAAATCTGATTTAACCCTGATAAAATGTTAAGTTACTTGAATGCACCAAGCATTTATAAAGTAATTCCCTATGAAGGCCATCTACATGCTATTATATTGTTCCTACCAAAAAAGAAAACGTATTAATACAGGAAGATTTTAATCCACCAATGGCTATAGTTTTTCAGGAAGCTAGTTTCTTCTTTCATGCCAGTACTATTTCATTTTGGAAGGACCAGAGAACTGTAGCCATAGTTTGCCTGAGTTTAAATAATACTTTCCTTTTATTTATTCTGAATCTTAAAGGGTAAGTACACTCTAGATCACTTTTTTTTTTAGCTGTAAACGTGTTTGTATGCCTACCTTATAACTTATTCATGCATTCCGTTATTTCAACAATTCTGAAATAATATTTTATATCATAAGAAACTGGTAGAAAAGTGTCTTTGTGCTGTCCCTAACGGTTGAAATTACCTTTCTGCTCCCCACACTGCCCCCGCCCCAATCGTGATGTCAGAGTACCTCTTTGGAGGTACCTGTACGTCATATGGATAATTGTTGTCGCCCACAACGGAAACAGCCGGCACCTGATTGGTTAGACCCACTACATTACTTTAGTTTCGGCTCCACGTTTTTAAACCGGAACAACGTTGCGTCCTGTTCATAAACTCTCTTATTCCACCTAAATAGTGCACTAAAATATATGTTTCTGAAAATATTTGAGGTGAGAAATAGGCCATGCAGATGCTGAATCGTGATTCATATTTGATGTGCAACGTCTAGTTTGACAGTTTGATCCGAGTTATATGAAATCATTTGTACAATGTACGTTCATTTATGCAAATGACGATGGACATAGCCCCTCCGCCCCCACCCCTCTCCCTCGCTCACCCCACAAAGTATTTTTCTAAATTGTGTAGTAGGCGGAGACCGGCTGAGACAGTGGGTGTACTTACTCTTTAAGAAGAGGTTCTAGATTTACTCAGTTTTGCACAGAGCAATAGTGTAGTCTAGCTGTACTACCAATAACCCATAGAGGTGAAGCATTCCACGTATTGAAGGAATACCATTTTGGAGATTAATATATCTGGTATATATGCGGTATATTTATGGAATATTCAAAGACATCATATGGTCCATTTGCTTTATGTGCTCCCTACCTCGGCATAGGGGTAAACGGAAAGGGTCCTGTCTGCTAAGCCAACCTCATTTGTACTGAAATTGTATAAAATAATATCAGATCAAGGCTTTGAATTATATACAAGCTTGGTTTAGTTTGGTGTTTCACTGAGTTAATACATGAAGATAGATATACCTCTGCAATGTTTTTAAAAGGCTATTCACTGCCATGAGATCAGTTGGCTAAAGTGTGTATATACAGCTAGTGTGGTGTGAGAGCTGATGGTGTTTATCCAGGAAACCTTGCAGCCCCCTAGCACACAAATTACAATAAGACACATTTACTCAGATGAGCGAGCAAAAGACGCAAGTCTTCAGCGTAGCTAACAAAGCTACTTATTTTACAGGGGGCGATGTCACCTTTGGCAACACACACATCCAGTGACAATAGATTTCGATCCAAATCAAGCTCTCATGACACACTGGGGCTGTATCTGAATCAACGCCCTTCCATACTATTGAATATGCTAGTTGAGTGCGCTGGATGAGAATGTTGTTAAGTAGGCAAAATGTTCTGTAAATTTAATGAACTTAAAATCGCTGAATTACATGCTTTTTTCCATGTTTATGCTGATAATAGTATGGAGGATATTTTTGCATACTGTATGTCACTAAACAGTATGCAGTAAGCAGTATACAGTATGCTAGTACACAGTACACATAACACAGTAGATAGGGCTCATTCGGAAACAGCCTATTACTTGTGCATGCATGCTTTTTATAGCTCAATGCAGTATTCTAACCACTGTTGCCTTAAGGTATGAAAAGACACTTTAAAAAACATTTTAAACATCTGATTTTTAAAAATGCACTATTTATTTTATATCTGTTTGTTGGGAAGATTTTTAATCTAATTGAATGAAATAAAATACATATGGATCATTTGAGCCTCTGTTTTCTCAGCAGTTCATTGGGTCACATAGAGGGTGATGGGAGTGTGTAACTAACCTCACAGTGCGTTGGAGAAAATACATTTCTGCATTAATGTGCTTTGAAGCAAAAATTGTGTTGCCACCAAAAATTGTTTTGCCAAGGTATATGGTACACAATAATGCCTCTGTTAATGTGAAAGGCTGTCCCATGCTCAAAGGTCTACTCAGTGTTGGCAAATTCATCATTGCTAAAATGTAGTGAGGACAAAATGGGGTCCATTCCCATATTAATTTTGTGCAATGATAACAAAATGCTATAGTGAAAAAGAAAATCAGTTCTAAATGCTCAACTAAAATATTATTTTTTTTATTATTATTTGGTGTAGGTGGACATCCTGCACCTAATTACATTCCTGCCATTTTTTAAATAAGTTCTCAAAAGCCTTTTATGTCTTTGCACAGTGAAAGGAAGATCAGTGAAATTTTATTGATTTGAAAAGCCATCACTGACCCAGAGTTATCATGCACTGTATCTGGGAGATCATAAGCAAGTACTCAGTGAAGTATGCCATAATGCCTTATTGATTAAGCTAAAGAGTGTTGGTGAAAGCTAGTGCTGGATATTAACTGTCAGCAGTAGGACTATTACTGAATTAGTTATTTTTTATCACTGTAGATATGCATATAAACATTGTAGCATTGTGCTGAAAGAAAGTACTGCAAATCCGTGGTCTACCTGCTCATGAATATTCATAAAAGTAGCCATTGGTGAAATGCTTGTGGTGACAGGAAAAGTGATTAATGTCTGTCGCTGGGCCTTATGAGTCTAGTGTGGCCATCTGCATGGGATATGCCTGAAAATACTGCACCGAACACATTGTCCACCCCTGTGACTTAAATATTGCCTGCCCTGCCAGGATTTACATAGTGTTACCATAGTTCTTATAGAGCAACCTGAACTGCCATTTTTTAAAAGCAGCCTCACACACTATAGTGGTGCAACTTATTCATAGGTGCAACACCTGGACATTGAACCACCAACTATGAATTCAGCCCACTAATCCATTTTGCTGTTCACTGACTACTTTTGTAGTTAGCATGTATATGTACGTAGACTTTTATTTTAAAGTACAAATATGTTTTTTGCAGTTTTCCTGTCTCAGCTGACATGCTGTGGAATCACCTTATTCTACCAGGGTGTGCACATAAAGAACATTGTGCTGCTCTGAATATGGATGTGCCTTTTGAATGTTACCTGACAATGACCTTGCCAATTTACCTTCAGTGATGAATTAAGTAATTTAAGGTTGTAGATCACAGCTAAAAATATTTTAGTTTAATCGGGCTGATGCTGATGGAAATTATTCAAGCTCAGTGTAGCATCTGCTCATGGTGCTACAGCTCCACAATTCCAAAAGCATTTAATTCTGTTCAGCTTGATCACAATTGCGTTTTTGCACAAAGTCATAGGCTACTTTTCATAATTTGGTAAAGGCAGAGGTGGTAATTTTACATACCAGTATATGTTGCACGGAAGTAAAAAATAAGCGTGGTTGACAAATTATACAATATTTACTTGCTGTAAAGGCCACAATATAACTATTGTTTTGAAATTCCATCATTAATGACTTGTACAAGCTGCCTGCACAGCTCATTTGAATGGTACACCGGTCTTTGTTCGCTTAGAGGAGTGCACTTTATGGTATTTATAATACTTTACCCGGTATTTATAAACATTTGTGAATCCTAGGGATGCCTCCCCATGAATTAAGTCTATTCTAGCCTGTCGCATTCCCATTTATCAATGAATGCCATCGTCCATGCAAATATAGATGTAATTCTATCTGAGAGTGATACTAATCCCGAACATTTAGTGATCATCGATCAGGGTCTTAGCTGTGTGAAACACACTGCTGGGCACACCTTAATGTAGTGGTAACCTTTGATGAGGTAATGAATATGTTTCACAATGCCATCGCATAGCAATTCTTAAACAAAACAGGCTATAATTAGGTTTTCCGCATTTCCCCGATAATCAGGTATTCAACGCAAATTAAATCTTGGCTGAAGTTAATATAGCAGCTTCGTGCAGAATTTCATCTCTGTGGCTCATGGCTGAAATGAATGTATCACTCTTGCCAGACAAGTAGCTATGTTCACTGAAAACAAACAAGACGCGACGGAACGATGTAGCTAGCATTTATTGATTGGTTATGTCTGTGCACAGAGTCAGCCTTGGGGGATTCTGGGGAAGAGTGTTTTTAGTTTGACGGGAGCCTCTACTCCAATCAGATTTGTGGACCACGCACTTGCTAACAACAAACAAAAGGTCTATCGGGCGATGTCAGACAGGAGCTAGAAAGCAACTTCATTGTTTCGGTCAGATTATATTGTTTTAAAAAAAATAGCGAACACATTCTTTATCGCGGCATTGATTGTACTGATTTATTTTAGCTATAGTTTGTAAATCGCAACGTCGCCTTGCTCCCTAGCTAGCTAGGTAGCTAGCTTGCTAGCTGTATTTTAATAGCTACGGAGCGAGCGAGCTAGCTAAAAACAATCCGATCGCCATGTCCGGACAGTCTTCGGGCTGTGGGTTTCTGATGTCGGTTGTGGTTCATGGGGACTCGGCTCTGAACGAGCAGGAAAAAGAACTGAACCAACGACTCAGGCGGCTCTACCCAGCTGTAAATGAACAGGAAACCCCGCTTCCCCGATCTTGGAGCCCCAAGGACAAGTTCAGTTACATCGGTCTCTCTCAGAACAATCTTCGAGTACATTATAAAGGTAACGTCACATAAAGCTCCGACGTGTCTCTAAACATGCTAGTTAAGTGAGTTAGCCTGTTATATTTTTATATTGAATAAAGGAAACGGTGGCTAACTCCCTAGCTGCCATCGCGGCCTGACTTTTCTTGTGTTATTGCTGGCTAGCTAACATTAGTTGTGACATCCCTGTAAAGGCCTGCGTAGAATAAAACGGAAGAATGACAGCGATTATTCAATATACGAGTTGTAAATTACGTTGGCTAATTAGTTAGCAATTGGAACTTCGTGTGACTTGTTTTCTGGCTTGCTAGGGAATTCTAAGATACAATTGTTCCAAAACACTAACGTTAGTCCCGGGTGTTTGGTTGGGTAATTAACGTTAACTTACGTGCTAGTAGCTATTTCTCCAAATGTATTAGAGATCCATCAGAGGGACATCTAAACTAACCAGCCAACTAGGTTTACGTTGTTGTACAACCGTAAAATAAGCTGACGTTAGTGAGCTAGCATGCTAATTATTGCTCAGTCTAGTTTTTTATACAGAATTAGCCTTAGCCAGCAAGCTGCCACTAGCTAGCTAACTATATAACGTTACCATTGTCTCGTGTATTCAAGACGCAGAAAAGACTGCATAGCTACGTAATATAATTAGCATTAGTTTGATAGCAAGCTCTAGAAAAAGTGTCAGATGTTGTGTAAACAATAATCACCCAGCCATAATGTGACTCTTTTGGGTGCTTGCTACTTATATGTTAGCTAGCTAGCTAACTTAGCTAACAGATAACTTCTGCATTGCTAACGTTACAGCTCGTCAAAACAATGCAGCAGCACCACACTATTCTTTGTCAATGGCATGTTTTTAAACGTTGTGACCAATAAAAGGTAACGTTAGTCCAAATTGTGTCCTCTTGTCTTTCTGTCTTTGTAACGTCGCATTTTAAATGACAGGTTGGTTTAAGGTAAATGAATGCTAGCTAGCCAACGTTAGCTAGCCTGCTACAACTGTCATGACATCAGCGAGTAATTGCTAGCTACGTTCGACAGTGTAACGTTGGGGACGTATCTAGCTAGCTAGCCATTTGTTTTATTTAGAATGTAGACAACACTGGTTAGTTTTTTTGTTTTTATTTAACTATGGAATGTATTTATTATTGTTGTTGAAAACAATAACTAACGGTATATGGGTAAGATTAATATGAATCTGCACCAATCCAGCTAGCTAGTTAGACATGCGAGTGAGAAACAAAGAGATGTTATGAACGTAATTTAGTGCTAGTGGAAAGGTTGCAGCTACTGCTATGGTTTCGTGTGGTAAAGTACTTGACTGTAGGTCGCAAGCATAGATATAGAACCATAGATGTGACATAAGTCATAGTTAGTGGCACAAGTTTTGAGACCATACCCAGGTAAGATGGTGGCCAGTAACCATGGTTTTATAGCTATGAGCCAATCATCAGCTATCTGGCTTCTGAGACCCGATTATGACATCACAGTGGGTTAGAAAGTACATTACACTTTGCCATAGGTTCCTATTATAGCTGTACCCAGGTAAGATGGCTGCCAAATTGTTCCATTTCAGAATTCCAAATTACTATTGCATTACGTGATATGTCATATCTATGGTTCTATATCTATGGTCGCAAGCTAACGCAAAGTTGGGCTGTGGTAAGCCTACTAGTTAGTAACGTTACAGGAAGAATGGATGTATTGAGTCCTGAGTATGCCCCATTTAAAGACTAGCGTTACTGTAAAGAGGGCCCCTTTGTTGGAAGGAGAAAAAAAAAAGCCAAAAAGAAAACTGGTTTTCCGATGTGGGTGCTGTCCCCTAGAAATAAACAAAAAAGGTATTGTACTTACTACATTTGTATAAATAACACACATTATACAAGGCACGAAAACAATCCAGCATCGTATTTAAAAGCGAAGGTTAGCCTATATTTGATACAAAAAAAAGCTGTATGTCCTTTTGTTGTGTTAAGCTTTCAGATATTGTTATTGTCATTCAAGTAGGTTTTGTGTGATAGATAAAATCGTCTGGCGATTGAATCGCTGCAACATAATCAGCTTTTGAACAGAGATACAATTGATACTTTTATGTAAACAAATGCTGACGTACTGTGTGAAAGGGGAGTGCTTGGATAAAATGTCATTCATCCAGTTCATGAAATTACTTGCTTAATTTAGTAAACTGTAGGTAATAGACATAAGCCGGTTCCCTTTAAAAGAATAACTTTGATTTAGTATAAGTTTTATTGTATGTTTTTGATTTGCCCAGTTAGTTTTTACTTGCAATGAAGGATATTTTGAGTAGTGTCTGATCAGCCAGCTTTACAATGGCTTGTGCTCTAAAGAAAGAAAATACACTTTAAATATCTCCCAACACACATCATGTTATGTTTCCAGATGCTGTACATATGACCAGATTAATTGTATAATTATGAACATAAATATCAGCTCTCATATTGTGCCTGTACTACTACCTATCTTGAGTAGTCCCAGGTTGATTATAGCATAGGAAGTAGGTCAAACCCAAATTAATATTTCCTTTCCCCCAAGAATAACCTGGTAACATACAACCTCTGTAGGTATAAAATCACTGTGCAAGCTGATTTGGAGTTATTTAAGTGTATTCTTTTGCTTTAGACCCAGGGCATGAAATTGAACCACTTTATCACCCACTGGCCAGAGTGGCTTGTGCATTCTAAGAATCACCAGCCATTTTCAACATTTTACTAACCACATTAGTTTTTACAATATAACCCAACCTGGTTGGGTACCTGCTAAAGTAGAAATCTTACCAGCCACAATAAAAAAAGATGTACTAGCCTTGGCTAGTGGCAGGTGTTAATTTCACACCCTGTTTAGACCACAAACCTCCAATGTCAGCCATTGTAAAGCTGGCAGGTTTTTCATAAACTTAAGTAAATATCTAAAATATCCTTCACTGTACACATAAACCGTATGGGATGTACGCTAAAATGGATATAATATGTATGAAAAGAAAACCGCCTCAGAAAGTGGAAAGTGAACTATCCCTTTAAGCACAGAACACATTTCAGTCTGCTTTAGATGTAACTGGCCTGAGTCATCATGAAATATCAAGTGCCAACACACATCTTTTTTTTTTTAAAGAAAGAAGAAAAAAAAGGCTTGGCTATATATATGCACACAATCTACTATAAATTTGTGGACCATTGTATTTAAGATGGAGGATATTCCCTTGAACTGGACCTAACATGACTACTGATTACTTGTTAGGCTACTTAATAGATTATTTTATAGCCTATTTTAATATGTATTTTTACAACAAATCAAAAGTATAACAGCTTTGAGCAGTACCATTTTTCCTTTATTTACAACCAATAACCATAACAATTAACAACACCAGTTAAAAAAGAGCTAAACAAAACGAGAGCGCATTATTTTGCTTGTATCACTCACATGGATAATTGTTTAATTCAAACTGAGATGAGTCCTTTGAGTGGAGTTAAAAATCATAAGCAAAAAGCAAGTACTGGCAAATGATAAGTTTAATTTAAATGCATTTTGTGACTTTTGTTGCCTTTGAATAGTCACTTGGGAGCTGTAAACGTGTTTAAATCAAGTTAGTGTTTATGGAAATTAACGTGACGTGAGAAGGTACTGCTATGGACTAGGACAACCAGGGACCGTGCTGTTTTCTCTGGAAAATGTACTGTTTAGGAAGTAAGCCTATATGGCCTTCAGTGTGCCGAGTGTTGAAAAAAAACTGGTCTGCATAGGCATAGCTGCGTCAGCAATATGCATAAGTTGCAGTCAAAAGAATATTTGTATGTGCTTCATTTGATGCTCAAAAGACTGGAAAGATTTCTGGAGATTTCACAATGTACCGAGGTGAATAGATTTGTTTGGTTTTTCAGAATGTCACAAAATATTAATGTCTTCAGTGTATATTTGCTTGCATTTCATGTTCTTTTTTTGTTTTTTTGTTTTTCTTGAGTCCTTGATTCTGTGGGCAATGTATGAATAATTTCCGCCACACCAAAAAAGAATTTAACAACATGGCCTAGGCCTATTTAAACTTGCGTACTTTATTATTAAATGAAGTAAAGTCAGTTCTCAGGTTCATATGAAACAAACAATTGTTATAATTTTACAGGGCCAAATGATTGTGAAGGATGCTTCCACACCACGACCTTAGCTTTATCATGTTGATTAGACACTTTTCTTAATGAGTGTTCAAACAACATTTTCTAATAATCCAAAAAGTGGCACCAACAAGTGTTACCACAGTATTAGGGAAAGCCTAGATGGAAAAATTGCCCTTTATGGTTTGGCTCTTAAACTGTATTGGATTGAAGATGCCTGTGTTGTCTCATAAGAGGCATGCACCAGTGGCCCAGTCTTGGTATTCAGCTAACAGTGCCAGGTGATTAGCAGTACGAGGGTTGCTTCTTCCCTCGTTTTCCTGAGAAGACCGATTACAATCAGGGAGTGACCACAAAGATAGATCCTTAGGAATTGTGCCCTCTGTCAGCCAAGCGGCCTTGTCATCTCCCCCTGATTTTATTTCATCCATGACCTCCCTTCTCGTCTTCCATTTTTATCATGGTTTCTTCTCAGTCACTGTCGTCTTTGTCTTTGGCTGCATTCCGATTGTCAAAAAAATATCTCTCTTTTTTCTTTCCTTGCAACTTTTCCTTGATCTCGCCAGAAAACGTCACGGGGGTCAAGGAAAAGATGGAAGGAGAGATTTACAAGGAATAGAGTCTATTGTGGAATTCAAACCTCCTTCTCTACCTTGCGTCATGGTGCGACGTCCAGTCGTATTGACGTGACGGTTCAACATAGCGAACTACAACTTCAAGGAAAAATCACGACAAAAGGCGCATCATTGGCGTCTAGTCTATTTCACTTGAACCGTTCGTTTTATTTCAGCGAAATTTAGCCTCTTAATAAATTTGGTGTATTGTCTGATTGTGTCATTGTTTACTTTATATTATAAGCCAATACTAACCAACAATACTTGCTATTCACATTTAGATTTCTGGCATCTATCAGATGTTCGCCTTGTTGTTTGAATTGGGTAATTCGGTAGGTTCCGGAAAACTCCGATGCTTATGTAAACATTGGCGCCATTGCATTGTGGGGCGCGAATACTACCTTCCTTCTGAAAAGGATAGTCCAGAGCATCCTTCGTGAAAGGACGGATAAAAGGAATTGTGAAGCTCCTTTCCTTCTCAATATAAGAAATTCGAACGGTCCTTAGCATGGCTGCCCGGAAACTATTTCCGGTTCATGCGATCTAAAGGTCCTTTAGATCCTTCCTTGCTCGAATTTGACTATTGGAATCAATTTAAATTATCCAGGACACCTTACATTATCCAGAATCCTTTCATCTGTTCTTATCCTTATGCTCCTCTTTCTTACATCATTACATCTATCGTTTCTTGGCACTACACCTCCATCCATTTCCTCCCGTCCCTTTCTTTGACATATCTTCCCTTTCTCATTGCTAATTGTGCGTCTTCATCCCCTCCTTTGATCTTCCTTCCTTCCTTACTCATCTTTCTCCTCCTCTACCTCTTTCCTAAGCTTTTCTCATTTCTCTCTCTCACCCTCCCTCCCTCCCTTCCCACAGTAGTCCCATTTCTGTGGTTTCTCCTTCTTTCCAGGCGTTGGCCGGCAGGGCGTACCAAGCGTTGTCAGGGTCTCCATGTTCAGGCTCAGCCCAGACTCAGCTGTGTGTTTTCTCTCCCACTGCCTGAATGGGCTGCTTGCACTTACTTTTTTATGTTATTCATTATTTTTTTCTTCCTACCAGGTAAATCCTACTGAGATTTGAAATATCTTTGCTCATGGGTTACTAGGCCAAAAGGCAGCTGAAATATTTGTGCAACTAAAAATGCAAACATGAGCAGGGAAGAGAGCAGAGACAATCATATGGATGTGAAACGATAGTTAATGGTGATTATTTATCATGCAATGTTTGTTTCTTATTAGCTTGAGCCTGTCGCACAAGGCTGCCTGGACAGTACAGCCCCTTCCCTTTTTTACAGAGCTTGCTCCACCCATCCGTTCATGTTTAAATGCACAAGAAAATCCACCATCGGCATAAGTGGACAAAAATCGACAAAAATACGAACGGTCTAAAGTGCCAAGGGCGACTAAAGACGACCACAGCTGTTCTTACTCTGCTACACTGGTAAAGAATTCTGGATTTGGGTCGGGAAAAATGAAACAATTACCAATTTACAATTACATTCTTTTACCGTCATTTACCCAGATTTGCTATATTTTTAAACATGCTTCTAGATGTAAATATTTGAAGTTCTATTTATACCATGTTCTTAAAAAAAAGGGGAAAAAAAGAACATCTGACCATCTAAAACAACATCCAGGTGTGGGAATAACACGTCCCCGTCAATTTCACCAACACGTTTCTGCACCATGCAGTGACCAAGAATATAAAGAAATTGAACACAATCAAGTAGACGATATAACTACTGTTCTGCTACTAACTGTCTCAGTAACGCACTTGATCATGGCTGTATCTCTCTGCAGCGGGAGTAAATTACACGGTATCAAAACCAAATTGGCATAAGCGAAGGCTCTGCTGTAACGTAATTGGCGTTACAAAACTTGCCGTTTTGTTTTGTTTTGTTTGCCTTACTCCCCTAGCTTTCAGTCGTTCCACGATCATCTGATAAACGTTTTGAGTCACGGACAGTAGCCTACCATCAATGAGTTTTATAATATCCCTTTCTCGACTTACATTATTTTTGCCTCAGGATAACTGTTTCTGTTTGAAACGATTGAAACAAAGTAACTCGCGTGGACAGCTCATTTGTAAATATCTGTACAAATGACCAGTGATTATGTTTGTTGATTTTAACATATCTATAGTTATGCAAGAGCTGATTTTATTGGAGCTTTTTTCTGCTTTTTGGAAAAATTTGGAGTGGTAAATTCAGGCAGTCTCACCCCTTAAAGTCAGAGGTTTCTCCTCTGATTCGTTTCACTTTTCCTTTTTTCCCCCCTCAAACAGCTGGCAGACAGCAGTAGGCTGTGTGACCTTTCCCGTGGGGACAGGTTTGAACACGGAGAACGGAATAATTGCTTATCCAAGGAGGTACCCATTTGAACCTGGAGCTTTGCTTCCTGAAGCCTTAGAGGTCTCCTCTGGGCAAAGGCTCATGGGTGGTTTCACAGACTCGTTTCCCTTCATCCCGGACCACTTGACCCCGCCCAGTGGGGAGACCCGCGGTGGCCGCGCCACTGGAATTATAGATCGCCATGCTAACAAGCCGTGAATGTTGTTTCAGATGTTTGACATTCCGCTCCCGTTTTTCCATTTTGCCACGCTCTGTCGTACATGGCCGCTTCTAACTTTTCGCCAGTTTTCAGCCTTTTAATGTCATCCTGACTCGACGACCTCCCTCAGATCGCGTTAGCTGCATTGAAATGCAAGACTGCTGCCATAGATGTGTTCTTATGTCTGAGTTACAGTGGAAATTACATGTATGGCTTATTTATGTCCTGATTGATCAGACTTATTTGTTAGTGACAACTTTTAGAATGTATTATCTGTCTGTCATTCATTGATAAATCCCAAAATACCAGGTGACGAGGATTTGCTCTATTCTTTGAGCTTACAGTCACACCTTTTTCTCTCTTACACCTGCTATTGTTGTGGCACAGTCTATTTTACCCTCTGGCATATGAGCTCTTGAGAACAAATTTTAGTCATTATACTAATAATTCAAAACACTTTGGCTATCCAGTCGCCAGGATTGTGTTGGAAAACCCATTGGTTTTACTGTAACTCTTGAGGTAGGCTGAGGTCTCTCAATGCTTGCTCAGGCTTACGCCTTGCTTCAGCTGCCGAGTGTTCACGGGTTACCTTCCAGTGGAAAGAACTGCGCCATTTGCAGCGTCCTGTGGGGACGGGAGGGGCGCATCCCGCCCTCTCGCCGCAAAACGCTATGGACCGAGACGATCAGCCGGGGAGGCGGCCCCTCCGTTTGAAGGCCCAGCTCTGCTCAAGACATCGTGCGTCACTCGCTCAGAACATCCTGGTAGAGCAACAAGAGGGATCCCCGAACGGTTACAATACATTAATATCGGGAGGCCGAGGTTTCCTTTGATCGCCTGCCCAGGCCACTGAGCGTCTTGACAGCCGATCGGAGTTGGATACGATGCCGACTGTACGGTTTTCCTCTCTCTGTCCAGGACGAGTGAAAGAGGAAATATTCCTATTCTTTTTCCCCCGAAGGGATATGTCAGGTTTGAACCTTTCTGCGTGCGTCCCCATCTGCTAAAATCAAATGTTTAACCGCTCAGGCTGAACCGTCGGCTCCAAAATGGCCCCAGGCTCCTGCTGTCAAACCGATGAGGTGACTAATCCTAGGTGGGTTTTAGTCACTGCATCGACGCAATGCTGGATTAATTCAACGTGACGTCCTGTACCCGTTGTGCAGAACCCATTTGAGCTCGAAGGGCGCTGAGCATATAATGCCAGAAGTGTAACCCCGTTCCCTTTCTGTCCCACGCAGGTCACGGAAAAACCCCGAAAGATGCGGCCTCTGTGCGAGCCACCCACCCCATCCCGGCGGCATGTGGGGTGTACTATTTTGAAGTCAAGATTGTCAGCAAAGGGCGAGACGGGTGAGCACCACCTCTGACACAGTTGGGCAGAGCGTCATTATCCACACTATACATTTAAACTTTTGGGGAACGAGACTGACTTTTTCAGATCTGTTTACATGACACTGACTGAGTTGGAGCCTGAAGTTTTAAAGCAGTGGTTAGATCTATTCACTCAGCATTTGGCTATTTATTTATAAATTTTTTTGGTAATTAAATTGTTTTCCAGAAACTCAACAAACCTTTTCATTTTTTTTTCTTTGTGTTAAAATTGACCAGATTACTGGAGCTTGTTAACAAGTATTAAAGGAGCTATATGTAACAAATTTCCTGTACTAAATCATAAAATGACCATGATATGTCATCAGAGATTAAGGAAACATGCTTGAAACAAGTCGAAATACTGGCTTCTCCGACAACAATGCTACAGCCAGTATGTTCTCCTTTGAAATTTCCATTCCGGGTCGGAACGTCTATTTGTTTTGGCCTGTGTGATTCACTATTCTCCGAGTTGACTCCGCCCACTGCCCATTACGAACAACCAGATGTACTCTGGCACTCCGACAGCCGATTTACGAATGCCTAAGCTAAGTTCAACATCGTTTTCATTTAGCTCGCTAGCTAAAGATTTAAATATATATATGTATATAGTTACTAGCTAAACATACCATTAACGTTAGCTTATACACTGCCTGGCCAAAAAAAAAGTCACCGTTGCACCCGTCATGCATAGTGCCCACTGTACAAGCCTCTGGAGGCAGTGTTATGATCTGGGGTTGCTTCAATTGGTCAGGTCTAGGCTCAGCAACGTTATGCAGCAATAAAATTAAGTCAGCTGAGTACCTGAATGTACTGAATGACCAGGTTATCCCATCAATGGGCATATTCCAGGACGAGAATGCCAAGATTCATCGGGCTCAAATTGTGAAGAGTGGTTCAGGGAGCATGAGGAATCATTTTCACACATGAATTGGCCACCAGAGTCCTGATGTTAACCCCATTGAAAGTCTTTGGGATGTGCTGGAGAAGACTTTACTGAGTGGTACGACTCTCGTCGTCAATACAAGATCTCGGGCAAAAATGTATGCAATTCTGGACGGAAATAAATGTTGTGACGTTGCATAAGGTTGTCGAAACAATGCCACGACGAATGCGCGCCGTAATCGAAGCTAAAGGCGGTCCAACGAAATATTAGAGTGTGCAACTTTTTTTTTGGCCAGGCAGTGTATCTGTGTGATGTAAACATAGCCATCCATGCAGCTAACATTGACAGAGTTATAAAAAATCCACATGAGCTGGTTTATAATTTGCAAACAATAAATAAATTGCAAACATATACATTAGCTGATCAACTTACAGTGTAGGACTCTTCGTCGCTTGTCATTGTCAAAATAGAATAAGCTCGTTTCAAAATATAATGTTGCGCTCGTGTTCGTTCAGTGTCCTCAACCTGGCAACCCGCTTCGAGCTTCGAGTCTGGGGAGGAGGGGGCGGGCGGAGACAATTCTCTCCAATATTGTGAATTTGGAGTGCAGTACCCATTTTAAACGCTCGGTGTCAATGTTACATATAGCTCCTTTAACTAACTCCAGTAGCTAGTAAATATTTTTGCAACATGCATAAAAAGGCACATAGCCATCCAGCCAAATTTGATTCATGACTTACAAAGTTAACTTTGAAGAGGTTTATTACATAGTTGCAGTTAACCACAAAATGTTCTATAGTTAACAACTTGTTTCTTGAAGAAGTTACGCACACATTAGTCTCTTAAGTGTTGACGACAAAGGGCTATATGGTTGGATTGAAAAGAGGCCTGAATTCTTTCAGCAATATAGTTAATGATCACTTCTGTAGTTTCTTGAGTAACACTATACTGTTTCTTACATGAAAGTAAGTAAGTATTGCTTTATCTGTCGAAGAGTTGTTTTTATAGGCTATCCATAATAAAAGCAGTAGTTAGGCTTAGTCATCGGGGACCTCTACAGTTTCCCCATGGACAAATCTTAATTTTAAGTGATTGTGGACATGCATTAGTGTCCCAATAGAATGTTATATTTATTTTGGGTGAATATATCTAAAATAATCTGTCCATGTCACAAACTGAGGTAAGGGAGAAGAACGTAGGAGGTGAAACTGGATCATGCTAGGCTGTAACTAATTCCACAGGTTTATCGTGGCAGATTAAAATTAAATTAAATTAGAGGTTCAATCTAACCGCAACCATGTATGCAAGCAGCATAATTTAATGACAACCATTTCTTTTCAAATTAAGAATTATTTATCATACAGTCATGGATTTGGTGATCAGCATAATATCCAAATGCAAGCTTTTCTGATGTATAGTATTGATGGTCCTCTGTGTCTTTTCAGGTATATGGGGATTGGTCTTTCAGCTCAAGGTGTCAATATGAACCGGCTCCCAGGTAATGTTGCTCTGTTGAAAGCTGCTTCCCTTGTCCATTGTCTTTTGTTGGGCATATCTTACTCTCCCTGTACGAGGAACCGGTGTTCAGCACGAACAATGTGAGACCTTTACAGTCCTTTTACATTACACGGTGGTCACATTATCACTCAAATAATTATCACGTATCAAGAAAGGCAGAATATCACGTTTACTGTGGGGAGAGTGTAAATTTGTCGTTTGAGACCCTTTTCTGGGCCACTTTGTGAAGTGCCTTCTTTCTCAACGGTACAATGACAGTGTCCTACCTAGGGTACGAAGCTGCTGTCCTCAGCTTTAGAATCCATACTTCAGTCCTCAAACCGTTTTCTTCCTTAGAGTGTGGGGTTGCGTGAAAGGCCTCTCGTCAGTTAATTAATGTTGCAGTGCTTCAACGCCTTGTTCTCACAGTTTAGCACTTAGCACAGCTACTGGTTATCCCATGTGATCCTAAAGTCTGCGTTGTCCTTTACTCACTGATCTGCTCAATAAAGCATGGTAGCATATGATTAGGATTCTGATTGCTCCCTTCGATTCTGTACGTGCGTGTATGTGTTAGTGTGTTTGTTTGTGCGTGTGTGCATGGATGCATGTATGTGTGTGTGCATGGATGCATGTATGTGTGTGTGCATGGATGCATGTATGTGTGTGTGCATGGATGCATGTATGTGTGTGTGCATGGATGCATGTATGTGTGTGTGCATGGATGCATGTATGTGTGTGTGCATGGATGCATGTATGTGTGTGTGCATGGATGCATGTATGCGTGTGTGCATGGATGCATGTATGTGTGTGTGCATGGATGCATGTTTGTGTGTGTGCATGGATGCATGTATGTGTGTGTGCATGGATGCATGTATGTGTGTGTGCATGGAGGTTTTCATGTCTCCATCATTGTGAACAGGAAGAAATAGCGTGAATTTTCTCAGCATTAAACTGAGGTAGGTTTAGCCTGAAATAATGTATAATAAATAATCTGGGGGCATCACATTTTTAATGTATGTATGCTTTTCTCCCCAGGTTGGGACAAGCACTCGTATGGTTACCATGGAGACGACGGACACTCCTTCTGCTCCTCGGGCACTGGTCAGCCCTATGGCCCGACGTTCACCACAGGAGACGTCATCGGTTGCTGCGTCAACCTGATAAACAACACCTGCTTCTACACAAAGAATGGTCACAGTCTAGGTAATGTATTAATGCACAACTGCATCTGCTAAATCTACACGAAGAATTGTCGCAGTATAGCCTAGTCTTTGTTATATAGCATTATCATTATTCTATTGTCCTCAATTACTTCACATTGTGCTGACGTATGTATGCTTCGCATATCACCAATCTGTAGTTTATTAATAGTGATATGACAGTAATGGCCCGAGGGGGGGGGGGGCAGGCAACCAAAATGCTAATATTTTGGGGGGAAAGTGTTTAAACTGCATAGATACCCATTGTAGTCTAATTGGTATAAGCGTTCTTTCTTTGCTGTTAGGACTGAGGTTCGTTAGCATGTTTCATCCACAACGCAAAAACGGATTTCTGGCCGCGCACAGCGTTCCACCACAGAGACGTTCTTTGAGAAGTAAAGGCCATACTCTTGCGCTTCACAGTGCCCAGCAACACAACGCGCGCTTATTACGGGAAAGTACTCTCCAGACGGAGAACAACATGCGCGCGACGTACCGGCAACCCCGCTGGTACGACGTGGAGCCACGCAGCAGCGCGGCGCTCTGTAACAGCGCGCGCGCGCTACATCAGCGCGTATTGTTTAGAGAGCTCCACGGCTCGGTCCTCGCACGGTGCAGTGCGGTTCACCAGAGGAACAAGCACTCCCTGTGCAGATCCACATTGGGTGTAATCGCGGCTAGCGGCAAATGGTGCGCGCCGGAGATACTGTGATCTGGATTAAAAAAAACAAAAAACATCCCATGGTATTTAACCTTGTTTGAATTTCATTTAAAAGAGGTTGAATTTTTAAATATTAATGGCAGAAGTATTGCAGCGTCGACATGTGCAGCCCATTTATTGCCTAAAAATAAGTAATTAAGTATTTAGCTTCTTTCGTGTTGGAACCATGATAATTTACGGCTTTTTAATGGATCTTATGTGCAGAATCCGGAGATCTTTTGCATAAGTACCACTCAGCTTGGTTTGTTAGAAACCAATTCATTGTAATTAGTAATTAAGAAGAATAATGTGTTTGCATAAATGAGGGTTTAATTAATTAACCATTGTCTTTTTTTTTCTCCTGTTGTGCTGTAGGTATTGCTTTTACAGATTTACCGGTAAGTTTTTACACTGGTTCACTCTTTAATTTAAAACCCAGTACATTCTGGGGACGTAAAACACAGTACACAGTGTTGCCTGCCACCTCGTTCTGCCGTTGTTCTGAAAGAAAAGGTCCCCCATCATCGAGAGGCCATACTGAGGCATTTATGATTGTACCACCAGGCCTGCTTTGGGAAGCACAAAATGACTGTTACACAAATAATAATCCATTCAAACAAAAACACCACCGAACTTGCTTCAGAGTAGCGTTGGAGTGCTAAAGCTACGATTACAGCATGCTTCATTGGCCCATGAATCTACGATAATCCCTGCTAATAGGATTATCTCCACTGAAAAGTGTGTATTATGATAACAGATGCTATGGTGAAGACCTACAGATATGTGAATTGACGGTTCGTAAAGGCCACACTGCAACATAGTTTACCTCAACCCAAGGGAGTTTAACCCAACTCAAGGGACCCCAAGTGTCCCCTTACCCAGAGTTTCTGCCGAGTAAAATGGTTGCATAGATCAAAAGAATAAGGTAACATACAAAACACTACTAAGCATAAATTGTCTGTACTCAAAGTTTAAAGATGATGACTTTTAATCGTTTCCTCTGTTCACCACTGCAAGATCAATTTAGTTAATTATTCCTTATTTATCCTGGATACACCCTGTTCAGTTTGACATCTTTTTTTAACGGGGTACCTGCGAACAGCATACACAGCGTGCAGAAGAATACACGAGGCGGTAATCGGAACAGATCGCGCCACCGAGCGATCGCATCCAGAAGAGCCGCTCCCGTCACCCTGTGCCCTCGTCTCTCCGCAGCCCAACCTCTACCCCACGGTGGGGCTTCAGACGCCCGGCGAGGTCGTGGATGCCAACTTCGGCCAGCACCCGTTTGTCTTCGACATCGAGGACTACATGCACGAGTGGCGGACGAAGATCCAGACCCAGATCGACAGGTTTCCCATCGGGGAACGCGAGGGCGAGTGGCAAACCATGATCCAGAAGTGAGTCCCGTCGCCTGAATACGTGCGACACTGCAGCGTCGATGGTAATGCGGATGTGACATTGGTGGGCGCTGGCGCTTTGTACTCGCACGTGGGACGTTAAATTGCTGTTGTGTCACACGGTACAAAATCCAGACGCAAAACTGCAGTAAGCTTGACTGTAAAACCTACGGCCCTATACATGTAGCAGTGCCAAGAATGTGTGCATGCTTTAGTAGTGGGCAGCACAACTCATTTGCATATTCACATTCCTCAAGCTGCCAGTGGTAAGTGTACAAAAGCTCTCAGTGCTTACATTTATGCTCATAAAGAGTCTTGCATGGCTCCCATTTAATAAAAGTGAAACAGGAGGCTCATTGTGTTGTGCGATGCATGTCTCATACATGCCGACTGACTCCGGTTCTCATAGGATTGTTAATTTACAACTGTACTCCTGTCTTTGATTCCATTTTCTCCAACAGAATATTTTATATCCTTAGTTTAGGAAGAAATGATTTCAGTAACAAAAACACCGAAATAATGATGAATCCTCAGGAAAACATGGCACCCGGAAAACATAGCTAATTTGTGGGAAATACGCTTCTTATTTGAAGGTAGATGGTGTTCTAACGTGAAATATTTCTGAGAACTTTTTTGGAGAATGGCGTTAGCCTGCTGTTAATCATTGTAACTTGCATTAGTGTGTCATCGCTCTGCCTTTGCTTCCGTCCAACAGAATGGTAGCATCTTACCTGGTTCACCACGGCTACTGTGCCACAGCGGAGGTGTTTGCCAAGTCAACGGACCAGGCGGTACATGAGGAACTAGCCTCAATCAAAAACAGACAAAGTGAGTGTGGTCAAAATGGTGGCCTGAGGGGTGTGGGAAATGCACTATAAAGAAATCTCTTGACTTTAACCACTGGTTTTATTATTTGTGAAACCTATGGCATCATTCCTTGTGCGGTGCACCGTCTAACATTTATAATGTATAGTTTTGAATGAATACGTAGACGCTCTTTCCGTGAAGGGAGTGGAACTTCATGTGCAGCGTCATTTCGACAATACGTTGTAAAACAAATTCTCTGGTTAGTCTTCCTACGCGAAACGTTCTGCTTCTCTGGCCTTCAGAAATTCAGAAGCTGGTCTTGGCTGGGAGAATGGTGAGGCCATTGAGACGACACAACAGCTTTACCCGACTCTACTAGAAAGAAATCCTGACCTCTTATTCATGTTAAAGTAAGTGCAGAGACACTTCATAGCTTTTGCTTCACGGAAGGTTTTGGGGCGCACAAGTTCAAATCCGCATGTTGCTGGGTGTATCTGCATCTATAATGGGTGGGATTGGACTAGCTGGTAGTATAAAATGATTGGGTGTAGATGAGGGAGCTGTGTTTGTAACCGCAATGTTGTGAATTTAAATCCCCTTATATAACATTTCATCCAGGTTCAGTTAAAACGATTTGTTTTTCTCACTTGGTTTCAAAGTAACACTGAAATATAGAATTTTCACTCAATTTGTTAACCTTTGACCTGATGAAGTTGGTAAGTGAACTTGCTCGTGTTGAAGCAGTAAAACAGAAGTAAGGATGACCATGAAAGTAAAAAGTAATAAGGTATTACCTAGTTATGCCTACCTGTGTGATGAGGCTATCCAGATTACTAACTAGCCTGCTATTTAGTTAGTGAGGAAGCTCAGTACCTTTACGAGCTGTTTAGGTTGGAAAAGTAAACAAATGAACTACCTAGCGAGCTAGCAGGGAAACTCATTTGTTTAATAGCTAGGTAAAAATAAACAACGTTAAAATATCTTTACATATTATACAGCTTGACAGGAGCTACCTTCACATCCAAATCCAATAGAGAAACTGGAACAGCAGTAGGGGGCATAACACACACTGTACAGTACGCCCTATTTCTGATTGTTAGAAATACCAAAATAATTAACGTTTGATGAATTGCAATGTATTTCCTATGTTAGAATGGTTATTACTTGGTGTAAAATTTAAATGAAATAAAAAAATAACATTTTTAAAAGTTTTTTTTTGTGTGTAAAGAGGGTCACATATTCTCTTTTGAGCATGTTTATCATTTGTTTCCTTTAATTCTTTCTTTCTTAAGTGAATCTACACCTACGTGGATAATGTGTAAAACTGAAGCTGTCAGACAGGAAGGTGGCTATGCAATCTGTGCCGGAATAGCAAGGGACTAGATAGTGCTGTTCATGATTACAGTCTTGGCTGGGATACATAAAGTCTTGGAGCCTGCTTTTCCAGTGCCAATTAAAGGGTGTGGTTCCTGTCCTCAGTTGCGTGGCACGTTTCTGTGACCCCCCCCCCTGAGCATTTCGATTCCAGCCCAGTTTGTACTATTGAGATGGGTGTGGTGCTCCTTTTTTAGCCCTAAGCGTTTTTCTTTAGCGAGTGCAGACGAGCGCGATCTCCGCCATCCAGACTACCCATGTGAGGGTGAGGGGTCTGGCCTGGGCTCACAACCTCAGCCCCGGCCTTTCCAAAATCAACCCCCACCCTCCCCTCAGGGAGGCCACACCCTTTTACTCTGCAAAAGCTCATAAATTAATATCATTTCAGGGGTCATTGTCAATGTTGCTCTTATTTGAAGTTAAGTCCATTTTCACATCACACATTAGGTTTAAACCAGCGTCCAGGACCACATAGTTTTAGCCACGTTATTTCTGTATGGTCATAATAGGTCCGCTCGCAAAGTTTTGAAAATAGGAAGATTCCAAGAGTTGGGTAAAGGTTGCCAAGACCTTTATCCAACACACCAGTTGTAGATGTGATCACATATGCAAGGGCCACCATTTAGCCATTGGATGTGGTCAAATGGAAGCAAAGCGAGGTGTGATCGTTTCCCATGATTGAAGCAGCTGCCCAGCAGATGTAATGAATGCCGGGAGAGCGGAGAGAACGGATTATGAGCTCGCTGATTGCCCTATGGCACGCTGGGACATCCTGACAAGAAGCTTGGAGGGAGAGCAGGACAACAGCTGGAGAAACTGGGCTCGCAGTCGGTTTTGCACATATAATCCACGTGCCCCCAGTATTATTATGTGATGCAGCTGAAGGTTCATTACAGCCAAAGAGACAGATTTAAAAACATGTTCCTAATAAGGAAGAAATTTACTAATCTGCTAAAAAAAGCTGATAAAAGAAACCTTTAACTAAAAATGTAGCTTGTTTCCTTATTGCAGTGTGTTACTATTTAGCCACTACCATTCCAATTGATCCCTGCAGACATTTGCATCAGCCCAGCAGTGGAAAACACTCAATCACAGACACTTAGCTTGTCCCCACATGACACCCGCACACTGTTCCATAAAATGTGCACGCATGTCCCCTCAGCTCAGACTTGGCAGGCATGACTAATCCATCCCAGAAAAGGAGGCATCCGGGGACAGCGACGTTACAAACGGGCCCCTCCCTCTTCTGTTCCCCAGGGTGCGGCAGTTCATAGAGATGGTGAACGGCACGGACAGCGAGGTGCGCTGCCTGGGTGGGCGGAGCCCCAAGTCCCAGGACAGCTACCCCGG